>OZ010733.1:15651803-16851803 GCA_963932275.1 Andrena praecox
CAAAGAATCACGCACTGTTTACAAATTAATTACGCGCAGCGTGCACGGTACCGCTCGATGGAAACTACGGGAAAGTGGTGGTCTCTTCCATCGGGAGCGAAATGTAAACAATTGGTTATGCAAAGCTAACATCGCGATACATGGTGTACACTAAAATGTATAAAAACATTACTAAAATAGAAAAGAAAGGCAGCACGTAAATATATCAATTGGGTTCAATATATTGACGAAATGTAAGACTGAAATAATGCTACAATTGTTTACATTTCCAAAGGATAGAAAGCAAGCCGAGGAATTTACTATAATACATGCGACAGAATTTCGAGATAATTGTTACATATAAAATGAATATAATTAAGAATATACATTTATTGGTACAATTATCTCGAAGTTCTCTCTATAAATCTAGAGACGCGGTAGCGTCTCGACGCCAAGTACAAGAAAGACACCCTGTATACAAGAAAGACACCCTGTATACATGACAGACACCCTGTATATGAATGTCGACTGCCCCTGCCATGTATTTCCATATTCCGAAATCCGAAATTCCGAGCCCTGCATATATTCGTATCGACTGTCGCTACCGCTATCCTTTACTCGTCGCCAGGCTATTCTGACACTTATTTCATTAATATCTCATCACCCCTGCAATATTTTTTAAATTTAAAGGCATTTTTCTTATGTAAACCGCATATAAGCTTTCGAATAAGACCAATTCCGAAAAAATCGGTCCACGCATGCTAGAGATATCGTAATATCGTCTCATGAAATTGTCAGAAATGGTAAGAGAAAATTTTTCTTCTTCAGTCGAAATTTTGTCGTCGTCGACATAATACGTATACACACACACACCTATCAGTTTCGCACACAGGTTTCGTTCGTCGACTCTCGGGATCATTCCGCAGAGTATATACCCTTATATACTCCTATTCCCTTATACCCTTATTACCACTATACCCTTATACCCTTATACCCTTATATACCGGCATACCCTTATACCCTTATATACCGGTATAACCTTAAACCCTTATACATCCTTATATACCGTTATACCTTTTACCCTTTACCCTTACACGCTTATATACCCTTATACCCTTATACCCTTATGCACTTATATACCGTTATACCTTTTACCCTTTACCCTTATACCTTTATATACCCTTATATACCGTTACACCTTGCACCCTTTACCCTTGCACCCTTTACCCTTGCACCCTTTACCCTTGCACCCTTTACCCTTGCACCCTTTACCCTTGCACCCTTTACCCTTGCACCCTTTACCCTTGCACCCTTTACCCTTGCACCCTTTACCCTTGCACCCTTTACCCTTGCACCCTTTACCCTTGCACCCTTTACCCTTGCACCCTTTACCCTTGCACCCTTTACCCTTGCACCCTTTACCCTTGCACCCTTTACCCTTGCACCCTTTACCCTTGCACCCTTTACCCTTGCACCCTTTACCCTTGCACCCTTTACCCTTGCACCCTTTACCCTTGCACCCTTTACCCTTGCACCCTTTACCCTTGCACCCTTTACCCTTGCACCCTTTACCCTTGCACCCTTTACCCTTGCACCCTTTACCCTTGCACCCTTTACCCTTGCACCCTTTACCCTTGCACCCTTTACCCTTGCACCCTTTACCCTTGCACCCTTTACCCTTGCACCCTTTACCCTTGCACCCTTTACCCTTGCACCCTTTACCCTTGCACCCTTTACCCTTGCACCCTTTACCCTTGCACCCTTTACCCTTGCACCCTTTACCCTTGCACCCTTTACCCTTGCACCCTTTACCCTTGCACCCTTTACCCTTGCACCCTTTACCCTTGCACCCTTTACCCTTGCACCCTTTACCCTTGCACCCTTTACCCTTGCACCCTTTACCCTTGCACCCTTTACCCTTGCACCCTTTACCCTTGCACCCTTTACCCTTGCACCCTTTACCCTTGCACCCTTTACCCTTGCACCCTTTACCCTTGCACCCTTTACCCTTGCACCCTTTACCCTTGCACCCTTTACCCTTGCACCCTTTACCCTTGCACCCTTTACCCTTGCACCCTTTACCCTTGCACCCTTTACCCTTGCACCCTTTACCCTTGCACCCTTTACCCTTGCACCCTTTACCCTTGCACCCTTTACCCTTGCACCCTTTACCCTTGCACCCTTTACCCTTGCACCCTTTACCCTTGCACCCTTTACCCTTGCACCCTTTACCCTTGCACCCTTTACCCTTGCACCCTTTACCCTTGCACCCTTTACCCTTGCACCCTTTACCCTTGCACCCTTTACCCTTGCACCCTTTACCCTTGCACCCTTTACCCTTGCACCCTTTACCCTTGCACCCTTTACCCTTGCACCCTTTACCCTTGCACCCTTTTTGGTGCAATAAAATTTACCTTAAGAAGTTATACCCTTTTTTGACCAAACATGGCGGAAAAATCGACGAAGAATTTATTAAATGTCCACATGTACAAACTCAATCTAACAATCGGGAGAAAGGACTTTTTCTGAAATTTTCTATTAAAACCTGTAGAGATTAGGTTGATGCATAGTTAAACTGAAGGACTTATTACCGAAGAATGATTCAAACAAAAAAATTGATTAGTTGATTATGAAAACCTGTGTTTTATTCATCATCAAACCTTAACTACCCCATCTTGTCCCACCTTCCCCTACAAGCTCAACCTAACAGTCGGGATTGCGGAGTTGTTGCGAGTGCATTTGCTGTTTCGTTATTATTCATCATCAATTCAATAAATTACCAGACAAAGTAACGTACAATCATGCGTTAATGCGTCAACATTTGATCCAAATGTTTCGATCTAATCGTCTGGAAGATTTTCCATGCATTCAGGATAAATAAACAATTAATACGTGTGTATGAATATGAATTTGCAAATAATAGTACAATTAATCTTTGAAAAAAGAAGTGAGATCCCCTCAAAAACTTCAAAAAAGTACAAAAATTACGCCAAGTACATCAAATCAAGTAAATCACAAAACATAGGAGATAATAATAATTACAAAATTAAAAAAAGATGTGAAATGAAAATGAGCTGCAAGTACATAAAGGTGCTTTCAGTCAAATACTTGGCGTGGCCAGGCAAGGTCAAGGTGTCGATGAATAAGAATTATTTAAAAACGCAAAATATTGAAAGTGTACTCATATTTGTCGGAGTTTTAAATTGCGAAATTATCTGAAAGCTTGCCAGGGGAAAGGTATCAGTGTCGACGAATGATCTTGGAATTATGTTAAAACGCAATATGTATAATCATAATGAAAGTGTACTCATATTGTCAGAGTTTTAAATTGACAAATTATCTGGAAGCCTGCGAGAGGGAAGGTATGATTATTTATTAAAAGTATTAAAATAATTATTTTTAGAAATTTTTTATTATTTTATTAAAATAAATAAAATTAATTAATATTACGGCCGCCACGACCGCGACCACGGCCACGGTCACGGCCACGGCCACGGCCACGGCCCCAGCCACGGCACTGCTCCATAATGAGCGCCTTTACGGCCTGGGCCTGGGCGTGGAGGCTCCGCGCCTGCTCCCGAGCCAGCTGGAGGGCGGCCCAATGCTGTTGCTGGGCCCTCACCCTCCAGCCACTCCTCTTATGCCGGCGGGTTGCATATCTTTCTGTAATCAGTAAAATAAAAAATAATTAGAGTCACTTTTATTTTATCTGTTATGTAAATAATTAATGCTAAAAGCTGGTTCATTTATATGAAAATTTATCTTAATTTTTAAACTTGTTTCAATAAAATTGTGCAATGATTAATTTTCTACCAATTTTTTATTTAATTAAAGTATTAAGCATTAATACCATATGCCGTGGCCGGGCCTTGTGCAGGCAGCTGTGGCGGCGGCGGCGGCGGCGTGGGTGTTGTGGCTGCCAGTGGCAGTAGCGGCGCAGCGGCAAATGCCCGTCCTCCCTTCATATGGGCTAAAGTGAACAATTTTTACATTGTTAAAAAATAAAAAGATATCCAATGAAACTATTAATTAAAAGTATGAAGAATTAATAATACCGTTTTCCGTGGCTGGAGTTTGCGGTGGCTGCTGTGGGACTGCCACCACGGCAGCCGATTGGCTGCCACTGGCAGTCGCCATTACAATATCATCCTCAGAATCTAAAAAATAAATTAAAATAAATGTATATATACAATTTTTTTATTAATTAATTAATTCTTCTGTAAGTTTATCATAATAAAACTTACTAGACTGTAGGGCGGCCTCCTGTGTATTCTAAAAAAATAATAAACAATTAATTAGTAAAAAAAGATGAAAAGTTCAGAAAAGCGGCGTATGATAGAAGAAAGAAAGTCATAAATTAACTATCAGTGGAAATAGATAGTAACTGTATAGCAAGTAATACCACAAGGAGACATATTAGTCACGTTGAAGCATATTCTAACTTATAACACCATCAATTAGAAACATCAAACATATCTGAGTTGAACGTTAACGAACATGTAAACTACTTTGTCCACGTTAAATGTCAGTGGACATAGACCGTAACTGTACAACAAGTAATACAACAAGAACATATTGGATACATAGAAGCATATTTTAACTCAGATGTGTTTCATATTTATAATATTTATAATAAATGTCTCACGAATAAAACTAACGAATACAGATAACAGGACTAGGGTATATATATGAATAATAATAATAATCTGCTACGAGTATACACTTACTGACAAAAATTAAGAAACAAAATAGTCGTTTAGGATTTACTGTATACAGGGTGTCCCAAAAATGTCGGACTTCCTTGAAAGGGGTTACTCAGGGGGTGATTTGAAACAACTTTTTCCTTAGCGAAAATATTGTCCGAAGCTTCGTTAAGGAGATATTAACAAAAAATCCCGACCAATCAGAGCGCGCGCCTTCCGCCCGAGCTCCCGCGGTAGCGTTGGCTACGCGGTAGGCGACTGCGCTTGTGCTACGAACGTACGAACAAGCAAGTCGGCATGCATCGAAGGAAACCGCGTTACACAGTTTTTTTTTTAAAGCAGAATCTTAAATAATAAGAATTATTTGAAGTGAGGGGACAAGATGAACGTAAATTTCGTTTTTAAATAAGGGATAAACGAAAAGGTAATGTAACAGAAAATGTACGACAAGTGACCGTAATTCGTTATTGAGGTAAAAATCTGTAGTTTAATAACGGCCAACACATCTACAATTAAAAAATAATATCAGGTGTATGAATAAATTCTTTCCGACTGGATTTACATAATCAGTACAAAGCTACCGAATTTCTATCGCGGTGGTATTCATAAGCTGCCAGAAAAATGGCAAAAGGTAATTACCAATAATTAACAATAATGGAAATTATTTCGATGATTGATGTTGTTTTCATATTTTTTAAATCGAACTGTTATTGTACCGTAAAATCTGAAAGAATTTATTTCTACACCTAATAATCACCAATAAATTAAACAAAACTCACCCTTTCGGACATTCCTTTCCTTGCTTTCCTTCCCTTTTCGGAAACCTGTGTCACTAGGCCACAGTACCGATCCTGGTCATCGGCGTCCAGCGCTCAGCTGATCGCAGGGTCAATGTACCGAATATTCACTTCACTGCACGGCTACTAACACTGATCACTTAATTTATGTTTCACGGAACGTGTTGTTGACGCTGCTGTGACGATTGGTCGCGTCACCTCTTTGGGCACACTTTTAAAGACGGGGCACACGTATTTTGGTTATTGGCTGAAGTTGCTACATGCATTGTCGCACCGCGCGACGAAAAGATCGAACGAAACACATCGAGACCGAGTGGGATAGAGCGATCTGTAGCCTACGCTATTGTTTTGTTTTGACGATCGTCGGTCAGATCGCTCTATCCCACTCGATCTCGTGTTTCGTTCGATCTCTTCGTCGCGCGGTGCGACAATGTATGTGGCAACTTCAGCCAATAAGCAAAATACGTATGCCCCGTCTGTAAAAGTGTGCCCAAATAGGTGACTCGACCAATCGTCACAGCAGCGGACTGCACAGCCCGAGACCGTCTGCCACGAGTCTTCTTTTCGCCGGGTAATAGTAGTAATCTCGTTCCAGTAATTAACAGTAATCTGCCCCATTCGGGGCCACCAATTTATATAACGTAGGAACAACACGTTTCGTGAAACATAAATTAAGTGATCAGTGTTAGTAGCCGTGCAGTGAAGTGAATATTCGGTACATTGACCCTGCGATCAGCTGAGCACTGGACGCCGATGGCCAGGATCGGTACAGTGGCCTAGTGACACAGGTTTCCGAAAAGGAAAGGAAAGCAAGGAAAGGAATGTCCGAAAGGGTGAGTTTTGTTTAATTTATTGGTGATTATTAGGTGTAGAAATAAATTCTTTCCGATTTTACGGTACAATAACAGTTCGTTTTAAAAAATATGAAAACAACATCAATCATCGAAATAATTTCCATTATTGTTAATTACCTTTTGCCATTTTTCTGGCAGCTTATGAATACCACCGCGATAGAAATTCGGTAGCTTTGTACTGATTATGTAAATCCAGTCGGAAAGAATTTATTCATACACCTGATATTATTTTTTAATTGTAGATGTGTTGGCCGTTATTAAACTACGGATTTTTACCTCAATAACGAATTACGATCACTTGTCGTACATTTTCTGTTACATTACCTTTTCGTTTATCCCTTATTTTAAAAACGAAATTTGCGTACTTCTTGTCCCCTCACTTCAAATAATTCTTATTATTTAAGATTCTGCTTTAAAAAAAAACTGTGTAACGCGGTTTCCTTCGATGCATGCCGACTTGCTTGTTCGTACGTTCGTAGCACAAGCGCAGTCGCCTACCGCGTAGCCAACGCTACCGCGGGAGCTCGGGCGGAAGGCGCGCGCTCTGATTGGTCGGGGTTTTTTGTTAATATCTCCTTAACGAAGCTTCGGACAATATTTCCGCTAAGGAAAAAGTTGTTTCAAATCACCCCCTGAGTAACCCCTTTGAAGGAAGTCCGACATTTTTGGGACACCCTGTATTCTTCATCTTCTGAGATACATACATTGGAAATAAAATTAGCACAAAGAGATAATATTTCATACGTCAATATACAGTAAATGTTTTTTCGAATATACGTGTCTAAAGACTACAATTAATTTTGGTTGCCGAAACGAAGCACACGCCTTGTGACAAATGTGAAGAAACATGTGTACTTCTCGAATAAGTCAAGTTCGCAATGTAAACAAACATGTTTGGAAACGGTCACTGACCGTCGGTCAGTCTCCTTCCTGATATCATCGAAAGTGGTTTGTATTATAACCTGGATTGAATATTTGCAAAAAGGCAACATTTAACTGAAACCGTGAAAGAAAGAATAGTTAAAATGTTTAAAGAAGGCCAGAGAAAAGTTGACATTGCAAAAGTGTTTGGTGTGAATCGTTGCGTTATCACGAAGATTATAAAACGATTTCAAGAACACAGAACTATTAAAACGGCGCCACGAACCGGTAGACCGCGAAAAACAAGTAAATTTGTTGTTAAAAGTCATTATAAATTATGTTTCTTAACTTTTGTCACGTATGTTTCTTAACTTTTGTCACAAGGCGTGTGTTTCGTTTCTGCGACCAAAATTAATTGTAGTCTTTAGACACGTATATTTGAAAAAACATTTATTGTATATTGACGTATGAAATGTTATCTCTTCGTGCTAATTTTGGTTCTAATGTATGTATCTCAGAAGATGAAGAATATACAGTACATCCTAAACGATTATTTTGTTTCTTAACTTTTGTCAGTAAGTGTATATGAAAATAGTAATTCTATTACTTACATTGTCTTGCTTCGACATGATGATATTTACTGATCGTTTGAAGACAGGGATACGTTAGTTAGCTTCGCTGATGGAGGGGGAAATACCTGCAGGAGCCTCCTGTAGGTGTTTCCCCCTCCATAAGCCCGCCGATCCCTGTCTGAAGGCGCGAAGAAGAACCACAACAAGCTGAAGGTGGCCCAGATGCTAGTTAAACATTCGAAACATTCGACAATGCAAGAGCATTGTCAACCATACAATCATAACAGTAAGTATTTAGTGAATATCGATCTATCGATTGAAATTCTTCATTACGTTTCGCGTTAAGGATGTATGTATGTATATGTATGTATGTATTGGATGTACAATATTAGACAAAAGTTGAAATACTTGAATAGCTACGTCTTACGCATAGTAAATCTAGATCTAGATGTAAGGAATTCGATCGAACGACAGTTGGAGTCTTATTTTTAATCCTGGGAAGGTATTTTTCACTTTACAAATGCTTTCTCAAGCATTATTTGCTAAACTTTTGGCAGTGAAAATGCCCAGAATTCACAATTTTCTCAAGTTATAATTTATTTCTTTAAAACGGTGTAGAGAAAACAATTGAAACTCGGCAGATATTTTCATCTATCCATATACTGCGTGTACAAAAAAATTTAAAACATTGGTACTATTTCTTCAACATTTTTTCAGATGATTTATTCGTCAAGATCGTCTCTTTCCATAAGAGTACGTGTAAAATCAGTGAAAATGAAAATCGTTATAACTCAGTAACCGTTTAGTGAATTCGTTGAAAATTTTTGGAGCACATCAGTAAGGATAAAAAGAATAATCTCACGAATTTTCATCAACTAGGAACTATTTTTAAAATAGGTCCAATAAATCCTTAAGTAACATTACGTTTTCTTGTCATTTTATATATATATATAAAATCATCGGGACACCTTGTATATAAATTCTCACTGCTATTCCAACTTTCATTCCTACCGCTTATAGCCTGCACTCTTATTTCATGCTTAGCCGTTAACGTTGGTTGCGACACGGAAATGGTAATGGGGTTCTAGAGCCCCAAAATCGGGGGACACCGAAGACAATAGAGTGAGAGGTCTATTCTATACCTGGTCTGTGGTCCCAGCTTCCGAAAATTTTTCCTTATTTTCTTACATGTAAGTGTGCTTTATTATTATTATTTAATTAAGCTGTGCACATAATGAAACGAACATAAACGAATATAGGTTATTGTTTCATTACACGTGTATACAGACATTATTATTAATTATTAAGCTGTACGCATAATGCAACGAGCATATTTTCAACGAATAGGTTATTGTTTCATTACATGTATACAGACATTATTGTTAATTAAGCTGTACGCATAATGAAACGAACATATTTTCAACGAATAGGTTATTGTTTCATTACGTGTATACAGATTACGTGTATATCATTACGTGCATACGCATAATGAAACGAATATATTTTTAACGAAGAGGTTATTGTTTCATTACATGTATACAGACATTATTGTTAATTAAGCTGTGCGCATAATGAAACGAACATATTTTTAACGAATAGGTTATTGTTGTTTCATTACACGTGTTAAATAAGTGTCTGCGCAGATTTTTGCTAATTGTGTATCTTTTTAGTATCCAGACCCTTTGAAGAACGTATTGTTTTCCGTAGTAGGAGAAACAAAAGTAAAAATATTATATTTGGTAAGTGACCTTTACATTTATTTATAATAATACGTATGATATTAGTGTTTATTACAAATTTCTCGTTTTTTTATAGGTTGGAGTATTCCAAAAATACATAAAGTACACTCGAGCAGCTGCTGTGCGCTATTCCGAGTAAGCTTTATTGGCTGCATACTTATGCGCCTTATCTTACATCACTCGAACGGCTGCAGTGCGCCGTGTCTCGAGTATAACCACTTTCAATAAAGTTGGTCATCCGCGAGCGCATAACCGCCACGCTTATATATATATATATTATATTATATTATTGAATCATAACCAAATCACCTTTTATTATATATATAAATAAAAGTGTAATTCGTCATGTCTGTAATGAATCGTAGAATTAATAATATCTCACCGCTCAGTGTTAATAACATGCAAATTATCAGTAAAGGTGAATGGTTAGCAGATGATCATATCGAATATTTTCATAAATTATTACAAGCTCACTCTAATTATAAACCACGCGAGACGTGGAGAGTTCAATTTCCTGATACAATTCAACCAGTTCCTGAAAATCAGGATCACATACAGATTTTGCACAAATGCGATAATTTTGAAACCAATACAGGAGGGCATTGGGTTTGTAGCTTTTATAAATATGATGAAAGAAGAGTTTATATTTATGATTCTATTAATTCCTGCAAGTTGCATCGTCATCATAAGATTTATCTTGAAAAGTTATACCCTTTTTTGACCAAACACGACGGTACAATTGACGAAAAATTTATTGAATTTCCACATGTGCAAGCTCAACCTAACGGTCGGGATTGCGGAGTTTTTGCGATTGCATTTGCTGTCTCGTTATTATTCAAAATATTACCAGACAAAGTAACGTACACTCATGCGTTGATGCGTCAACATTTGATCCACATGTTTCAATCTAATCGTATAGAACATTTTCCATGCACTCAGGATCAACAATTAACACGTTGTGTGCACGAATATGAATCTACAATTGGTAGTACAGTTAATAAAAATCCATCTTGTGGAAATTATCCTGCATTTAAAATTGGTCAAAGTGACATTACTCATGAAAAAAATGATGAAATATCTCCAGTTCAAAACGTACCACTTAGTGACAAAGAAGTCACTATAAATACAAAAAATATAATTCAGACAGATTCACCATTTGTTTCGAAGTCAAAAATCAGCAATGTATACGTACCATGCAATAGAAAAGAATACAAATCTAATTATTATAAAAGGCATAAAGAGGAAATTAGTTTAAAAAGAAAAGCTGTTTATAAAGGAAAGAAAGAGGAGTGGAATATGAAAAAATCTAATTATTATAAAAGGCATAAAGAGGAAATTAGTTTAAAAAGAAAAGCTGTTTACAAAGCAAAGAAAGAGGAGTGGAATATGAAAAAAGGCAAAGATTGTAAAAAAGGCGAGAAAGACAAAAAACTTTCTAATTATGAATATTATATCGCACACAAAGAAGGTATATTAAAAAATAGAAAAATGCAGTATGACGCAAATACAGAAGTGATATGCGGAAAGCGAAAAAAACTTTATCAGCTAAATAAAGAAGTTATGTCCAAAAAGCGGAAGGTATATTATCATGAAATACGTAAAGTAGCAAAACGTCGTGCTGCTCTGCAAATAATAAAAAAGTATCGTTATATTGCTGTAACAAATAACAATATAGCAACGAAAAATAACAAAGAAACTTATATTAGAAAACTTTCAAAAGTTATTACCATGCCGTCCGGAGAAGCAAGTAGATTGGAAGCTGAACGTATAATAAAATGGTGTTTCCATATTAGGCAAAAGTACATTTTGAAAATGACGAAACTGTTGAAAGATTGTAAAGCAAAAGTGGAAGTTTCCTTGACGCGCGCAGCAGAATGTTTAGAAGTTGATGACAGGATTAATGCTTTGTGTGGACAATCCAGACATTCATCTTCTTCAGAATCATATTTTGCGGAAAGTTCGTACCATCTTTTCAACGGTTCTGAATCAATCATAATGAATTCGGAAGGGAAAGCTATAAACGTTCTACCTTTATTGCAATCGAAGAAGGCGACAAAAGCATGGCATTGTAGTTATCTTTGTAAAACAAAAGATGTTGAAATTCTGAATAATTTACAGGATTTCTTCAAACGATTGTTAGAATGCTCATTAAAAAAGGTACATAAGTTGAACAACCATATCAGTAGCTGTTCTAATAAAGTGCATGCTGAAAAAGTTGGTCATTCTCATGGTTGTTACATAAACCCTAAACTATGTAAGTCCACTTTTTTAGCCATTGAGATTTTGGCACCTCACTTTCCGGATTTACGACATTTGAAGAGAATGATATACAAAATAGCGAGCATTTATAAAGACCAATTACATAATTTAGACAAAGCCTTAAACGATAATAACCTTGAAACACTTGAACGAATAACACTGCAAGCTCGGAAAGAAGCTGAAGCGTTACAAAAAAATAATACTGACGTAAGTTTGAACGAAGAAGAGATTATGTCTCGATATTATTTAGCATTTAAAGCTTTCACAAAGCGGTCTATGGACACACCACGCATCCCGTGCGTTTCCTGCGAGAAACTCTGTTTTCAAAGAGAGGTTCGTAAGTTTGATATTTCTAAAAGAACATATAAGGTTAATGTAATGCAAACATTGTTAAATCATATTGGATACAAAGTTGGTGGCATGCATTTTATTTGCCGATATTGTCACGATAAAATTCGCAAAGATTCCATACCACCAAAATGTATTTTAAATAAGCTTGATGTACGTTCAGTTCCAGAAATAGCAGTGTTGAACGATTACGAACGAATTCTCATTCAAAGAGCTAAACCGTTTCAAACGGTTGTGAGAATGGATACAGTAATGCGTAAAAATATGCCACATAAACATATGTTTCCAAAAGTAAAGGGGAGAACATTTCACCTTCCTTTACCGTTAGAAGAAAATTTAAAAAAAATCTGTCCTTCGACCGAACCTTTAAATCAAAATCATGAATTATACATATTGGTGCGGGGCGTTCCAACAAAATCTAAAATAGTTTGGGAAAAGTTAGTTGACTTGAAGAAAGTATGGAATGCCTTAGTATGGTTGAAAGCCAATAATCCTCTATACTCAGAAATTGTTTTACCACAATCGCACGATTTATTGCTGAGTGCCAAATTACCAGATACAGAATTTCAAGAAGAAGTTGTTGCCAATGATGATAATAACGAATCTATCGAGGACGTTGAAGGTGAAACACTTAATATCGATGAAAACCACAAACGTGCATTATTGACGCAAATGTCACAATCTGATTCATATTATGATCAGTTTACGATTTATCCAATGTATGACAAAAGGGTTAACGAATCTGCTACCGCACTCTACCAAATGCTTAAAGTTCAGGACATTCCGTTGGGCCATCGTGCTGAACACTTAGATGTGAAATGTTTCCCAGATTTATATCCTTATGGGGTGAACGGACAGCATGAAGAAAGATTGGTTCGTTTGACCGACCATGAATTCATTAAGTCCAAACTGATGTCCAAGCATTCGCAATTTCGATTGAACATGCAATATATTTTTCACTTATTACACGATACCAATATGCGGCAATTAAACGCTGGAATTTTTCACAAAATGAACGTCGTAAATCCACGTGAAAAATACACAGCTGCTGGTTTTCTAGAGCAACTCTCTAAAGATCAGCTACAAACGAACTTGAACACTATATTTTCCAGATTACGTAATACAGCACAGTATTGGCGAAAACCGAGAAATGATTTGAACTGTATGATACACCATTATGGACCAGCTACATGGTTCCTCACGCTCAGTCCAAGTGAGTGGCTATGGACAGATTTAATAGAATATCTTCGTGAAGTAAACGGCCCATCGGTGGCTAAAATGTCCCCGAACGCACTCATTGCTTCTGATCCCGTTTCAACTGCGCGATTTATAGATAATGCATTCCACGCTATGCTGGATTTCATTTGTTCGCCCGACAATCCGATTGGCAAGGTCATTCATTACTTTTGGCGCAGAGAATATCAAAGCAGAGGATCACAACATTTTCATCTTTTAATTTGGATTGAAGATGCGCCTGTAATCGATAAATCTTCGAAGGAAGATGTAGCAGCATTCATTATGAAATACGTCACTTGCAGATTGCCATCACCGCATGTGTCGCCAGAATTATATAGACGTGTAATTGCACATCAAATGCATAAATGCAATAGTTACTGTCTACGCAACAAGAAAACTAAAAATTCCTTCTGTAAAGTATGTCGATTTTCATTTCCACGTCCAGTTACAGATACTTTGATAATAAGGGATGTGGCTGTTTCTATAGGTGCTAGAAAACAATTGAAAGCAAAAGGTAGACTCTATGATCTTCCACGTTCAATGAAGGAAGTCCGTATCAATGATTTTAATGCTGCCGTTCTTACGGTTTGGAGAGGTAACATGGATATACAATATATTGGGGAAAAGACAGGGTTGGTGACATGTTACTGTACTAAGTACGTGTCCAAGCCGGAAAAAAGTTACGCTACGGACACTATGGCAGCAATAAATTCTACTAAGTCATTGGCTAGTCTGCTGTGCAACCTTGGAATGCGCATGCTAAATCATCGAGAATGTGGAGCGCCTGAATGCGCTGATACTCTTTTAGGATTATCATTGCATGGCACTGACTCCAGTACTACTATTAGATGGTTGGATGTAAATATACTGAGAAGTAGGAAATTGAAAACTCGCAAAGAGATTGAGGATCTGGTAGGTGAATCCACAGACATATTTTGTCCATCCCTCATAGATGATTACTATCCCAATAGACCCAAGAAATTAGAATCTATGCATCTGTACGATTTTGCTATGTGGTATGACGTTACTAAAATTAGACCGTCTGAAAAAACTGAATATTATAAAATCTGTCCATCTTTGTTTTTGAAAAAAAGGCCAAGAGGGTATCTTATCAATCATTATAAGTACAATGTTCAAATCCAACCTGAGAATTATTATTTCTCATTATTATTATTATTCAAACCTTGGAGAACGACCGACGAATTGAAAAATGGATTTAACACATATGCGGAAGCTTTTTTGTCGCTAGAAACACAATTGACAGAAGCAGTTCAGTATCACGATCGAATAACGGATATTCAAGAAGCGCGTGATCATATAAAGGAAGAAATTGAAAAGAACGTGTTGAATACTGTCGAACAAGAAGAAAATGATCAAGGCGATCACCCATTAGAATGTGTCCCCGTTGAAACTGTTGGTGCCATGAAAGATTTTAAAGACGCGGGAAATAAATTTGACTGTGGCGATCTTCAAGAAATGATTTCGGAATTGAACCATGATCAAAAGCGAATATTTGATAAAGTTACTAAGTCCTTGACGTCTAACGATAACATTCTCAGACTTTATGTGAGTGGAGAAGGTGGCACTGGGAAAAGTTTTTTAATAAAAACTATCAGACACTGGATCAAGCAGACTATCGGAAAAGACACAGCAGTAACTGCTCCTACTGGAATCGCAGCTTTTAATATCGATGGTCTTACTATGCACCGATTATTCCAATTACCCGTAGAACATGGGCATACAGCCCAGTATAGCCAACTTAGCGATGCAGCCCTTCAAATTGTACGAGATCAACTAAAAAATGTTGCTTTAGTAATCATCGATGAAATTTCGATGGTTTCTAACGTAACTTTCCTGTACACACATTTGCGACTTACAGAGATATTTGATACTACAGATTCCGATGATGCTTGGTTCGGAAAAAAGCCTATGTTGCTATTTGGTGACTTACTACAACTTCCTCCTGTTCACGAAGAACCTGCTTTTATACAATTATCCAATAAGAGTAGAGAGAAAAATGTTGGAGGATTAGGTTCTTATAATTTATGGTCTGCCTTGTTTAGCTATGACGAATTGAGAATAAACATGCGACAGCAGGGTGATAATATTTACAAAGAGATCTTGTCGAGAATTCGCACTGGAGTAGTGACCGCTTCGGATACAAAGCTTTTAGAAACGAGGAAATTAAATTTCAAAGCGACAAATTGTAATGACCGATTAAAGGAATTAAGTGATTACATGCTTAATGTAGGATCTAATACGGTGTGTTTACTTCCCACATGTGTTCAGTGTGATGTTTTGAACGCTGCAATGCTGAGTCGATTTCCATCCGAAGAAATACATTTGATTGCTCATGATACAACGAATTGTGCACCGTATTTGAAAAAAAAGGTGTCAAAGGTACTAAACAATAATGACGAGGATAGCTCCCGAACGGCGGGACTTGCAAGAGTCGTAATTGTTAAAACAGGAGTGCAAATCATGATTAGAAGAAATATTGATGTTACATTAGGTCTTGTCAACGGTACCATTGCTAAACTTGTTTCAGTTACACGAGGTGTTGATAATGACGTTGAAAAATTGAAAATTATATTACCCACGGGGCAAGAACATATGATAGAACGGGTAAGTGTTAAATTTGAAGTAATGGATAGAGCGTTCGTTATTAGAAAACAATTTCCGATTTGCCTCAGCTATGGTATAACTATTCACAAAAGTCAGGGACTAAGCTTGCAGAATGCTGTCGTAGAAGCAGGTAATTCAATATTTATTTGCGGACAAATTTACGTTGCTCTTTCACGGGTGACCACATTACAAGGATTGCATCTTATCAATTATGATCCATCTTCCGTAAAGGCACAAGAATCGGCTATAATAGAGTACAATAGATTGCGAAAAAAATATAGACCTGATCTTATGACTATTTCAATTTCTAAAAAACGCATCCTCAAAGTTTGTGATGCTGTTTGGGCGGTACCTAATTATAATGTATCCGAATGTCAGAATACTAAAGATCACATCGTGGATATCACTCAATACTACGTAAGAGGTCTTCCGAATTCTGATGGTGTATCTTGTTATGCGAATGCCACGATCCAATGCATGTTATATTGTTCATCCATAAGAGAAAACTTATTAACGACTGAAAAAGCTGATCATATTATAAAAATCTTTATGGACCAATATAAATCGGATCAAAATCCAAACATAATATCATTACGGCAATTCGCAGGAGAAAAATACGCTTACAATCAGCTGCATGATGCAGCTGAGTTTATTACCTCTCTTTGTGATCATGAGATTCTTATTAAGAATGCAGTACAACACGAAATAACAACGGTATTAAGATGTTTAGCGTGTAATTACACAAGTACTACTATTAGTACAAATTGTGTGGTACATCTTGCACTGCCCAAGATGTTAAAAAAAAAATCATTTGAATTTCAAGATATAATAAAACACAATTTCACAGGATGGAAAAATCTGAAAGATCCGTGCAATAATTGTGATAATGCAAATTCAAACACAATGAAGAAAGTCGATATAACTGCTTCCAAACAAATTCTTATTGCAAAATTACATTTGTTCGATCACGATAGTAATGGAACAACGAAAGTAGAAAATTTCTACATCAAAGCAATGCCTACTACTAAAATACAAATGGTAGATCACTGTTACAAACTTAAGGCAGCGATTTTCCACCAGGGTAAAAGTATTTCCGATGGTCATTACACGAGTATGGTAAGGGGTAAGGGCACAACGTGGGTAGCCGTTGACGATTTACGAGTAGAAAAACTAGCTTGGCCACGAAATGCTAAAAATGCATACATATTTTTCTTCGAAAGGTGTTAATTGTGGTTGTTAATACAGTTCAATGTTAAATACGTTCAGCGCCATAAGCTGCTGCGCGCACCATGACTGTACACAAAGTACTATACAATATAATTCATATAGATCGGCAATGCAGTGCACATGGTTTCTTTTCGTAGATGTTAAACTTACGTAGAAGTTATCCTTAATCAAAAAATAAGTAAAGTAAACTCGCTGAGCTGCTTTGCGCTATTCCGAGTATTCCGAGTAAGCTTTACTGGCTGCATACGCGCCTTATCTTCTAACATCACTCGATAGGCTGCAGGGCGCCGTAAACACGTGGACGTGTGAGGAAGGTAGATCAGAATTTATCATTTATTGGGATTTCCTTACTTTTTCCTTATTTTTAGGACCCGTGACAGTGATATAATAATAATATAGAAGATCCCCAGTGCATGTATTATATGTTTCTGAGGCAGAATTTAGCTGGCTATAAGGTACGTGTGTTATTTTATGATTTTGTAAATAATGTTTCGGGCAGTGTTCATATGTATGATTATTATAGTCACACGAGAAGGGGTATGGCAGGGTAATGAAAGTGACAGTTACCCGTCATGCCCCTCACAAACCTAGATATAATAATCAAAGTTTCTTATTGTTCCAGGATGGTTTGAAACTACACACGTAAGACGGACCGAGGAAAATGATACTTCTTTTCTAATAATTAGACCAAAATAATTGATTCTTGTGCCAATCACAGAGCAAAAGACTCATATATCAAGAAAACGTGGAAACACCGCAATTATAACATCCTCATTTCATCAGGATCACATACAGATTTTGCACAAATTAAAATTTACCTTAAGAAGTTATACCCTTTTTTTGACCAAACATGGCGGAAAAATCGACGAAGAATTTATTAAATGTCCACATGTACAAACTCAATCTGACAATCGGGAGAAAGGACCTTTTCTGAAATTTTCTATTAAAACCTGTAGAGATTAGGTTGATGCATAGTTAAACTGAAGGACTTATTACCAAAGAATGATTCAAACAAAAAAATTGATTAGTTGATTATGAAAACCTGTGTTTTATTCATCATCAAACCTTAACTACCCCATCTTGTCCCACCTTCCCCTACAAGCTCAACCTAACAGTCGGGATTCCGGAGTTGTTGCGAGTGCATTTGCTGTTTCGTTATTATTCATCATCAGTTCAATAAATTACCAGACAAAGTAACGTACAATCATGCGTTAATGCGTCAACATTTGATCCAAATGTTTCGATCTAATCGTTTGGAAGATTTTCCATGCATTCAGGATAAATAAACGATTAACACGTGTGTATGAATATGAATTTGCAAATAATAGTACAATTAATCTTTGAAAAAAGAAGTGAGATCCCCTCAAAAACTTCAAAAAAGTAAAAAAATTACGCCAAGTACATCAAATCAAGTAAATCACAAAACATAGAAGATAATAATAATTACAAAATTAAAAAAAGATGTGAAATCAAAATGAGTTGCCAGTACATAAAGATGCTTTCCAACTGCGCTTTAGATGACACAACTACATATGCACAGCTAAAATTCCATTACTCATAATGGCTATTTATACATAGAAAAATTATTAAATAATATTAAGCAGATATATTTTTATACAAATAAATATTTTAATACGAATAAATATTTTATTCAAAATACTTGGCGCTGCGCCCCGAATTGGTTATGCTAAACTGAATACATATGTATAAATTGCATTAATCTTCTTCTTTCTTTCTTGTGCGTGAGTTCGTGAATGTGTGAATGTGTGTATGTGTGCGTTTGCATATGCTACGTATGATATGAGAGTTAAGTATACTCGAGCTCATTTTAGAAGGAACTTGCCGACCGACGAGTTTAGATCGGTTCTGCGCATGTTGGCGCTCATTGGCTATGCCACCTCCAATGGTCTTTCGGCTGCGCATGGTAAAGTGGGGGAACAGAGACCTCGCGACAGTTGAATAGCTCATTCAACATGCGCGAAATAAGTTCCTTCTAAAATGAGCTCGAGTATATATGTAGAATAAATCTGACTGCGTTTGTAATATTTATATGTTTATGTATTTTAGATTGTACGGGAGTTATTGTAAATTATTAATTAATACTTAGACAATTAACATTTTTTCGGTTTCGCAGCGCCAAGTGTTTTGAATAAAATATTTATTCGTATTAAAATATTTATTTCTATAAAAATATATCTGCTTAATATTATTTAATAATTTTTCTATGTATAAATAGCCATTATGAGTAATGGAATTTTAGCTGTGCATATGTAGTTGTGTCATCTAAAGCGCAGTTGGAAAGCATCTTTATGTACTGGCAACTCATTTTGATTTCACATCTTTTTTTAATTTTGTAATTATTATTATCTTCTATGTTTTGTGATTTACTTGATTTGATGTACTTGGCGTAATTTTTTTACTTTTTTGAAGTTTTTGAGGGGTATATATACTTGTTGAGAGACTTTTATAAGCGGCGTGCTTACTGTTCGGTAGCAGAACTCAGTCTGAATCTAAGCTGCTGGCAGGCTCGTACTTATACGGTTCTGCGATACCTTGCTCCAGCCAATCACTAGTCGTTTGGACTAGTGCGCCAATTAGAAATGGGATCCGGTTCCCGCCGGTTCACGTACTACGCTCAGTTTATATGGCGTCCGGTTGGGTGCACCAATTAGAATTAGGTTCCGGTTCCCGCCGGTTCACGTACTACGCTCAGTTTATATGGCGTCCGGTTGGGTGCACCAATTAGAATTAGGTTCCGGTTCCCGCCGGCTCGCGTACTACGCTCAGTTCGTTCGGCGTCCGCGCGGTCTGTGCGCGCGGTCTACGCGCGGTTTGTGCGCGCGGTCTACGCGCGCGCGCTTAGGTTATTCGCGGCAGTGAGTTCGCGGTTAGTTATGCGCATGCGTTGCGCGTCGCTTGGTTCGCTGTTTCCCGCCGTATAATGGCGTCGCTCGCCCGCGTTATAAATGCTAGTTTACAATTTAGGTAAATGTAAGTATGATCGAATGGATTTAACACTTAGTTAGAAAAGAGATAGGAAAAAATGTACGGCGGTTTCGTAGCGGCACGTTACACTCGAGAGGACCACGCGTTGACAGCGGGCTACCCCTTTTCTTCCTGTGTCTCTCCACGACGAGTATTGCCGGTGGATTGTAGGAGCGTAGATGTCTGAATGTCGGTTATTGAGTTCAGGAGACGATAGAAACACTTTATTACAAAACACACATGTATTATAATTAAAGTAAATCGTATTCCTCTCGGGCAGGAGTACTGATAATAATCCAATTTGCGCCCCACTTCGCGCAGACCGATTACACGGAGGGTAGTCGGGTATCACACACTGCACAAATGATACAGGGTAATTCTGGAGCAACGCCCGTCAAGGAGATGCTGCCTGGTACCCCGTGGCGAGGACAGCCCTTCGCAGTGCCTCGCCCGAATTTTATGGCTTTTTCCGGAAAAAGGTACGAATCCTGGGCCGAACGTAACGAATTGGGGTCTAGCCCCCGCAGTCGAGGGTGAAATATCCATTACAACGTATTAAGAAATTCTTTTCTTCATCGTGTCGAAAGGGAAGTGACGCCAATGGATTCTTTATGTTTTTCTGATGAAAATCATACCAAATATCACGCAAATCGGACTACTTTGACACAAGCTGTTTGTATTCCCTATGTAAAAGTTGCCCGATTTACACGACATTTGTAATGATTTTCATCAGAAAACCCCAAGGAATCCATCGGCGACACTTCCATATCGATACGATAAAGAATAAAGAATTATATTATTTCCTAAACAGATACAGGGTAATTCTGGAGGTACGCCCGTCACTCCGTGGTGAGGACAACACCCCGCAGTGCCCATCGAATTTTATGGCTTTTCCCATACAAAAGTCATCTTGAAAACCAAAAATACATGATTTGACCTCTCTGGTCTTGCTTGCTTGGAATTCAGGAGGTATTTCTCTCTTGTTCTTTTTCATGGTTCCCAAAAATGTCAATCCCTTTTCTAAGAGATACTTGGCCAGAGAGTAGCTACTGTAGTAGTTATCAGTGGTAAGATTCCTGTTTGTTTTCTCAATCGGTTCGACTAATCTCTTTACATCATCAGGCTTGTTTGATTTTAGATAGGGTCCTGGCATCTGCTTCCCGAAATAAACTTCAAAGTTCGGAGTATAAAAAGTTTGGGCATCACAGAGTGCATATATTTTGATGCCATATTTGGCAGGCTTGTTAGGGATATATTGTAAAAACCCACAGCGCCCTTTAAAATGATGAAGCATCTCATCAATGGTCACAAACTCAGTTACGTTGTAGTGGGCGATACAGTTAGTGACAAACTCTTGAGGGAAATATCGAATAGGTGCAAGTTTGTCAATTTCTTTGCGCTCATTTCGTGTATCTAAGTTGTCACATCTAAGAGCTTGAAGCAAGAACCGGAAGCGCTTATAACTGAAGAGTCCTCGTAAAACAATCATTCCTGTGCCATCTGAATTCCACAGCTCATAGCAGTTTGTGTGACCACCCATTTTTATACTTATCAAATACAGTGCACCTAGAAGAGCCTTTATTTCTACATTTGTTGTATTTCTAGAATCCCTGTCTCTTGAATAGTTGACTTCAGTTATTTTCTTGTGGATATATTTGTTGGCATTAGTCACAATGTCGCCAAACATTCGTTGAGTGATAAATAAGTAAAACGCGTCTACTTCTGTCTGAACATCCGTGGCAGCCATTTTTGGTCCTGATAAAACTTTTATAATATTTTTCGCCTTTGTTTTGCCAGAAGTTGGTGGTTCACTTATCCAATTTGTTTCCCCATCCTTTCCAATGTAAAAATGGCAATCAACTTGATGTTGACGCCTCTCTTCATCTCGGATTGGTATAGAAAAGTCACTTAGTTCGTCTGCTGATTGTTCAGAGGCACTGTTATGATTGTTTACCTGAATAATCTCCTCTTCACCTTCTGTTACGCTAACATCTGATTCAGTTTCTACTTCTGACACTTCTTGTAACGCTCTCCCAACGTTCGCAGGACGCACAATTCTACGAGACCTAGACGAAAACCCGAAAGAACATAGAAAAACGTAACTTGGGTACGTTACACTGTTTACAAGATACTAAAAAATAAAAAAATAACTGAGAAGGAATCCAGAATTCATAAAAAATATACTTACATCACAAAGCATATAACAGCAAGCACACGACAAAAATGGCACTCACTTGTTTAGACGTACAGTTCTGTCGCACTATTTATAGTCGCGGGCGTCGGGACCGGGCGCACGCCATTTGGGAGACGAGTAGCCTATTCGGTTTGCTTCGATTCCTCCTCGAGCGGTCGAGTGGTATGAGACAGCGCGCAGTTGTTTTTTCGTTCGGCGTTCGGCTTCTTCAAACTTTTCTTTCATATGCGATACAGTACGCACTCGTTACCCGACGAACGAGACTGGCGGCGGGCGTATGGCGCGTTGTGGAAACTATGAAAGAGTCGACACGAAGTTGCACGAGAGAAAGCATGATACGACGAAAACCTTATTATCTGTGGGGGGGGGGGAGGGGGTGATTTCACCCCTAAATATGAAAACGGGCCGCTATAAGAAAACACCTATATCTTATTTTTCTGCCCTCTAAAACATATCCAAAAACCAAAATAATCGGAGACGAACACCTGAAAACCTTTGAGGGGTAGTTTCACCCCCTAAACATGCAAACAGGCCAAAATAAAAAATACCTATATCTTATTTTTCTGTCCTCTAAAACATATCCAAAAATCAAAGCAATCGGAGGTGGACACATGGAAAACTTGTGAGTACACTGGCGCTCGTCGGCAGGATACGCGATATACATTCGTTTTCATTCAATTAGAGACACTTTCAAACTGAATTTGAAGCGGACAAGTACGTAGCATGATGCAAAAATGTCCACCGGAAGAATCCTGAATTGGACATCGATCCAGTTTGAACAATACATATGGTACAATACGAAATGTAAAATTTGCGACTAACTGCCGCGGGCGCGCCCACCGAAGGGTTAAATACGTGAAATCCGGAGTAGCTGCGCGTGTGCGGCAGGCATGTAGGAAACACGTCATCTCCCTGATACAGGGTCTACTTCAACTTTGGAGGTGAGATCGCTCTTAATTTTGTAATTTGACGTTAGTTTGCTGGTACTTCTCCCAATCGGTGCCGGAGTCCAGGGTGTTGCGACAACTGGGTTGTTTGGCCGTCAGAACGACAGGTCGGTGGGGCGTGTCAAAATCGTCGGTCACTGCGCAGGTAAAGTCGGCGTGGAAGTCAGAAATAAAGAAGTCAATGACGGACGGTCGACAGCGGCCAGTCTGGTACGTAAAGTCATCCGGGTGTATGATCCGGTATGGAAACTTGCTGACATGGTCATATAAAATTTTCCCGGCTTTATTGCCCGAAAAATTGTTCCATAGCCTGTGTTTGGCGTTCCAGTCTCCGCCGATCAAGAAGGGGGATCCCAGGCGTGTGAGGGAATCAAACATCCCTGAGTCCTTAATTGCACCAGGAGGCGCGTACATTACCCCAACAATGATTTTAGGATCGGAGAGTTTAATGAAACACGCATCGTGCTGAAGTGCACTGGGAGGCAAAAAATTTACATAGTTAATTGACGAGTGGATGCAAATGGCAACACCCCCGCTCTTAACCGGGCGGTCCGCGCGAACGACCGTGTAGTCAGGCAGCGAAAAATTTATCTGCGGGGTAAGCCAGGTTTCGGTAATAAGGATAATACCGATCTGCAGTCCGGCAATCGCGAGAATAAGCTCTTTGCGCTTTCGCAGTAGCGAAGACGCATTCCACAACATGATTTTCGGGAGGGGCATTGGGATTAATCCAAACAGCCAAGCACAGAGCAAAGAACATGAAATTTGTCGGCCAGCGTGCGGCATGGTCTCAGTTTCTCGATAAGATTTCGCGTTAAAAGGAGCATCTGATCAATGTCTACGATGGAGTTTAACTCTTTGATGGCTCCGATCAAGTCAATCATAGAGCCAACGCCGCCAGACTGTTGCCAGTTTGAAACATGAGGGGCAGGGGCCCCGTGGTCGACGGGGGGAGACGGGAAGACGGGAGGTCTTCTCTGTCACGCGACAACCGCGTCAGCATATGAGAGGAAAGGAGAGGGTAGGGAAAGAGGAGGAGGAGGGCGAGGAAGAGAAGGAAATACTATCCCGTGAGGTGGGTTTGGAATGGGATTTGACTGAGAATGTAATGCTACCCCATTGGCGGGTTTTGAATTGTTATTTCGTTTTTCCAGGTATTTAAGAAGGGCAGGACACTGTCCGTAATTTGCAGTATGCTGGCCAGAGCAATTTATGCACTGGGGGGGGGGGGGGGGGGGAGGGCTCCCTAGCCTTCTGGCAGTCGGCAGAACGGTACATGCCGGCGCACTTTACGCATTTGGGAGGAAGCCCGCAGTTTGATGCCGAGTGGCCGAAGAATTGACAACGGAAACATTGTGTATAATTTTTCTTAGAGAAGAATTTCTCCCAATAAATTCTGGTGCTAAAAATGGCGTTGACTTTTGAGACCGAGGTTGGGGAGGTCCCCCGGGGAAATTTTACTCTATATATGTGGTAGAGCGAAGGTCTTTTTATCCCACTTCCTGCCAGAGATACGCAAGATATGGGGGATAGGCCTTGTTTTTTAGCTCCTCGAGGGTTTCCTCGGGAGAGGTGTTCTTAACTTATATCTTTACTGATGCCTATAATTAATTATTCCTACTATTCCAACGGTACTGGTTCTTTTAACATTTGCTTAAATTATAATTTACATGTAAAAAGTATGTAAAAAGGTCTGCGCGATGATACATAATAGTTCTGTATTATCGACGGTCGGTAACGCCGGGTTTGAGTCAGCGTGGGACGTTACAGCAGTGTAGTTGATGTTATCTTCCCGTGCGTTCCAGAAGATACCCAACGTCTTCACCGTTGTGGAGTCCCCGAAGAATTTTGGGTGGATCTGTTGCTCCGTGAGTCCAGTGAGAAGTTTGGGGTCGTTCGATGCCCACTGTCGAATGTTTAAACCTCCTCGCTGGAGTATGTTGATAATCTCATCGCGTAAACATTTGCGCCGGTCAGAAGATCATCGACGTACATATCTCTCTTCAGCGTGGTCCCAGCCTTCGAATGATTGGCCGCTTCGTCGTCCGCAAGTTGATTTAGACATCTTAAGGCTTGAAATGGAACTGAAGATAGTCGGAACGTGACTGCATTCAGTTCGTATGTCGCGATTTCGTTTCGTTCATTTCGCCAAAAGATGCGCCGGTACATAGGATCTTTTCAATGTCCCCGGTCAGCATATATATGTAAATGCGAAACCGCTGGAGCAAGGAAAAGATGTCGTCCTGGATAGTAGGTCCTGTCATTAACGTGTCGTTAAGCGATAAGCCGCTGCTCGATTTGGCGGACCCGTCGAATAAAACACCTACCTTCGTTGCCGTGCTGGAAGGTTTGATGACCGCGTGATGAGGCAGGTAGAAACCGTGCGTGTCGTGCGTTTGTACCTGACTTAAGTGACCGAGCGGTGGGTATTCTTCGATTACGGCTGAATATTTTCGTCTTAATTCCGGGTCGCGACTGAGTTCCCGTTCCAACGAGGAAAACCGATTGACAGCCCGCGAATGCGACTCACTGAGGAACGATATTTTATCGTTGAACGGTAGCGCGACGATGTAGCGACCCGATACGTCCCGTTGAATGTGGTTGGAGAAATGGTCTTCACAAATTCGTTCCCCGGATGAGAGATGCCGTCCGTGTGGTCCATCTTCGACTTCCCAAAAACTTTTTAGATCGAAGTCTAGCTTCGTCAGGAAGGTGTTGCGTTTTGCATGCGGCGCCGTCGATGGCGCACTCCCCCCGATAATCCATCCGAATTGCGTCTTCTGGAGGTCGAGGTCCGGTGCGTTGTGAGGGGACAGATTGATTTGCCGGACACTTAGAGACGCAAGTGAAGGGCCGCTTTAAATCAACATGTCTACGGGTGCCGGTCGCTGAAAATGCGGATCAGCTAATCAAATGTTCGCTGGAATTTGTAATTTCGCCCAATCGATCTGCGTGTCCGTTAATAATCCTAATATTCGAGGTATCGTAAAGAATGTCAGGTTCCGCTTATAATTTGATGAACGCGATTCGATGGTGGTCGCGAGGATTTGATTTGTTACCGTGTTGCGCATTTAGAGCTTCGATGGCTACGGGTAATTTCTTTTGTAACGAGTTACGTAGGTGGTATGACGATCTTGCCCCCCACCACGCGCCCAACCAGAGTAGCGAGCACCGCGCTAGGCTAACGGTCTTGCCCCCCACCACTCGTCCGCGTTTACCGAGAACAGACGCGAGAAGGTCACGCACCGAGTGACTCTTTTGCCGAAGACCTGCCGAAATCACGCGGACGGGGACATATAGGCCGGGGGAAAAGGCCTATTTGGAAGAGACCGCCTAGAGCGTTAGTACGATTAGTACGCCTCTCCCAGAGACCTCCTGTGCGATTCCACCTTCTCGTGCCGACACCAGTACTTGTGAAAGACCAAGCTCTCGTGTAAGCACCCGTTCTAGTGCGTCGACAGACTGAGTCTCTGTGCATTTTTGAACTCTCCTCCTCCCCGGTTTCCAGAAGGACAGCATGAGCCATCCTCTAGACGCAGGCCGACATCCGCTATCGATCTCCCGAACAGACTTATCTCCGTTCTCGAGAGCGTCCTTACAGTCTCTGATTCACCTGCGGGTTGTGCCCACTGGGCGACCGGATTACAGCCTCTCCGACCAGGGTCCAGCAGGGTTGGCCCGCCAGGACACCGAACGGTCAAGCCGTCTATCCCCTCCCCGTTCGCCGAACCGCTACCGACGATCGCAATACGCGCCGAGATACGCACCGAAATACGCGCCGCGATACACACCGGGACTCGCGATAGGCTAAGATCTAGTATAAGTCGCTTACACACTGTGTGCCAGCACAGGCCTGCCCGGGATACTTTGTACATATCAGCGAATAAATTGTTGTACTCTACCTCACCTCAACGTTCAGTCATTCGATCAGCGGCCCTGGACAACCGTCCTGAGCTGGCCATACGGTTCCTCCACCGTCCCACCGGTAAACCCGCGTTTAACGGTTACACTTTTTTGGAAGACGTAGTTTCTAAGCGAGGTTTTCCGTAATAAAGTTCGCATTCGCACACGTATCCATCAATGTGCGACACTCGGTTGTTTATTGGTCCCGATCAAGAACGTTGACGATCACGGTGGCCATTAACCCGTTGGTCGGTCCATCGGTGATTGGAGTGATTTGTCGACGATTACGTTCTCGAGATTTTGCTTCGAACTTCCGTGGCCCTTTACGCGACGATGATAGTCAAGATTTAGCCTCGGTGCGAACGGTTAAATCTTGATACAGCTTCGGGTTGTGTGGTTTATTGCATACCCTACATCTTCCGGCTTTACAATCATCAGTTTGGTGATCTGATCGCAAACAATTCAAACATAATTGTGCTTTACGCGCGGCTTCGATGTGTTTGTCGACGGTCATATCAATAAATTTCGGACATTCATAAGCGGCATGCGAGTCGGTATTGCAAATACGGCATTTGTTAGTGTAGTTGGTAACGAATGCTTGACGTTTTGCTCGAGACGCTGGAGGCGAATATCGCTGTTTGACTGCCTTCGTGCGAGGTGAATCCGATACATTGGGTTTGCTTCGGCGTTGCGTCTCAGCTTGTGGACGTGGATGCGAGCGGACCACGGTCGATTCCGGTTCGTAATCTTTGCACTGGTGCGACGTGATGAACAAAAATTTAAATATTTTAGTGATTTCTGGCATTTCGGTGTCCGTTAATGTTCGTTCCCACGTCTTACGCGTATCGTTTCCCATGCGAGCCACCACGATGCTCATCAGCAAGTCGTTTGCCATATTCTCCCACGTGCGGCCGAGAGCTTGGAACGAACGGATGTGCAACTGCATACAATTCGCGAGATCGAAAACGGACTGTGACGTATCGTAGTCGGAACCGAGACCGTACCGTGTCAAGACCAAGCTTGTAACTCAGACGCCAATAAACACTTGTTATTTGTTTACTCCGCTCCTGATTCTTCGTCGAACCCGGCCTTACCGACTGAGTCGGCATCTCACTCCTTCTCCGTCCGACCGGTAACCGTCTCGCCGCAGGAGACGGTCACAACGCTTCTATCGCTGCTTCGGCCTTGCCCGATAACGAAAGGCGTAAATAATTGAGCTTTTTCATATTGCTCAACGCGGATTGCGCATGAATCATGGTGGTGAACGCACCCTTAAACGTGACCCACTTCTCCATTCGACTGTCGAATTTCGGTAAGTCGATTTTCGGAAGCTTGACCGAAAGCCCGTATGCGAACTTGGATGGCGCAGGCGAATCCCGTGAGATTTTCCGACGTTTGCTGGTGGTTGAACACGGCTCGCGGATGCTTCGAAGCTATTCAGTAAAACTATCGCTGTAGCTATAATATTGTTACATATCGTTGATTGTATAACTGTGCGTTAATTTTCGGGAAGACATAGTAAGACTCAAAAGCAACACAAGTATATTGGAACATGAACAGAACGCACAGTTATACAATCAACGATATGTAACAGTAATGTAAAGGCAAAGGGGACAAGTTATTCAGGAATACGTCTGCTGGCAATGGCGTCTGTATCAGGAATGACTGCTTGACAGGCGATCGATTCCGATCGCCTTCTTCTCGCTGTCTCTTGTCTATTCGTCGCGAGCACCGGCGGGCCATGGATTCTATCCATAGGGTGTTCGCAACAATATCATCGAATTGATCAGTGATTTCCTCGCGTTCGGCTTCAGCTTGCTCGTAATGTTCAAGGCGTGCCAATTCATATTGAATGTTGTATAACATGCCAAATTGTCTCCGAAGCCGTTCGACACGATCGCGAAGTTTGACGAGTTCATTATCCGAATCTTGATAAGCCTCAATACACTTAGAAAAACTAGTGATCTGCGCCTTGAATGTACGTCGTTTAAGTTTTAAATTTGATATGATCTGACTGTTGTCAGTGACGTTTGGGCTCGCGCGCGTATTCGTGTTCAGTTTCGTCATTGTTGGATAAGTGGACAGAATTTCACGAAAACAGGAAGGTCACTAACAGAAACTGATTGACAACACTCAATAACGAGCCTACGTTGATCAATATCCTCTGCTCTGGTGGAGTCGTCACAGCTCCGGATGATTGCCGTTGTCGTCGGATGTCCACTGTTCGTTGTGGTAATTCAGGAGTCCATGCGAAAGAAGTAGTGTATAGTCCTTGTCATTGCACTTCCACGACCGCGGATCCGGCTCGAAGGACCAAAATATGTAAGCTACCGACACAAGTAACTTCGTGGTACGCGGTGCTGATGACTCTATCACTCGCGAAATTAATTTTAAGTGATTATTAATTTACGCGACGAGAACGGGAGCTTGCTGGCCCGTATGATGACCACACAATAGCACGCATGTATTTTGCTCGATAGTCTTAGTCCAGAATGCTCGACTAGACTAATTACTAGGGTGGGCCGAAAAAATCAAATTTTCGAAACTCGAAACAGCCTGGTGCGCAAAAGTTGCGTCTGGGGAAGACAAATGAAGGCAAAAATTTTTTTTTGAAATCGGTCAATATTTGGCCGGGCACAAACGGGATCAAAGTTTTTAATTTTTTACCAAGTTTGGCGACTTCTGTATATTTTCATAAAATTTGCATATTTCACTGTTCAGCATCAGAAAATATTATTTAAGCACATAATCACGTGAAATAGTGTTTTATATATTATCGCGAAGCGGAGTATCTATGTCTTTCTATTTTTTGACGTAACGCAGTTGTAGTGAAAGAGGAACATATTTCATTGATTCAAGAGCCGGTCCAACATCCATTTTAATCTGTAACATTCAATAGCCATTTTTATAGATCATTGTGCGCTGAAAGCGAATCCGCAAACCGTTTGTCGCCATCACCCTCTGTTTTCGAGAAATTCGATTTTGAAAAAAAATGGCAAATTTTCAACTTTGAACATCCATTGAGTTCAAACAGTAATAGTTATTCGATTGCTTGTTCCGCCAAATTATTCTATGAACTCTCGCGAATACAACGATATAAGTTATTATTGAATTATAAACATTTAAATATGTTTAAACAACGATCAAAGGGAAAAGGATACCGGAAATGCACTAATTTTTGCAGATATCTTTCTATTTATTTCAAAAACTAAGGGTCTAGGAGAAAATCTGACTACTCCACGCGATGCAGCAGACATTTTCCCCCGAAAACCATCAACAGAAGTGGTAAGACACGTTTTGTTTTGAATACAGAAGCCAAAAGCAAGGGGCGTACCCACTGCCGGTCAGCGACAGAATCGCTTAAACGCGCATGTCTACCACTGTCGGCGTCGCACGTTTTGCCAAACTCTTTCGCTACGGTATTGAAAACAGAACGTGACTTACCACATTTGTTGGTGTTTTCCGGGGGAAAATGTCTGCTGCATCGCGTGGAGTAGTCAGATTTTCTCCTTTATTGATCCCCTAAGGGTTACAATCTCCTTCCATCTACATCTCCACCTTCGACCTTATCTTCGCCTTTACACTATTCCTCATTCACACCCTCATCCATTCCTTGCATACATACCTCTCCCCCCCCTCTCCACATGTCTATTTTCCTTAACCACCCCTCCCCCTGCCCGTCATCTCCTAGTACCTCCCCCACCATACCCTGCCATCCTCTATCCACCCCCACCCCCACAGACCTCCCACACATGCCCCCACGACTCCACCCCCCACCCACATCTTCTACACGTTCTTCTTTCCTCCTCTTCCCAATACCTCCCCCCCCTCATCTCGTTCCCCAACCTATATCTTACCACCCTCCTCCACCTACTCTCACCCCACCCCTTTTTCAGATAGCCGGGCACTCCCTCCCTCTTCACCGCCCCATACCACCTGTTATACCTCGATTCTCTAATCATCCGCCACCTCTGCTCCTCCTGCATCCTTCTATCTCTACCCACTATCTCCTCCCCCCTCATTTCCCCTCTTTCCCCCTGTCTTTCCACCTCCTCCATCGTCCACCCCAACCCCTCGAAAAATTGTTTCCTCTCTTCCTCCCACCCTTCCAGAACCTTACCCCTTCTCGCCCTCTCCGTCATCTCCGCCCAGCACAACCTGGCCAGTTCTCCACCACCCCCCTCCTCTAACTTCTTCTCAAACCCCCACGCCCTCATCCCCGCCCTTCCCTTCAACATTCCCCTCTGCAATTCTTCTCTCACCAGGTATCCCGGTGTGTACCTTTCCACTCCCAGTACCCACCTCAGGTACCTCTCGTGCAGCGCCTCCACCCTCTCCCTTGCCCTCCACCCCCACACCTCCACTCCGTATTCTACTACTGCCCACACCAGCTTATCGAATAGCCATACCCTCTTTTCCCAGTCCTTTCCAAATCTCCTCTTACCTATGCCCCACACCCTCCCCATCACCGCCGCTCCCTTCCTCACCCTCTCCTCTATGTGGACCTCCTGCCCACCATTCCTCATCAGGGTGTAGCCTAGGTAAGTATATTTCCCTACCTCCTCCAGCTTCTTACCCTTCCACCTTCACGATACCTTTTTCCACCCCCCCCCCTTCATACACCTCATCACCTTCGTCTTATCCGCATTCACTTCCAACCCCTTTCCATCTAAATACCTTTCCAATCTCGCGATCATCCCTTTCATTCCCTCCTCATCCTCCGCCAGCACCGCTACATCATCGGCATAAGCCAACGAGTAAACCTTCCTATCGCCCAACGTCACTCCCCCCCCCCCAACCACCTTTCTCCAAAACCTCATCCAAATCCGCCAACAACAAGGTAAAGAGGCTAGGGCTCAGCGGACAGCCCTGCCTCACCCCTCTAGCAGTCCAGAACCTCCCCCCCTCCTCGTCCCTTTTTTTTTTATTACTTGGAGGAAATCCCCACGGGTACCCCCTGCCCGCGGGGGCGGGCACTGGGTTATGTGGGACTCGAACCCATTAAAACCTTCAAGGTGGTCTACCACGTGTGCGGAGTTGCGCGCCTGAGGGGAGGGACTTGATGCGAGGGCAAACTAGCGATTCGTTCGCTGCCCTCCCCCCTGCGCTTTAAGAGCAACTCCGCACACAGCACCCCCTTCAAGGGGGGCCTTCCCTGGGGGAGTATTAACACCTCCCCCAGCTATAGTCTCCTGGCGCGGCGGCGCGACGGACCACGCGTCCGCGCCGCCTCTTCCGGGGTCGCTGCTACTAGGGCGGGTGGTGCCCCCCGGCACCCCCGTCCCACGACCCCGCGAACGAGCTACTACCCGGCCGCGACGATGCTACGGTCGCGACCGGGCCGGGGCGTAGACGGCCTCACGGGCCGCCCTAGCCGCCGCGTCCCGAGGGGCCTTTAAAGGTCGGTTTATACAGCGGCCGAGCCGAGCCTTCCGAGCCGTCCGAGCTTCTATAGTATGTTTATGGCGCGAGGAGTCGCCCAGCTCGGTGGCACCTCGGAGGGTCCTCGTTGCACGCTGAGCCCGGGCTCGGTGGCCACTCGATGAGACGACTAGACGGGCGGGCCGAGTCCGTGCCCTGTCGAAGTCAACGCACGTCAACGCTGCTGGATTTTATGCTCCCAACACGTAGGGTAAATCCGCGAGACGCGTTCGACCTACTATGAAATGGCTATTAAAACTAATAAAGTAAAATTATTTATGAGTGAATACAACTACAGATTCATTGATATTTAATTTGTTTACGCTAAACAAGTAAAGAACACATGAAAGAAAAAGGGAACTACCTACTGAGAGATGGTCTTCTCGTTAGCTTTCAGGTTAGTAAAATTCTGCTGCTGGTATAAATGACACCCTCGTGATGGATACATGAGCTGTCGTTATTGTTTCTACCGTTGTTAGACATAATTGAAGTAATAGAGGGTGCGAGGGGTACGGTCAGGCGGTCAGGCGACCGTAATAGCGGAGCGTGCGGCTCGCTTACCTGACACGGTGCGTGCCGGTATCTTTAACAGCTTCCTGCGACGTTGAATATGCTAATTCCCACCAAAGAGAGGCTGATTTTATAGAAAATTCTTCAGCGAATATGGTGGTATTTTTTCGGATTTTTAAAATCGTGACCTTGAGCCTCAATTTGCAAAATAAAACTTTATTTATAATTTTCATTATTGTAAAAATCATTTTTTAACCGGGGAAAAAATATTCAGAAAGGCCGATCCTTCCATATTAAAATGCCGTAAGAATCAACTAATTCCGACAAATAATTTCCGAGTTAAAAATTCACAAGTACAACCCATTTTCACGAAAATAGGCAAAAATCTTAAAATTCAAGGCTCTGTATTTTTTAAACCGATTTGAAATTGACAAAATGATGACTTAGACCATCCCTAATTCCACGAGGACTACAACATATTCAAGTTTGAACAAAATCCGAGACATCGAAGAAAAAAAGTGATCGCGTTGGCGTGGAATGACCTGTATCTAAACTCCAAGCGTTAAAAGGCTTTTTTTTAAATATTTTGCGAACATTTTTCGCGAAGATACAGTCATTTTAAAGTAAACTCGAAGAGGTTTTAAACTTTATATCGATTTCTTCAGATCCAATAATAAATAGTTTTCTATCTTTGCTAGAGTAAAACCGAAATCATTTTTTTTTTAAATTAAGTTATAGGATTCGACATTTTGATTGCCAAAAATGGTATGTTTAATTTTTTCGCTATTTATCGGGATTAACACGCACTGGGCTCGGGACAATAGCGGACTTAGAGTAGGTACTATCCAACATCAATACGCCTCGCGGAGAGACAAAGGAAGCCTAATATTCCATAGGCAGGTCATTGCAGATGTTACAGCGTACACTTTATGATAGACCCTCGCGGTCCGTTAAGATTTCGCGTCGTGCTGCGAGTGTTCGAGCCTAAATTACTTTACGATCCCTTCCAATGGTAGCAGTAGGTCACCAACTTTATAACTCACCTTTTTTTTTGTTCATTTTTTAAATCAAACGACCGGAATTCCCCATCGTGAGTCACGCCAAGGGGATTCCGCAAAGGCGCCCCTACTTCAACATACAAATATGTACACCGCTTTGGCGAGTATTAATAGTAGTAATTATACCTGTACAAATATTAAGCCATTTCGTTAATGTTAATGAGGCAACATTTACACCTGAATTTAAAAGAAAACTATGTATTTGCACACACATGTTGTGTCTTTTTGGTAACAAATATATAGTATAACGTTATTAACTACATACACGATTATGCAATTTAACGGATACACGTTCTATCACGCGACTTCCTTATGTTCTCTCTGCTATGTCACTATTTTCGTTCTCTTCCCACCATTCACATAAACACATTCTACACACAGAACATTTATTAGGTGTTTGTGGTGTATAAAATTCTTATGTTTTCGTTGCTTTTACGATAAGTATGAAACCACTTTATAGATTAATTGTAACAAAAGTATTAATGAAACGGAACATTAATAATAGGTACAATATTTTCAAATAAATCTACTCTAAAGCGTCAGTACAACTAACGTGATATTAATATAATGAAAGAAAATATAAAATATATGTGAGAGCAGATGTTCCATCTTACAGGACGGAAGCGGGTTCTGAGTGAAGCGTAAATTCGTTGACCGTTTATACTTACGACCGGCAACTACTTGTTTTTCGATGCGTTCGTCGTAAAATATTTCCTTGCCAGATTTTCCAAAAGGCCACCAGAAATGTGCCGCCCTTAATGGTTTATACCTTCTTTGCCCTGAGTTAATCCGTATATTGCTCTGCCGGTGGGTAGTAAGTACATACGGTGACTTCGGACCTGCGTGTACCGTTGTTAACCATCGACTCGCGAGACAAAACGGTCATAAACCACGACCCTGGCGAGACGCTCGGGCCGATCAACCAGGCTAGTTTTTTAGAATCAGATGTTCATTTTCCTACCATACTTCATCAAGGAGGAGAGGATTCCTCCTCCACCGACTAATTCACAGAGAGGATGCCACTTCTTTCCTTCAAAATTCATTTAACATTCAACATCTCATAAAATACCATAAACCATGTATCAGTACCTTCAGTATGTGAAGCCGTATCTCAGACTGCAAAAGTTCATTGATTCATAATGAATGAAAAACATTGAGTCCTTGATTAAAAAATTAGAAACTTTAAGCGTTAAAATGTTTTTTTTTTAAAATACTTTTTGCGAACATTTTTCGAGATGCAGTCATTTCAAAATTACCAATATTTTAGGAAAATTATTAACTTTAATGATGGACGAATATTACTGATATATTTTAAATGTGTATTTTGCGTGGAGTTTAATTTTTTTTTTCTTTTATTGATGTTTCTATAAAAGCTGGGCGAATTGTATAGTTTCACCCCAAGTAGAAACAATCGATACCACTCAGAGAACGCTTGGTAATCTCTCACAGGTACATAAATAAAAGAGTGTCGAGAGACTGTTACATTTCCAAAAATTAATAATCAATAATATTAATAAACGTACACAAACACATATAATACATATAAATGTACAAATTACACTTAAAGACAAAATGCAAACATTCAATACATATAAACATAAGAGTTAAGCGTAACTATACAAGGCGTAACCAATATTTTGAGAAATATTCACAGGGTAGGCAGAGAGGTTTAATAAATGATATAAAATGTTGTATGGCCAAGTGTTCGATCTGACTCCGTTTTGCAATAATAATAGCTTAAAGTTAATTGTACGACTTTGGGACTATCCTATCTTCGTTTTTATGGCTATACCTTCCGAAGGTGCTTGTCGTACACCCCGCTCGAAGAAGCGCGTCCAATGAGTAAAAGAAGGGAGGTTTCGAAATCGGCAACCATGATTGGTTATTTCCATTCAGGTAAATGACCAATTAGAAGTACCACAGGAAAATGGAAACTGACGAGGTCGGGTGACTTGGAGTACCAAGTCAGTCTACTTCCAAGTCTTGAAGATTATCAAACGGTGCGTTTAACGGAAGTGTGAGCACAATGTTCGACGAAAAATTGATTGCGCTCGTGTAACGTGCCGCTACGAAACCGCCGTACATTTTTTCCTATCTCTTTTCTAACTAAGTGTTAAATCCATTCGATCATACTTACATTTACCTAAATTGTAAACTAGCATTTATGACGCGGGCGAGCGACGCCATTATACGGCGGGAAACAGCGAACCAAGCGACGCGCAACGCATGCGCATAACTAACCGCGAACTCACTGCCGCGAATAACCTAAGCGCGCGCGCGTAGACCGCGCGCACAAACCGCGCGTAGACCGCGCGCACAGACCGCGCGCACAGACCGCGCGGACGCCGAACGAACTGAGCGTAGTACGCGAGCCGGCGGGAACCGGAACCTAATTCTAATTGGTGCACCCAACCGGACGCCATATAAACTGAGCGTAGTACGTGAACCGGCGGGAACCGGAACCTAATTCTAATTGGTGCACCCAACCGGACGCCATATAAACTGAGCGTAGTACGTGAACCGGCGGGAACCGGATCCCATTTCTAATTGGCGCACTAGTCCAAACGACTAGTGATTGGCTGGAGCAAGGTATCGCAGAACCGTATAAGTACGAGCCTGCCAGCAGCTTAGATTCAGACTGAGTTCTGCTACCGAACAGTAAGCACGCCGCTTATAAAAGTCTCTCAACAAGTATATATAAATTCTACGTCCTGACTACCTACATTCAACCTTTCCGAGGTCGCTTTAACTAGCCCCTCAAAATCACGTTCAATCTCCTATATTCAAATATTTACAATAAACCATTCCGAGGTCGCTTTAACTAGCCCCTCAAATTCCTACGAGGTCGCTTTCACTAGCCCCTCAAATTCCTTCGACGTCGCTTTCACTAGCCCCTCAACACCTTTCCGAGGTCGCTTTAACTAGCCCCTCAACATCTTTCCGAGGTCGCTTTCACTAGCCCCTCAACACCTATCCGAGGTCGCTTTCACTAGCCCCTCAACTTCCTACGAGGTCGCTTTAACTAGCCCCTCAACTTCCTTCGAGGTCGCTTTAACTAGCCCCTCAACATCTTTCCGAGGTCGCTTTCACTAGCCCCTCAACTTCCTACATTCAACACCTTTCCGAGGTCGCTTTCACTAGCCCCTCAACATCTTTCCGAGGTCGCTTTCACTAGCCCCTCAACACCTATCCGAGGTCGCTTTAACTAGCCCCTCAAATTCCTACGAGGTCGCTTTCACTAGCCCCTCAAATTCCTTCGAGGTCGCTTTCACTAGCCCCTCAAAATCTTTCCGAGGTCGCTTTAACTAGCCCCTCAAAATCTTACATTCAACCTTTCCGAGGTCGCTTTAACTAGCCCCTCAAAATCCTACATTCAACCTTTCCGAGGTCGCTTTAACTAGCCCCTCAGCTTCCTTCCTGGAAAGCGTGGGCCAGCTCATAGGCACCAGAAGAAACACTCTTATAATAATACCAAATCGACCTAGCGTCATAATTATCTAAACAAAGTATAGCGACTTATTGCTCACATACGATTTAGTATCGTATCATTATACCAACAATTATACAAAATAGTTAAACCGTACTTAGTTACCCTATTAGTTTGAAACCGTAATCAAACGTATACTTTATTACCGATCAAGCGTCGAAACCGTAATCAAACGTATTCTTTATTACCGATCAAGCGTCGAAACCCAAATCAAACGTATTCTTTAAAATCGACTAATACATCGATTCATTATAATACTTACCATTTTTGTTCAAACATTATATATTCACCTTTGACCTAGAGTCAAACCTTTATTCTTGAATAAATCCACTGTTAATTTTTGTTAAAGAAGGACTCTCGTTTGTGAAATTCATTTCTTAATTGCACGCCACCCGAACCAATCCCATAATTTCACAGGTAAACCGCTCTACTTGTGGAATCGCCTGCAACTAACGGCTCAGTCTCGTTTGAGAACGTTACACTCGTGAAGCAGTACGTAGTCTTATTTGACATGTCGAATCCACGCTATATTGACCACAAGTACAAAATGTCAGTGTGGACACAAATTGGGAGTGCCTTGAACACGCCAGGTATGTGTGAATTACTTACATATATACTTAATTAACTTAAATTTAAATATATATACATACAGGGTGTCCCAAAAATGCTGCGGTTCCTTAAAGGGGGTGATTGGGGGGGGGGGGGTGATTGCAAACAACTTTTTCCTTTGCGAAAATGCCCTCCGAGGTTTCGTTAACGAGATATTAATAAAAAGCACCGACCAATCAGAGCGCGAGCCTTCCGTTGGAGGTCCCGCGCTAGCGTCGCCGCGCGCCGGGCCGCGCTGCTACTACGAACAAGCAAGGCGGCATGCATCGAAGGAAATTGCGTAGAATGGCAAATAAAAAAGACGTAACAAAAAAATCGAACCTTTTGCCATGGTTTGTTTGCCATTTAAAGTGAATAATGAATAAAGGATAAATGGATGAAAATCGCGTGTAACGTAAAAATTCGAATACACATTTTTTATAGAAGACTCGAAAATAATAATTATTTGAAGTGGGAGGATAAGGAATACGTAAAATTCCTTGTGTTAATAACATATTCACGAAAAGGTAATGTAACAGGAAATTAACGATAAGTGATCGTAGTTCGTTATTGTGATAAAAATCCGTAACTCAATAACGGCCAGCACTGTTGCTGATAACGAATAAGTCTGTTTTAAAAAGGGCCTGTTTGGGGCCAATCGGACCTCAAGCCCACAGTCTCTCGCACCGAATACGTCGACGCGTGCTTGTGTTTTGAAATTCGAGCACTTGTTTATACTCGAGAGATAAGGGATCCGTCTTTAATTTGAGGGTAGGACGAAGCAGGCGGGAGTCCGCGCAGTCAGCGCACTATCCCTTCTTTTCCTGTGTCTCTTCGCGAGACGTATTGATGCTGGATAATACTCTGTAATTTCTAGTTCTCCAAAATTAATCAGGCTGATCAGCCAGAGCATTTCGCCAGGGTCGCGGTTTATGACCGTATTGTCCCGCAAGTCGGCGGTAGAGAACGGTTTCCTACAGTTTCGGATAATTTATGACTTACTTGGTTCCGCCTCGTAGCAGACGTGAACTCAGGGTGTCAGAAAGGGGAAACAGGAATGGTATGCATTTTCTTCTTTATAGCAACTCGAAGACTTTCTGCGTCTCTTCCCTTCGGACCCTTTCGAACCGATACACGTGGTGTCTGTTTTCTATCTCGAAGCAATGGGTACATTGGCAGTAGAAGGACGGAGCGCGGGCTTTTGTGAAAGTTTTCGTTGCACTTCTGCAAAACACGTGTGTTCCGAAAATGTGCTGGCTTCTTTTTACCTGAAGCCTTTTGGCCTGGTGGGGGTCAACTCATAATGGAACGAGAGAAACTATTTGGGGGTAGAAGAAGTCGCTTGGAAAAAATCTTGTCAATCAGCAGTCAGCAATCGCGTCGCAGACAAATGTTCTCTACTCAAGAGTATTACGCGATGTTCTGGGTGTACCCCCCGAACAACGAAGACGCAAGTGCTGCAGCGTGAGAATTTGCGCGGGGATTACCCACGGCTCCGAACGCGAAGTAAAAATTCATTTCCACCAATTTTTATAACGTAGGAACAACACGTTCCATGAAAAGTAAATTAAGTGATCAGTGTTAGTAGCCGTGCAGTGAAGTGAATATTCGGTACGTTGACCTGGACGCACCTGACATTGCGACCCTTAACTTTGGGTAGTGTCGTATACCTGGGATCAGCTGTGCACTGGGCTCGTCCATCGATGACCAGGATCGGTTCAGTGACCCAGTGACACAAGTTTTCAAGTTGCAGGTGAATTTTCTACAAGGGTGAGTTTTAGTTACTTTAATGGTGATCATTCATTTTTAAATTTAACGCAAGCTATGGCTTATTTCCGGCGATAATTCTCAAAATTCTCGTACGAAAATATTTATTCGGCCTTTTTAAACAGACTTATTCGTTATAAGCAACAGCGCTGGCCGTTATTGAGTTACGGATTTTTATCACAATAACGAACTACGATCACTGTGACGTCCCACTATTTTTCGCGCGGTTCTAATCCAATAATCCATTAATAAACCTCACAATCACTCTACCAAAGTCCCTCAAACTCAACTCAACTCAACTCTTACCCCTTTTTTCAAACCCAACCGATCACTTAGACGATATACCTTAGTGGTCCCTATCTCTAAATGGTCAATCCGGATTCCTGATCACCTTGGAGATGTACCTTAGCGGTCCCCATCTCAGGATGGTCAACCAGACCTTAAAATCCCCTCTTCAACTTACGTGGCATGACCACTTCCTTCCAAATCTACGTTTAAACAAATCCCTCATCCTTAAAACCCTCTTCCAAATCGAGACTACGTCTCACGCCCTTACTATGACCACAGAAGTCAATACACCGTTTACCCCATTTCTATACGACCTCCTAAACTCCACCAAATGGGTTGAGTATTTCGCTTCAAAGCCCCATGCAAAAACCCTAGAAATGTTACTGCGACGCAAATGTACAAACGTGATCAACACGTGATTGTAATTACGACGCATTTGGCGTACGTGACATAAATACATCTATTAATAACCATACCGTTACAAAAAACCCCAAAATCTACTGCGTCTTGTTCCCGAAATCTGTCAAGGTCTTTACCGCGCGAACCCCCGCAGTACTCCTGAAAGATCCTATAAATACGAAGGATCGAGAGCCCAGAACGCTCTTTTGTCAATAGACAGTCAACTTAGATAGAAGTATCATTAAAACAAGTGTTAATAATTCAAATCAGTGAACCACGACAACCACTGTAAGTCCTCTTATTATATATCATTGTTATAGTGCATATCACCCCATACCATTTATTATTATTGTTTATCAACGCTTATCGCTTACTTATTATATTCTTTCATTAATGCTTATTGCTTACTTATTATATTCTTTCATTAACGCTTATTGCTTACTTATTATATTCTTTCATTAATGCTTATCGCTTACTTATTATATTCTTTCATTAATGCTTATTGCTTACTTATTATATTCTTTCATTAACGCTTTATATATATATATATATCGTCATTTATGTTCATAATTCATATTATAAATGTTGTGTGTGAATACAAAATTTTACCACGCTCAATAACCATAAACGAAGCAAATAAACCGCTTTGTTAAAATCTCGCTTTGAATTATTGTGTATCCCTCTCGAGTACGAAACTTCCTAGTCGAAACAGACGGCTGCAACAGCTGATCTCACGTGGCGCTAACAGTGTTTACAAACGTACTTTTACATAGGCTGCGGATAGCCGTATGTCCAAGCGGATTTCCCGGAAACATTACGTATAACTTTTACGAGGATGCAACAGTAAATCCTATTATCGAACCAAAACAAAAACAAGAGTGCTAACGGGTGTCCCTTCAGTACTAATTCGCTTTAAAACCTTCCCTGGTCGATTAGTGTGGCGGATGATAGATTCGCGCCTGATCTTTCTCTTAAATCCACAGTGTGACGGATGATAGATTCGCGCCTAATCTTTCCTTTCAAACCACAGTGTGCCGGATGATAGATTCGCGCCTGATCTCCTCTCAAACCCTCAGTGTGACGTATTTAATATTCGCGCCTGGTCCTCCCTCAGAACCCTCAGTGTGCCGGATGATAGATTCGCGCCTGATCTCCTCTCAAACTCTCAGTGTGACGGATTTAATATTCGCGCCTGGTCCTCCCTCAGAACCCTCAGTGTGCCGGATGATAGATTCGCGCCTGGCTTTCCCTTAAAACCTTCAGAGTGCTGGATGACAGATTCACGCCTGACCTTCCTTACGAACCCACAGTGTGCCGGATGATAGATTCGCGCCTGATCTCCTCTCAAACCCTCAGTGTGACGGATTTAATATTCGCGCCTGGTCCTCCCTCAGAACCCTCAGTGTGCCGGATGATAGATTCGCGCCTGGCTTTCCCTCAAAACCTTCAGAGTGCTGGATGATAGATTCGCGCCTGATCTTTTCCTTCCCCATAGTCACCGTTCCACAAAACCTCACCCGGGACGTGACAATCACTTATCGTTAATTTCCTGTTACATTACCTTTTCGTGGATATGTTATTAACACAAGGAATTTTACGTATTCCTTATCCTCCCACTTCAAATAATTATTATTTTCGAATCTTCTAAAAAAAATGTGTATTCGTCTTTTTACGTTACACGCGATTTTCATCCATTTATCCTTTATTCATTATTCACTTTAAATGGCAAACAAACCATGGCAACAGGTTCGATTTTTTTGTTACGTCTTTTTTATTTGCCATTCTACGCAATTTCCTTCGATGCATGCCGCCTTGCTTGTTCGTAGTCGCAGCGCGGCCCGGCGCGCGGCCACGCTAGCGCGGGACCTCCAGCGGAAGGCTCGCGCTCTGATTGGTCGGTGCTTTTTATTAATATCTCGTTAACGAAACCTCGGAGGGCATTTTCGCAAAGGAAAAAGTTGTTTGCAATCACCCCCCGAATCACCCCCTTTATGGAACCGCAGCATTTTTGGGACACCCTGTATATGTTCAGTGGGCTTGTTTTAACTATAAACGCTGGATATCTCGTACATTGCACGATCACTTAGGGTTTTACCTACGCAACGATCCACGATTTGCGTTGCCCTGTCTCCATAGGATGTCATTAATGTATAACCTTGTACTACACTGAATTACCGTATGTGGCACAACGTTGCACTCATCTTAACAAACGCCATCATATTATGAGTAAGTATGTATAATATTCAATTTAAACAAATGAACTTGACCTTCAAATCTTCCCTACAATTTCATGCACAAAAAACTATTAAGGGGTTAGGCCACCTTGGACGGAGAAAAATTGCAGTCATTTTCGGCATTTTTTTTAGGAAGATAATAAAATAAACAGAAAATTTAATATGAAGCCTGTTATTATACAACTCTCGCCGGAAAAAAATCGTATTTTTTTCCTTACAAAATGGCGGCGGTAGAGCCGTGATACGCAAGGTCTTGTGGAGCGACGTTTTCCACGGTGTTCAATCTCACGGCTATACCGTTTGACTTAGAACAAAAAACCAAAAAGCTTTATTTTCTGCGTGCCTAAAACTATGGAAGTACGTAGCGGTTATGCGATATCTTGAATATGTTCTGTGCAATTGACACTTTTATAAAAAAAAATGCACTTTTTCTCTCCATGGTCACCATTTCGAGACAAATTAATGTTTCTGGATTTCCCTACGTACTTCCATAGTTTTAGGCATGCAGAAAATAAAGCTTTTTGGTTTTTTGTTCTAAGTCAAACGGTATAGCCGTGAGATTGAACACCGTGGAAAACGTCGCTCCACAAGATCTTGCGTATCACGGTTCTACCGCCGCCATTTTGTAAGAAAAAAAAATACGATTTTTTTGCGGCGAGAGTTGTATAATAACTGGCTTCATATTAAATTTTCTGTTTATTTTATTATCTTCCTAAAAAAAATGCCGAATATGACTGCAATTTTGCTCCGTCCAAGGTGGCCTAACCCCTTAACACCACACAATGCCACTCGCATAAATCACTTAGTTTGTCATTAAGTACTTTGCAAACGCATCTCTAATTTTAAAAGGTTGCAGATGCGCTGCATTTCCTCCTTCTAACGCGATCATTCTGGGGTGTACAGTGTTTGATTCTGATGTTGTATTGGTTACGGGTGCAATGCATACCTCTCTTTTTCGGATAAAATTGTGTAAGATACACGTCGCCATCACAATGTAGTCGACGTGGTCGGGGGTAGATTGGATTCGTCTATTATATATCCTAAATTTTTGTGACAAAATGCCAAATGCATTTTCCACATAACGCCTGGCTATAGTCAACCGATAATTAAAGTTTCTTTTTTCGTTCGTGGTTAATTGTGGTCCCGGAAATGGCCTCATGAGATAAGTTTTTAGGGGGAATGCCTCATCCCCTACAATAACGTACGGTACTGATAGAGAAGTGCCTGGCAGAGGCTCATCGGGGGGTAAACGGAATATGCCGTTTTCCAATGCCCCCCCTAAATTGGAGTGAGCTAGTATGCCACCGTCGCTATTTTTACCAAAACTTCCCACATCCACCGCGATAAAATTGTACTGGGCGTCCACCAGTGCCAGCAGCAGTGTGGAAAATGTTTTCTTATAGTTGAAATACATACTTCCACTATTTGCTGGAGCTTGTATTTGAATATGTTTCCCATCTATTGCCCCTATACAATTTGGGAACCCGGTACGATGGAAAAACTCTGCGCTAATTACTCTGCATTGTTCTTCGGTTGGAAGAGGCATTGCTTCTTGCATTAGTGCTTTAACAATTGCGTTGCACGTTTCATGTACAATCACCGATACAGTGGTGTGCCCAATTCGATAATTATAGGAAATTGTCTTAAACGAATCTCCTGTAGTAAGATACCTAAATCAGAAATTAAAAACAATATTTAATTGAAAAGTAAGAAAAAAGTGGGAAAACATTCATACACATTTCTTATAAGACACTCTGTACAGTATTCTGTAATTACTGTATAATTGAAATTATTATTACTGTCTTTTTAGCATTGGAATGCAAGAATAGATGGACAAATATCAGAGACCAATTCCGGCGGAATTTGGGCAAAAAGCCGAAAAGTGGGCAAGCCGCGGAAAAGATAAAGCCCTATAAATACGCTAATATTTTACAATTTCTATTGCCCCACCTGAGCGAGAGGGACACTATGTCGAACGTACCGACACCGGAGGAGGTTCCACAAATCGAGGTTCCACAAATCGAGGTTCCACAAATCGAGGTTCCACATATTGAAAATTCCGCGAGAGTAAATGAAAGTAATACATCCGTCGTTCGCGTGGAATTAGAAACTGCGGATAACAACGGACAAACGGAGGAGCCTGTGGCCTCTCCACCACAACAAATGCGTGCTGCGACGAAGAAACGATATAAATCCATTTCCGAGAATGACCAAACACCGGCTGCGGTAGTAATGGAATACATTTTGCGGAAAAACGACGAACGAGACGTGCCCCCGCACCCGATGATTACTTTTTTAAAAAGTATGGGAGAGATTTTGGTAAATTTATCACCACGTGCCCAACATACAGCCAGGGGACGCATTTTTAGCATCGTCCACGAGCTGGAATATGAAGCGTTGCATGAAGCAGCCAGAGAGCAACAGCAGCCCATATCAAGTTGGGTGCCACCGCATACCCATTATTACGATGGTCCCTCCACGTCCCAGGGATTCTCCCCAGCTGACATACCCCATGACTGCTCCGAAGTAGAGCACCAAATTCGTAACAACGAGGCAGACAATCACCAATAGTTCTCGATACTCGGAAAAGTGTGTTCGAATTCGTGTGCCCCTACCTATTTTGTATATATTTCACCATGTATGTTTGTATTTTATGTAACAAATAAACTTCTGTATTTACCTCAGACAGATTGCTAAGCGTTCTCTCGGTGATATCGACCGCTTCCAGTTTGTATCGGTTCTGCTTATTAGTAGTTGGATTTTATCAAGTAGGGCATCAAACGTATTTCTGGACATCTTGAAATAATTGCAAAATTTGTCCTCGTGGTCAATTAGCGTATTGTACATTTGAAATTCTCCTTGCTGGCTTCTATTTTTCCACAGAGGGTGGACACTCCATCTTCTCTGCCTTCTTCTGTTTTGAGGTTCTTCCAATAAAATTGCCATTATTGCTAAGTGCTCCATTGGAAAGGAATAAGGCATTGCAGAACACGGAACTCAAAGGTCTTCACTGGTCGAAGATTTGTTCAGAACTGATCAGTCACTCCTTTCGACCAGCTAAAAAGGCGTAGGCAATAAAGTCATGAAGCTACACCTCGGGACCTTCGCTTGTCAGGTATGACTCCTCTAGGGTAAATCCTGGAGACGCGGTTGTGCCGGAGAGTTGGACGTGTCGCCATATTTTAGACTCTATACGGAAAATCGCGTTAAAGTGCAGACAAATTACTTCTCTAGAAGCCAAACAATTGAATGAATAGCGTCATTTCGCTTCCTTTTGTGTTTTTTTTTTATTTATAGGCTACAAAAGGTAAATTGAGGTTACATTTAACCTCTTTTCTCAACCAGCGGTGTACAGAATCGTATTTTAAAATATACTTCTAAGTTTATTTTTCGTTTAAGGGGGGTCACTCAAGTGAAAATGAACTACCAGTTATTTTACAGATAAAAATTTGAAAATATGTATTTCCATATTATTTTTTACGCTGAAATGAATTATGTAAGAATTAATACAGTGACAGTTTTTTTTCAAAAGTTTAAAAAAAAAAATTTCGAAAAAATTATTCGATTTTAAAATCCATACCCTTATTTCTGTAGAATTGTATACAAAGACTGCAAAAAAAATTTCAGCGCGAAAACTTCATTTTTGTCCGAGTTATAAGGTTTTTATGTTTTGGAGTAGTAACTAAAACATAAAAACTTTATAATTCGGACAAAAATGAAGTTTTCGAGCTGAATTTTTTTTTGCAGTCTTTGTATACAATTCTGCAGAAATAAGGGGTAGTAACTAAATCATAAAAACCTTATAATTCGGACAAAAATGAAGTTTTCGCGCTGAATTTTTTTTTGCAGTCTTTGTATACAATTCTACAGAAATAAGGGTATGGATTTTAAAATCGAATAAATTTTTCGAAATATTTTTTTTTAAACTTTTGAAAAAAAAATGTCACTGTATTAATTCTTACATAATTCATTTCAGCGTAAAAAATAATATGGAAATACATATTTTCAAATTTTTATCTGTAAAATAACTGGTAGTTCATTTTCACTTGAGTGACCCCCCTTAATGTTTGGGATAATAACATAGTAGAGTATTTGGCCATATTAACTCTTCCCCTGAAAGCTAACGAGAAGACCATCTCTCGCTGCAGAAAGGTAAGATGGTCGAGTTATGATTTTTTTATTATTTATTATTATTTTTGTTTATTTAGTTTATTTATTCACATTTGTATTCATTTGCCCTACTAATCGCCAGTAGGTGGTTCCCTTTTTCTTTCATGTGTTCTTTACTTGTTTAGCGTAAACAAATTAAATATCAATGAATCTGTAGTTGTATTCACTCATAAATAATTTTACTTTATTAGTTTTAATAGCCATTTCATATTAGGTCGAACGCGTCTCGCGGATTTACTCTACGTGTTGGGAGCATAAAATCCAGCAGCGTTGACGTGCGTTGACTTCGACAGGGCACGGACTCGACCCGCCCGTCTAGTTGTCTCATCGAGTGGCCACCGAGCCCGGGATTAGCGAGCAACGAGGACCCTCCGAGGTGCCACCGAGCTGGGCGACTCCTCGCGCCATAAACATACTATAGAAGCTCGGACGGCTCGGAAGGCTCGGCTCGGCCGCTGTATAAACCGACCTTAAGGCGGTCGGGGCGTGATTCCCAGGCGGCCACCTCGGGCGGGCGGTCGGCGACGTGTGCCTACAGGGTGGCCCGTTATCAGCCGCCCGTTTATGCCCCGGAGCTCGATCGCACTATTGGGAGGGGGGGGGGGGCCTAGTTCATGGACCCCCCTCCCGCTCTCCCTCCCTGACATACAGCGGCCCGCCCTAAAGTTTGGCTGGCCGCTTTTCCCCGTTTCCAAGAAACCCCCCGACTGCACGCCCCCCCTCTCTCACAGGGGGGGGGCATACGAGGGGTCTGTCGCCGCACCCGTTACGGGGTGCGGCCCCCTTACGGGGGAGTGACGGCGCGACCCGGGGCCTTTTAACCGGGGGAGCGGGGCGACTATCAGAACTAAGTCGCCACACGGCCTCCCCCGGCTCCGGGTCATCTCGCGCGCCGCCTCCGAGGGACCGCGCGGGGCCGAAGACCCGCCCTGTTCCGGTCCCTCTCAGCCTCCTCCTTCTCCAACATTATGACCTCGGAGAAGGAGGAGACGGCCGCCCAACAGTCCCGATCCTCCGCCATCCGACTCACGACAGTCGGAAGCGAGAGGTCGGGACCCAGCTGCCGCTGGAGGACCCGGCGGTCGTGCAGCCACTCCGGACACCTGGCCAGAGTGTGGTCCGCCGAGTCCTCGACGCCCCGGCCGCAGCTATGGCACTGCGACGACTCCTCCCGTCCTATGCGACACAGATAATCACCGAAACACCCTACACCGGTGATCATCTGCGTCAGGCGGAAGGTGAGCCTGCCGTACCTACGCCCCACCCATTCGGCAAGAATAGGCAGGAGCGCCCCGACGACGCGTCTCTCCCGATATTCAGGGAGAGACAGCCAGTCAATCCACCTGGCTCCCATGCGTCGCCGGGCCTGGCCCCGCACCTCAGGTCCATCCGGCGCAAGGGGGTTCCTCGCTCCACGGAGATCGTGGGAGGCGAAGTAAACCTCCGCCTGCATCTCCGCGAGCAGATGGAAAGGAGGAGACCTACCCAGCGCCGACAGATCGGCGTGTGACACCGTGCGGTATGCCCGCACGGCACGGAGGACCGCGCAGCGATGAACCCTGGCAAGGAGTTCTCGCCCGACGCGACAGTCCTCCAGGTCGCCGGCCCACACTGGGGCTCCGTAGAGCGCCATGGACCGGACGACCGTCACGTATAGCCGCCGAACTGCCTCGTGAGGGCCTCCCAGGTTGGGCATGATGCGTGCGAATGCACACACCTGTCGCTCCAACCGGGGGCCCAGGACGCGAAAGTGCCGCGTAAACCGCCAGTAGGTATCCAGGGTCAGGCCGAGATATTTCATCCATCGGCCGACCCCGATGCAGGCATCCCCAACCCGCAGGGACGCTCTGTTGGGAACTCCGCTCCCAACCTTGTCCGCGAGCCGCATCGCCTTCGTTTTCTCGAAGGCGAATCGCAGACCGAGCGCCCCTATCGCGGGGATGACGCGTCGCAGCACCCTCTCAGCGAGGTCCAGTGCTGCTCCCCATCGCTGCTCGGATGCCACCACCAGAGTGTCGTCCGCGAAACACACAAGCGAGACGTCCGACGACGGCATTTCAACCCGCAACACCGCGTCGTATGCCAGGTTCCAAAGCAGGGGCCCTAACACGGACCCCTGTGGCACGCCGCGGTGCACGCGAGTCACCCCGTCCCTGTTCCGGTCGACATAGGAGACCACACGGCCGCGGAGATAGTCCCGGATCAGGCGGCGAAGGTAGAGCGGGACGCGATGGTAGACCAGCGCCCGCTCAATCGCCGCCCAGGAGACGGTGTTAAACGCGTTGGCGATGTCGAGTGACACCGCCACGCTCACACCGCCTCCCTCGGCCGCCCGGCGCGACAGCGATCTGACCAACATGGTGGCGTCGATGGCCGATCGCTGCCGCCTAAAGCCGAATTGGCGGTCGGAAAGATCAGGACACCCCGCGGCTCCCAGGTGGCCCAGGAGGCGGGCAGCTAGAATGCGCTCCAGCAACTTGCCGCCTCGTCCAGAAGACATATCGGCCGGTATGCCGAGGGTGACTCTGCGGGTCTTCCGGGCTTCCGGAGCAGCAGCAACCTCGCTTCCTTCCACGCGGGAGGGAACCTCCCGGTCCTCAGCGCGGCGTCAAACACGCGTCTGAGGCCGCCCCCGAGGGCGCCCATTGCGCAGACCCAGACTCGCCCGGGCACTCCGTCCGGTCCGGGTGCAGCGTTCTTGGAACGCATTTGTTGCACCGCGGACGCGAGCTCCTCTTCTGTGACCCTCGGGGCATCCGCATTGACGGTGCCCCATGTTAACTCCCGGTCTCCCGACTCATCGGCGCCACCCTCCCCTGGAACCGGGGGAGGGGGAAACAGCGCCGACAGAACGTCGAGGAGAAGCCGGGGTTCGAGGCCCTCTGTAACAGGAGGCGCCCAGGGTCCGAGTTTGACGGAGGCGCCCAGGGTCCGAGTTTGACGGAGGCGCCCAGGGTCCGAGTTTGACGGACACGGCCCTGTACGGGCGCCCCCAAGGGTCCTCGTTGAGGGTCGCGAGGAACTCGTCGCACGAACGGGTTTTAGCCCGGGCGATGGCCTCACGGAGCTCCTTGTGCGCCGCGGAATACGCGGAGCGGAGCTCCTGAAGCCGGTCCTCCGTGATCCGCCGTCGGTCCCAACGGCGGGCCTTGGTGTACTGCCGTCGTGCCCGTAGGCTGACGGCGCGGAGATCCGCGATCTCCGTCGACCACCAGTACACCAACCTCCGACCCCCACCCGGCGCCCGGGCTCTCGGCATTGCGGCGTCGGAGATAGCTTGCAACGCGCGCCGGAGCCAAAGGGCGCCAGTAAAGGGGTCGTCGAGGACGTCGCCCGGCAAAGGAGGCCAGGCGACTACGGAGGACGCCATCTGGGCCGCGTCAGCGTCAAGCCGATTGAGCGCCCAAGGCGGCGGCTGTCTACCAGCTCGAGGGGCACGGGGAGGCGGGGCAGCGGAGGTGGCCAGGATCACGTACATGTGATCCGAACCCGGCTCTGAATCCTCCGCCACCCAGCAGTCCGACGTTAATGCTGCGGCCGCAGGGTTAACCCAGACGAGGTCTATACAGACTCGCCCTGCGGCCCGCGGAACGTCGTGACTGCGTAGGGGCTCTTTAGAACGAACCCCATTGCCTCCGCCCACTCGAGCAGCACCTCGCCGCGGGAGTCCGTCCTGGGGGCGCCCCACTCACGAACGTGGGCGTTAAAATCCCCCAATAGGACCACCGGCTGAGCTAATTGGGGGGCGAGAAAAGCCTCCATCTCGCTCAGCCGGTCCTCGAACTCCGGGACGCTGAACCTAGGTGCCAGGTAGCAGCCGACTACGAGGAGGTCCCCCCACTTTACCGCCATCCAGCCCTGACCGTGTTGGGCGACCGAACACGGCGGGGCGCCTCTTCCCACCTCCCACGTCATCGCCACTTGCCGATCCGGGTTGGTGGACCGATAGCACCGGTCCCCCACCGGATACGGCTCGGCGATGACGGTCAGTCCGACCTCCAACTCCACGCGAGCCTGCTCCAGCAGGTCGTGAGCTCGCATGGAGTGGTTGAGATTCGCGAGCAGTATCGGAGGGCCTCGTGACATTACTCAGTGCTAATGTCGGTCTCCCCCGATACTCCCGCAGGTCGGGCTGCGCCCCCGGTAGTATTGGGGGGCTCGCGACCTTCCGCCTCGTCGTCTGGAAGGTGGGACCCACCTCCGAACGAGGCCCCGACCGAACGCGCCAACTCGCGCGCCTCCTCGCCGCTCGCCTCCTCCGTCGCTACGCTCAGCGGTGGAGGGACCTTCAAATTGGCCTCCCTCCCGACCGCCCCAGGTCCGCCGAGTGGGGGGGGCTCTGTTCTGCCCCCCTCCTTCCCCTTTTTCTTCTTCCTCCCCTCCTTCGGGGACCCCCGGGCGCCGACGGAGGAGGACCGCTAGCCGGGGAATCCGACTCTTCGCGGTCCTTCCTTTTGCCGGCGCCAGCCCCGGCCGCAGATGTCGAGGCCAGGGGACCGGTCTCCATTGCCACCGGCGATGTCGCGGGTGAGGGAGACGCGGTTGACGCGGGGGAAACACCCGAAGGCGGGGAGGTACCTGTCCCGGGCGACGCCGGGGCGGACCCCTTCTTCCGGGCCCCCGGGCAGGTCGGAGCGGGAGGCCGGCAGGCTGGTCCGCCCATCCGCTGGATGCTGGGGAGCCCCGCTGCCGCGCAGAGCGGGCAGCCGGGGGCGGCCTCGCAGGAGCGTGCGAAGTGCCCCTTGTTACCACAGCGGTAACAGAGGCCGCTCCTGACGGTGGGGCTGCCGCACTTGGCCTGCACGTGGCCGAACTTGAGACAGCGGAAGCACTGCAGCTTCCGCTGCGCGAGCGGCACGACGCGGGCCACTAGCGAGTCCACGATTATCGTGGCCGCTTTAACAAGCCTGGCAGTAGCCGCCACAGGCCCGCGGACCCAGAGGGAGAAAAGCCTGGCGGCGTCTCGGCGCTTCACTCCCACCGAGACGTCCTCCGCCGCGCAGGCACCCTGGGCTGCGACCGCCCCCCGTTTCGCCTCCACAGACGCCAGCTCCGTGAGGCCGCACACCCGGAACTCGGCCAATTTTGGGGGGCAGTGTACCCTAATGCCCGTGCCCCCAAGCTGCTCCGCTAGCTTCGTCTTAAGGGCGGCAGCCTTGGCCGAGCCCTGAGATCCGGGGATATCGAAAACGAGTCCCCCGGTGACGGCGCGCCTCGGTCGCACAGCTGCGATACCGAGGTCGGCGACCTTGATGGCCGCCATCGCGCCGGCGACCCGCGCGGAGAACTCTTTGTCCCCCCCCCCCCGCAGGGGCGGTGACAGCCACCGCCGCAGTTCTGGGGGCACGCGGGATCAAAACCGGGGCTCGTCCGGGCGTGCCCTTCCGCTGGGGAGCTGACGTCGCGGCAGCCCCCCCCCCGTTGGTCCTCCTCTAGCGCCGCCCCCGGCGGCCGTTTTCCCCGCCCTCTTGGCGCCGCGGCCGACGACCTGGGCCCAGGTGCTTTGAGCGGCAGCCTGGGTCCCGGGGGCCTAGGCCCGGGTGCCCGACGCGGCAGCGGTCGCTGCAGCCGTCTTGGCATTTTTGGCGGCTTTCGCGGCCCTGTTCTCCCGCTTGAGTCGCGCTAGGGTTGGCTGGGGCGGGTAACCCGCCCCTCCACCCACGGCTGCGGACGTCGGGGGAGTGGCCCTCGGCGGCACCATCTCCCTCGTGCCGGCCCCAGCCATCGCCAGATCGCGGGGCGGCGGAGCCGGGGATGGCGAGGGCCCGGCCTTCTTCTTCTGCAAAAAAGGCGGTGGCGGCGCGGGAGGGGGATCACCCCCCTTATTGCCCGACGGCACGCCCGCTGGTCCACCAGCAGACCTGCCGGTACCCGCCTGCCTCTTCGCTTTTCCCTTCTCCTTCCGAGGGGGGGGGGGGGCGCGGCCCCAGCAGGGGTTCCCTTGCTGACCTTGGCCCACTCCAGGGCCAGTGGCGTCGGTTCGGCGGCCGGTTTCGACGTCGGCTCGCCACGCCCTAGGACCCTTCCCAGGGCCAGGAGGCGGGAATCGACCCGCCTCTCGAGTTCCCCCATCCGGCGCAACACGGCGTCCCACGTTTGCTCAACGGCAGTGGCGCCGGCGTCTAGGGTTGGGGGGTCCGAGGTCGGGGTCGGGGTCGGGGTCGAGGGCGGGAGAGACGCCTCACAGTGGTCGAAAATCGAGAAAACCTGCCCAAAACATGAAGATGACCTTTGATTTGTACAAAAATGGGTATACTAAGGTTTTCGAGGTCGCTGATTACGAATTTGAGGTCAAAATTGCAAAAAACAAAATGGCGGACCCAATATGGCGGACGCGCATATCAGAAAAACATTTGATATAATCTAAATTTGGTTGCCTGGAGTTTTCGAGGTCGCTGATTACGAATTTGAGGTCAAAATTGCAAAAAACAAAATGGCGGACCCAATATGGCAGACCGCATATCAGAAAACATCAAATTTGGTCTAAACTTGGTATTCTAGAGTTTTCGAGGTCGCTGGTTACGAATTTGAGGTCAAAATTAAAAAAAAACAAAATGGCGGACCCAATATGGCAGACCGCATATCAGAAAACATCAAATTTGGTCTAAACTTGGTATCAGCAGCCAACAGTTTGTGCTTTGACGGCCTCTAAAAAAAAAGTTCCGATTTGTTCCACCTTGGGGCTTGTTGGAACTTGTTCACACAAGTGTAGAGAGTCTGAAAAAATTATTTCCAGTTGCTACTTTTTGCAACTTTGGACCGCATATCAGAAAAAATCAAATTTGGTCTAAGCTTGGTATCAGCAGGCAACAGCTGTCGCGAGTGGTCGAAATGGGTTTTCTAGCTGGACAAAACTATTTCCGCTTCACCTATGAAACTGAATGGAGTAGTTCGACTAAATATACGTTTATTTAATGAAAATGGAATATAGAAAAGTGGGATTGGGATGAACGGGCGATAGAAAATAAAATCATGAATTGAATTCCGGACTTCAACACTGGTCGACATAGAGACGCTGTTCCTCTCGCAGAGGAATTGAAAAACGACTCTTCTCTTCAGCAGGAAATTACCTGTAAATAATCAAAACGCTTGTACACCACTCGTTCACTATCCGAAAACTCTCGTTGTTTTACAACGAAATGCACGGCCTCCCTACACACACCGACACACACTAACATAACAACGTCGCGATTCGCTCGTTGCCACGTGCGACCGTCAACAATCATGGCATCGCGTCCCGTCTTAGAGTCGCATTCATGGAAATTCCCTTTCTACATTTACTTATTAAATTAAAATGTCCCAGCTCCAAAGTTGCAAAAAGTAGCAAATGGAAATAATTTTTTCGTACTCTCTACAGTTGTGTGAACAAGTTCCAAGAAGACCCAAGGTGGAACAAAACGGAACTTTTTTTAACAGGTCGTCAAAGTACAAGGACTAAATTTTTGTTGTATATTTTTGATTCTAGGCAAACAAATAATATATTCAAGGTTTAGGATCCTTGTACTTACGGTTCATGTTGGAATCCATCACAAATTGAATATATATCATAAATACTGCCAATAAAAAATTCCGCGAACGACAGACACTGACGAGTAACGAGACTTCGATCGTAGACTCACGCGTACGTTTACATTGAACAAATGAACAAATGTCATGAACAGCACTGATTCTTCTCATCTACTATCTACCTTGCACTTACCGTGATGAAAGATTTTTTTAACCACTTTCAATTTTGGGTTCTGTCCAGCTGGATAGCCCATTTTGATCACTCGCAACGGCTGTTGGCTGCTGGTACCAAGCTTAAACCAAATCTGATGTTTTTCTGATATGCGCGTCCGCCATATTGAGTCCGCCAGTTAGATTTTTTTGAAATGTTGACATCAGATTCGTAATCAGCGACATCGAAAACGTCAGGATACCAAGTTTAGACCAAATCTGATGTTTTCTGATATGCGGTCGGCCATATTGGGTCCGCCATTTTTTTTTTAATTTTGACCTCAAATTCGTAACCAACGACCTGGAAAACTCTAGAATACCAAGTTTAGACCAAATTTGATGTTTTCTGATATGCGGTCTGCCATATTGGGTTCGCCATTTTGTTTTTTGCAATTTTGACCTCAAATTCGTAATCAGCGATCTCGAAAACTCCAGGCTACCAAATTTAGATTAAATCTAATGTTTTTCTGATATGCGCGTCCGCCATATTGGTTCTGCCATTTTATTTTTTGCAATTTTGACTTCAGATTCTTAATCAGCAACCTCGAAAACCTTAGTATACCCATTTTTGTACAAATCAAAGGTCATCTTCATGTTTTGGGCAGGTTTTCTCGATTTTTGACCACTGTGCGCTTCCCGCCTCCTCTTCTTCCCCCATTTGGTGGCAGGGCCGCTCGCTGTCGTCTCCCCCGGCAGGGCTTCGGACCTCGCGGCCGACGAGGGCCCGGGCACCGCCACCGATGACGATGGCGGGACGCCGGCGTCCGTCCAGGGGGGCAGGAACGGCGGGAGGAGCTCCGCGCGAGTGGGGAGCGGGACGGACGGATGGAAGGACAAGGCCTCCGACCCGTCACGCCCACACCCTTGAGGGACGCCCGCGTTTCCAGACGGGCGTATTTCCCGCGCAGGAACTCCAGTTCCCTCTCCCTAACGTGCAGGCACTCCCCCAGGGAGTGCGCCTGATCCGTCAGCGCCCGCACCTGCGACGCCAGCTTGTGGGACTTAATGTCCCACATGCCCGGGCGGAACACCACCTCTCGCGCCGGCCTGTTGGGGTTCTCACCCCTCTCCGCCCTGCCGGTCAGCTCCGCGGCGACAACGGACGCACGCCGAATAGCGATTCGGACAGCGTGCTTGTCCGTCGACTTCATGTGTTTCGCCGCGCTGATAGTCGCGGCGACCGCGTCCAACACGATGCCCGTGTCGGCAGGGCCTTCATACCTGGACCCAACCATTTTGGGTCCGTCCACACGCCGGGCTTCCGCTTGCGCTTGCCCGGGACGAATCCGGGTCTCCCACACCCGTCCGTGCCCCCGTCGGAAGATAGCAGAGGGTCGTCCAGACAACCCCCGTTGATCCCACTGGAGCCGAGAGGGCCCTCCCTCTCCGTGTTCGATGCGGGTCGGGGCCAGGCCTCAGCCTGGCTCCCGCGACAGCGCTGCCATCGTCATGGCTGACGCCAGTCGGGGCGTCGACCTCAAACAACATCCCCGCGCCGTTAGCGGGCGTCTCCAGGACGCCCTCCTCCCAGGGCCTGAGTCCCGCGGTGCCCGTCTCCTCCTCCCTCCCCTTCTCGCCTCCGGCGGAAATCACGGCCGACCCACCACCCGTGAGGAGCGCGTCGCACCTCTCGAGAATGACGCGGGGCTCCCCCATCGCCGAACCGACGCGCATCAGCGCCCCCGACCGGACTGAGCTCGAGGGCGACCCACATCGCGGGGATGCCGCAATGGTCACGGCGCCCGGGTCCAGCCGGCCCATCAACTCGGCCACCTGCTTCTGGAGTCCCAGCAGCCGCTGGAACTCCGCAGGCACCTTCACCACGCTCCTTACGTAGGGCACACCTCTGGTGGTGTGTGGTGCCCTGCGTGGAGAAGTCCCGACTCGTGGTAGCGAGACTTTCGTCGTCTCGCTCGGGACATCCTCCCACTCCTCCTCCGGATCATGCGAGGGGGAGTCTATCCTCGGCATGTCCATCCCAGTTTTTACTCCGGGGTAATCCTCGCAGGAAGTGGCTACCCGACTTCTCCTCGTCCCCAACCCCTCGCACCCCCAGGCCAGCCACCCGCGAAACCGCGATCGAAGGCTGATCCTGTTTTGAGGCCGATGACCCGCACGAAGCGATCGAACATCGGTCCTCAGACGTTTGAACCCGGTCGTCTTCCGGTGGTGTATAAAGGGCACCGCCCTGTGAGGACTCCATAAAAAAAACCCCACGAGAAGTCGCTTTGGGAAATCATACAACGGTAGAGGCGACCTGCCGTTGCAAAGCCATTATACCCGGGCCCCTAAGGGCGCGGGCTACGAACTGGGGGCGGCATGTCACAGTCGGATCATGGTTAGACGGAGCATACCCGCTCCGCCCACGTGCCCCTCCGGGAGGGAACACGCACCCTGTCACCACCATTGGGGCTCAGGGTTGGGGGTTTTATTATAGAGGTTTTTCCTTGCCTCGCGATCCACCGGTTAAGGCAAGATCATTGGTCCGTGGTGGCTTCACATACCCTCGGGAGATACCTCTCCGAGGGGTCGTCGTTCCACCACTACGGGTTAAGGTGGCCGTTCCAATGGGCGGCTGCAGCCGCCAGCGACCGCGGCTGGCGACTGCGGCTGTAGCCGCGTACACTGGTACAATGGAAAGCATTCATCTCAACTCCTATGGGCGGCTGCGACTGCTGCGGCCGCGCCAGGATTGCTATAGCCTATGTGCGTCTGGTTCATGAGCAGCGTAGGCTACTCGAGACACAACACAATGCTACGAGTGTCTGTTTTCCGCCATAACGGCAGAATCTCCTAGTCGCACAGCGGCTGCCGCTCTACTCCTCCAGAAGCAGTCTAGCGACTCTAGCCGCTCTGCTGCGATTCATCGTCACATTCGGACAGATTATCCAGAAATAAGGAAAGAAGTCAGAATTTATAATTTATGGAATTATGTTTTTTTATATACATACTTCTTGTAAACTAATAATATGAGCTCTTATAAAAAAAGGTAAAAATATCATGACGGCTACATCTGATCTGCGTGTAAACACATGTCAAATTTTTTGTTTTGTGCAGAATTTTAAATCGTGTCTTTTAAAGTTTGTTAAAGTAAAGTTAAAGGGGTCAGAAATGATTAGTATCGATTCTGCAAAGTAATAGCAAATAATTCGTTATATACAGTTATTTTTCCATAAGAAACGCATTGAAAAAATATCAGTAATTGTCGGCTTTTTAGTTACCTTCCGCGAACTTGTGTAATCAACATATATTTGTTCTTGCAACTGCGAAAACAAGATTTGACAATATTTTCCAATAATGGAGTAATCACCTGTATTCTATATCGTACAGTGGGCCTGAATCCCAAGAAATAGGGGAAAAATGCAACATTCCATCTTTCGCGTTGAAAATGCTGAATATTATTGAGCAAGTCCATAAAAAAAGTGTTAATATACAACTCATAACAAAGTTTGCCATTATTTAAAAAAATAACGTCAACAATTTAAATAAAAATAAAGTAATTTGATAAATTACTATGGAAAGTGCAGAAATATCTGCAAACCTGTATCCATGTTATTCTGGTACCAATGTAATAGATAGGTACTGTTCACAAAGTGTTAATACATTCTTACGAAATTATACAATATTTGGGTAACCTTCCAATCGGCTAATTGGGTGAAGCGACCCAAGAAGCCAGAAATAAAGATTTTAATAAATATATGAAGAATTGTAAGCTCAAAATATTCTCATTGCAATATAATCTCATTTTATGTATACAGAAACGGAGTTTCTTTATTTTTCATCGTATCAATATGAAAATGATACCAATGGATTCCTTGCATTCTCCCGATTAAATTGACAAAAAAATATTTAAATCCCACTACTTTTAACGAAACGGGCTTTCAGTCCATGCGAATTAATTAATTGAGGCAGAGAGCAAACAACGGACTAGACCATATTCTTTTCGACATTGAGTTAGTACCAATAGCGTATTCCAATAGACTCTACTAATCATATAAAATAGGCATTATTAGGTCGGTGCATACGTTCGTTCGCTTTATTGATAGAAAGTGTTTATTACAAATATAAATATATTTCATACTTTTCAAGACTGGCGTTCCAATGTGCGGCCGGCGACGGCGACCGGCGACGGTCCCACTAGTGCAAGGGAGAAACAGATGCATACTTCTCCCTTGCACAAGTGGGACCGTCGCCGGCCGTAGTCGCCGGCCGCACATTGGAATGCCAGCCTTGAAAGGAAAACATTTTTCTTCAATATTTATATTTTTTTTGTCACTTTTCTGGCACCTAGATGAACTGGTAAATTTGCCAATTATAACAAAGCGTGTATCAATATATTGATACAAAGTGTTTTCTAAAAATATTGTATAAATATATTTCCAATTATAACAAACCATGTTTTGGAAACACGTTCATTTCTTTTACTTTGTGTTTTTTTTAATCCGGTACGTCAATGAATACATTTAAAATTATTTTAACATCAGATACTTCAAATGATAAATTCTGTTATTGTTATTCAATTCGCCTTTTTATGTAGTATAAAAATACAGTAATTCGTCGATATAAACCCGATGATCGGGGCTGGCGGCGGGCGTACGTCGCGATGTGGACACGATTCCGTCCGGCCGAGAAATTCGAAGAGCGAGCGAGAGGTAACGAAACGGTTGCCGTCGACTCTTTCGTTCTCTCACTCTCGACTGAAGGATTCCAAGAAATGGTGGGGATAGTGAGCGGGACTATTACGCATGGTAAAAACGGGACAATAACGACGAATTACTGTATATGGAAATTCTTCAAAGGATTGCTTGTTTGAATGAAGAGAGAGTTTAGATACAGCAAGCGGCCTGACGCCCGTATTGCCAAAGAATAGGAACTCTCTTATACCTGTAATAAACACTTTGTATCAATAAAGCGAACGAACGTATGCGCCGACCTAATGATCACTTATCTCTCGAGTATAAACACGCGTTGCAATATCAAAATAGAAGCACCCGTTGAAGTATTGGGTACTAGAAAAGGTGGGCCATAAGGTGCGTATCGACTTTGCGAGGATTCCTCGCGAGGCACGCCTCGCGGAGTTGGATATCTGGAAATTGCATACCGCGATTATGATCACTTTGCGAAACAGCCTCGCGCTAGGCCGAATTTCCTAGCCGCGCAGCGTTCGGGATCCCACTTGGTTTCGAGCACTTGAAATGCTCTATGTGTGTAGTAGTAGAGCAAAATACAACCTGCTATAATATGCAACTAAGTAAATTTCATACCAAGAAGGGTGTAACTATTATCAAGTCAAAAGGCAATTCCACAAATTATTGAAACATTAAATATTTGACACGTATTTTCTTTTATCCGCAATCATCCATATCTGGAGGTGAAAAACACGTTTGCCCCAATATCTCTGAAAATATGCACCATATAGAATAACCTGTTAGGCGAAACTGATGTACTTTTTTATAACGAATCCAGTCACGCAATCAGATTCGTAATATATCAAATGTTATATATTAAAAATTACTTTTTATGAGTATTTTTTACTCCTTATAAATTGTTGGTCCATTTTGGCGTTTTGTCAACGTAAACTAAAGACCAAACCGTGAAATACGGATACGTAGAATTCTTCAATTTCAACTTTTTAGTAAAAACTAAATACACTATATTGAACTCGCTAGGGAACCTCAGGTGTAAAATTTTAGTATATTTCGGGCCTAATGGAACCAGATGTTTCCAAAGAACTAGCCAGGTTAATCGGCCAGAGCGTCTCATTAGAGTCGCGGTTTATGATCGTATTGTCCCGCACTTCGACGACGGACAACAGTGATTACGGACCATTTACCTGTACCTGCCATCCGCTGACAGAGCAATATACGGATTAACGAAAAGGCCGCTTTTTATTATATTTTCAAATTTTATTATATTTTGGACCTTTATATTGTGTTCTGTATTTTGCCTTTATGTTGTGTCCTCAATTATCCCAAAGGAAGCAGCCTCTGGAAGGGAACAGTTGTGAGCGGAGCGGAAATTCATGTATCGTTTATGGCCGGCAATTTGGTATTTTCAAAGACGGCTTCGACAACATCTGGTTGCCAGATATTCAAAGGATAATCAAGAACGTAACTTTGCGCGTCTTTAAGAATTCAGATATTATTCGCGGTGAACAAAAGCGTGACTTTTTATTAACCCGCGGATGTCCGCGGGAACAGTAAACAGCTGGATATTTCCTAACGTATTGGAGATAAAAAAAATTATTTATATGCAATTGCATAGTTCGTGGGGGCAAATTTACTAGCGCAGATGAATTTTTTCTTCGATTATTGTTTTAAGATATATTTCCCCAACATGCGATTTTTGCTCTTGCGGCCGCGAGGCACCTTTGATTATGTCAAAAACCCGACAGTCGCCTCGCACGCAAGGCTGCTTTGGAAAGTCGAGGATGGTTTCCATGGCCGAGGGAAACAGTTTCCTGACTTTCCACGCGGCGAGGCTAGCCTCGCCAGGAGTCCTCACAAAGTCGAGGGTTAATGTGGTCTCCGAGGGTTAATGAATTACTAATAAAAGATGATTTTTATCGCAAATGACTGATCATTAATTTAAACAAAACGATATTCGGCTACTTCCCTTACTATTCGACTTTTCCTTATAACTTGAAAACCGAATGTTTGCCCAACGTGCGACTTAAAACACTAATAAAGTACCCAAAAAACAGTCTTCAATTTTTTATCACGATTGAGTTAAAAAATAGAAAAAACAAATTAATAGATGTAAAAAATATTAAATTATACATCACTAGAAAGGAATAGGTTTATCCTATTTTTTGCCACAAATTTCATTCGGATATCTTAAAAGAAATACCCAAATGTCATTGACTTCTTCAATCCGGCAGATAAACAGAGCACGATGTACATATAAAAAAAGGCTAGTCTTTCAGTGTCTTCGACGGTCCTCGAGACCTGATACGACAATAGACCCTTTTTTCAAGTGCTCGAAAAGGTCCTGTGCGACGCGTCGTTGCACTGGTGGGGCCATGGCGTTGACGCTTAGGTATAGAAAATACCATTTCCGACGACGCCAGTCGCAGTCGCTTGCGGCTGTAGCCGCCAGCCGCGGTCGCTGGCGGCTGCAGCCGCTCATTGGAACGGCCACCTTTACGAAAATCCCGGAAGAGATACGCTTCCCGGCTTCCCCACTAAGGCGGGGGGAGGGGGGGGGGCACCGTAGCCTGGAAACTCCGAAGCTACCGTCCTCCCCGATGTCGGGGAAAAACATCCCGCCAGGAAGGACACCCCTCGGGACAGGCCCGAGGGGAGCGCGAGTTGCCATGTCCGCGTCCGCGACTCGCAGAGGCCAAAGGTCCCCTTAAGTCCCCGGGAGCACCAACGTGGAGGTGCGGTACATGGCCTTTCCCCGGTCGGGCCCCCAACTTCGTCCAAATTCTCCGCACCGGGCTGGTCTTGGATCCTCCCCGCGCGGTCCGAAGGCCCGGGGGTACCACCAGAACCGGCAACCCGGTTGAGAGAACATGGAACCCATCGGGGTTCCCCAACGGCCATGTGCCGGCAAGCCGACAGCCGAAGGGGTGCCGTTCCAGGGCATCCAGATCGTGCAATGATGGTCCGACTCCTCCCGTGAACGGCGCAATGCCGGGACACGGGCACGACCATCCGATCTGGATTCTTTGCTCCCCCTCCTCGTCCCCTACCCTAACCCTACTCACCGTCTCCTCTAATATCTCCTCACATCTCCTAACCAACCCTTCCCTCACCCCCCTCCTCCTCATTGCCTGCACTAGAATCCCCCTGTCCACCGAGTCAAACGCCGTCTTCAGGTCCATGAACAATACAACCATCCTCTTCACCTTCCTCCCCACCTGCCTATTCATCAAATAGTTTAGGACGTATATATTGTCCATGCACCCCAGCCCCCTTCTAAAGCCAGTTTGACTCGGTGGCAGTAGCTTCTTCCCCTCCACCTCCTCCCTCAGCCTCTCCGCCAACACTGACGCGTACACTTTATACGCCGTCTGTGTTAGCGTAATTCCCCTGTAGTCCTCTACCCTGCCCCCGCCCCTTTCTTGAGCACCGGGACCACCACCCCTTCCCTCCACTCTTCCGGCCAACCCTCCACACCCTGCTGCATAACGACCATAGCCACTCCTCCACCTCCAGTCCACCCAACTTCCACACCTCATTCCCAATCCCATCCCGCCCCAGCCTTCCCCTCTTTTAAATTTCTAATCACCCTTCCTATTTCCTCCCTTCTAATCCCCTCCTCCCCATCCTCCCCCTCTCACTTCTACCACCCCTTCGCACCGTCCACTCCACGCCTCCCAATAGTCCCTTAAAATGCTCCTCCCATGCCTCCATTTTAATTCCTTCATTAACCCTCCTTCTTCTCTTCCTTTCCCTATTCACCACCTTCCAAACTTGCCCTTCCGTTCTTACCCCCTCTAACTCCTTTTCCCATCTCTCCAACTCCTCTTTCCTTTTCTCCTCGCACATCCTCCCATACTTCCTCTTACTCTCCCTATATCCCCCCCCATCCCCTCCTTCCCTCCTCCATTTCCTCAACTCTTTTCTCACCTTCTTCTTTTCCTCCCAACACTCCTCATCCCACCAACCTCCTTTCCCTCCCCCCCTACCTTCTTTTCCCATCTTACCTATCGCACCCTGTATTCTTTCCTTCAGTTCCCTCCACTCCTCCTGCACTCCCTTCTCCCCCTCTGCCCTAAACCCAAACTCCCTTACAAACTTCCCTCTCCCACACGCCCTCTCTCCTCCATTCCTCCCCCTACCACTCTTCTCCCTCCTTCCCCCCATCAGCCACACCACAACTGGGTGGTGGTCCGAATCCACCATTTCCCCGATCTCCATCCTATCAACTTTCTCCCTCGTGTCCTCATTCCCCAGCACATAATCAATCACTGAAATTCCCCTCCCTCCTGTGTAGGTCCACTCCCCCTCCTCATCTCCTTCCACGTTACCGTTCAGGATTCCCCAGCCCCTCTCTTCTACAAACCTGCACAGCCTTTTCCCCTCCCCGTTTACCACCTTATCCTTTGACTTCCTTCTTCCTACATTAGTTCCTTCCTCCTCTTCCACACCCCATACCTCCCCCCCTCCTGTTCCTGTCCTCGCATTAAAATCACCCCCAATAACTGTCGTTACCCCCTTCTCCCTCTCCTCCGTCCACTCCTTCAACTCCTCCAGTTTCCCTTGCAAATCCTTGTTGACGTACACACCTATTATCCTCCAACAATTCCCCCCTAACCTCACTTTCCTCACCAACAATCCTTCCATCTCTCTATCCTCCTCCTCCTCCATCTCCAGCCCTTTTCTCACCCCCATAATCATCCCCCCCATCGCCCTCCCCTTCACGCTTTCCCTCTTTGCCCACTGTCTTTTCCACATATAGCCCTTCGGCAACCTCGTCTCCACATACCCACAATCCTTATCTTTCACCCACGTCTCACTCAACACCATTATATCCCAATTCTCCAACCCTTTCCAGAATTCCCCGTCTTTCCTCCTCTACCCTGCCACATTCCAGAAAGCTAATTTATATCTCTCAGACTCTACATTCCCCCTCCCCCCCCTTTCGCCCCTCCACTACCTTCTCGTTTCCCTGTTCCCCATCCCATTTTTCCTCCCACTCATTCCATCTTCTCAATTTCCCATCTATCCACATCTTCATATATCCTACCTGCACCTTTCTCCCCCCCTTTCTCTCCTTCTCCGCTTCTCTCTCAATCAACCACCTCACCCTCTTTTCCTGCTCCGTCCAGTTTCCTCTTCGCCTCCATCACTTTTATTTTCTCCTCCCTCCCCTTTAGCTTTACCAGAACCATTCCGTCTCTCTCTTTTCCCGCCTTCCCTAATCTCACTACTTCTTTGATCCCCCTCTTCCAAACCTATTCTTTCCCATAGCCTCTTTACCTCCTCCCTCACCCCCGCGTTTCCCCCTACCTCCAGTCCTCTTATCACCACGTTTTCCCGCCTTTCTTCTCTCTCCTTTCTATCCTGCCTTAGCTCTACCATCCTCATTCTTCGCCTACACTTCTCCAATTCTTCCCTTTCCTGCTTCCCCTTCCCACCTCCTACTTCCCCATCCTTTCCCCAACTCTCCACCTTCTCCATCCTTTCCTCCATTCTCCTCTCCCATACCTCCATCCTCTCCACTTTTTTCTCCATGACCTCCCGCTTTACCCTTTCCTCCCTTAAACCCTCTTCCCATCTCCTCCTCTCCTCCCTCCACTCCTTTTCCACTCTTCTTCTATCCTCTCTCTCTTTCCTCATTTCCTCCTTCACCTCCCTCAACTCCTCCCTTTCCTTCTTTAGTTCCTCTTTCACCCCCCTTAGCTCCGACATCATTTCCCTAATTAAACCCTCCATGCCTCCTATCTCTTCCTTTTCACCCCCCCCTCTTCCTCTCCTTGTCGCCACCTGTCGGCGACCTCGCCGTCTTCCCACATTTCCTGAAACCTGTACCCACCCCCTCCTCCTCTTTACCCTCTTCCTCCCTATTCTTCCTCTTTTTTCCCCCGTATCCCTCCAAACTACCCACACTGCTCCCTACACTGCTCACACTATCCCTTCTGGGATTTTCATTCTCCCGTATCCCTCCTACCCCCTTCCTTTTTCCTCCTCCTTTTCCCTCTCCATCTCGCCTTTCAACATCTTGCACCCTCTTCCTATCCACCCACTCACTTCCCTCTTTCTATCCTTCTTTACTCCCTACACTATCCCGGTACCTAGCTCAGCACCTTCACTTTTCCACTCTTTCCTGCTTCTACCTTTCAAATCTCCCGCCCACCTGTCTGTACCTCTCGTTCCTCTGTTTACTCACAGAGCTCTCTACCTGTTACTCCTCTACTATCCTCCCGCTCAAATTACACCTCTCTCACACCTAACCACCAAAACCTTCCTTTCTCCCTCCCACACTCCTGTCTACCCTTTGCCGTACACACACCCGGTCTCTCCCTTCTCCCTACACGCCCTTCTCTACCTTCCTCACCCGCTCACGTCTCCCTACTTGTCCAACTCACTTCACTCTCACTCTATCCACCACACACACTACCTGCACACGACTTACACTCTCTCGCCCGAAAACGGAAGTCCAACAATGAGAACTTATAAACTAACTATATACAGTGGGCAGAGGTAGAGCCCTTGTACTATATAGTGTATCACAGATACATGCAAGAAGTGCAAGGTAAACTTAGCCATCACAGGTATATTATTGCGGAGCGTAACTTAGCCTATATACGTTGGAGTAGCTCAGGAATATGCGTACTACTGGTTGATAGCCACCAGTACTTTTTAAAATCAAGCCTATGGAACTTAACTTTAAATATTTTCTAATAAATCTTCTCCTGGATCCGCTTCAGAGCCCCCGCAGTCTCCCTGAGGAATCGGATAGCCCAGAAATTCAGCATCCTGCAATTCATCGATGATCTCATCGAGCTCGATGAATTTTCTTTCTTCACTTTCGGTGTGCCTCACAAAATTTTGCCAATTTTGTGCAGACACGCGTTCGACGCCTTCGATGAGTAATTATTATTATTAAATTAACGGGAGAACCCTTTAGGTACAATGTATAGAGCAAATTAGTACAAAGATAAAGTAAATATAAAAAAAACATACAATAACATAAAATAAAATATAAAACAATAAAATAGAATAAAGTGAAATAAAATAAACAAAAACAAACAAAACAGTCTGAGCCCTAAGACCTAATCACAGCACCAAAGGTGCTTAAATTAATTTAAATTAAATTAAATTACTGAGGTAACAGTCTCTTAAGCAATTGGTTCCTGAACGAAGCGAAGGAGACAGCGAACACGTCTATGTCAGCGGGTACTGGTTCATCTCATCCATAGCACGATTTAAGGGATCGACTGTATGGTGATAATATTCAGGGACACTCGATACAAAAAGAGGTCTCGGACGCAATGACCGTTGTGGGGCTCGGAGACGAATCAGTGCGACTAAATCCTGGCAGTTAATCTGGCCATGGATTACTTTGTACAAAAATAATAGGTCAGAACAGATACGGCGGTCACTGAGTTTAGAAAGCCTCATCATTCGCAAAGCTGGACTGTAATCATGGTCATCACACTGCATAGGGCTACCAGTAGCTCTCATAGCAAATCTAAGAAACTTATGCTGGACCCATTCAATTAAGCAGACATATTGCTTATGTTTTGGGCTCCAGGTAACCGACGCGTATTCTACTAATGGCCTTACCAAAGCAACGTACAACAATTTCAGCGTCCTGATCTGTCTGAAGTGTTTCGCAAACCTGGCGATAAACCCGGAGGTTTTCATCGCCCTACACGTGATGCTACGATAATGCTTGCGGAAGTCCAAACCAGAAGTAAATGTAACCCCAAAGTCAGAGACTTCCGTCACCACCGCCAGCGGAGTGTCACCAAGCTTATACGACGATGGAATGCCAATAGTAGCCCTTTGGGTCCTTAATAACATACATTTTCCGGTATTTAGATGCATCTTGTTGGCGATACACCACTGCTCAAACCTAAAAAGATCGGTCTGCAACAAGTCAACGTCAAAAGCCCCACTAAGAGTTCGGAAATTTTTTAGATCGTCAGCGTACATAAGGAATTTACTGTGCAGGAAAACTTCGTTGATATCATTAACAAAAATAAGGAACAGGAGGGGACCAAGGTGCGATCCCTGGGGGACCCCCGACGTCACCCTAACCTGATCAGAAAACTGATCCTGCATCCTTATAACTTGCACACGGCCTTCGAGACAGCTGACGATCCAAGCAAGGAGAGGCCCGTTGATACCAATTAAGATTAATTTATTATACAGGATACAATGATCAACAGAGTCGAATGCCTTCCTGAAGTCTGTGTATACGGTGTCGACTTGCAGCCCCGCATCCAATGCAGCAGAAACAGAGCTGTGGTATACCGCCAGATTGCTTGTCGTTGACCTACCAGGAACAAATCCGTGTTGTTCCTCAGAGATGACACTTGCGAGACAGGGCGATAAGTGCTCCGTTACAATTTCCTCGAAGATCTTAGGTATGACAGATAATTTGGAAATCGGTCGATAATTTCTTACATCTGCGCGGTCACCTGCCTTAAATACCGGGGTAACCAAAGTAGTCTTCCAAACTGCTGGGAAAGTGCCCCTTGAAAGTGAGGAGTTAAAAATATGCCAGAGAGGCCTTGTAAGAATGAAGCGACACTCCTTTAAAAACAAAAGCGGAATTCCATCATATCCCGGACCTTTAGCAGTATTTAGTGATTCAAGCTTGGTATATATTTGACCAATAGAAATAGATATAGAGTGAATATTTATTTCATTGCCAGATGATGGCCCGAGATTCAAGGCAGGCGTTGCTCCGGATTGAGGATTATAAACAGAGCCAAAAAACTCAGCAAAAAGATTAGCAGGTGCCAAGTGCGTAGAAGCAAAAGTACGGTCAAGATGCACCTTACCAGGAATTTCTTGCCCACATCACTTAGAATTTACAAATTTCCAAAAACTAAATACGGTGATCTCGCAAAAGGGCAACTTTGCATTTAGATCTAAGGTTAGAAAAGTTCTGATAATCAGAAAGAGCACCCGATCGCTTAAAGTTTCTATGCGCTATTTTCTTATGTCGGATTAGGGACCTCAAACCAGGGGAAAACCAGTGTGGAAACGTGGATCGTACTACAGACCGAATTGGAATAAAGGCATCAATTGCTCGATTAATATGACCATATAGACGATCCAGGGCAACGTTTGGCTCAATGTCACCGATCGCCTTATCCAAATCCACTGAATTAAAATAATCTAATACACCGGGGATATCCCCATGTTTGAAGTCCCTGAATTCGATATTTCTTGTGACCAAGTCACCGAAAAGCACATACAGAGGCGGGTGGTAGGCGTCCGGTACAATAAGGGCATCAATGACTCGGTCAACCGTGACCTTAGGACAGCTAACAAAGATAAGGTCTAACATGGCATCGTATTCATTGAAAACTGTGTTCATTTGGGTAAGGTTTCAGTAACCTACACAACCCAGAAGAAGATCGATTGCAGCAGACTCGTTCGACGATACACCCAACTTCCTAAAGCACGCCTGACCCGAGGCATTGTACCAGACCGCACGAGGGAGATTGTAGTCACCGAACAATGAGAAGGAGTCCTCACTATAATTATGGAATAATTCTGTGACGGTATCAACATGACTCGTATAAAGTGAAGGCGGGGACGCAGGCGGTATGTAAACAGCACCCAATAATAGGTGTTTATTCTCACGAAGGTGGACCCTGACAAACACTTGCTCAACATTAGAACAGCTGACAGTAATAGGGCTGGATGGCAACGAATTTTTAACTGCGATGAGAACACCCCCACCTCTTGTGCTACAACTTGTTTGTATAGATCTATCGCACCTGTACATAGTATTATTGCCTAAACCTAGCTCAGTAGATGAGATCGCAGAAGTGAGCCAGGTCTCAACTAAAATAATAATATCGTAAGACACTGCAGAAGAAAATAAAGAATTGAATAAAGTGTCTAACTTTGTACGCAAACCTTGGACGTTTTGAAAATACACTAAAGGGCTCATATTAAGTTTTTTTGCGTAGAGTTCCTAAGGGGTCTTTCCGGCACCATCTTCGGAACACCTCGAATATAGCGAATGGTCATATGGGTCTCGCCAAGCTCATGAAGGTTACGCAGCTTCGTCCTGAGCTGTGAGAGAGTCCCGCGTTGTTGCCTGGTCTTATCATCCGAGATTTTGGCTGGGCCTTTGTAGCGGTGCTTGTTTTGCAAAATCGATTTAACCGTAGCTGCAGAGTCGAGCCGAACACATAGAGGTCTGCAAGGTGTAGTGCCCAGTTTCCCAAGACGATAAGTGGTCGGAGTCTGGGTAACCAGAGGACAGATCTCCCTCAGAATAGAACGTGCTTCTTCAGCATCCGCAGATCTAGCGAGCTCCAAAGAGGTTTCCTTCGGTTCCGGCATATCAATGATTAGGACGTTTCTGGATCTCTGCTCCCTGTCGTTTAATTCCTCGATGACGTCATCCGCGGAAGATGAAGGCTGTTGCCGAGGGGGGATGGAAGATTCGTCTTCCAGTGCCTTAACACGATCAGACAGCAACTTAATCTCCGACTTCATGTCCGATAATTCCGTTTTTGAGACAGATAACATTTCTGATCGAAAGGCCGCAAGCTCTGTCTTAATCTGCTCCTTAATAGTGTCCTTGATAGCATCGATTGTGGGCAATGAAGAATGCGACTGGAGCGTGGCTGTTGGTATGGTAGAGAGTGTTTGTGTTTGTATTTGTGTCAGTGATGCGGTGGACTGGTTAACGGCGGTTATTGACTTTGGGGATCCAGAACGACAATTTAAAAGACTGCCGTCGTACCATGGATGCCCGGAACGGCTTAAACAGGTAGATCCGGGGTGACAAAACATTCCACAGCCAGGACAAGTAACCGGATTAGCCACTTGGGAGCCGCAGCCCTTACATTTCTTCGGTCCCATCGACATTTCAGATGTAATTGTTGGACACGGGCGAAACTGTATGTTATATTGGAAACTTTGACGTACCTCTTCACCATTGCCCATGCCAACTCAATGGGATTTAGTTCACAATGATAGGGAGGTAGTCGTAGAACTATTTTTCCGTTTGCTTTTGCCTGCTCGTCTATGACATATTTGTCGAACTGGGGCTTGATCTGCTTCACCATGTCAATCAACGTGACCTTACCAGCAAATGGCGGTATAGCCTGCTGCTGTGAAATAAGCCATTGTATAATTCGTGGCTTGGTCCAGTTCATCGTTGGGCAACGCTCGGCCTTTACCGAATGGTATGACGCATTGTCCATAACAATAACGGAATTCTCTTTTAACGATGGCAGAATGCCTTCGAACCATTCAAAAAATGTATCGCCATTCATTTCGGCATGATAGTCTGCTGTGATTTTTTTTATTGGAAACACAGCAGACCACCAGGCACAAACCCGTCGACGGACCGAATATGAACGACAATCAGGCGTTTACCTTTGCCGGTGGGTGCAGGTATGCCTGCCGATAATTCTCGTTCCTGCGCGTCCCTGCTTGAACGCACAGTGTTGTCAATCCATTTTTTATTCTGGCAATTGCCTGCGTTGACCCACGTTTCATCCAAATAATATATGTATGTGGCGACCTTCTGCCCTGTATTGCGCTATTTTTTGCAAATACATTTGTCGCCAACGCACTATATATTCTTTTTCGATGAGGCCGCTATTTCTGTGTCGTTTCGAAAAAGAAAACTCTAAATCCTGCAGGATTTTATGCAGAGTGCTTCTTTTATACTTTGTGCCGAATTCGGTCTTTCCCCCTTCGCATAGTTTTTGGGTGGAACTTAATTTGCGGCGTTTTTTTATTTGGAGAAGTCACATTGCCGGTATCTCTGTATTCAGCAAGGGTTTTCCTAACTGTGAACAGGCCTATACCGGTTTGTTTCGACAGCGCCGCGATAATCTCGGGGTGTTTGGTGAGGGGATCCTTCTTCATCATTTCCTTATAAACGTTGATAAGGATATTTTTCTGTCCAGAACGAACATGCTATAAAAACCAAATTTACAACGGTAAGAAACTGTGATAGATTGAAATTACGATATGTGTACGTAATATTTTACATTTTCCGGAAAACTATAATACGGGGCAATTACGGGGTAACACTGGCAGTTAATTATCATGTATTAAAGAAGGAAAAGGACAAAAATTTTATCCATTTTACACTCGAAGTACAATTACAACTGATGGAATGTTATAATAAGATACTTGAAGCAAATGTAAAAATGTTAATTTTTATATTATACAACAAAATGTTACATAAACCTGCCAATGTTCCCCAGTTTACTGTATATATTCGTGAGACGATTAAAACAATTAATGTATGAAAATTAAGTTAACTTTGTGATGTCCCACTATTTTTCGCGCGGTATTATAACACCACTTCCTAGCAAATCAATCCACAACTCCATCTAAAACCCTCAAACTTAAGCCTTACCCCTTTTTCAAATCCAACTGATCGTTTGGACGATGCACCTTAGCGGTCCCCATCTCGAAACGGTCAATCCAGAAATCCCCTCCCCCTCTTCGGCCTACGAGGCACGATTTCCTCTCTATCCTTAAACCTAAATGTACGGAAAGGCAGCATGCCCACGCCATCTGTGTGAGCCCGCTGCTAATTAGACGAGTAGTGACATCGGCCCGCTGACTCATGTGGAGCAGCGATCACGGACCCCTCCCATCGACTCGCGATCGATGGAAGGGGGACTTCTTCCTTCCAGGAAATAGATCGCGATTTCCTGGGTCTTGTCTGTTCGCGACTCTGTTACGATTAGCACGTTTCTTTGCTCGCTTTATCCGCTGCCTTGCTCACAGCTTTCTATATCTGCGCTTGCCCATTTGCTGGGAAATCTGCGTAGCGCCTGTGCTACTATTAGTTACTAACGCGGGTGTTAAGTGAATTGTTACTAAAACGCTTAAACATTCTTTGTAAATAGTGTATATATTCTCGGTGACTTGTACATAAACGCCAACGGTATCTGTAACCTTGACTCTCCTTATTTAAAGAGAATTGCCCTCGTACTCGCGAAATACACAAAATTCCAGTGCGCCTTAATCCAAGTAATACTTCTTCGCTACGCTTCTTTAATCCGCTTTCTGAACATTTTGGTCCTTCGAGCCGGATCCGGTGCCTGTGGAACAGTTCGCGAGTGCTCGAACATTCGTTAGTGCCGTCCAACCGTCGCGCGTGACCTCTATACCTGCAAACAATATGAGTCACCTCGTAACAAGCCAGCGCGATCTCAACGGACGAATCACTCGGGCGTTCGATAATTTAAAAAAGGTCGGCATGAACAATATTACAAAGAGTAACGTGATCTCCCGCCTAGAGACACTCCGAAAGAACTGGACGAAATATGAGTTGCAACATGACCAGCTTCTCGCGTTAGCGGCTTCGGATTTAGCTTTTGCCGGCAACGCCTATTTCCAAGAGAAGGCCCTGACCCTTGCCGAAATGGAGGAGGTCTTCACCGCGCAAGAGGCCCTTCTCATGGACAAGATAGAGGACCTGACCAAGATGGAAAGGGCTGCCGCTCTAGCCATGGAACGCCTTTCCGTGGATAACGGTGGGGCCGTTGCGGAAGTTGCAACCGTTCGCTCCAAGGCCTCTCTGCCGCGCTTGCCCTTGCCGACCTTCGACGGTAAACACAAGGATTGGCCGTCGTTTCAAGGGTTATTTCGCTCGCTAGTGATCAAGGACACGACATTAACAGATGCCGAACGCTTACATTACTTACGCGGTACGCTTACCGGGGATGCTGCTTTACTCCTGCGCAATATGCCTGAGCGGGAAGAGAATTTCGAGGCTTCGTGGGAACTGCTACAAGACCGCTACGACAATCAACGCCTGATGGTAAAGGCCCAACTGAATACTATCTTCGCCCTACCTTTCATTCCACGCGAGTCGGGACCCGAGCTTAAGCGGCTCTTCTACAGCGTCTGCGACTCCGTTAAGGCCCTTGCCGCCATGAAACGGCCATTCGATGCCAGTGGCGACTGGCTCGTCCACCTAATCGTGGATCGCATCGATCCCCAGTCCAGATACGAGTGGGAAACGCTCATCGGGAAGACGAAGCTGCCTCCTACCTTCGACGAACTTCAAGTCTTTCTGGAAGGACGCGTCAACACCCTGGAGGCCTTGGAGGAGCAACGGAGGGGAGGCGGGAGCCGATATACGAAGCCACCTGCAACGCAAAAAACGGCCAAGGTTCATCAGGTGAGCCAAACTAAGCGCTCACCTGAGCAGTGCAGCCTCTGCAAGGCCAATCATTTCATACTGCGCTGCTTAATGTATAAGAACCAGTCAGCCTCTGAACGTCGAGCTGCGCTGCAGGCCGCGAACTTGTGTTATAATTGCTTAGGAAAACACCAAGTACACGACTGCCAATCGGCGAAGAGATGCCAACGATGCGACGGTAGGCATCACACTACGATCCATGAGGCCAGCTCGGGTACTCAAGAGGTCTTTGCTAACACCTCCAGCTGTGAGTCGACCAGCTTACCTGCTGTACTACTGGCCACTGCACGCATCAAGATCCTACCGCCCGGCGGCCCGCCCCGGCTAGTGCGGGCTCTAGTTGACCAAGGCAGTGAAGTTTCCATCATCACCGAGGCGGTGGCGCAACAGCTACGACTGCCACGGCGCTCCGCCAATGTTCGTCTCCTTGGCGTCGGGAACCAAGCACCTGAGCGGGTAAAGGGCAAAGTGACACTAGAATTCACCGCTCATTTCAACTCCCCAGAGAGACATACGATTTCTGCGCTGGTGATGCCTCGAATAACAGCGTATCAGCCACGCATAACACACCGAGCATCGACCTGGCTCCATCTTACTGACCTCAACCTGGCGGATCCCAACTTCGACTCCGACGGGCCGATTGAAATGCTGCTGGGAGCCGACGCCTTCGCCTTGGTCCTGCTCCACGGCATAGCCAGAGGTCGCCCAGGGGAGCCCATAGCGCAGAACACCACGCTGGGCTGGATCGTTTCCGGACCGGCCACGTCGGAAGTGGAACGCGAAACAGCTGATGGCCGCGAGCTATCATCCCTCCAGTGCACCACCGAGGAACTCTTACCACTTGTGCGTCGCTTCTGGGAGCAGGAAGAACTGGTAGTATCCAATGCCTATACCCTTGAAGAGCAAGCCTGCGAAGACCACTACCGGACGACTCACCAGCGATTGCCCTCCGGCCGCTATATGGTTCGGCTGCCATTCCGGGACAGGGTAGAACTCGGCGAGTCGCGTCACGGAGCTCGACGCATGCTGCAGAGAATGGAAGCCAAGTTCAACAGGGAACCGGCGTTCGCTCATGCCTATCAGGAGTTTATGCGTGAGTATCGTGAATTGGCTCACATGTCCGTGGTTCAAGGTGAACGCTCCGGGCCCTCGTACTACCTCCCTCACCACGGAGTCTTGAAGGAGAGCAGCACAACCACCAAGTTGCGGGTGGTATTTAACGGCTCTCACGCCACGACGTCGGGGCAATCACTGAACGACACGCTGATGGTGGGGCCGAATCTGCTGCCGAGCCTCCCTCAACTGCTACTGCGATGGCGTCTCTTCCGGGTCTGCCTCACAGCCGATGTCGAGAAAATGTATCGCCAGATCTTACTCCATCCAGACGATCGCCGTTACCAACGGATACTATGGAGAGCGAAGGAAGACAAAGCCATAAGCGAGTACGACCTCAACACGGTCACCTATGGTCTAGCCTGTGCCCCATACCTTACCATCCGCACACTACGGCAACTTGCTCTGGACGAACAATCACGCCATCCTCGAGCAGCGGAGCTGCTGCAACGCGACGTCTATATGGACGACGTCGTGGCCGGTGCCGATTCTGTGGAAGAAGCCCTGGAACTTCAGGTCGAACTGCGCCAACTCTGCAAGGCGGGCGGCTTCAACCTGCGAAAATGGGCCTCCAATGAACCGTCGCTGATGGACCAAGTACCCAGCGGTGACACCATCCCTGAGTGCAAATGGCAGAGCTGCGAGACACACACGGCATTGGGGGTCCACTGGAGCCTGGCCGAAGATTGCTTCCGGGTTCAAGTACTGCCGACACCCACGGACGGCGGCGTAACTAGGCGCTTGGTTCTGTCTACGATCGCCAGGATATTCGATCCTCTGGGTTTGGTGTCCCCAGTTACAATTAATGCCAAAATATTTATGCAATCTTTGTGGTTACTTCAATTAGACTGGGACTCACCGCTGCCGCCGACGGATGTCGATTATTGGACCCAATTCCTCGATGAGCTGGCCGACCTGAACCGCATCGCTGTTCCCCGCTGGCTCGGCGTACGACAGGCCACTCAACTACAGGAGCTACATGGATTCGCGGACGCCTCGGAGCGGGCATATGCTGCCGTCCTCTATCTTCGGGTCGCCGATCACGATGGCACTTACCGGAGCCAGCTGGTCACTGCAAAGACCAAGGTGGCTCCGTTGAAACGGATTACACTACCTCGGCTTGAACTGTGTGCGGCTACCCTGCTGACGAAGCTAGCCGCCTTCACCTGCGAAAGTTTGGGTCTGAATGGAATTGCCGTTCATCTGTGGAGCGACTCCACGGTCACCCTGGCCTGGATCCAAGGACATCCCTCACGCTGGCAGACTTACGTGGCCAATCGGGTGTCCGAAATACAACGCACGGTGCCGGAGGTCAAATGGCATCACGTGGCCAGCCAGGACAACCCCGCGGACTGTGCCTCCCGAGGACTGCCACCAAGCCAGCTGCCGAGTTTCGCTCTCTGGTGGACCGGGCCGAAGTGGCTGACGTCACCGAGCGACTGGGGCCACGCCGATCCGCCGCCTGTAACGTCGACCGATCTGGAGGCCCGGACGACCAGCAACGTGGCGGCTGGTGAACCTGCATTGGGCGAGACCCTATTGCAACGTTACTCCAACATTTCTCTGCTCCTTAGAACCACCGCCTGGTGTCTGCGATGGCTGCGGAGGAGTCGAACCAGCCCGAGAGGACGCTACCTGCTACCGGTCGAGGTCGACGCCGCCCTGACCTGCTGGCTCCGCATCATCCAGCCTCAGGAGTATTCTTCTGAGATCCAGCAGCTGCAGAAGGGACAACCACTGCCGAGCCGCAGCCGACTACTGCGCCTCAACCCTTATATAGACGACCACGGCCTCCTGCGTGTCGGGGGTCGTCTACGGCACGCTGCACTACCTCTGGACGCCCGACATCAAATCCTGCTACCCAAAGACAACCGTTTGACCGAGCTGCTGGTGGATGAGGCCCACCGCCGAACACTACACGGAGGAACACAGCTGACCTTGGCCACCTTGCGCCAACGATATTGGATCCCCCAGGGTCGACAACGGGTCAAGGCCATCCTCCATCGCTGCGTTACTTGCCTTCGCTGGCGTGCTGCAACAGGACAGCAATTAATGGGGGATCTACCCGCAGTCCGGGTCACACCGGCCCGACCCTTCCTGCACGTGGGAGTGGACTATGCCGGACCAATTACGCTCCTGATGTCCCGCGGCCGAGGTCAACGCACTCTGAAGGGATACGTGGCGCTATTTGTCTGCATGAGTACGCGCGCTGTCCACTTAGAGCTCGTTTCCGATTGCAGTACGGAGGCCTTCCTCGCCGCTCTGCGGCGTTTCACGTCTCGGCGAGGCTGCTGTGCGGTTATCCAGAGCGACCGCGGTACAAACTTCGTGGGCGCTGCCAGGGAGCTGCGAGAGATGCTAGCTCGCCGCGACTCCCGACGAGAGATGATCCATTCCGCCCTGCTGCGGGAAGGTATCGAATGGCGCTTCAACCCGCCGGCAGCCCCTCACTTCGGAGGACTATGGGAGGCTGCTGTGAAGTCCACCAAATATCACCTTCGGCGGGTGATCGGGGAACAGCACCTCACCTACGAAGAACTGTCGACCCTGCTGACCCAGATCGAGGCGTGCCTGAATTCCCGACCCTTACATGGAATGAGCGATGACCCTGGTGACTTAGCCACATTGACACCCGGACACTTCCTGATCGGGGACGCTCTGCTAAGCGTGCCCGATCCACTCGTGGACGACGTCCCCCCTTCGCGGCTGTCTCGGTGGCACCTCCTGCAACAACTGCGGCTGCAATTCTGGAGACGTTGGTCCTCCGAATATTTACAGTCCCTGCAGGCTCGTAACAAGTGGACCCATCAGCACCCGCAGCCACAGATCGGCGACTTGTGCCTGTTAAAATCTGAATTGACGCCACCTACCCGGTGGCCACTAGCCAGAATCGTTCAGCTTCACGCGGGTGCCGATGGATTAACACGCGTGGTCACCGTCAAAACTGCACGGTCCGAATTCGTACGACCAGTCTGTAAATTAGTCTTCTTGCCTTCTGCACAGGTACCGGAACACACACCTTCACTTCCTGCCTCAACAACACACTAACTCGCTTCACCTGAGTTGCCCGACGCTTCCACATGAGTCCAGCGGCGCCACCGTCTAGGAATCGGATCACGCCATACCAACCACCCAATCGCCTGATCAGCTTCGGACGCGACAAATTCGTCGGTCGACGAAGGCGGGCGGGAAATGTACGGAAAGGCAGCATGCCCACGCCATCTGTGTGAGCCCGCTGCTAATTAGACGAGTAGTGACATCGGCCCGCTGACTCATGTGGAGCAGCGATCACGGACCCCTCCCATCGACTCGCGATCGATGGAAGGGGGACTTCTTCCTTCCAGGAAATAGATCGCGATTTCCTGGGTCTTGTCTGTTCGCGACTCTGTTACGATTAGCACGTTTCTTTGCTCGCTTTATCCGCTGCCTTGCTCACAGCTTTCTATATCTGCGCTTGCCCATTTGCTGGGAAATCTGCGTAGCGCCTGTGCTACTATTAGTTACTAACGCGGGTGTTAAGTGAATTGTTACTAAAACGCTTAAACATTCTTTGTAAATAGTGTATATATTCTCGGTGACTTGTACATAAACGCCAACGGTATCTGTAACCTTGACTCTCCTTATTTAAAGAGAATTGCCCTCGTACTCGCGAAATACACAAAATTCCAGTGCGCCTTAATCCAAGTAATACTTCTTCGCTACGCTTCTTTAATCCGCTTTCTGAACACTAAACAAATCCCTCGCCCCAAAAACTCGCCAAATCGAGACCACGTCTCACCCCCTCTCTACGACCATCGATTCTAATCCAATCCTACCCCTTTTCCCGTTAAAATACTCCAAATCCGTTGGGTTGAGTATTCCGCTTCGAAAGCCCCATATAAAAACCCCGGAAATGTTATTGCGACGCGTATTTATCTTAGTCATCAACACGTGATAATTACTGCGACGCATATTTGGCGTACGTGCCATGGTGCACACCGCGCATACCCTTCACCCTAACCAGTACAAGACAAGGCACACATAAAACCCCTAAACACAAAATCTATTAATGAGTTGTATTGCGACGCATCTTCAAAGATAAGTCAAGGTGCATACCGCGCATACCCTTCACCCCTAACAATCCCGAAAATAGTATTATTATTATTATTATTATTATTATTATTGGATTAACGGGAGAACCCTTTAGAATACAAAATTTGACCAAAGTAATGCAGTAGGTACAGCTTATAGTAAAAGATATAAAATAAATAAAATAAACAGAGAATATACAGAAAAAAAAACATAACAGTATAAATACAAGGCCCCAAAAGGCCAGAGCTCTCTTCTACGGAACTCAGTGAATCGAGAACCACCTCGCGAAGTTTTATTAAAACCACACTTGAATCTATATTTAAATTCAGTTAACCATCAATCATTGTAAGCTATTATAATTACCATTATTACCACGGCATATCATATTCATCTATACATCTCTTGTATTAATCTTATTGTATTTCATATATTATTTTCTTGTATTAACGCTTATTGTATTTCATATATTATTTTCTTGTATTAACGCTTATTGCATTTCATATATTATTTCCTTGTATTAACGCTTATTGCATTTCATATACTATTCTCTTGTATTAATCTTATGTATTTCATGTTCATACAAACCTTACGCTATTGATAACCATTTATATAAATGTTCTTGTGTCGATGCTTAACGTCCAACGCATCATTATAAATACTTATTTGAGTGCTTTAAAAATAAACAAATGCTCTTGTTTCAAAATAATGTTTCAAGTTACTATAAAGATCCTCCAGCTACGAAAGCCACCAAACCAAAACAGATCGCTGCAACAGCTGATTTCGGCTCGCGAAACGCGAGCATAGATTTTCTTATAGTGTTTACACGGCGTACTTTCACATAGGCCGCGTACAGCCATATGTCTAGACGTATTTCTCGGAAATATTCCTTCTAGCTAAGTGCAACGTTAAAACCCACCAAAACAAAAACAAAGTGCTCTAACGGGTGTCACTACCGGAGGGATTTCGGTCCAAACCTTCCCTGGTCGTTCAGTGCTACGAATCTGACATTCGCGCCTGAATCCTACACACCTTAAGGCTCGTATAGACCGGGCAACAATCGCCGGCAACTTTGTCGCTGGAGTCGCTGGCGAGTCGGTGGGATAACCGACTTGTCTCCAGCGATTTGTATCCGGCGACTTTTATCCGGCGACCTGTGTCCGGCAACTTGTGTCTGGCGACTCGTCCTTTAAAGGTTAAGAGATGCGAATAGACCTGGCGCAGTCGCTGGATACAAGTTGCCGGCGACTTGCAACAATCTCTGTGGGATACAGCAACTCGACCCTTGCCTCAAACGGCCTTCTAGAAATGACTGTTGGCCACATGTTCCCGAAAAACTGTATTCAAGTGGTCGGTGAGCAACATCGCTCGAGTGTGTAGTGCCTATATTCTGTTTCCCGTTCCGAATGGGAAACATCGCCGACTCTGTGGCAACACACCACACATATATATGTATATGTTTATTTTATAGGATGTACTTCAATACTTTACAGTTAATTATCAATTTCTTCTTTTTTTTCTTCAACACGCCCTGTATTGTTTTTAATCTGTACAATCTCACTAACTTTTTTTCTCGATGTAATGCATCGCAACTACGCATCGATGTTTTCTTTAACATCGAATACTTCTGCTTTTTGAATTAATTAGCAGGCCATAACTAGTGAAATAAATTAAAAAACCGAAAAGAACAATTCAGAATCATACCCATTTATCATCATTACAATAACAGTATTTTATTTCAATGTCCCAGTGTTCCTTCTGTAGGCACAGTAAAAGTAATAGCTTGCTCAATCGTTTAACCTCCAGCAAAGAAATGGGTTGGACGGTAAACGATTCAACAAACTATTACTTTTACTACGCCTACAAAAGGAACACTGGGACATTTAAATAAAATACTGTCATAGTAATGATAATAAATAGATTTGATTCTGAATTGTTCTTTCCATATTATTTTTGCTACAATATCAAACATTGTATTGACCATAGGCAAGGAGGATCAAATGAGTAATATTTTCGCAGAGTCGAGCAAAATCAAGACATGATCAACCAGCAGCCTGGGTCATTGGTTTGATCAGCCTCTTCTGATGCATCGAATGAAATACATCGATGTATCGAATAAAGAGTGACCCAAAAAAGAGGTCTTTTTTAGCCTCTTTTTGGGCCCACGATTTTGGAATTGAATTTTGTGCCAAATGATAGCTTATAATGAGACATCAATCACAGCCATTTTTCAAGTTGCGGTGACAATTAGTTTCTGAGATATGGGAGGTGAAAAGAAGTGAAAATTCATTAACGCGTCAGCCCATACGCTTCGATGTATGGACTTTGATGTCATTCCGATAATTTAAACAAATATTTCCAGGGGTTTTGCTGACTGCTAACAACGAATTTGGACTTAGATTTTCAAAATTCACGCAAAAAAAATCATCTCCATTGTGTTTAGAATTAAGCTTTTCGGATTGCGCCTGATTACCGAGGAACTAATCGCGGCAGAAAAGAGGGCCAGAGAAATTGTATTAGTCTATAAGTTTATTCTACACTATGTACACTGGCTTAGTTTTCTATAAATATCTTAGGCAAGCAATAAAGCGTTTTAATTAACAGCAACCCGCACAGCAGTTTTAAAAGAGAGCACTCTCACAGTTTAACTACGGCGCGTTTAAGCGGAATTTAAGCGGAAAGCGATCAGCCGTTTATCACGCAAGTACGACAGAGCAAGCACAGAGAGACGCGTAAGTTACGTAAGCGACGGAATTTCCAAAGCGAGTGGACGAGGAACCGACGTCGGTTTCCGGGAATCGTGATCGAGTTCCCCTTCCATCGATAGCTGATCGATGGAGGGGAGCGCCGATCGACGCTCCACGTGAGCAGGCAGGTCGTGTCGTGAATCCTCGCCGTTCGTGAATAATCCAGCTCGGGAGATGGCGCAGCATTGTCAATTTCCCGAACACATTGAATTAAAAAAAAAAAATAATCTAACTGCAGCGGACTGTCGAACTAGAGAAAGATTTATTTTCTCAGGGATAGACGGTCCCTCACTCAAGTGCGTACCGCGGGCGACCGGGCCGAGGCGTAGGCAATAAACGTGACGATTGCCAGGACACCTCGGTTCGGTCGCGACAGCCTTCGCAACCTACTCGAAGGTATCGTGGGAAAAGGACTTTCCCTTAAAAACGGTTTGGGTATTTTCCACCCACTCTCTGTTTTCCGGACGACCGTTGAGCGTCCATGGAAATCGTCAGAACATAACCAACCGTCGAGCGAGACGTTTCGTTCATACGGTGTGTCGTCACAAATTGTGTGATCTTGCTATTTCAGCATCATTATTAATAAACTTCGACATTGTTATTGTTTATAGTGTGTAATGATATTCACCCTCACGGACCATTTTTTTTTTTTTTTTTTTTTAACGTGGAGAAATCCCTAACGGATACCCCGCCCCCCGGGGGAGGGACGGGGTTATGTGGGGTTTGCACCCACTAAAACTCCCACGGTGGTCGTCCTCGGGCGCGGAGTCGCACGCTCGAGGGGGAGGACTTGTGCGAGAGCAAACTAGCGATACATTCGTTTGCCCCCCCCCCCCTCAGCGCAAATGCTAGCTCCGCGCTCAACAACCCCGCGCGGAAACGCGCGGGGTCTTCCCAAAACTCCGGTGACGCGAGACGGACCACGCGTCCGCGACGCCACTTCTGGGGGGGGGGTCGCCTGATGTTGTAAGGGGATGAGGGTGCCCCCGACACCCCCACCCCGCGACCCCCCGCGGTCAAGCAGTGACCCGGACGCGGCCCGAAGGGTCGCGGCCGGGCGGGGAGGCGGCACTAGGTCATATGGTCAATTGACCGCCGCACTCACCCTTTACCTGCTCGACCGCCTTCCTCGGGAGCGCACTAAAAACGGCGCCAATGGCGCGGCTCCCGGGAGAGCAGCAGATGGTCGGCTGTTTCCCCGGGGCGGGGGGACCTCTGACACGAGGACCCCCCCTGATCGTAACTCCGCCGTCGCGCGTCGCGCCCTGCCACGACGCGACGCCGGCGGCAACTCGCGGCTAAGGCCGCCTCCTTCCCGAGGCGCCCTGAAAAGGGCGCCTCCGACCCGGGGTAATGCCGACGGGGAGCGGGGTTGACTCACTAAATTACGTCACCGCCCTACCTCCCCCGGCCCCGGGTCATCTCCTTACCCTCCTCCTTCCGGCACTCCGAGGGGCGGCTATGCGGGACGGATGCCCGGTGCGGATCCTGTCCCGCTCCGCCTCCTCCTTCTTCAACATTACCGCCTCCGCATATGCGGAGACGGCCTTCCAGCACTCCCGATCTCCCGCCATCCGACGCACGACCGTCGGCAGCGAGAGATCGGGACCCAGCCGCGACTCGAGGACACGCCGGTCGTCCGACCACGACCGGCAAACCGCTAGCGTGTGGTCGGCCGTGTCCTCATCGCCCGAGTCGCAGCTGAAACACTGCGACGACTCTTCCCGCCCTATGCGACGCAGATAATTGCCGAAGCATCCAACTCCGGTCAATATCTGCGTCAGGCGGAAGGTGAGCCTGCCGTACCCACGCCCCACCCATTCGTTCATGATGGGTAGGAGCGCCCCGACAACGCGGCCCTCCCGATGTCGCGGGAGGGCTAACCACTCGAGCCACTTGGCTCCCATGCGTTGTCGGGCCTGGCCCCGTACCACTTCTGGTCCGGTGGCATTCGGGTCCCCAGCTTCGCGGAGATCATGGACGGTGGAATAAACCTCCGCCTCCATCTCCGCGAGCAGATGGAATGGGGGGGACCCAGCCAGAGCGGACAGTTCGGCGTGCGACACCGTGCGATACGCTCGCACGGCTCGGAGGACTGCGCGGCGATGAACTCTTGCCAAGAGTTCACGCCCAACGCGGCAGTCCTCCAGGTCGCCGGCCCATATAGGCGCGCCATACAGCGCCATGGACTGAACGACCGTCACATAGAGTCGCCGAACTCCCTCGTGTGGTCCACCCAGGTTGGGCATGATTCGCCCGAAGGCGAATATCTGCTTCTCCAACCTGGGGGCGAGGGTTTTGAAGTGGCGCGTGAATCGCCAGTAGGTATCCAGGGTCAGACCGAGATACTTCATCGAACGTCCGACCCTGATGCAGGCATCCCCGATCCTCAGGGACGCTCTGTTGGGGACACCGCTCCCAACCCTGTCCGCGAGCCACATCGCCTCGGTTTTGTTCAAGGCGACTCGCAGACCAAGCGTCCCGATCGAGGTGATGACGCGTCGCAGCGTTTCCTCGGCGAGGCTTATCGCCTCCTTCCAGTTCTGCTCGGCAGCCACCACCAGGGTGTCGTCGGCGTAACATACCAACGACACCCTTAGCGATGGCAGCTCTACCCGCAGTACCGCGTCGTATGCGAGTATCCACAACAGGGGCCCTAGCACGGACCCCTGCGGGACTCCGCGGTACACGAGAGTCACCCCGTCGCCCTCCTGGCCGACGTACGTCACCACACGGCCGCGGAGAAAGTCCCAGATCAGGCGGCGAAGATAGAGCGGGACGTTATGATAAAGCAACGCCCGCTCGATCGCCGCCCAGGAGACGGTGTTAAACGCGTTGGCGATGTCTAGTGACACCGCCACGCTGACACCGCCTCCCTCGGCCGCGCGGCGCGACAGCGACCGTACCATCTTAATGGCGTCGATGGTCGATCGCTGCCGCCTAAAGCCGTATTGGCGGTCGGATAGATCTGGGCCAACGGCCTCTAGGTGATCGCACAGGCGGGTAGCTATAACTCTCTCGAGCAGCTTGCCCGCCTCGTCCAGGAGGCATATCGGCCTGTACGCCGAGGGTGACTCAGCGGGTCTTCCGGGCTTGCGAAGGAGGACTAGCCTCGCCTCCTTCCAAGCAGGGGGGAATCTACCGGTTCTCAGAGCGGCGTTAAATATCCGCCTGAGGCCGGCTCCTAGGGCGCCCATAGTGCAGGCCAGCACTCGCCCGGGCACACCGTCGGGACCAGGAGCCGCGTTCCGCTTGCGCATTCGCGCCACAGCGGTCGCAAGCTCCTCGTCGCTAACCCCGGGGGCGTCGGAGGTATCCGCGCCCCTGCTCAACCAAGGATCCCCGGACTCGTCGGCGCCACCCTCCCGTGTACCGGGGGAGGGGGGAATAGCGCCTCTAGAACCTGGTCTAGGAGCCGGGGATCGAGGCCCTCTGTGACGGGGGGCGCCCAGGGTCCGAGCTTGATGCTCACGGCCCTGTACGGACGCCCCCAAGGGTCCTCGTTGAGGGTAGCGACGAACCGCCGACAGGAATCGTCTTTCGCCCGGGCAATAGCTGCTCGATGTTCGTGTCGCGCCGCCGCAAAGGCGTGGCGCAACTCGAGGAGCTGCTCCTCCGAGACCCGTCGTCGGTCTTGACGACGGGCCTTGGTGTACCGGCGCCTAGCCACGAGATTCGCCGCGCGGAGTTGCGCGATCTCTAGCGACCACCAGTACACGGCCTTCCGACCCCCACCCGGCGGTCCGGCCCGCGGCATTGACGCGTCGCAGACAGACTGCAACGCGCCGCGGAACCAGAGCGCGCCGGCGGCGGGATCGTCCAGCACGTCGCCCGGCATTGGAGGCCAGGCAACGACGGAGGAGGCTAGTGCGGCCTGCTCAGCATCAAGCTGTTTGAGCGCCCAACGTGGTGGGTGTCTGCCGACTCGGGGACGCGGCGGGGGGGGGGGGGCGGAGGTGGCCAGCATCACGTACATATGATCCGACGCTGACTCACAATCTTCCGCCACCCAGCAGTCCGACGTCTTGGCGGCGGCCGCGGGGTTAACCCAGATCAAGTCGATAATCGACTCGCCCCGCGGGCCGCGGAACGTCGTGACTGCATGGGGGTTCTTCAACGAGAACCCCATCGCCGTCGTCCACTCGAGGAGCACCTCGCCCCTGGAGTCCGTTCTGGAGGCGCCCCACTCGGAAGCGTGGGCGTTGAAGTCCCCCAGAAGTATGACCGGCTGAGCTCTGAGGGGGGCGAGAAAAGCCCCCAACTCGTGCAGCCGGTCCTCGAACTCCGGGACGGAAAACCTCGGCGCATGGTAAACACCCACCGCGAGGAATTCCCCCCATCTCGCGGCCATCCATCCCCTGCCGTGTCGGGCGATCGAGCACGGCAGGGATCCGCGATTTACGTCCCACATCATCGCCACCTGCCGATCCGGGTTCGTGGACCGAAAACATCGGTCCACAAGCGGATACTCCTCGGTGGCGATGACCAGCCCGACCCCCATCTCTAGCAAGCCTGCGTAAGCAGGTCGTGCGCTCGCATAGAGTGGATTAAGTTGGCGAGCAGGATCGGCGGGCCGCGAGGCATTACAAAGCCTTGTCAGCGGCCTCCGCCGGATCCTGCTCAGGTCGGGCTGCAACTCCCGATGACTCGGGTGCCCCGTCTGCACTCTCCGCGGCGGGGGGCAGAGGCTCCCCACCGTATGACGCGGCGACCGACTGCGCGAGGAGTAGTGCCTCCTCGGCGTTGATCGCCGTCTCCGCCCCCCCCCCCGGCTGTTAGCACGGGCGGAGTCGCCTTCCCGGCCTTTAAAAAGGCCGCTCTCAAAAAGGCGGGGCAAGCCACCGCGGACGTGCGTGGGGGCGGGGGGGGGGGCACGTCACTCGGGGCGCCGCCGGCGCGGGGGGAGCAACCCCCCCGGGAACCCCGCCGCCCTATTTCTTCTTCTTATTATTATTATTATTATTGTAAACGGGTAAAACCCTTTGGAAGCTGAAGATTCATGGCAAGGAGCAAATATACATGTAAACTTTACAAATAATTAAAATTAAAATTAAAGTTAAAGTTGAGTAACCAAGTTAACAACTAATCGCTGTGAGTACTTACTATTAACGTATCACGTTAAGTGACCTATACTACACGCTCATACAAAAGTAATCGGAGGCCACTGAGAGAAACACGAAACAAATCAATGTCCGGGAAACATTGGTTGGCACAGCTCATGGCTCTACTTAAGGGATCAGACGTATAATTCCGGTAAGCTGGTTCACCACTCACAAAAAGTGGCCTGGGTCGCAGAGCTCGTTCAGAAGCACGAAATCGCAATGTCGCAACAAGCTCAGTACAATTCACAAGACCATGTATGACTTTATAAAGGAAAATTAGGTCCGCAGACTGTCTCCTATCGCTAAGGGTGGCAATACCGAGTAGTCGTAAGGCCGGGCCATAGTCATGGTCACTAAAATGCATCGGCGTACCCAAAGCCCTAGAGGCAATTCTCAAGAACCTATGCTGCACCCTCTCGATCAAGATGATATAGTGCTTATGTTTGGGATTCCAGATGACAGAAGCATATTCAAGCCGCGGCCTTACGAGAGCTGCATACAAAAGCCTCCACGACTTAAGCCTTCTGAAATGTTTTGCGTATCTAGCTACAAAACCAAGGATTCGCATTGCATTACCCGAAATATTCAAATAATGCTTGCGAAAGTCTAGCCCTGCTGAAATCGTTACGCCAAGGTCCTTAACATCTGCCACTTCTACTAGGGGAGCATCACATAGCGTATACGAAGAGGTTATACCACCTCTGGTCCTATAAGCCCTAACAAGGACACACTTGGCAATGTTCAAACCCATACCATTGGAGATACACCACCGCTCAAACATACAAAGGTCTTCCTGCAGTAGGTCTACATCCCGTTGATTCCCAATGGTACGGAAGATTTTTAAATCATCAGCATACATTAAAAATCTGCTATGCCTAAATACCACCTTAAGGTCGTTAATAAAAAGGATAAAAAGTAGAGGGCCTAGATGCGACCCCTGGGGCACTCCAGATCTGACTAAGATAGGAGTGGACAGACAGTTTTCCACCCTGATGACCTGAGATCGCCCAGCTAGGTAGCTGCTAATCCAGGCCAGGAACGGACCACAGAAACCGTATGAGGCCAATTTCCCAACCAGGATCTGGTGATCTACCGAGTCAAATGCTTTTCTAAAGTCCGTGTAAACGGTATCTACCTGCAGACCTTGATCAAGTGCATCCGAGACCGCCCTATGATACACTGCAAGATTGGTAATGGTTGATCTATTCGGGACAAAACCATGTTGTTCATCACAGATAAATTTGACTAATGATGGCGTTAGTTTGTCCGTTACAATCTCTTCAAACAACTTCGGCAGGATCGAGAGTTTACAAATAGGCCTATAATTTCTGACATCAGCACGGTCTCCAGCCTTAAAAACTGGGGTGACAATATTGGTCTTCCAGAATTCTGGAAAACTCCCACTACGTAGCGAAGAATTAAAGATATGCCAGAGAGGCCTCGCAAGGATAAAACTACACTCTTTAAGAAAGAGAGGTGGAATCCCGTCATATCCCGGACCTTTCCTAACGTCGAGCGAATTAAGCTTAGAATAGATCTCACCGATCGAAATGCTCAGCTCGTGTATGTTTACATCGCAGGCCGATGTCGACGGCAAATTTAATGCATGGGCCCTAGCGGGCGCCGTGGCATATACAGACCCAAAGAAAGAAGCAAACAAGTCAGCACTCGCTGAGTACGTCGACGCCGTAACAAGGTCAAGGTGCGTATTTCTGGGGACACCTGGACAACCTCGCTTAGAATTAACATGGTTCCAGAAGCTCTTTACATTAGAAGAGACAGAGTCCTCAACACGGTCAATGTACGCACGGTGATCATTATCTATAGCTTGTTTACACAATGACCTAAGGGAGGAAAAGTCAAGGTAATCACACAACGCATTCGACTTCTTATACACCTTATGCGCTAGCTTCTTCTCCCGAATCAGGCGTTTAAGTCTAGGTGAAAACCACTGTGGATATGTAGACCGCGTTACTGTTAGAACAGGCACAAAAACACTAATGGCATATCTAATGTAATCATATAGTCTTTCCACGGCAACTACCAGGTCAGCCCCACCAATCTCCGAATCCCACTCGACACTGTTCAAGTAAGTTAACACTCCACGGTAATCACCACGCTTATAATCATAATACTCTATGACGTCACCCGAAAGATCGGGTGAGGAGAACAATGCAGTGTAACAAAGATAAAGCGGTGGGTGGTACGCATCGGGTACAATTAAGTCATCGATGACAAGATCAACCAATACATCACAAGCGCTGACAAAGATGAGATCGAGCATACAATCGAGCTTATTAAAAATATTGTTAACTTGCGCTAGATTACAATAGTTACAGCCTCTCATCAAAAGATCTATAGCCGTAGATTCCGAGGACCGGACCCCCGACTTCTTAAAACACGATAAACCTTTATCATTAAACCAAATTGCATGCGGAAGATTATAGTCCCCGAAAATAGAAAAAGTATCATCACTGTATGTATTATATAAGTCAATAAGACAATCCACGTGCTTAGCATACAGGGACGGTAATGACGTAGGTGGGAGGTAAATAGCGCACAACAACAAGTGTCTATTCCTACCAAGATGAACCCGAACAATAACCTGCTCAAGCGTATCGCAGTTAAGACTGATTTGACTGCACTGTAACGTGTTTCTGACCGCTATGAGAACTCCACCACCTCTGGAGAGGCAGCTCGTGTTACAGGATCTATCACACCTGAACACAGTATAATTGTCTAACCCGAGCTCAAGCGAGGATATTGTGGAGTTCAACCAGGTCTCGACAAAGATTATAATATCATACGTTACAGTGGAAGCAAGCAAGGCATTCGATAACGAGACTAGTTTGGTACGCAGGCCACGAACATTCTGGTAATAAACCAAAGGGTTCTTCAGGGGTTTTTTGGCTCAGGGTCACGGTGTTGCCTAGAAGGAACAATCTTGGGGGCTCCATTAATGTAACGGATGTCTTGCCCTTCCCTGACACAGGGAGAGGGCGGCAGGCCGGGCCACCCATTCGGTGCCCGGCCGGCAAACCCGCGCTGGTGCATAGGGGGCAGCAAGGGACGGCGACGCACAGTCGCGCCGTGTGTCCCGCTACCCCGCACCTGTAGCAGAGGAGGCGCCTGTCCTCCGGGCTGGAGCACTTGGCCTGTGCGTGGCCGTACTCCAGGCACCGGAAGCACTGCAGCCTCTTCTGTGCGAGCGGCGTCACTCGCGCGGCAAGGGAATTTATGACAATTTTCCCTGCCTTAACGTGTACTGACGCCGCCGCCGCGGGCGCGCGGACCCATGCGGAGAACAGCCCCGCTGGATCCCGCCGCTTGTCGCCGACCGACACATCAGCCGGCGCACACCCCCCCCTGCGTCGCGATGGTGGCGCGGATGGCGTCCTCGGACGCCAACTCCGTGAGGCCGCCGACGCGAAACTCAGCCATCCTCTGGGGGCAGTGGACCTTGATGCCACTGTCCCCCAGTTGCTCCACGAGCTTGGCCTTCAGCGCCGCGGCCTTGGCCGGGCCCTGGGCCCCCGGGATTTCTAGCACTAGGCCCCCGGTTACGGCGCGCCTCGGTCGCATCGCTGCGATGCCGAGGTCGGCGACCTTAATGGCCGCCATTGCGCCGGCGACCCGCGCAGAGAAATGCTTCTCCCCCCCAGCCGGAGCGGTGATCGCCACCGCCGCGGATCTGGGGGCGCGCGGGATCGCAACCGGGGCTCTCCCGGGAGCGCCCGACCGCTGGGGAGCCGGCGCCACTGCGGGGCCGCGGGTGCACCAGGCGCCCGGGTCGGAGCGACCGACACCGGCGCCGGCGCAACCGCCACCGCTTTCTTTTTCTTGAAGGTGCAGGCTATCAGGCGGAGGTGCAGGCTATCAGGACCTGTGCCAGATTAAATCTGGACAGGGGCTATGAGGGCAAGCACATCTATATCTGCAGCGACAGTCGGCCCGCACTCGGATCCCTACACAACACAGTGGTGAGGTCCAGTCTGGTACTAGACTGCGTGGACACACTGACGCAATTGGCTAGCAACAACCGTGTCAGTCTACTATGGGTTCCAGGACACGCCGGAGTCAAGGGAAACGAAGGGGCAAACGACACGGCCCGAGAAGGGGCGCGTGAACCGAATCGGGACCCGTCCTGCACATTAGGTGTCTCCATGGGGACTGTAAAGGAGTGGAGGAGGTGCTGGATCAGACAGCAACTCGAACAACTCTGGGAGCGGACCCCAAAGATGGGACACGCGAAGGCTCTGCTGAAGCGGCCTTCGAAAAAGATAGGGACGGCACTCAGCCGCCTGGATAGGTCGCAGTTGCGACTGCTCGTGGGGATGGTCACGGGACACTGGCACACGAGGAAGCACCTGGCACGTAGGGTGTTTCATATTATAGGGTTAAAATTAAAATATTACAATTTTTTTTACTTTGCTCATGCCCTGATTCCTATTAATATAAAAAGAATATCTGACAAATTTTAGGAAGATTGAGTAATATTTAGAGGTTGCACACTTTGCACACTAAATAATATGTAGCAGGCTAAGGAAACACGATTTCCAATGATAATTATTTTTATTCTCAAGTCCTTGAAAAAGAAACTAAACATCAAAGAAGACTTAGACTTAGATAAATTTACATTTTATTATTATTATTATTGTTCACATCTATAAAAATTCTGTACCTTATTATTTTACCCACATTTTTAAAACCTGAAAAAGCGTAAATAGGGTATGTATGTAGGGTAGAACGGGGTCGGTAGTAACAGGGGGTGAATGTAACACGCTAATATCTCAAAACATATAATGGATATTAACACCAATTTTAGATATATGATAAACAATGACATTTGGAATCCATGTCCTAGCAGTATAGGTACGCAACAGACATGGATAGTGAAGAAAATAACTTTTCGATACCCTACAGTAACTTTTTGTTACTGACTTATGATTGTAATGTAAGCACACCCTTTGCAAGTATGTGCTTTTTTTAATCTGTAAGTTGCCTTTTTTAAAGTAATACTGATCGTTACTTAGCACTTTTAAGTGTTTCGTTGGTCACAATTTATAATTGAAGTTCAAAGGCATGGTCGAGGGCGATTGTAACATCGGCAGTCGGGGTCGGTTGTACCGCAACAGAACCGAATAGTGTCAAAGAAGGCGAATAATATTGTCTTGTTCGCATAGAATTCATGCATTGTTACAACCGATCCGGGGACAGAGACGGTTGCAACACTTTACACTGTAACGTTAGGGCTATAACACTCCGCTTCTCATTTTTTATTAATAACTTGGATATTACTTGACATACAGTGAGACTGTTGTGACTCAATGATGTCAGATAAATAAGTAACATTTCCGTATAAGAGTTTTTGTTGTAAATGTAATAGTTCCTGCGCAATCGTATTCAAAAGTCGAAGTGTTACTACCGCCAAAGGCCTACCCTAGTGATAAAACTGTGCAACCCCTAAATATTATTAAATGTGTCTAAAATTTGGCATACAGATCACTTAGATGAATAGAACCAAGGGGTCGAGCAAAGTTACGTGAAAATAGCACCTTTGAAAAATTGAAACACCCTACTGGGGCGCCTTGGGATCATGCAGGGACCAAGGTGCCAGTGGTGCGGGGTGGACGACGAAACGCCGCTTCACCTTATGACGCAGTGCGAGGGCATGGCAGCCCAGAGACAGCTATTGCTGGGAGCTGCTTTCCTCCGCACAGAGAACCTGGAGGACATGACCGTGAGCGGGCTTCTCGAGTTCACACGAGAGGCCGGACTAGCGACAAGCCCTCTAGATTAGGAATGCCCGCAAGGGCTCGGGCACAATGGTCCAATAGGACTGAGCGCCCGGTAAACGACCAATTTAAAAAAAGTTATATATAAAATATCAACTATTTATTAAATTAATTTTAAGTGTTACTGTTTCTGAAGATAAATATAATTAATACTATGGCCTTTTGTAGTTTTACTTATTTCCACCAACATAACTTTTATGTAAATTAAATGAATATTATTATAAATATTCGGTAGAATATTAAATAACGTTTATACATCCAGTATAATTTCTTTTACGAATTTGTAACCATAAATAGTTCATTCTTTCAAGATTTTATGCGTAGAATTTTTTTTTATTAAGTGAAACAGTTTAGTTGATTAAACAAAATCTTTCCTTATTTATTTCTTATACATATTTAAATATAAAAGCATACTAATAGATACAGGGCATCGTAATAAGGATATCTAACCTACGTATATACTACACTACCCGGCGCACAGTGGCCCGGATTCACTTATTTGACGCCATTTTGGTATTTTTTTTAAGATATCGGAATGAAATTGACACCAAAAAATAGGATAAAATTATTCCTTTCTAATGATGTATAATTTAATATTTTTTACATTTATTTATTTATTTATTTTTTATTTTTTTTAACATAATTGTGAAATTTTTTTTTTGAAAACTGTTCATTTAGTACTTTATTTAATGCCCTTTTCAGTGGTTTAAATCGAATGTTCGCGAAACTTTTCGTTTCCATGTTATAAGGAAAAGTCGAAAAATAAAGGAATGCAGCCAAATATCGTTTTGTTTAAATTGAAGGCCAATTTTTTGCGCTAAACATAATCTTCTATTAGTAATTAATGTAAATAATCTATTAAAAATAATTCTGAAAACAGTCAGGAAAATTGCGACATTTTTTAAAATTGACAAGGAATATCTTTCAGGTCCCAACGAGTCCCGTATTTTAGCAAAATTGAATCTTTTCAGTGCACCTTCCTGTATACAATCATGCAAAATTCACTTCCCACTTCGTCCCATTTCTCAAAATATTTCGGTTTGTAGTCATCAGCGTCGCATCATTTTCTTCACGTTCATGCGTTGCATCCTGCTTCGAAGGAATTGTTTAGATTATCGGCACTTGAAATGTTTATGCTATTGTAACGTTCAACTGTCCGGGGACAACTGAGCGTCGACAGATTGCCGAGAGGAGAGCGGCGTCCCCTCGAGTGTAGGATAGGTGGAGTTCTATTTCTACGGTTAAGGAGTGAAATCCACGGCTTAACTTAACAATGACTGTTTATTCGAAACACTTATTCTAATAATGATAACAAATAATTAATATTGCTTACAGTCTACGATTATATATTCTATTTTTGGGTTTTCGTGGTTTTTTAGTGTTAATAAGTATGTATGAATATATATGTATGTATAGAAATATGTCGCAGTGCACGGCCGTTGCCGTCTCCGGGGCGAGCTCGTACTCTTGGCAACGTCTGCTGCAAGAAGGCTGCTGCCGTTTCCGGGGCGAGCACACTTCTGTTAGCAGAGTTTTACTCTTACAATGATTCGTGTATTACAGTGCACGGCCGCTGCCGTCTCCGGGGCGAGCTCAATACTCTGTAATACTAGCTATAGGAACGGCCGCTGCCGTTTCCGGGGCGAGCTCAATTCTCTTAGCTAAGTCTGCTGCTAGAAGGCCGCTGCCGTTTCCAGGGCGAGCACACTTCTGTTGGCAGAGCTTTCGAATGACCCGCTTAGCTGTGTGCGCCCCGTTTATACTCGAGAATTGGTAGGTTGGCGCATGCGCAGTGAGTCGCTGTTTGTTATTTTATATTTCATTCGCTTAGTACATTGTATTTTGTTTTGTTCTTTTATCAATTCTTATAATTAATTATTCTTGACATTCTTATAATAATTATCCTTCTAATATTCGGTTGGATCATATATTATGTATAAAAATGTTTATAATTTAGTTTGCGCAGTAATGTTCGACGGTCTATATGGTAATGCAGGTTAGTCCTGTTTTACCGACAGTCAATTCCTGTCAGCACAGACCAGGTATACAGGGTGTCCCAAAAATGCTGCGGTTCCTTAAAGGGGGTGATTCGGGGGGGGGGGGGGTGATTGCAAACAACTTTTTCCTTTGCGAAAATTCCCTCCGAGGATTCATTAACGAGATATTAATAAAAAGCACCGACCAATCAGAGCGCGAGTCTGACGGCCGAGTTTCCGCGCTGCGACTGCGAAAAAGCAACTCGGCATGCATCGAAGAAAACTGCGTAGAATGGGAAATGAAAAAGATGTAACAAATAAAATCGAACATGTTGTCATGGTTTGTTCGTCTTTTAAAGTGAATAATGAATAAAGGATAATGATAAGGAATACGTAAATGACCTTGTGTTAATAACGTAGCCACGAAAAGGTAATGTAACAGGAAATTAACGACAAGTGATCGTAGTTCGTAATTTAATAACGGCCAACACTGTTGTTGATAATGAATAAGTTCGTTTAAAAACTCCGAAGAAAAATTTACGTAGGGAAATTTGTAGAATTATCTCCGTAAATAAGCCGTAGGCTGCGTTAAATTTAAAAAATAATAGTCGGCAATAATGTAACTAAAACTCACCCTTGTTGGATATTCACCTGCAGCTTGAAAACCTGTGTCACTGGGTCACTGAACCGATCCTGGTCATCGATGGACGAGCTCAGTGCACAGCTAGTCCCAGGTATACGACACTACCCAAAGTTAAGGGTCGCAATGTCAGGTGCGTCCAGGTCAACGTACCGAATATTCACTTCACTGCACGGCTACTAACACTGATCACTTAATTTACTTTTCATGGAACGTTGTTCCTACGTTATAAAAATTGGTGGAAATGAATTTTTACTTCGCGTTCGGAGCCGTGGGTAATCCCCGCGCAAATTCTCACGCTGCAGCACTTGCGTCCTCGTTGTTCGGGGGGTACACCCAGAACATCGCGTAATACTCTTGAGCAGAGAACATTTGTCTGCGACGCGATTGCTGACTGCTGACTGACAAGATTTTTTCCAAGCGACTTCTTCTACCCCCAAATAGTTTCTCTCGTTCCATTATGAGTTGACCCCCACCAAGCCAAGAGGCTTCAGGTAAAAAGAAGCCAGCACATTTTCGGAACACACGTGTTTTGCAGAAGTGCAACGAAACCTTTCACAAAAGCCCGCGCTCCGTCCTTCTACTGCCAATGTACCCATTGCTTCGAGGTAGAAAACAGACACCACGTGTATCGGTTCGAAAGGGTCCGAAGGGAAGAGACGCAGAAAGTCTTCGAGTTGCTATAAAGAAGAAAATGCATACCATTCCTGTTTCCCCTTTCTGACACCCTGAGTTCACGTTTGCTACGAGGCGGAACCAGCTAAGTCATAAATTACCCAAAACTGTAGGAAACCGTTCTCTACCGCCGACTCGCGGGACAATACGGTCATAAACCGCGATCCTAGCGAAATGCTCTGGCCGAATGTTTGGGAACTAGCAATTAAAAAGTATTATTCAACATCAATACGTCTCGCGAAGAGACACAGGAAGAAGGTGGGCATGAAGTCCGATTGGCCCTAATTTAACCAATCTGCCCTGCATCCCTCCCAAACGGCCACTGTCCTGAAGAGGCCCTCTTCACAGCGATATCTCCTCCCCAAGGCCCACCTTCTCTCGCACGGAATACGTCGACGCATGCTTTTGTTTTGAAATTCGAACGCGTGTTTACACACGAGAGATAAGTAGGCTCAAATGGTTAGTTCAGGACCAATCGAACTTGAAGCCCGCCTTCTCTCTCACGGAATACGTCAACGCGTATTGTCCCTGAATTGGGGGACAATCCGGGACATGTATTATCCTGATGCCAGATGACATCGAAATGTCCTTTACCGTTTCACGTCGAGGTCGCGATTGTAAAAATCAGAAAAAGTACTACCACATTCGCTGATATGTTTTCTGTAAATTAAGCTTATTTCTAGAGTAATGCAGCTGATATTAACGTCGCAGTAAGCTGTTAAAGGCAATGGTGCGCCCCGTCTCAGGTAAAGCAACCGCGATTACAGTCATTGGCCAAGAGTGGGTTAGTAAAATTCTCCTGCAATTTTGTCGATCTGTTTTTTGACCTCACTGAAGAAATGTGGGGTGGTAGCGGTACGGTCAGCTGACTGTAATCGCGCGCGGTTGCTTTACCTGAGACGGGGCGCACCATTGCCTTTAACAGCTTACTGCGACATTAATATCAGCTGCATTACTCTAGAAATAAGCTTAATTTACAGAAAACATATCAGCGAATGTGGTAGTACTTTTTCTGATTTTTACAATCGCGACCTCGACGTGAAACGGTAAAGGACATTTCGATGTCTTCTGGCATCAGGATAATACATGTCCCGGATTGTCCCCCAATTCAGGGACAATACGCGTTGACGTATTCCGTGTGAGAGAAGGCGGGCTTGAAGTTCGATTGGTCCTGAACTAACCATTTGGGCCTACTTATCTCTCGTGTTTAAACACGCGCTCGAATTTCAAAACAAAAGCATGCGTCGACGTATTCCGTGCGAGAGAAGGAGGGCCTTGGGAATGAGATATTGCTGTGAAGAGGGCCTCTTCAGGACAGTGGCCGTTTGGGATGGATGCAGGGCAGATTGGTTAAATTAGGGCCAATCGGACTTCAAGCCCACCTTCTCTCGCAAGGAATACGTCGACGCGTGCTTTTGTTTTGAAATTCGAGCGCGTGTTAACACTCGAGAGATAAGGGATCCGTCTTTAATTTGAGGGTAGGACGAAGCAGGCGGGACTACGCGCAGTCAGCGGACTATCCCTTCTTTTCCTGTGTCTCTCCGCGGGACGTATTGATACTGGATAATACTCTGTAATTTCTAGTTCTCCAAAATTAATCAGGCTGATCAGCCAGAGCATTTCGCCAGGGTCGCGGTTTATGACCGTATTGTCCCGCAAGTCGGCGGTAGGAGAACGGTTTCCTACAGTTTCGGATAATTTATGACTTAATTGGTTCCGCCTCGTAGCAGACGTGAACTCAGGGTGTCAGAAAGGGGAAACAGGAATGGTATGCATTTTCTTCTTTATAGCAACTCGAAGACTTTCTGCGTCTCTTCCCTTCGGACCCTGTCGAACCGATACACGTGGTGTCTGTTTTCTATCTCGAAGCAATGGGTACATTGGCAGTAGAAGGACGGAGCGCGGGCTTTTGTGAAAGTTTTCGTTGCACTTCTGCAAAACACGTGTGTTCCGAAAATGTGCTGGCTTCTTTTTACCTGAAGCCTCTTGGCCTGGTGGGGGTCAACTCATAATGGAACGAGAGAAACTATTTGGGGGTAGAAGAAGTCGCTTGGAAAAAATCTTGTCAGTCAGCAGTCAGCAATCGCGTCGCAGACAAATGTTCTCTGCTCAAGAGTATTACGCGATGTTCTGGGTGTACCCCCCGAACAACGAGGATGCAAGTGCTGCAGCGTGAGAATTTGCGCGGGGATTACCCACAGCTCCGAACGCCAAGTAAAAATTCATTTCCACCAATTTTTATAACGTAGGAACAACGTTCCATGAAAAGTAAATTAAGTGATCAGTGTTAGTAGCCGTGCAGTAAAGTGAATATTCGGTACGTTGACCTGGACGCACCTGACATTGCGACCCTTAACTTTGGGTAGTGTCGTATACCTGGGATCAGCTGTGCACTGGGCTCGTCCATCGATGACCAGGATCGGTTCAGTGACCCAGTGACACCAGTTTTCAAATTGCAGGTGAATTTTCGACAAGGATGAGTTTTAGTTACTTTAATGGTGATCATTCATTTTTAAATTTAACGCAAGCTATGGCTTATCTCCGGCGATAATTCTCAAAATTCTCGTACGAAAATATTTATTCGGGCTTTTTAAACAGACTAATTCGTTATCAGCAACAGTGCTGGCCGTTATTGAGTTACGGATTTTTATCACAATAACGAACTACGATCACTTTTCGTTAATTTCCTGATACATTACCTTTTCGTGAATATGTTATTAACACAAGGAATTTTACGTATTCCTTATCCTCCCTCTTCAAATAATTATTATTTTCGAATCTTCTAAAAAAAATGTGTATTCGTCTTTTTACGTTACACGTGATTTTCATCCATTTATCCTTTATTCATTATTCACTTTAAATGACAAACAAACCATGGCAAAAGGTTCGGTTTTTTGTTACGTCTTTTTCATTTGCCATTCTACGCAATTTCCTTCGATGCATGCCGACTTACTTGTTCGTAGTCGCAGCGCGGCCCGGCGCGCGGCCCGGCGCGCGGCCACGCTAGCGCGGGAGCTCCAGTGGAAGGCTCGCGCTCTGATTGGTCGGTGCTTTTTATTAATATCTCGTTAACGAAACCTCGGAGGACATTTTCGCAAAGGAAAAAGTTGTTTGCAATCACCCCCCGAATCACCCCCTTTAAGGAACCGCAGCATTTTTGGGACACCCTGTATATATATTTGAAACCAACTACGATTTTTTTGGATTTTGTTGAGTATTTATGTTGTAGGATCTATATTTGAGTAAATTTAGATGAATATAACTTCAATTTTTTGGATTGTGAAAAAAATTTCAGTTGGATGTGTCAAATTTTAATAAATTTATTAGAAACAAACTTCGATTTTTTTTGACGATGTTAAGTTTTTTGGATAGTGAAGCTTAATTTGAGTAATATCAGTAGAAATTAACATCGATTTTTTTGGATTTTGACAAGATTTTTGTCAACTTTTAATAATTTTTTTTTTATTCAACTTTGATTATTTTGGATTTTGTTGAGTATTTTTGTTGTAGGATCTATATTTGAGTACATTTTGTAGAAAATAACTTCAATTTTTTGTATTGAGAAAAAAATTTTGGTTGGATGTGTCAAATTTTAATAAATTGATTTGAAACCATCTTCGATTTTTTTGGATTTTGTTGTGTATTTTTGTTGTAGGATCTATATTTGAGGTCATTTAGATAAAAATAACTTCAATTTTTTGAATTGTGAAAAAATTTTAGTTGGAAGTGTCAAATTTTAATAAATTTATTTGAAATCAACTTCGATTATTTTTTATTTTGTTGAGCATTTTTGTTATAGGATCTATACTTGAGTAAATTTAGATGAAAATAAATTTAATTTTTTGGATTGTGAAAACAATTTTGGTTGGATGTGTCAAATTTTAATAAGTTTATTTGAAACCAACTACGATTTTTTTTTATTTTGTTGAGTATTTTTGTTGTAGGATCTATATTTGAGAAAATGTAGATGAAAATAACTTCAATTTTTTGTATTGGGAAAAAAATTTTGGTTGGAAGTGTCAAATTATAATAAATTTAGTTGAAACCAACTTCGATTTTTTTGGACGATGTTATGATTTTTGGATAGAGAAGCTTAATTAGTGTAATTTCAGGTGAAATTAACATCGATTGTTTTGGATTTTGACAAGATTTTTGTCAAATTTTAATAATTTTTTTTTAATCAACTTCGATTTTTTTGGATTTTGTTGAGTATTTTTGTTGTAGGATCTATATTTGAGTAAATTTAGATGAAAATAACTTCAATTTTTTGTATTGGGAAAAAAATTTTGGTTGGAAGTGTCAAATTTTAATAAATTTATTTGAAACCAACTTCGATTTTTTTTTATTTTGTTGATTTGTTTTGTTTTAGGATCTATATTTGAGTAAATTTAGATGAAAATAACTTCAATTTTTTGGATTGTGAAAAAAATTTCAGTTGGGTGTGTCAAATTTTAATAAATTTATTTGAAATCAACTTCGAATATTTTTTATTTTGTTGAGCATTTTTGTTGTAGGATCTATATTTGAGTAAATTTAGATGAAAATAACTTCAATTTTTTGGATTGTGAAAAAAATTTTAATTGGAAGTGTCAAATTTTAATAAATTTATTTGAAACCAACTACGATTTTTTTTTATTTTGTTGAGTATTTTTGTTGTAGGATCTATATTTGAGTAAATTTAGATGAAAATAACTTCAATTTTTTGGATTGTGAAAAAAATTTCAGTTGGGTGTGTCAAATTTTAATAAATTTATTTGAAATCAACTTCGAATATTTTTTATTTTGTTGAGCATTTTTGTTGTAGGATCTATATTTGAGTAAATTTAGATGAAAATAACTTCAATTTTTTGTATTGTGAAAAAAATTTTGGTTGGATGTGTCAAATTTTAATAAATTTATTTGAAACAAACTTCGATTTTTTGGATTTTGTTGAGTATTTTTGTTGTAGGATCTATACTTGAGTAAATTTAGATGAAAATAACTTCAATTTTTTGGATTGTGAAAACAATTTTGGTTGGATGTGTCAAATTTTAATAAATTTATTTGAAACAAACTTCGATTTTTTTGGACGATGTTAAGTTTTTTGGATAGTGAAGCTTAATTTGAGTAATATCAGTAGAAATTAACATCGATTTTTTTGGATTTTGACAAGATTTTTGTCAAATTTTAATAATTTTTTTTTAATCAACTTCGATTATTTTGGATTTTGTTGAGTATTTTTGTTGTAGGATCTATATTTGAGAAAATTTAGTTGAAAATAACTTCAATTTTTTGTATTGGGAAAAAAATTTTGGTTGGAAGTGTCAAATTTTAATAAATTTAGTTGAAACCAACTTCGATTTTTTTGGACGATGTTATGATTTTTGGATAGAGAAGCTTAATTAGAGTAATTTCAGGTGAAATTAACATCGATTGTTTCGGATTTTGACTAGATTTTTGTCAAATTTTCTAAATTGATTTGAAACCATCTTCGATTTTTTTGGATTTTGTTGAGTATTTTTGTTGTAGGATCTATATTTGAGTAAATTTAGATGAAAATAACTTCAATTTTTTGTATTGTGAAAAAAATATTGGTTGGAAGTGTCAAATTTTAATAAATTTATTTGAAACCAACTTCGATTTTTTTTTATTTTGTTGATTATTTTTGTTCTAGGATCTATATTTGAGTAAATTTAGATGAAAATAACTTTAATTTTTTGGATTGTGAAAAAAATTTCAGTTGGAAGTGTCAAATTTTAATAAATTTATTTGAAATCAACTTCGAATATTTTTTATTTTGTTGAGCATTTTTGTTGTAGGATCTATATTTGAGTAAATTTAGATGAAAATAACTTCAATTTTTTGGATTGTGAAAAAAATTTTAATTGGAAGTGTCAAATTTTAATAAATTTATTTGAAACCAACTACGATTTTTTTTTATTTTGTTGAGTATTTTTGTTGTAGGATCTATATTTGAGTAAATTTAGATGAAAATAACTTCAATTTTTTGGATTGTGAAAAAAATTTCAGTTGGGTGTGTCAAATTTTAATAAATTTATTTGAAATCAACTTCGAATATTTTTTATTTTGTTGAGCATTTTTGTTGTAGGATCTATATTTGAGTAAATTTAGATGAAAATAACTTCAATTTTTTGTATTGTGAAAAAATTTTTGGTTGGATGTGTCAAATTTTAATAAATTTATTTGAAACCAACTTCGATTTTTTTGGACGATGTTATGATTTTTGGATAGAGAAGCTTAATTAGAGTAATTTCAGTTGAAATTAACATCGATTGTTTTGGATTTTGACTAGATTTTTGTCAAATTTTCATACATTGATTTGAAACCATCTTCGATTATTTTGGATTTTGTTGAGTATTTTGATTGTAGGATCTATATTTGAGTAAATTTAGATAAAAATAACTTCAATTTTTTGAATTGTGAAAAAATTTTAGTTGGAAGTGTCAAATTTTAATAAATTTATTTGAAATCAACTTCGATTATTTTTTATTTTGTTGAGCATTTTTGTTATAGGATCTATACTTGAGTAAATTTAGATGAAAATAACTTTAATTTTTTGGATTGTGTTTAAAGTGTTGCCTAGTGGAGGCGGTGTGGATCGCTGGGACTGCCCAGAGAAGAGATGCACTCCAAGGAAATGGTGACGGCACGTTTATTAGCCGAACTGGGCGTCGTTGCAACAATATATACAACACGCAGAGACTTCACGAACAAAACACTCCTCACAAAACACGCAGTCAACACGAGACACAAATATGTACAAACTATGTACAGGGCGCTGGGCGCGATGGCTCGAAGGGCCGTTTTACAGTGCTCAAAACCGGTGGGTCGCTGGGCGACAAGAGATCTTCAAGATTGTGCGTGCGAGAGCGTGTTGCCTCTGTCCGAAGGTGTTCGAGGAACTAACGGCCGGATTCTCCGAAATCGAACGCTCGAGCCGTGCAAAAACGGGTGACGCGCGTAACCGTCTTGACGAACGGTGCGTCACCGTGTTGACACGCTCTCGCACGCACATTTAAATCCGCGCACCAGCTGAGCGGTGAATCTCGGCTGCAACATTCCGCCCGCCTCGGCTCGGTCGACCGAGCCGATCGTGACGGACGCCGCGCCGGCGTCAGGCGTCCGCCCGCCGTGACACGCAATGACGCGACAAGGTGGACCGGAGTGGCGCGGTACATCTATTAGGAGGTGGTACAGGCATTGTTTACGTCGTGGTCTCCGTCAGCAGGAGCGGGGGCACACGGGAGTAGCACGACGCGGGAGGTCCTGTCGCAAGAATTTTGGCGACCGCCACCGCGGGCGATGTCCAGTCCAGCGGGTCGTACAGGCGCGCGGTCACCGGCCGGATGGTGCTCGTCGCGATCCGCGAGGGCCGACGAGACCTCGTCCGCCCCAAATAGGACGTCCGCGACGTACAATTCGGGCCCGAGGATCTGTCGCCCTAGCGGGTATCGCCCGCCGTTGATAAGGTGACCCGCCGCCGCAGGACACGCTAGGCTCGACAGGTCGCGGAGGCGGTGCCGTCAGTCACAGTTCGGAACCGACACGTGGTGGGCGCGTCGTCGGGGCGACGGTGCCACCGACTGCATGGGAGGGTCGCGTCGCTCGGTGCACGAGGATTTGCCGGTACATCGCCTCGATGTCGGCCTTGAGGACGAAACGAGAGAGGCGCTAGTCGAGCGAGCGCAGGAAGGCCCTCAGAAGGAGTCGGACGGTGTCGCGATCGTCCGCCCGCCGCGGGCGCGTGCTCACGAAAGACCGCTCGCAGCGCGTGTCGTCTGGGGCGAGGGTCGTGGGCACGGTTGCTCCTCTGACCCTCCAGAAAGTTCGATAGCAACGCACGGCGGTCGTTCTCCGCAGTCACGGGCTGGGCCGTGACGTGGTGCACCGCACCGGCGGCGGGGGAACGACCGTTGGGACCGGTGGGACCGGAGACAATCCATCCGAAAATTGTCTGTTGCGCTATCAGGGCCGAAGGGGTGCCGCGACGAAGCCCGGGGAGCAGCAGGGCTCCGAAATAGTCGGCGCCGACGATCAGGTCAATCGGGCGACTGGCTGACGGATCTGGATCCGCGAACGTCAGACCGGCGAAATCCTTCCGCTGCGTGGTCGGAGTCCACTCGTGCACGTACGAGGACACCTTGGGCACAACATGGGCGGTGATGGTAATGGCTGCCGGGGGTGCTCCAGCAGGCGGCGTCAAGGTCAGCCTCACCTGCGACTGCGAGGCTCCCAGTTGGCCATCCAGAGCGCCGACAAGGTTGGTCACGTGCGGTTGCCGGGGGAGACCCAACATCTGGACCACTGACTCCGACACGAGAGACACCTGTGCTCCTTGGTCCAGCAGGGCGCGGATGGTCAGCACATCGCCGCCCGATGACCGAACGTCGACGATCGCGGTGGCTAGCACCACTGGCGCTCCATCCGTGCTCGCGGGCGACGCGATAGAATTTATCGCAGCCTCGCGGGGGTGCTCTCCGTTGGCCGACGGGCCCGCAGCGACCTCGTCGGCATCGTGAGTATCGGGTAATGGTTCGGCGGTTGACGGATGGAGCAGCGAGTGATGCCGCCGGCCGCAATGCGAGCACGTGGCTGCGACGGGGCAGGACGGGGCCATGTGGCCGGGCGCAAGGCAATTATAACACACGCGCTTGTCAGCCGCGATGTCGCGGCGCTGGTCGAGGCGAAGGGCTTTAAACGCCGGGCACCGATACATTGCATGTCGCGCCCGGCACAAAGGGCATTGGGAGTTCGTCCCGTACGACGAAGGGTCTGGCGCAGGGTTGGTCATGCAGACCCGAGCGACGGACCCGCGCGACGATTTTCCGGCCTGGCTTCGATCGGGTTTGGCGGCTTCCTTCGCGAGTCGCGCGGCGTCAAGCGATTGAATCCGGGACTTCATGAAACGATCGAGCTGCGCGTACGAAGGGGGGTTGGTGCTGACGCCAAGCGAGAGCTCCCACTCCTCTATCAGCTCGGGATCGAGCTTCATCGTCGTCAGAGCGACGATGACATCATCCCAGTGTTTTTTTTTTTATTAAATAGAGTGTTTATTTAGCCATATTAAATACATAACATTTTTGTAAATATGTTTTCGCGGTATAAACACAGCCGTAACTTGGCACCTCGTTACCTTATCATTTCAAAAACAAAAAGCATCAGTCTCATACGAGTGCTCGTGCTTAAACAGTATTAGGAACTACTTTATTTATCACTAATTTGTACCTTATATTGTTATGACTATCGTATTTGATGGTGCTTTTGTATTTAATTATCTAGGAAAAACGGCTCTAAACCTAGGAGATCACTTTAGTCTTATAAGCTATTCTTAATTAATGTTAAAACTAACTTATTCTAATTAATCTAATGGTCTGTACAAAATATTTACATTGGGCGACTGTCTTTGTTTTTAATAAACGCTTTATCACTTAAGGATTGATGCGTATCGCTTATTTCTTTCTACTGCTGTTATCTGATCCCTCCTTGTGCGTTTCGCTGGTTGCGAATTCGCTCTTTCAGAGCTGCGATGCATCCGCTACCTTCGTTCAACCACCAATATTCAGCTCGTAGTCTGTCGGTGCTGTTGTAATCAATTGGGGGTAAGCTGGTGGAGTACCTAAAAGAGACTGGAGAGTTAGTGGGATTCGCGCCTGGGTCATACAAGATCTTTTTATTTGCCTTGTGCCTTGGCCAGTGGTATATGGTGGGTATGTTCAGTTCGTTTTGTATGTATCCTCTTTTGTCTAAATACGTGAAGACTTGTGGGGGAATGTAGCCGGTGATCAGGGAGTGTCCGGCTATTCCATCGTCTACTTTCAGAATGCTTTTGATGATATCGTTGTCTGCTATGTTGATTGATGTGGCATAATACTCTCTGACCAATTTTAAAATGAAATTATCTATTCTGGTTATGTTCGCTTCTTTGTACAGTTCGATGTTGCTGATGTATTTTGTGAAGTTTGAGGAGGCCGATCTATGTTTGAATATGCAGTGTCTCATGATTTGTCGTTCTAACCTTCTGATTTTTTCCATGGTAGCTGCGTTAATATTGAACCAGGCGGGCGCAGCGTATGTAATAATTGGCCTGATCAGTAGCGCGTAGCAGATTATCTTCGCTCTGTTGCTTAGATTTCTGGAGTGGAACAATCTTCCGCAGCTGTAGAGTGCGTTACGTGCCTTTTCCATTTGCAGGTCCACATGCTTAGACATCCTTACTAGATTATCGATATGTATGCCCAAATACTTGACGTTGACTTTGTGTGGAACTTTTATGCTTTCGTTAAGTTTGCAGTCTGTGATCTCGATGTTGAACCTTCTCAGTCCTTCTTTTTGGTTTTTACTGAGGAATCTAGTGGGTTTTCTGAATACTATAGTCTCGCATTTAAGCGGGTTGATTTTTAACTTCCAAGTGTTGTAATGTTTCTGGATGTGGTTTACCGTGTCCTGTAGGTTCTCTTGGATTTGTAATGGATTTTTCCCCTCAACATACACAATTAAATCATCTGCGTAGGCGCAGGATCTAATTGTGTTGTTTTCCTGATTGTGTATATGCTGAATAGTATCGGTGCGTTTACCGTTCCCTGTAATAGACCGTCGGAAATTTCGAATTCCAGCGATGAGACGTTGCCTCCCACCTGTGTGACAAACTTGCTATTAGTTAACATGACTCGTATTAGCATACACAATTCCCTTGGGAATTTCTTATTTCGCAGCTTAAACATCAGCCCGTCAATCCACACTGAGTCGAATGCCTTTTCGATGTCAATAAGGCAAGCGCCGACCATTTTCTTTTCGTTGCAGCTAGTGTGTACATCACTTAGCAATTTGTGAATCGCGTGCGTCGTCGAGTGGCCAAATCTAAACCCGAATTGTTGTGGCGGAATCGTTTGGTTCTTGAAACAGAGGTGGTAGAGCGCTGAGTTCACGATTGATTCAAAGATTTTGCTGATGTTGGGCAATAAACTTATCGGTCTGTAACTTCCAGGTTTGTCGGGATCTTTATTCTTCTTTAAGATGGGAATTATTTTTGCTGTTGTCCATTTGTCCGGGTAGTGTTGATAATATTGTTGAAAAGAACTGAGTATTGTACTAATGTTTGGACAGGGATATTTTTAAGCGCTATATTTGGGATTTCATCAGTACCTGACGATGTTTTCCCTTTAATTCTCCTCATTGTTTTCGAGATCTCTTCTGCGCTGGTGAATATGTTAAAATCTTCTGTAATGCCGGATGGATTTGACGCTCTGTTCTCGTTGGAGAATTGAGTTAAGTGTTGTTGCAGAGTTTTGAATTGCTGTATCTCGCCTCGACTTTTTACGCTATCTTCCTCTATTGTCTTATGAAGTCTGTTGCTGACGTCGCTTCCTGCGGGGGTGTTGACGGCTTGTTAAAGCTTTCCCAAGATGTTTGCGATATTCGTCGGCCCGACCACCGTGATTTTTTGTCCTTCTTTTATGATATGCTCTTCTTGTATATTTAGGTCCTCCACCCAGTCCAGGTTGTTCGCGTCCAGTTCTATTGATTTTATCTGGTTGTGATGTTTGCTGCGAAATAGTTTATTTATTTTCGGGAAGAATTTATCGGTTCTCCTGTGGTCTATCTCTTTCTCCTTTTTTTCCCAGAAATTACTTATGTTTTTTTTCATTTCTTCGTCGATAGCGTTCCGTATGGTCTTCAGTAGATCTTTGAGGAAATGAGTTTGCGGCGTTTTGTACCCAAGTTTGAAAGTTTTGTGTAGTTGTGAGACTATATATGATTTGTAACTGATGAGCTTCCTAATTTTATCATTGGTATACTTATCCGTGTAGTCTCTACTCTTGTATTTTGGTGAACATGATTCCAGTGCTGCACGAATGCTGTTTTCCAAGTGAAGTAGGTGCTCGCCGATCTCTGTATTAGTCAAATTTCTGTCCTCCGGTATTGGGATGGTGTTGCTCCTTTTAACTTGCTGTCTGAATTTGTTCCAGTCACATTTTTTATATAGGTATTGTGGCTTGTGGTCCGCGTTTCCTAACTCCATTTCAAGGTTGTTGTCCAGAGATATTTCCACTGTTATTGCTCTGTGGTCGCTGTCGTAATGGAGTGTTTTTAATTTATTGTTTCGCATGTTTTTGAATGCAATCCTAGTGTCTGCAATGCAAACGTCCAGGAATGAGTTTGCCGCAGGGAAAGTTGGTTCCGCTGGGGGTATAATTTTGAATTTATATTTTATTGCCTGTGTGGCTTCCCAGGCTTTTATGTAACCTCCCCTGGTGTTAGCGGCAGTGTCCCCCCAGTCTCTCCTGCGGGCGTTCAAGTCTCCCGCAATGACGAAGAAGTTCCTGTGGTCACTTGCTTTGATTCTTTCTAGGAGATCGTTCAGCTCGCTTATTATGGATGCATCTGAGCTATTTGAGGCATACATACTGACGATAAACAGATTTCTGCAGCCGCATTTTATTTTGATTATGGTTGCTTCTAGTGATGGTTTGGGTGCCGTGTTTCTATATAAAATCTCCTCGTATTTGAGGGCCTTCTTGATCAGCAACGCCGTGCCCCCTCCCCGCCTGTCAGCAGGACGGTCGTTGCGTGCCATGTTGTACCCATCGAAGAACACTTTGTAATTGGGGTTTAATTTTGTCTCGTTGATTAGCAGGATGTCCGGATTGGTTTTGTTCATGAATTCCTTTAGATTGGCCCTTCTGGTGTGCCTGATAATCGAGTTAACATTAAGTGCGATAATTTTTAGTTCTTTTGGTCTTAAGGCCATTGCACGTTCAAAGATTTGTATAGGTGGTCGATTTTGTATGAGTTGCTATCTATTTGTCTTCTGACTTCCGTTAGTTGCGCTGATATTGCACTTACTATTTCATCTTTGAATGAATGCAATATATGATGAAGGTCTGAGTTGGGGCCTTGTGTGGGCGGGGTTTGATGTCGGTATTCATCATTTGGTCTGTCGTGCCTGTGAAACGAAGGTGGGATTGTAAAATGATTTTCATTTCTTACCCTCTTAGCTTCCTGCTGCTTTATTATTTGTTCTGCAATGTGCGAGTTTGCTGCGTTTTTTGTGGCCTGCGAGTATGTTAGTCCCTGAATGACTCGTCTGCTAATCTTATTTACTTTTTGTACTGTGTTTTCCTTGGCCTGCGTCCTTTTTGTTGCTAATATATCCTGTGCCACTTTAAGATAACTACATCCTCGGTAGCTTGCGGGGTGCCCCTGTTCGCCGCAGTTGACACAAGCTGGTTGGGTATTTTCTGCGTTCTTTTCTACCTTACATTCGCCTGGGCCGTGGTTGTCCCTGCATTTAACGCATCTATATCCTAGCCTACAATTAGCGCTGGAGTGCCCTACCCTCTGGCAGTTCTTACATTGGAAAACCTTGTTTTTCCTATATGGTTCCCAAAAAACTCTTTGACACGCTATTTTTTTCTGGTTAGATAGCATGCTAGGGATGCTGTCTGGTGATAGCTGTACTAGAAAATGTGTGTGGGCGTTTTCTGATTGTCCTAATTTGATTTTAGTTATTTTTATTATTTTTATGTCATGTAGTTCTAGGCTGTCAATTTCTTCTTTGATATCCTCTTCTTTGAAGTCCCCCTGAACGCCTTTTAACACCAGCAATTTATTTTTGAGATGCATGGGGGTATATGAATAAAACATGATTTTGAGGGTTTCCAATATTATCTTCATTTTGTTGAAATTTTCCATTAAATTAACGTTAATGGATATGGTGTCGTTACCAATGTCTTTAAATGTGGTTTCATTTTTTGGGATTTCGTTCTTTGTTGCTGTGAGTAATTCTTTGATAGTTGTGCCAATACAATAAATAGGCGGCGGTCTTAGCTTACCCTTCGTCTGGCGAGTTGGGTACTCCACTGCGTCGTTTGAAATGTTTTGGGTTGTATTGTTGTGCTCTGACTGGCAGTCCATATCCTTGCTGCCCTCCGTCTCTGTTTCTATAACCTGCTCTTCGGATGTTCCTTTGGTGGCTAGCAATTCAAACTGATTATGTGTGGTTGCAGTGTGGACTGCCCCTCCTCTCCTTTCAATATTCTGCGGGCTGATCGGCTTTTTCGGGGTTAACCATGCTTCCTTGTCCTGATTCTGGTTCATAGATGTTGACGCGCATAATTCATCACTTGCTTGTACGTACCTGCTCTCTATCTTTTTCCTTTTCACGTTGAGGTTAGGTGCGATTGTACTCTGCTTTCTGGCCCCCAACTCTTTAAGTACATTCTGAAATTCTTTATCTGTGAATGTGGTGAGCGGTTGAGAGCTCATCCTTCGTTCTTCCATCCTTCCCGATCTCTTTTTGCCTTTACGCTGTGCTTGGGAATGCGGTGGGGGCGACGCCATGGTGCACGCACCAACGGCGCTCCTCTTGCGCGCTTAATATTGCCCGCCCACTGCGATTTGTGTGGTTGCAGGTGTTATCCGGATATAATCAGTAATTCCCGGTACCCCCAGCTGATATCCGTTACAGTCTTTATACTAAATACGGCGATCCGATGCCAAGATTTGCTACTTCTGCATAAACCGTTTGGAGGTTAGGCGACTGTCGTGCTCGCCTGCTCGACCGAGCCCGCTAGTGTTCGGTGGGGCGACCGAGGTTGGCGAGGAGAGAGAGCGCTCGATTGGTGGGGGCCCGCAACCGCTGCAGCTCCGCGGCCGACGCGCCCGCCATCGGCGGCAGAGTGAGAAGGTCGCGCAGGTGTGCCGAGACGATCGCTCGTTTGTTTTCGAACTCCTGGGTCAACAAGGACCACGCGGTGCCGAAATTGGCCTCGGTGATGGTAATGTGAGCGATCGTCTCGGCCGCCTGTCCCTCCACCGCCGACTGCAAATACTGCAGCCGTGTCGCATTGCTGAGGGTCGCGTTCCCGATGACCAACGACGTAAACAAGTCGCGAAAACTCGGCCACTCCGTGTACGCACCTGAAAACTTCGGCAACGCGATATGCGGAAGGCGCGCCAGGCCTTTGCTGGATTCCCCGCTGGTCGTCTCCGATGTTCCCGAAGGTGGCAGCGTCTTGAATGAGCGGATGACCTCCCGCAGAAAGTCCCGCGCTGCCCAGTACTCGTCCTCCGCCCGGACGAACTCCTCCTGCGCGACGAAGGGGCACGCCGCCCTCTCGGCGTCAGGAAGCAGGAGCTCCAGCTCTAGGTTGAGGGCCTCGCACCGGGCCCACGTCTCGGTCAGCTTAGCCAGGCGGTCTTCAGCATTCTCCTCCGTGAATTTCGCCTTCCCCATCTTCTTAAAGTTGGCGAGAAGGCGAACCGATCCCTGGAGGAGCAGGCGAATCTCCTTCACTAGTGCCTGCCATCTTGGAGCTGATGTCGGAGTAGCCTCCTCGTCTCCATCCCGGTTCGTTGGAGCCATCTTTCAAAGCGCTCCGGCTCGAAGGACCAAATGTTTAAAGTGTTGCCTAGTGGAGGCGGTGTGGATCGCTGGGACTGGCCAGAGAAGAGATGCACTCCAAGGAAATGGTGACGGCACGTTTATTAGCCGAACTGGGCGTCGTTGCAACAATATATACAACACGCAGAGACTTCACGAACAAAACACTCCTCACAAAACACGCAGTCAACACGAGACACAAATATGTACAAACTATGTACAGGGCGCTGGGCGCGATGGCTCGAAGGGCCGTTTTACAGTGCTCAAAACCGGTGGGTCGCTGGGCGACAAGAGATCTTCAAGATTGTGCGTGCGAGAGCGTGTTGCCTCTGTCCGAAGGTGTTCGAGGAACTAACGGCCGGATTCTCCGAAATCGAACGCTCGAGCCGTGCAAAAACGGGTGACGCGCGTAACCGTCTTGACGAACGGTGCGTCACCGTGTTGACACGCTCTCGCACGCACATTTAAATCCGCGCACCAGCTGAGCGGTGAATCTCGGCTGCAACAGATTGTGAAAAAAAATTTAATTGGAAGTGTCAAATTTTAATAAATTTATTTGAAACCAACTTCGAATATTTTTCATTTTGTTGAGCATTTTTGTTGTAGGATCTATACTTGAGTAAATTTAGATGAAAATAACTTCAATTTTTTGGATTGTGAAAAAAATTTCAGTTGGAAGTGTCAAATTTTAATAAATTTATTTGAAATCAACTTCGAATATTTTTTATTTTGTTGAGCATTTTTGTTGTAGGATCTATATTTGAGTAAATTTAGATGAAAATAACTTCAATTTTTTGGATTGTGAAAAAAATTTTAGTTGGAAGTGTCAAATTTTAATAAATTTATTGGAAACCAACTTCAATTTTGTGAGATTTTGTTTCGTATTTTTGTTGTAGGGTCTATATTAGAGTAAATTTTGATGAAGATAACTTCAATTTTTAGGATTGTGAAAAAAATTTTAGTTGGAAGTGTCAAATTTTAATAAATTTATTTGAAACCAACTTCGATTTTTTGGATTTTGTTGAGTATTTTTGTTGTAGGATCTATATTTGAGTAAATTTAGATAAAAATAACTTCAATTTTTTGAATTGTGAAAAAATTTTAGTTGGAAGTGTCAAATTTTTATAAATTTATTTGAAATCAACTTCGATTATTTTTTATTTTGATGAGCATATTTGTTATAGGATCTATACTTGAGTAAATTTAGATGAAAATAACATTAATTTTTTGGATTGTGAAAAAAATTTTAATTGGAAGTGTCAAATTTTAATAAATTTATTTGAAACCAACTTCGATTTTTTGGATTTTGTGGAGTATTTTTGTTGTAGGATCTATATTTGAGTAAATTTAGATGAAAATAACTACAATTTTTTGGATTGTCAAAAAAATTTCAGTTTGAAGTGTCAAATTTTAATAAATTTATTTGAAATCAACTTCGATTATTTTTTATTTTGTTGAGCATTTTTGTTGTAGGATCTATATTTGAGTAAATTTAGATGAAAATAACTTCAATTTTTTGGATTGTGAAAAAAATTTTAGTTGGAAGTGTCAAATTTTAATAAATTTATTGGAAACCAACTTCAATTTTTTGAGATTTTGTTTCGTATTTTTGTTGTAGGGTCTATATTAGAGTAAATTTTGATGAAGATAACTTCAATTTTTAGGATTGTGAAAAAAATTTTAGTTGGAAGTGTCAAATTTTAATAAATTTATTTGAAATCAACTTCGAATATTTTTTATTTTGTTGAGCATTTTTGTTGTAGGATCTATATTTGAGTAAATTTAGATGAAAATAACTTCAATTTTGTGGATTGTGAAAAAAATTTTAGTTGGAAGTGTCAAATTTTAATAAATTTATTTGAAATCAACTTCGATTTTTTTTTTATTTTGTCGAGTATTTTTGGTGTAGGATGTATATTTGAGTAAATTTAGATGAAAATAACTTCAATTTTTTGGATTGTGAAAAAAAGTTTAGTTGGAAGTGTCAAATTTTAATAAATTTATTTGAAATCAACTTCGATTTTATTGGATTTTGTCGAGTATTTTTGGTGTAGGATGTATATTTGAGTAAATTTAGATGAAAATAACTTCAATTTTTTGGATTGTGAAAAAAAAATTAGTTGGAAGTGTCAAATTGTAATAAATTTAATTGAAATCAACTTGAATTATTTTGGATTTTGTTGAGTATTTTTGTTGTAGGATCTATATTTGAGTAAATTTAGATGAAAATAACTTCAATTTTTTGGATTGTGAAAAAAAATTTAGTTGGAAGTGTCAAATTTTAATAAGTTTATTTGAAATCAACTTCGATTATTTTGAATTTTGTTCAGTATTTTTGTTGTAGGATGTATTTTTGAGTAAGTTTAGATGAAAATAACTACAATTTTTTGGATTGTGAAAAAAATTTGAGTTGGAAATGTAAAATTCTAATAAATTTATTTGAAACCAACTTCGATGATTCTCGACTATGTTGAGTTTTTTTGATAGAGAAGCTTAATTTGAGTAATTTCAGTTGAAATTAACGTCGATTTTTTGGATTTTGTCACGATTTTTGTTAAATTTTAATAAATTTATTTGAAATCAACTTGGATAATTTTGGAATTTGTTGAGTATTTTTGTTGTAGGATCTATATTTGAGTAAATTTAGATGAAAATAACTTCAATTTTTAGGATTGTGAAAATAATTTTAGTTGGAAGTGTCAAATTTTAATAAATTTATTTGAAATCAACTTGAATTATTTTGGATTTTGTTCAGTATTTTTGTTGTAGGAAGTATTTTTGAGTAAATTTAGATGAAAATAACGACAATTTTTTGGATTGTGAAAAAAAATTTAGTTGGAAGTGTCAAATTTTAATAAATTTATTTGAAATCAACTTCGATTGTTTTGGATTTTGTTGAGTATTTTTGTTGTAGGGTCTATATTTGAGTAAATTTAGATGAAAATAACGACAATTTTTTGGATTGTGAAAAAAAAATTTAGTTGGAAGTGTCAAATTTTAATAAATTTATTTGAAATCAACTTGAATTATTTTGGATTTTGTTGAGTATTTTTGTTGTAGGATCTATATTTGAGTAAATTTAGATGAAAATAACTTCAATTTTTTGGATTGTGAAAAAAAATTTTAGTCGGAAGTGTCAAATTTTAATAAATTTATTTGAAATCAACTTGAATTATTTTGGATTTTGTTGAGTATTGTTGTTGTAGGATCTATATTTGAGTAAATTTAGATGAAAATAACTTCAATTTTTTGGACTGTGAAAAAAATTTTAGTTGCAAGTGTAAAAGTTTAATAAATTTATTTGAAACCAACTTCGATTATTTTGGATTTTGTTGAGTATTTTTGTTGTAGGATCTATATTTGAGTAAATTTAGATGAAAATAACTACAATTTTTTGGATTGTCAAAAAAATTTCAGTTTGAAGTGTCAAATTTTAATAAATTTATTTGAAATCAACTTCGATTATTTTTTATTTTGTTGAGCATTTTTGTTCTAGGATCTATATTTGAGTAAATTTAGATGAAAATAACTTCAATTTTTTGGATTGTGAAAAAAATTTTAGTTGGATGTGTCAAATTATAATAAATTTATTTGAAACCAACTTCGATTTTTTTGGACGATGTTAAGTTTTTTGGATAGGGAAGCTTAATTTGAGTAATATCAGAAGAAATTAACATCGATTTTTTTTTATTTTGACAAGATTTTTGTCAAATTTTAATAATTTTTTTTTTAATCAACTTCGATTATTTTGCATTTTGTTGAGTATTTTTGTTGTAGGATCTATATTTGAGTAAATTTAGATAAAAATAACTTCAATTTTTTGAATTGTGAAAAAATTTTAGTTGGAAGTGTCAAATTTTAATAAATTTATTTGAAATCAACTTCGATTATTTTTTATTTTGTTGAGCATTTTTGTTATAGGATCTATACTTGAGTAAATTTAGATGAAAATAACTTTAATTTTTTGGATTGTGAAAAAAATTTTAATTGGAAGTGTCAAATTTTAATAAATTTATTTGAAACCAACTTCGAATATTTTTCATTTTGTTGAGCATTTTTGTTGTAGGATCTATACTTGAGTAAATTTAGATGAAAATAACTTCAATTTTTTGGATTGTGAAAAAAATTTCAGTTGGAAGTGTCAAATTTTAATAAATTTATTTGAAATCAACTTCGAATATTTTTTATTTTGTTGAGCATTTTTGTTGTAGGATCTATATTTGAGTAAATTTAGATGAAAATAACTTCAATTTTTTGGATTGTGAAAAAAATTTTAGTTGGAAGTGTCAAATTTTAATAAATTTATTGGAAACCAACTTCAATTTTTTGGGATTTTGTTTCGTATTTTTGTTGTAGGGTCTATATTAGAGTAAATTTTGATGAAGATAACTTCAATTTTTTGAATTGTGAAAAAATTTTAGTTGAAAGTGTCAAATTTTAATAAATTTATTTGAAATCAACTTCGATTATTTTTTATTTTGTTGAGCATATTTGTTATAGGATCTATACTTGAGTAAATTTAGATGAAAATAACAATAATTTTTTGGATTGTGAAAAAAATTTTAATTGGAAGTGTCAAATTTTAATAAATTTATTTGAAATCAACTTGAATTATTTTGGATTTTGTTGAGTATTGTGGTTGTAGGATCTATATTTGAGTAAATTTAGATGAAAATAACTTCAATTTTGTGGATTGTGAAAAAAATTTTAGTTGGAAGTGTCACATTTTAATAAATTTATTTGAAATCAACTTCGATTTTTTTTTATTTTGTCGAGTATTTTTGGTGTAGGATGTATATTTGAGTAAATTTAGATGAAAATAACTTCAATTTTTTGGATTGTGAAAAAAAGTTTAGTTGGAAGTGTCAAATTTTAATAAATTTATTTGAAATCAACTTCGATTTTATTGGATTTTGTCGAGTATTTTTGGTGTAGGATGTATATTTGAGTAAATTTAGATGAAAATAACTTCAATTTTTTGGATTGTGAAAAAAAATTAGTTGGAAGTGTCAAATTGTAATAAATTTAATTGAAATCAACTTGAATTATTTTGGATTTTGTTGAGTATTTTTGTTGTAGGATCTATATTTGAGTAAATTTAGATGAAAATAACTTCAATTTTTTGGATTGTGAAAAAAAATTTAGTTGGAAGTGTCAAATTTTAATAAGTTTATTTGAAATCAACTTGAATTATTTTGGATTTTGTTGAGTATTTTTGTTGTAGGATGTATTTTTGAGTAAATTTAGATGAAAATAACTACAATTTTTTGGATTGTGAAAAAATTTGAGTTGGAAATGTCAAATTCTAATAAATTTATTTGAAACCAACTTCGATGATTCTCGACTATGTTGAGTTTTTTTGATAGAGAAGCTTAATTTGAGTAATTTCAGTTGAAATTAACGTCGATTTTTTGGATTTTGTCACGATTTTTGTTAAATTTTAATAAATTTATTTGAAATCAACTTGGATAATTTTGGAATTTGTTGAGTATTTTTGTTGTAGGATCTATATTTGAGTAAATTTAGATGAAAATAACTTCAATTTTTAGGATTGTGAAAATAATTTTAGTTGGAAGTGTCAAATTTTAATAAATTTATTTGAAATCAACTTGAATTATTTTGGATTTTGTTCAGTATTTTTGTTGTAGGAAGTATTTTTGAGTAAATTTAGATGAAAATAACGACAATTTTTTGGATTGTGAAAAAAAATTTAGTTGGAAGTGTCAAATTTTAATAAATTTATTTGAAATCAACTTCGATTGTTTTGGATTTTGTTGAGTATTTTTGTTGTAGGGTCTATATTTGAGTAAATTTAGATGAAAATAACGACAATTTTTTGGATTGTGAAAAAAAAATTTAGTTGGAAGTGTCAAATTTTAATAAATTTATTTGAAATCAACTTGAATTATTTTGGATTTTGTTGAGTATTTTTGTTGTAGAATCTATATTTGAGTAAATTTAGATGAAAATAACTTCAATTTTTTGAATTGTGAAAAAATTTTAGTTGGAAGTGTCAAATTTTAATAAATTTATTTGAAATCAACTTCGATTATTTTTTATTTTGTTGAGCATTTTTGTTATAGGATCTATACTTGAGTAAATTTAGATGAAAATAACTTTAATTTTTTGGATTGTGAAAAAAATTTTAATTGGAAGTGTCAAATTTTAATAAATTTATTTGAAACCAACTTCGAATATTTTTCATTTTGTTGAGCATTTTTGTTGTAGGATCTATACTTGAGTAAATTTAGATGAAAATAACTTCAATTTTTTGGATTGTGAAAAAAATTTCAGTTGGAAGTGTCAAATTTTAATAAATTTATTTGAAATCAACTTCGAATATTTTTTATTTTGTTGAGCATTTTTGTTGTAGGATCTATATTTGAGTAAATTTAGATGAAAATAACTTCAATTTTTTGGATTGTGAAAAAAATTTTAGTTGGAAGTGTCAAATTTTAATAAATTTATTGGAAACCAACTTCAATTTTTTGGGATTTTGTTTCGTATTTTTGTTGTAGGGTCTATATTAGAGTAAATTTAGATGAAGATAACTTCAATTTTTTGAATTGTGAAAAAATTTTAGTTGAAAGTGTCAAATTTTAATAAATTTATTTGAAATCAACTTCGATTATTTTTTATTTTGTTGAGCATATTTGTTATAGGATCTATACTTGAGTAAATTTAGATGAAAATAACAATAATTTTTTGGATTGTGAAAAAAATTTTAATTGGAAGTGTCAAATTTTAATAAATTTATTTGAAATCAACTTGAATTATTTTGGATTTTGTTGAGTATTGTGGTTGTAGGATCTATATTTGAGTAAATTTAGATGAAAATAACTTCAATTTTGTGGATTGTGAAAAAAATTTTAGTTGGAAGTGTCACATTTTAATAAATTTATTTGAAATCAACTTCGATTTTTTTTTATTTTGTCGAGTATTTTTGGTGTAGGATGTATATTTGAGTAAATTTAGATGAAAATAACTTCAATTTTTTGGATTGTGAAAAAAAGTTTAGTTGGAAGTGTCAAATTTTAATAAATTTATTTGAAATCAACTTCGATTTTATTGGATTTTGTCGAGTATTTTTGGTGTAGGATGTATATTTGAGTAAATTTAGATGAAAATAACTTCAATTTTTTGGATTGTGAAAAAAAATTAGTTGGAAGTGTCAAATTGTAATAAATTTAATTGAAATCAACTTGAATTATTTTGGATTTTGTTGAGTATTTTTGTTGTAGGATCTATATTTGAGTAAATTTAGATGAAAATAACTTCAATTTTTTGGATTGTGAAAAAAAATTTAGTTGGAAGTGTCAAATTTTAATAAGTTTATTTGAAATCAACTTCGATTATTTTGAATTTTGTTCAGTATTTTTGTTGTAGGATGTATTTTTGAGTAAATTTAGATGAAAATAACTACAATTTTTTGGATTGTGAAAAAAATTTGAGTTGGAAATGTCAAATTCTAATAAATTTATTTGAAACCAACTTCGATGATTCTCGACTATGTTGAGTTTTTTTGATAGAGAAGCTTAATTTGAGTAATTTCAGTTGAAATTAACGTCGATTTTTTGGATTTTGTCACGATTTTTGTTAAATTTTAATAAATTTATTTGAAATCAACTTGGATAATTTTGGAATTTGTTGAGTATTTTTGTTGTAGGATCTATATTTGAGTAAATTTAGATGAAAATAACTTCAATTTTTAGGATTGTGAAAATAATTTTAGTTGGAAGTGTCAAATTTTAATAAATTTATTTGAAATCAACTTGAATTATTTTGGATTTTGTTCAGTATTTTTGTTGTAGGAAGTATTTTTGAGTAAATTTAGATGAAGATAACGACAATTTTTTGGATTGTGAAAAAAAATTTAGTTGGAAGTGTCAAATTTTAATAAATTTATTTGAAATCAACTTCGATTGTTTTGGATTTTGTTGAGTATTTTTGTTGTAGGGTCTATATTTGAGTAAATTTAGATGAAAATAACGACAATTTTTTGGATTGTGAAAAAAAATTTAGTTGGAAGTGTCAAATTTTAATAAATTTATTTGAAATCAACTTGAATTATTTTGGATTTTGTTGAGTATTTTTGTTGTAGGATCTATATTTGAGTAAATTTAGATGAAAATAACTTCAATTTTTTGGATTGTGAAAAAAAATTTAGTTGGAAGTGTCAAATTTTAATAAGTTTATTTGAAATCAACTTGAATTATTTTGGATTTTGTTGAGTATTTTTGTTGTAGGATGTATTTTTGAGTAAATTTAGATGAAAATAACTACAATTTTTTGGATTGTGAAAAAAATTTGAGTTGGAAATGTCAAATTCTAATAAATTTATTTGAAACCAACTTCGATGATTCTCGACTATGTTGAGTTTTTTTGATAGAGAAGCTTAATTTGAGTAATTTCAGTTGAAATTAACGTCGATTTTTTGGATTTTGTCACGATTTTTGTTAAATTTTAATAAATTTATTTGAAATCAACTTGGATAATTTTGGAATTTGTAGAGTATTTTTGTTGTAGGATCTATATTTGAGTAAATTTAGATGAAAATAACTTCAATTTTTAGGATTGTGAAAATAATTTTAGTTGGAAGTGTCAAATTTTAATAAATTTATTTGAAATCAACTTGAATTATTTTGGATTTTGTTCAGTATTTTTGTTGTAGGAAGTATTTTTGAGTAAATTTAGATGAAAATAACGACAATTTTTTGGATTGTGAAAAAAAATTTAGTTGGAAGTGTCAAATTTTAATAAATTTATTTGAAATCAACTTCGATTGTTTTGGATTTTGTTGAGTATTTTTGTTGTAGGGTCTATATTTGAGTAAATTTAGATGAAAATAACGACAATTTTTTGGATTGTGAAAAAAAAATTTAGTTGGAAGTGTCAAATTTTAATAAATTTATTTGAAATCAACTTGAATTATTTTGGATTTTGTTGAGTATTTTTGTTGTAGAATCTATATTTGAGTAAATTTAGATGAAAATAACTTCAATTTTTTGGATTGTGAAAAAAATTTTAGTTGGAAGTGTCAAATTTTAATAAATTTATTTGAAATCAACTTCGATTATTTTTTATTTTGTTGAGCATTTTTGTTATAGGATCTATACTTGAGTAAATTTAGATGAAAATAACTTTAATTTTTTGGATTGTGAAAAAAATTTTAATTGGAAGTGTCAAATTTTAATAAATTTATTTGAAACCAACTTCGAATATTTTTCATTTTGTTGAGCATTTTTGTTGTAGGATCTATACTTGAGTAAATTTAGATGAAAATAACTTCAATTTTTTGGATTGTGAAAAAAATTTCAGTTGGAAGTGTCAAATTTTAATAAATTTATTTGAAATCAACTTCGAATATTTTTTATTTTGTTGAGCATTTTTGTTGTAGGATCTATATTTGAGTAAATTTAGATGAAAATAACTTCAATTTTTTGGATTGTGAAAAAAATTTTAGTTGGAAGTGTCAAATTTTAATAAATTTATTGGAAACCAACTTCAATTTTTTGGGATTTTGTTTCGTATTTTTGTTGTAGGGTCTATATTAGAGTAAATTTTGATGAAGATAACTTCAATTTTTTGAATTGTGAAAAAATTTTAGTTGAAAGTGTCAAATTTTAATAAATTTATTTGAAATCAACTTCGATTATTTTTTATTTTGTTGAGCATATTTATTATAGGATCTATACTTGAGTAAATTTAGATGAAAATAACAATAATTTTTTGGATTGTGAAAAAAATTTTAATTGGAAGTGTCAAATTTTAATAAATTTATTTGAAATCAACTTGAATTATTTTGGATTTTGTTGAGTATTGTGGTTGTAGGATCTATATTTGAGTAAATTTAGATGAAAATAACTTCAATTTTGTGGATTGTGAAAAAAATTTTAGTTGGAAGTGTCACATTTTAATAAATTTATTTGAAATCAACTTCGATTTTTTTTTATTTTGTCGAGTATTTTTGGTGTAGGATGTATATTTGAGTAAATTTAGATGAAAATAACTTCAATTTTTTGGATTGTGAAAAAAAGTTTAGTTGGAAGTGTCAAATTTTAATAAATTTATTTGAAATCAACTTCGATTTTATTGGATTTTGTCGAGTATTTTTGGTGTAGGATGTATATTTGAGTAAATTTAGATGAAAATAACTTCAATTTTTTGGATTGTGAAAAAAAATTAGTTGGAAGTGTCAAATTGTAATAAATTTAATTGAAATCAACTTGAATTATTTTGGATTTTGTTGAGTATTTTTGTTGTAGGATGTATTTTTGAGTAAATTTAGATGAAAATAACTACAATTTTTTGGATTGTGAAAAAAATTTGAGTTGGAAATGTCAAATTCTAATAAATTTATTTGAAACCAACTTCGATGATTCTCGACTATGTTGAGTTTTTTTGATAGAGAAGCTTAATTTGAGTAATTTCAGTTGAAATTAACGTCGATTTTTTGGATTTTGTCACGATTTTTGTTAAATTTTAATAAATTTATTTGAAATCAACTTCGATTTTTTTGGGATTTTGTCGAGTATTTTTGGTGTAGGATGTATATTTGAGTAAATTTAGATGAAAATAACTTCAATTTTTTGGATTGTGAAAAAAAGTTTAGTTGGAAGTGTCAAATTTTAATAAATTTATTTGCAATCAACTTCGATTTTATTGGATTTTGTCGAGTATTTTTGGTGTAGGATGTATATTTGAGTAAATTTAGATGAAAATAACGTCAATTTTTTGGATTGTGAAAAAAAATTTTAGTCGGAAGTGTCAAATTTTAATAAATTTATTTGAAATCAACTTGAATTATTTTGGATTTTGTTGAGTATTGTTGTTGTAGGATCTATATTTGAGTAAATTTTAATGAAAATAACTTCAATTTTGTGGATTGTGAAAAAAATGTTAGTTGGAAGTGTCAAATTTTAATAAATTTATTTGAAATCAACTTCGATTTTTTTTGGATTTTGTCGAGTATTTTTGGTGTAGGATGTATATTTGAGTAAATTTAGATGAAAATAACTTCAATTTTTTGGATTGTGAAAAAAAGTTTAGTTGGAAGTGTCAAATTTTAATAAATTTATTTGCAATCAACTTCGATTTTATTGGATTTTGTCGAGTATTTTTGGTGTAGGATGTATATTTGAGTAAATTTAGATGAAAATAACGTCAATTTTTTGGATTGTGAAAAAAAATTTTAGTCGGAAGTGTCAAATTTTAATAAATTTATTTGAAATCAACTTGAATTATTTTGGATTTTGTTGAGTATTGTTGTTGTAGGATCTATATTTGAGTAAATTTAGATGAAAATAACTTCAATTTTTTGGACTGTGAAAAAAATTTTAGTTGCAAGTGTAAAAGTTTAATAAATTTATTTGAAACCAACTTCGATTATTTTGGATTTTGTTGAGTATTTTTGTTGTAGGATCTATATTTGAGTAAATTTAGATGAAAATAACTACAATTTTTTGGATTGTCAAAAAAATTTCAGTTTGAAGTGTCAAATTTTAATAAATTTATTTGAAATCAACTTCGATTATTTTTTATTTTGTTGAGCATTTTTGTTCTAGGATCTATATTTGAGTAAATTTAGATGAAAATAACTTCAATTTTTTGGATTGTGAAAAAAATTTTAGTTGGATGTGTCAAATTATAATAAATTTATTTGAAACCAACTTCGATTTTTTTGGACGATGTTAAGTTTTTTGGATAGGGAAGCTTAATTTGAGTAATATCAGAAGAAATTAACATCGATTTTTTTTTATTTTGACAAGATTTTTGTCAAATTTTAATAATTTTTTTTTTAATCAACTTCGATTATTTTGCATTTTGTTGAGTATTTTTGTTGTAGGATCTATATTTGAGTAAATTTAGATAAAAATAACTTCAATTTTTTGAATTGTGAAAAAATTTTAGTTGGAAGTGTCAAATTTTAATAAATTTATTTGAAATCAACTTCGATTATTTTTTATTTTGTTGAGCATTTTTGTTATAGGATCTATACTTGAGTAAATTTAGATGAAAATAACTTTAATTTTTTGGATTGTGAAAAAAATTTTAATTGGAAGTGTCAAATTTTAATAAATTTATTTGAAACCAACTTCGAATATTTTTCATTTTGTTGAGCATTTTTGTTGTAGGATCTATACTTGAGTAAATTTAGATGAAAATAACTTCAATTTTTTGGATTGTGAAAAAAATTTCAGTTGGAAGTGTCAAATTTTAATAAATTTATTTGAAATCAACTTCGAATATTTTTTATTTTGTTGAGCATTTTTGTTGTAGGATCTATATTTGAGTAAATTTAGATGAAAATAACTTCAATTTTTTGGATTGTGAAAAAAATTTTAGTTGGAAGTGTCAAATTTTAATAAATTTATTGGAAACCAACTTCAATTTTTTGGGATTTTGTTTCGTATTTTTGTTGTAGGGTCTATATTAGAGTAAATTTTGATGAAGATAACTTCAATTTTTTGAATTGTGAAAAAATTTTAGTTGAAAGTGTCAAATTTTAATAAATTTATTTGAAATCAACTTCGATTATTTTTTATTTTGTTGAGCATATTTGTTATAGGATCTATACTTGAGTAAATTTAGATGAAAATAACAATAATTTTTTGGATTGTGAAAAAAATTTTAATTGGAAGTGTCAAATTTTAATAAATTTATTTGAAATCAACTTGAATTATTTTGGATTTTGTTGAGTATTGTGGTTGTAGGATCTATATTTGAGTAAATTTAGATGAAAATAACTTCAATTTTGTGGATTGTGAAAAAAATTTTAGTTGGAAGTGTCACATTTTAATAAATTTATTTGAAATCAACTTCGATTTTTTTTTATTTTGTCGAGTATTTTTGGTGTAGGATGTATATTTGAGTAAATTTAGATGAAAATAACTTCAATTTTTTGGATTGTGAAAAAAAGTTTAGTTGGAAGTGTCAAATTTTAATAAATTTATTTGAAATCAACTTCGATTTTATTGGATTTTGTCGAGTATTTTTGGTGTAGGATGTATATTTGAGTAAATTTAGATGAAAATAACTTCAATTTTTTGGATTGTGAAAAAAAATTAGTTGGAAGTGTCAAATTGTAATAAATTTAATTGAAATCAACTTGAATTATTTTGGATTTTGTTGAGTATTTTTGTTGTAGGATCTATATTTGAGTAAATTTAGATGAAAATAACTTCAATTTTTTGGATTGTGAAAAAAAATTTAGTTGGAAGTGTCAAATTTTAATAAGTTTATTTGAAATCAACTTCGATTATTTTGAATTTTGTTCAGTATTTTTGTTGTAGGATGTATTTTTGAGTAAATTTAGATGAAAATAACTACAATTTTTTGGATTGTGAAAAAAATTTGAGTTGGAAATGTCAAATTCTAATAAATTTATTTGAAACCAACTTCGATGATTCTCGACTATGTTGAGTTTTTTTGATAGAGAAGCTTAATTTGAGTAATTTCAGTTGAAATTAACGTCGATTTTTTGGATTTTGTCACGATTTTTGTTAAATTTTAATAAATTTATTTGAAATCAACTTCGATTTTTTTGGGATTTTGTCGAGTATTTTTGGTGTAGGATGTATATTTGAGTAAATTTAGATGAAAATAACTTCAATTTTTTGGATTGTGAAAAAAAGTTTAGTTGGAAGTGTCAAATTTTAATAAATTTATTTGCAATCAACTTCGATTTTATTGGATTTTGTCGAGTATTTTTGGTGTAGGATGTATATTTGAGTAAATTTAGATGAAAATAACGTCAATTTTTTGGATTGTGAAAAAAAATTTTAGTCGGAAGTGTCAAATTTTAATAAATTTATTTGAAATCAACTTGAATTATTTTGGATTTTGTTGAGTATTGTTGTTGTAGGATCTATATTTGAGTAAATTTAGATGAAAATAACTTCAATTTTTTGGACTGTGAAAAAAATTTTAGTTGCAAGTGTAAAAGTTTAATAAATTTATTTGAAACCAACTTCGATTATTTTGGATTTTGTTGAGTATTTTTGTTGTAGGATCTATATTTGAGTAAATTTAGATGAAAATAACTACAATTTTTTGGATTGTCAAAAAAATTTCAGTTTGAAGTGTCAAATTTTAATAAATTTATTTGAAATCAACTTCGATTATTTTTTATTTTGTTGAGCATTTTTGTTCTAGGATCTATATTTGAGTAAATTTAGATGAAAATAACTTCAATTTTTTGGATTGTGAAAAAAATTTTAGTTGGATGTGTCAAATTATAATAAATTTATTTGAAACCAACTTCGATTTTTTTGGACGATGTTAAGTTTTTTGGATAGGGAAGCTTAATTTGAGTAATATCAGTAGAAATTAACATCGATTTTTTTTTATTTTGACAAGATTTTTGTCAAATTTTAATAATTTTTTTTTTAATCAACTTCGATTATTTTGCATTTTGTTGAGTATTTTTGTTGTAGGATCTATATTTGAGTAAATTTAGATAAAAATAACTTCAATTTTTTGAATTGTGAAAAAATTTTAGTTGGAAGTGTCAAATTTTAATAAATTTATTTGAAATCAACTTCGATTATTTTTTATTTTGTTGAGCATTTTTGTTATAGGATCTATACTTGAGTAAATTTAGATGAAAATAACTTTAATTTTTTGGATTGTGAAAAAAATTTTAATTGGAAGTGTCAAATTTTAATAAATTTATTTGAAACCAACTTCGAATATTTTTCATTTTGTTGAGCATTTTTGTTGTAGGATCTATACTTGAGTAAATTTAGATGAAAATAACTTCAATTTTTTGGATTGTGAAAAAAATTTCAGTTGGAAGTGTCAAATTTTAATAAATTTATTTGAAATCAACTTCGAATATTTTTTATTTTGTTGAGCATTTTTGTTGTAGGATCTATATTTGAGTAAATTTAGATGAAAATAACTTCAATTTTTTGGATTGTGAAAAAAATTTTAGTTGGAAGTGCAAATTTTAATAAATTTATTTGAAATCAACTTGAATTATTTTGGATTTTGTTGAGTATTTTTGTTGTAGGATCTATATTTGAGTAAATTTTAATGAAAATAACTTCAATTTTGTGGATTGTGAAAAAAATGTTAGTTGGAAGTGTCAAATTTTAATAAATTTATTTGAAATCAACTTCGATTTTTTTTGGATTTTGTCGAGTATTTTTGGTGTAGGATGTATATTTGAGTAAATTTAGATGAAAATAACTTCAATTTTTTGGATTGTGAAAAAAAGTTTAGTTGGAAGTGTCAAATTTTAATAAATTTATTTGCAATCAACTTCGATTTTATTGGATTTTGTCGAGTATTTTTGGTGTAGGATGTATATTTGAGTAAATTTAGATGAAAATAACGACAATTTTTTGGATTGTGAAAAAAAATTTTAGTCGGAAGTGTCAAATTTTAATAAAGTTATTTGAAATCAACTTGAATTATTTTGGATTTTGTTGAGTATTGTTGTTGTAGGATCTATATTTGAGTAAATTTAGATGAAAATAACTTCAATTTTTTGGACTGTGAAAAAAATTTTAGTTGCAAGTGTCAAATTTTAATAAATTTATTTGAAATCAACTTCGATTATTTTTTATTTTGTTGAGCATTTTTGTTCTAGGATCTATATTTGAGTAAATTTAGATGAAAATAACTTCAATTTTTTGGATTGTGAAAAAAATTTTAGTTGGATGTGTCAAATTATAATAAATTTATTTGAAACCAACTTCGATTTTTTTGGACGATGTTAAGTTTTTTGGATAGGGATCTTAATTTGAGTAATATCAGTAGAAATTAACATCGATTTTTTTTTATTTTGACAAGATTTTTGTCAAATTTTAATAATTTTTTTTTTAATCAACTTCGATTATTTTGCATTTTGTTGAGTATTTTTGTTGTAGGATCTATATTTGAGTAAATTTAGATAAAAATAACTTCAATTTTTTGAATTGTGAAAAAATTTTAGTTGGAAGTGTCAAATTTTAATAAATTTATTTGAAATCAACTTCGATTATTTTTTATTTTGTTGAGCATTTTTGTTATAGGATCTATACTTGAGTAAATTTAGATGAAAATAACTTTAATTTTTTGGATTGTGAAAAAAAAATTTAGTTGGAAGTGTCAAATTTTAATAAATTTATTTGAAATCAACTTGAATTATTTTGGATTTTGTTGAGTATTTTTGTTGTAGAATCTATATTTGAGTAAATTTAGATGAAAATAACTTCAATTTTGTGGATTGTGAAAAAAATGTTAGTTGGAAGTGCCAAATTTTAATAAATTTATTTGAAATCAACTTCGATTTTTTTTGGATTTTGTCGAGTATTTTTGGTGTAGGATGTATATTTGAGTAAATTTAGATGAAAATAACTTCAATTTTTTGGATTGTGAAAAAAAGTTTAGTTGGAAGTGTCAAATTTTAATAAATTTATTTGCAATCAACTTCGATTTTATTGGATTTTGTCGAGTATTTTTGGTGTAGGATGTATATTTGAGTAAATTTAGATGAAAATAACGACAATTTTTTGGATTGTGAAAAAAAATTTTAGTCGGAAGTATCAAATTTTAATAAATTTATTTGAAATCAACTTGAATTATTTTGGATTTTGTTGAGTATTGTTGTTGTAGGATCTATATTTGAATAAATTTAGATGAAAATAACTTCAATTTTTTGGATTGTGAAAAAAATTTTAGTTGGATGTGTCAAATTATAATAAATTTATTAGAAACCAACTTCGATTTTTTTGGACGATGTTAAGTTTTTTGGATAGGGAAGCTTAATTTGAGTCATATCAGTAGAAATTAACATCGATTTTTTTTTATTTTGACAAGATTTTTGTCAAATTTTAATAATTTTTTTTTTAATCAACTTCGATTATTTTGCATTTTGTTGAGTATTTTTGTTGTAGGATCTATATTTGAGTAAATTTAGATGAAAATAACTTCAATTTTTTGGATTGTGAAAAAAAATTTAGTTGGAAGTGTCAAATTTTAATAAGTTTATTTGAAATCAACTTCGATTATTTTGAATTTTGTTCAGTATTTTTGTTGTAGGATGTATTTTTGAGTAAATTTAGATGAAAATAACTACAATTTTTTGGATTGTGAAAAAAATTTGAGTTGGAAATGTCAAATTCTAATAAATTTATTTGAAACCATCTTCGATGATTCTCGACTATGTTGAGTTTTTTTGATAGAGAAGCTTAATTTGAGTAATTTCAGTTGAAATTAACGTCGATTTTTTGGATTTTGTCACGATTTTTGTTAAATTTTAATAAATTTATTTGAAATCAACTTGGATAATTTTGGAATTTGTTGAGTATTTTTGTTGTAGGATCTATATTTGAGTAAATTTAGATGAAAATAACTTCAATTTTTAGGATTGTGAAAATAATTTTAGTTGGAAGTGTCAAATTTTAATAAATTTATTTGAAATCAACTTGAATTATTTTGGATTTTGTTCAGTATTTTTGTTGTAGGAAGTATTTTTGAGTAAATTTAGATGAAAATAACGACAATTTTTTGGATTGTGAAAAAAAATTTAGTTGGAAGTGTCAAATTTTAATAAATTTATTTGAAATCAACATCGATTGTTTTGGATTTTGTTGAGTATTTTTGTTGTAGGGTCTATATTTGAGTAAATTTAGATGAAAATAACGACAATTTTTTGGATTGTGAAAAAAAAATTTAGTTGGAAGTGTCAAATTTTAATAAATATATTTGAAATCAACTTCGATTATTTTTTATTTTGTTGAGCATATTTGTTATAGGATCTATACTTGAGTAAATTTAGATGAAAATAACAATAATTTTTTGGATTGTGAAAAAAATTTTAATTGGAAGTGTCAAATTTTAATAAATTTATTTGAAATCAACTTGAATTATTTTGGATTTTGTTGAGTATTGTGGTTGTAGGATCTATATTTGAGTAAATTTAGATGAAAATAACTTCAATTTTGTGGATTGTGAAAAAAATTTTAGTTGGAAGTGTCAAATTTTAATAAATTTATTTGAAATCAACTTCGATTTTTTTTTTATTTTGTCGAGTATTTTTGGTGTAGGATGTATATTTGAGTAAATTTAGATGAAAATAACTTCAATTTTTTGGATTGTGAAAAAAAGTTTAGTTGGAAGTGTCAAATTTTAATAAATTTATTTGAAATCAACTTCGATTTTATTGGATTTTGTCGAGTATTTTTGGTGTAGGATGTATATTTGAGTAAATTTAGATGAAAATAACTTCATTTTTTTGGATTGTGAAAAAAAATTAGTTGGAAGTGTCAAATTGTAATAAATTTAATTGAAATCAACTTGAATTATTTTGGATTTTGTTGAGTATTTTTGTTGTAGGATCTATATTTGAGTAAATTTAGATGAAAATAACTTCAATTTTTTGGATTGTGAAAAAAAATTTAGTTGGAAGTGTCAAATTTTAATAAGTTTATTTGAAATCAACTTCGATTATTTTGAATTTTGTTCAGTATTTTTGTTGTAGGATGTATTTTTGAGTAAATTTAGATGAAAATAACTACAATTTTTTGGATTGTGAAAAAAATTTGAGTTGGAAATGTCAAATTCTAATAAATTTATTTGAAACCAACTTCGATGATTCTCGACTATGTTGAGTTTTTTTGATAGAGAAGCTTAATTTGAGTAATTTCAGTTGAAATTAACGTCGATTTTTTGGATTTTGTCACGATTTTTGTTAAATTTTAATAAATTTATTTGAAATCAACTTGGATAATTTTGGAATTTGTTGAGTATTTTTGTTGTAGGATCTATATTTGTGTAAATTTAGATGAAAATAACTTCAATTTTTAGGATTGTGAAAATAATTTTAGTTGGAAGTGTCAAATTTTAATAAATTTATTTGAAATCAACTTGAATTATTTTGGATTTTGTTCAGTATTTTTGTTGTAGGAAGTATTTTTGAGTAAATTTAGATGAAAATAACGACAATTTTTTGGATTGTGAAAAAAAATTTAGTTGGAAGTGTCAAATTTTAATAAATTTATTTGAAATCAACATCGATTGTTTTGGATTTTGTTGAGTATTTTTGTTGTAGGGTCTATATTTGAGTAAATTTAGATGAAAATAACGACAATTTTTTGGATTGTGAAAAAAAAATTTAGTTGGAAGTGTCAAATTTTAATAAATTTATTTGAAATCAACTTGAATTATTTTGGATTTTGTTGAGTATTTTTGTTGTAGAATCTATATTTGAGTAAATTTAGATGAAAATAACTTCAATTTTTTGGATTGTGAAAAAAATTTTAGTTGGAAGTGCAAATTTTAATAAATTTATTTGAAATCAACTTGAATTATTTTGGATTTTGTTGAGTATTTTTGTTGTAGGATCAATATTTGAGTAAATTTTAATGAAAATAACTTCAATTTTGTGGATTGTGAAAAAAATGTTAGTTGGAAGTGTCAAATTTTAATAAATTTATTTGAAATCAACTTCGATTTTTTTTGGATTTTGTCGAGTATTTTTGGTGTAGGATGTATATTTGAGTAAATTTAGATGAAAATAACTTCAATTTTTTGGATTGTGAAAAAAAGTTTAGTTGGAAGTGTCAAATTTTAATAAATTTATGTGCAATCAACTTCGATTTTATTGGATTTTGTCGAGTATTTTTGGTGTAGGATGTATATTTGAGTAAATTTAGATGAAAATAACGACAATTTTTTGGATTGTGAAAAAAAATTTTAGTCGGAAGTGTCAAATTTTAATAAAGTTATTTGAAATCAACTTCGATTATTTTGGATTTTGTTGAGTATTTTTGTTGTAGGATCTATATTTGAGTAAATTTAGATGAAAATAACTACAATTTTTTGGATTGTCAAAAAAATTTCAGTTTGAAGTGTCAAATTTTAATAAATTTATTTGAAATCAACTTCGATTATTTTTTATTTTGTTGAGCATTTTTGTTCTAGGATCTATATTTGAGTAAATTTAGATGAAAATAACTTCAATTTTTTGGATTGTGAAAAAAATTTTAGTTGGATGTGTCAAATTATAATAAATTTATTTGAAACCAACTTCGATTTTTTTGGACGATGTTAAGTTTTTTGGATAGGGAAGCTTAATTTGAGTAATATCAGTAGAAATTAACATCGATTTTTTTTTATTTTGACAAGATTTTTGTCAAATTTTAATAATTTTTTTTTTAATCAACTTCGATTATTTTGCATTTTGTTGAGTATTTTTGTTATAGGATCTATATTTGAGTAAATTTAGATAAAAATAACTTCAATTTTTTGAATTGTGAAAAAATTTTAGTTGGAAGTGTCAAATTTTAATAAATTTATTTGAAATCAACTTCGATTATTTTTTATTTTGTTGAGCATTTTTGTTATAGGATCTATACTTGAGTAAATTTAGATGAAAACAACTTTAATTTTTTGGATTGTGAAAAAAATTTTAATTGGAAGTGTCAAATTTTAATAAATTTATTTGAAACCAACTTCGAATATTTTTCATTTTGTTGAGCATTTTTGTTGTAGGATCTATACTTGAGTAAATTTAGATGAAAATAAATTCAATTTTTTGGATTGTGAAAAAAATTTCAGTTGGAAGTGTCAAATTTTAAAAAATTTATTGGAAACCAACTTCAATTTTTTGGGATTTTGTTTCGTATTTTTGTTGTAGGGTCTATATTAGAGTAAATTTTGATGAAGATAACTTCAATTTTTTGAATTGTGAAAAAATTTTAGTTGAAAGTGTCAAATTTTAATAAATTTATTTGAAATCAACTTCGATTATTTTTTATTTTGTTGAGCATATTTGTTATAGGATCTATACTTGAGTAAATTTAGATGAAAATAACAATAATTTTTTGGATTGTGAAAAAAATTTTAATTGGATGTGTCAAATTTTAATAAATTTATTTGAAATCAACTTGAATTATTTTGGATTTTGTTGAGTATTGTGGTTGTAGGATCTATATTTGAGTAAATTTAGATGAAAATAACTTCAATTTTGTGGATTGTGAAAAAAATTTAGTTGGAAGTGTCAAATTTTAATAAATTTATTTGAAATCAACTTGAATTATTTTGGATTTTGTTCAGTATTTTTGTTGTAGGAAGTATTTTTGAGTAAATTTAGATGAAAATAACGACAATTTTTTGGATTGTGAAAATAATTTTAGTTGGAAGTGTCAAATTTTAATAAATTTATTTGAAATCAACTTGAATTATTTTGGATTTTGTTCAGTATTTTTGTTGTAGGAAGTATTTTTGAGTAAATTTAGATGAAAATAACGACAATTTTTTGGATTGTGAAAAAAAATTTAGTTGGAAGTGTCAAATTTTAATAAATTTATTTGAAATCAACATCGATTGTTTTGGATTTTGTTGAGTATTTTTGTTGTAGGGTCTATATTTGAGTAAATTTAGATAAAAATAACTTCAATTTTTTGAATTGTGAAAAAATTTTAGTTGGAAGTGCAAATTTTAATAAATTTATTTGAAATCAACTTGAATTATTTTGGATTTTGTTGAGTATTTTTGTTGTAGGATCTATACTTGAGTAAATTTAGATGAAAATAACTTCAATTTTTTGGATTGTGAAAAAAATTTCAGTTGGAAGTGTCAAATTTTAATAAATTTATTTGAAATCAACTTCGAATATTTTTTATTTTGTTGAGCATTTTTGTTGTAGGATCTATATTTGAGTAAATTTAGATGAAAATAACTTCAATTTTTTGGATTGTGAAAAAAATTTTAGTTGGAAGTGCAAATTTTAATAAATTTATTTGAAATCAACTTGAATTATTTTGGATTTTGTTGAGTATTTTTGTTGTAGGATCTATATTTGAGTAAATTTTAATGAAAATAACTTCAATTTTGTGGATTGTGAAAAAAATGTTAGTTGGAAGTGTCAAATTTTAATAAATTTATTTGAAATCAACTTCGATTTTTTTTGGATTTTGTCGAGTATTTTTGGTGTAGGATGTATATTTGAGTAAATTTAGATGAAAATAACTTCAATTTTTTGGATTGTGAAAAAAAGTTTAGTTGGAAGTGTCAAATTTTAATAAATTTATGTGCAATCAACTTCGATTTTATTGGATTTTGTCGAGTATTTTTGGTGTAGGATGTATATTTGAGTAAATTTAGATGAAAATAACGACAATTTTTTGGATTGTGAAAAAAAATTTTAGTCGGAAGTGTCAAATTTTAATAAAGTTATTTGAAATCAACTTCGATTATTTTGGATTTTGTTGAGTATTTTTGTTGTAGGATCTATATTTGAGTAAATTTAGATGAAAATAACTACAATTTTTTGGATTGTCAAAAAAATTTCAGTTTGAAGTGTCAAATTTTAATAAATTTATTTGAAATCAACTTCGATTATTTTTTATTTTGTTGAGCATTTTTGTTCTAGGATCTATATTTGAGTAAATTTAGATGAAAATAACTTCAATTTTTTGGATTGTGAAAAAAATTTTAGTTGGATGTGTCAAATTATAATAAATTTATTTGAAACCAACTTCGATTTTTTTGGACGATGTTAAGTTTTTTGGATAGGGAAGCTTAATTTGAGTAATATCAGTAGAAATTAACATCGATTTTTTTTTATTTTGACAAGATTTTTGTCAAATTTTAATAATTTTTTTTTTAATCAACTTCGATTATTTTGCATTTTGTTGAGTATTTTTGTTATAGGATCTATATTTGAGTAAATTTAGATAAAAATAACTTCAATTTTTTGAATTGTGAAAAAATTTTAGTTGGAAGTGTCAAATTTTAATAAATTTATTTGAAATCAACTTCGATTATTTTTTATTTTGTTGAGCATTTTTGTTATAGGATCTATACTTGAGTAAATTTAGATGAAAATAACTTTAATTTTTTGGATTGTGAAAAAAAAATTTAGTTGGAAGTGTCAAATTTTAATAAATTTATTTGAAATCAACTTGAATTATTTTGGATTTTGTTGAGTATTGTTGTTGTAGGATCTATATTTGAGTAAATTTAGATGAAAATAACTTCAATTTTTTGGACTGTGAAAAAAATTTTAGTTGCAAGTGTAAAAGTTTAATAAATTTATTTGAAACCAACTTCGATTATTTTGGATTTTGTTGAGTATTTTTGTTGTAGGATCTATATTTGAGTAAATTTAGATGAAAATAACTACAATTTTTTGGATTGTCAAAAAAATTTCAGTTTGAAGTGTCAAATTTTAATAAATTTATTTGAAATCAACTTCGATTATTTTTTATTTTGTTGAGCATTTTTGTTCTAGGATCTATATTTGAGTAAATTTAGATGAAAATAACTTCAATTTTTTGGATTGTGAAAAAAATTTTAGTTGGATGTGTCAAATTATAATAAATTTATTTGAAACCAACTTCGATTTTTTTGGACGATGTTAAGTTTTTTGGATAGGGAAGCTTAATTTGAGTAATATCAGTAGAAATTAACATCGATTTTTTTTTATTTTGACAAGATTTTTGTCAAATTTTAATAATTTTTTTTTTAATCAACTTCGATTATTTTGCATTTTGTTGAGTATTTTTGTTGTAGGATCTATATTTGAGTAAATTTAGATGAAAATAACTTCAATTTTTTGGATTGTGAAAAAAAATTTAGTTGGAAGTGTCAAATTTTAATAAATTTATTTGAAATCAACTTGAATTATTTTGGATTTTGTTCAGTATTTTTGTTGTAGGAAGTATTTTTGAGTAAATTTTGATGAAGATAACTTCAATTTTTTGAATTGTGAAAAAATTTTAGTTGAAAGTGTCAAATTTTAATAAATTTATTTGAAATCAACTTCGATTATTTTTTATTTTGTTGAGCATTTTTGTTATAGGATCTATACTTGAGTAAATTTAGATGAAAATAACTTTAATTTTTTGGATTGTGAAAAAAATTTTAATTGGAAGTGTCAAATTTTAATAAATTTATTTGAAACCAACTTCGAATATTTTTCATTTTGTTGAGCATTTTTGTTGTAGGATCTATACTTGAGTAAATTTAGATGAAAATAACTTCAATTTTTTGGATTGTGAAAAAAATTTCAGTTGGAAGTGTCAAATTTTAATAAATTTATTTGAAATCAACTTCGAATATTTTTTATTTTGTTGAGCATTTTTGTTGTAGGATCTATATTTGAGTAAATTTAGATGAAAATAACTTCAATTTTTTGGATTGTGAAAAAAATTTTAGTTGGAAGTGCAAATTTTAATAAATTTATTTGAAATCAACTTGAATTATTTTGGATTTTGTTGAGTATTTTTGTTGTAGGATCTATATTTGAGTAAATTTTAATGAAAATAACTTCAATTTTGTGGATTGTGAAAAAAATGTTAGTTGGAAGTGTCAAATTTTAATAAATTTATTTGAAATCAACTTCGATTTTTTTTGGATTTTGTCGAGTATTTTTGGTGTAGGATGTATATTTGAGTAAATTTAGATGAAAATAACTTCAATTTTTTGGATTGTGAAAAAAAGTTTAGTTGGAAGTGTCAAATTTTAATAAATTTATTTGCAATCAACTTCGATTTTATTGGATTTTGTCGAGTATTTTTGGTGTAGGATGTATATTTGAGTAAATTTAGATGAAAATAACGACAATTTTTTGGATTGTGAAAAAAAATTTTAGTCGGAAGTGTCAAATTTTAATAAAGTTATTTGAAATCAACTTGAATTATTTTGGATTTTGTTGAGTATTGTTGTTGTAGGATCTATATTTGAGTAAATTTAGATGAAAATAACTTCAATTTTTTGGACTGTGAAAAAAATTTTAGTTGCAAGTGTCAAATTTTAATAAATTTATTTGAAATCAACTTCGATTATTTTTTATTTTGTTGAGCATTTTTGTTCTAGGATCTATATTTGAGTAAATTTAGATGAAAATAACTTCAATTTTTTGGATTGTGAAAAAAATTTTAGTTGGATGTGTCAAATTATAATAAATTTATTTGAAACCAACTTCGATTTTTTTGGACGATGTTAAGTTTTTTGGATAGGGATCTTAATTTGAGTAATATCAGTAGAAATTAACATCGATTTTTTTTTATTTTGACAAGATTTTTGTCAAATTTTAATAATTTTTTTTTTAATCAACTTCGATTATTTTGCATTTTGTTGAGTATTTTTGTTGTAGGATCTATATTTGAGTAAATTTAGATAAAAATAACTTCAATTTTTTGAATTGTGAAAAAATTTTAGTTGGAAGTGTCAAATTTTAATAAATTTATTTGAAATCAACTTCGATTATTTTTTATTTTGTTGAGCATTTTTGTTATAGGATCTATACTTGAGTAAATTTAGATGAAAATAACTTTAATTTTTTGGATTGTGAAAAAAAAATTTAGTTGGAAGTGTCAAATTTTAATAAATTTATTTGAAATCAACTTGAATTATTTTGGATTTTGTTGAGTATTTTTGTTGTAGAATCTATATTTGAGTAAATTTAGATGAAAATAACTTCAATTTTGTGGATTGTGAAAAAAATGTTAGTTGGAAGTGCCAAATTTTAATAAATTTATTTGAAATCAACTTCGATTTTTTTTGGATTTTGTCGAGTATTTTTGGTGTAGGATGTATATTTGAGTAAATTTAGATGAAAATAACTTCAATTTTTTGGATTGTGAAAAAAAGTTTAGTTGGAAGTGTCAAATTTTAATAAATTTATTTGCAATCAACTTCGATTTTATTGGATTTTGTCGAGTATTTTTGGTGTAGGATGTATATTTGAGTAAATTTAGATGAAAATAACGACAATTTTTTGGATTGTGAAAAAAAATTTTAGTCGGAAGTATCAAATTTTAATAAATTTATTTGAAATCAACTTGAATTATTTTGGATTTTGTTGAGTATTGTTGTTGTAGGATCTATATTTGAATAAATTTAGATGAAAATAACTTCAATTTTTTGGATTGTGAAAAAAATTTTAGTTGGATGTGTCAAATTATAATAAATTTATTAGAAACCAACTTCGATTTTTTTGGACGATGTTAAGTTTTTTGGATAGGGAAGCTTAATTTGAGTCATATCAGTAGAAATTAACATCGATTTTTTTTTATTTTGACAAGATTTTTGTCAAATTTTAATAATTTTTTTTTTAATCAACTTCGATTATTTTGCATTTTGTTGAGTATTTTTGTTGTAGGATCTATATTTGAGTAAATTTAGATGAAAATAACTTCAATTTTTTGGATTGTGAAAAAAAATTTAGTTGGAAGTGTCAAATTTTAATAAGTTTATTTGAAATCAACTTCGATTATTTTGAATTTTGTTCAGTATTTTTGTTGTAGGATGTATTTTTGAGTAAATTTAGATGAAAATAACTACAATTTTTTGGATTGTGAAAAAAATTTGAGTTGGAAATGTCAAATTCTAATAAATTTATTTGAAACCATCTTCGATGATTCTCGACTATGTTGAGTTTTTTTGATAGAGAAGCTTAATTTGAGTAATTTCAGTTGAAATTAACGTCGATTTTTTGGATTTTGTCACGATTTTTGTTAAATTTTAATAAATTTATTTGAAATCAACTTGGATAATTTTGGAATTTGTTGAGTATTTTTGTTGTAGGATCTATATTTGAGTAAATTTAGATGAAAATAACTTCAATTTTTAGGATTGTGAAAATAATTTTAGTTGGAAGTGTCAAATTTTAATAAATTTATTTGAAATCAACTTGAATTATTTTGGATTTTGTTCAGTATTTTTGTTGTAGGAAGTATTTTTGAGTAAATTTAGATGAAAATAACGACAATTTTTTGGATTGTGAAAAAAAATTTAGTTGGAAGTGTCAAATTTTAATAAATTTATTTGAAATCAACATCGATTGTTTTGGATTTTGTTGAGTATTTTTGTTGTAGGGTCTATATTTGAGTAAATTTAGATGAAAATAACGACAATTTTTTGGATTGTGAAAAAAAAATTTAGTTGGAAGTGTCAAATTTTAATAAATATATTTGAAATCAACTTCGATTATTTTTTATTTTGTTGAGCATATTTGTTATAGGATCTATACTTGAGTAAATTTAGATGAAAATAACAATAATTTTTTGGATTGTGAAAAAAATTTTAATTGGAAGTGTCAAATTTTAATAAATTTATTTGAAATCAACTTGAATTATTTTGGATTTTGTTGAGTATTGTGGTTGTAGGATCTATATTTGAGTAAATTTAGATGAAAATAACTTCAATTTTGTGGATTGTGAAAAAAATTTTAGTTGGAAGTGTCAAATTTTAATAAATTTATTTGAAATCAACTTCGATTTTTTTTTTATTTTGTCGAGTATTTTTGGTGTAGGATGTATATTTGAGTAAATTTAGATGAAAATAACTTCAATTTTTTGGATTGTGAAAAAAAGTTTAGTTGGAAGTGTCAAATTTTAATAAATTTATTTGAAATCAACTTCGATTTTATTGGATTTTGTCGAGTATTTTTGGTGTAGGATGTATATTTGAGTAAATTTAGATGAAAATAACTTCATTTTTTTGGATTGTGAAAAAAAATTAGTTGGAAGTGTCAAATTGTAATAAATTTAATTGAAATCAACTTGAATTATTTTGGATTTTGTTGAGTATTTTTGTTGTAGGATCTATATTTGAGTAAATTTAGATGAAAATAACTTCAATTTTTTGGATTGTGAAAAAAAATTTAGTTGGAAGTGTCAAATTTTAATAAGTTTATTTGAAATCAACTTCGATTATTTTGAATTTTGTTCAGTATTTTTGTTGTAGGATGTATTTTTGAGTAAATTTAGATGAAAATAACTACAATTTTTTGGATTGTGAAAAAAATTTGAGTTGGAAATGTCAAATTCTAATAAATTTATTTGAAACCAACTTCGATGATTCTCGACTATGTTGAGTTTTTTTGATAGAGAAGCTTAATTTGAGTAATTTCAGTTGAAATTAACGTCGATTTTTTGGATTTTGTCACGATTTTTGTTAAATTTTAATAAATTTATTTGAAATCAACTTGGATAATTTTGGAATTTGTTGAGTATTTTTGTTGTAGGATCTATATTTGTGTAAATTTAGATGAAAATAACTTCAATTTTTAGGATTGTGAAAATAATTTTAGTTGGAAGTGTCAAATTTTAATAAATTTATTTGAAATCAACTTGAATTATTTTGGATTTTGTTCAGTATTTTTGTTGTAGGAAGTATTTTTGAGTAAATTTAGATGAAAATAACGACAATTTTTTGGATTGTGAAAAAAAATTTAGTTGGAAGTGTCAAATTTTAATAAATTTATTTGAAATCAACATCGATTGTTTTGGATTTTGTTGAGTATTTTTGTTGTAGGGTCTATATTTGAGTAAATTTAGATGAAAATAACGACAATTTTTTGGATTGTGAAAAAAAAATTTAGTTGGAAGTGTCAAATTTTAATAAATTTATTTGAAATCAACTTGAATTATTTTGGATTTTGTTGAGTATTTTTGTTGTAGAATCTATATTTGAGTAAATTTAGATGAAAATAACTTCAATTTTTTGGATTGTGAAAAAAATTTTAGTTGGAAGTGCAAATTTTAATAAATTTATTTGAAATCAACTTGAATTATTTTGGATTTTGTTGAGTATTTTTGTTGTAGGATCAATATTTGAGTAAATTTTAATGAAAATAACTTCAATTTTGTGGATTGTGAAAAAAATGTTAGTTGGAAGTGTCAAATTTTAATAAATTTATTTGAAATCAACTTCGATTTTTTTTGGATTTTGTCGAGTATTTTTGGTGTAGGATGTATATTTGAGTAAATTTAGATGAAAATAACTTCAATTTTTTGGATTGTGAAAAAAAGTTTAGTTGGAAGTGTCAAATTTTAATAAATTTATGTGCAATCAACTTCGATTTTATTGGATTTTGTCGAGTATTTTTGGTGTAGGATGTATATTTGAGTAAATTTAGATGAAAATAACGACAATTTTTTGGATTGTGAAAAAAAATTTTAGTCGGAAGTGTCAAATTTTAATAAAGTTATTTGAAATCAACTTCGATTATTTTGGATTTTGTTGAGTATTTTTGTTGTAGGATCTATATTTGAGTAAATTTAGATGAAAATAACTACAATTTTTTGGATTGTCAAAAAAATTTCAGTTTGAAGTGTCAAATTTTAATAAATTTATTTGAAATCAACTTCGATTATTTTTTATTTTGTTGAGCATTTTTGTTCTAGGATCTATATTTGAGTAAATTTAGATGAAAATAACTTCAATTTTTTGGATTGTGAAAAAAATTTTAGTTGGATGTGTCAAATTATAATAAATTTATTTGAAACCAACTTCGATTTTTTTGGACGATGTTAAGTTTTTTGGATAGGGAAGCTTAATTTGAGTAATATCAGTAGAAATTAACATCGATTTTTTTTTATTTTGACAAGATTTTTGTCAAATTTTAATAATTTTTTTTTTAATCAACTTCGATTATTTTGCATTTTGTTGAGTATTTTTGTTATAGGATCTATATTTGAGTAAATTTAGATAAAAATAACTTCAATTTTTTGAATTGTGAAAAAATTTTAGTTGGAAGTGTCAAATTTTAATAAATTTATTTGAAATCAACTTCGATTATTTTTTATTTTGTTGAGCATTTTTGTTATAGGATCTATACTTGAGTAAATTTAGATGAAAACAACTTTAATTTTTTGGATTGTGAAAAAAATTTTAATTGGAAGTGTCAAATTTTAATAAATTTATTTGAAACCAACTTCGAATATTTTTCATTTTGTTGAGCATTTTTGTTGTAGGATCTATACTTGAGTAAATTTAGATGAAAATAAATTCAATTTTTTGGATTGTGAAAAAAATTTCAGTTGGAAGTGTCAAATTTTAAAAAATTTATTGGAAACCAACTTCAATTTTTTGGGATTTTGTTTCGTATTTTTGTTGTAGGGTCTATATTAGAGTAAATTTTGATGAAGATAACTTCAATTTTTTGAATTGTGAAAAAATTTTAGTTGAAAGTGTCAAATTTTAATAAATTTATTTGAAATCAACTTCGATTATTTTTTATTTTGTTGAGCATATTTGTTATAGGATCTATACTTGAGTAAATTTAGATGAAAATAACAATAATTTTTTGGATTGTGAAAAAAATTTTAATTGGATGTGTCAAATTTTAATAAATTTATTTGAAATCAACTTGAATTATTTTGGATTTTGTTGAGTATTGTGGTTGTAGGATCTATATTTGAGTAAATTTAGATGAAAATAACTTCAATTTTGTGGATTGTGAAAAAAATTTAGTTGGAAGTGTCAAATTTTAATAAATTTATTTGAAATCAACTTGAATTATTTTGGATTTTGTTCAGTATTTTTGTTGTAGGAAGTATTTTTGAGTAAATTTAGATGAAAATAACGACAATTTTTTGGATTGTGAAAATAATTTTAGTTGGAAGTGTCAAATTTTAATAAATTTATTTGAAATCAACTTGAATTATTTTGGATTTTGTTCAGTATTTTTGTTGTAGGAAGTATTTTTGAGTAAATTTAGATGAAAATAACGACAATTTTTTGGATTGTGAAAAAAAATTTAGTTGGAAGTGTCAAATTTTAATAAATTTATTTGAAATCAACATCGATTGTTTTGGATTTTGTTGAGTATTTTTGTTGTAGGGTCTATATTTGAGTAAATTTAGATAAAAATAACTTCAATTTTTTGAATTGTGAAAAAATTTTAGTTGGAAGTGCAAATTTTAATAAATTTATTTGAAATCAACTTGAATTATTTTGGATTTTGTTGAGTATTTTTGTTGTAGGATCTATACTTGAGTAAATTTAGATGAAAATAACTTCAATTTTTTGGATTGTGAAAAAAATTTTAGTTGGAAGTGCAAATTTTAATAAATTTATTTGAAATCAACTTGAATTATTTTGGATTTTGTTGAGTATTTTTGTTGTAGGATCTATATTTGAGTAAATTTTAATGAAAATAACTTCAATTTTGTGGATTGTGAAAAAAATGTTAGTTGGAAGTGTCAAATTTTAATAAATTTATTTGAAATCAACTTCGATTTTTTTTGGATTTTGTCGAGTATTTTTGGTGTAGGATGTATATTTGAGTAAATTTAGATGAAAATAACTTCAATTTTTTGGATTGTGAAAAAAAGTTTAGTTGGAAGTGTCAAATTTTAATAAATTTATGTGCAATCAACTTCGATTTTATTGGATTTTGTCGAGTATTTTTGGTGTAGGATGTATATTTGAGTAAATTTAGATGAAAATAACGACAATTTTTTGGATTGTGAAAAAAAATTTTAGTCGGAAGTGTCAAATTTTAATAAAGTTATTTGAAATCAACTTCGATTATTTTGGATTTTGTTGAGTATTTTTGTTGTAGGATCTATATTTGAGTAAATTTAGATGAAAATAACTACAATTTTTTGGATTGTCAAAAAAATTTCAGTTTGAAGTGTCAAATTTTAATAAATTTATTTGAAATCAACTTCGATTATTTTTTATTTTGTTGAGCATTTTTGTTCTAGGATCTATATTTGAGTAAATTTAGATGAAAATAACTTCAATTTTTTGGATTGTGAAAAAAATTTTAGTTGGATGTGTCAAATTATAATAAATTTATTTGAAACCAACTTCGATTTTTTTGGACGATGTTAAGTTTTTTGGATAGGGAAGCTTAATTTGAGTAATATCAGTAGAAATTAACATCGATTTTTTTTTATTTTGACAAGATTTTTGTCAAATTTTAATAATTTTTTTTTTAATCAACTTCGATTATTTTGCATTTTGTTGAGTATTTTTGTTATAGGATCTATATTTGAGTAAATTTAGATAAAAATAACTTCAATTTTTTGAATTGTGAAAAAATTTTAGTTGGAAGTGTCAAATTTTAATAAATTTATTTGAAATCAACTTCGATTATTTTTTATTTTGTTGAGCATTTTTGTTATAGGATCTATACTTGAGTAAATTTAGATGAAAATAACTTTAATTTTTTGGATTGTGAAAAAAAAATTTAGTTGGAAGTGTCAAATTTTAATAAATTTATTTGAAATCAACTTGAATTATTTTGGATTTTGTTGAGTATTGTTGTTGTAGGATCTATATTTGAGTAAATTTAGATGAAAATAACTTCAATTTTTTGGACTGTGAAAAAAATTTTAGTTGCAAGTGTAAAAGTTTAATAAATTTATTTGAAACCAACTTCGATTATTTTGGATTTTGTTGAGTATTTTTGTTGTAGGATCTATATTTGAGTAAATTTAGATGAAAATAACTACAATTTTTTGGATTGTCAAAAAAATTTCAGTTTGAAGTGTCAAATTTTAATAAATTTATTTGAAATCAACTTCGATTATTTTTTATTTTGTTGAGCATTTTTGTTCTAGGATCTATATTTGAGTAAATTTAGATGAAAATAACTTCAATTTTTTGGATTGTGAAAAAAATTTTAGTTGGATGTGTCAAATTATAATAAATTTATTTGAAACCAACTTCGATTTTTTTGGACGATGTTAAGTTTTTTGGATAGGGAAGCTTAATTTGAGTAATATCAGTAGAAATTAACATCGATTTTTTTTTATTTTGACAAGATTTTTGTCAAATTTTAATAATTTTTTTTTTAATCAACTTCGATTATTTTGCATTTTGTTGAGTATTTTTGTTGTAGGATCTATATTTGAGTAAATTTAGATGAAAATAACTTCAATTTTTTGGATTGTGAAAAAAAATTTAGTTGGAAGTGTCAAATTTTAATAAATTTATTTGAAATCAACTTGAATTATTTTGGATTTTGTTCAGTATTTTTGTTGTAGGAAGTATTTTTGAGTAAATTTTGATGAAGATAACTTCAATTTTTTGAATTGTGAAAAAATTTTAGTTGAAAGTGTCAAATTTTAATAAATTTATTTGAAATCAACTTCGATTATTTTTTATTTTGTTGAGCATATTTGTTATAGGATCTATACTTGAGTAAATTTAGATGAAAATAACAATAATTTTTTGGATTGTGAAAAAAATTTTAATTGGAAGTGTCAAATTTTAATAAATTTATTTGAAATCAACTTGAATTATTTTGGATTTTGTTGAGTATTGTGGTTGTAGGATCTATATTTGAGTAAATTTAGATGAAAATAACTTCAATTTTGTGGATTGTGAAAAAAATTTTAGTTGGAAGTGTCAAATTTTAATAAATTTATTTGAAATCAACTTCGATTTTTTTTTTATTTTGTCGAGTATTTTTGGTGTAGGATGTATATTTGAGTAAATTTAGATGAAAATAACTTCAATTTTTTGGATTGTGAAAAAAAGTTTAGTTGGAAGTGTCAAATTTTAATAAATTTATTTGAAATCAACTTCGATTTTATTGGATTTTGTCGAGTATTTTTGGTGTAGGATGTATATTTGAGTAAATTTAGATGAAAATAACTTCAATTTTTTGGATTGTGAAAAAAAATTAGTTGGAAGTGTCAAATTGTAATAAATGTAATTGAAATCAACTTGAATTATTTTGGATTTTGTTGAGTATTTTTGTTGTAGGATCTATATTTGAGTAAATTTAGATGAAAATAACTTCAATTTTTTGGATTGTGAAAAAAAATTTAGTTGGAAGTGTCAAATTTTAATAAGTTTATTTGAAATCAACTTCGATTATTTTGAATTTTGTTCAGTATTTTTGTTGTAGGATGTATTTTTGAGTAAATTTAGATGAAAATAACTACAATTTTTTGGATTGTGAAAAAAATTTGAGTTGGAAATGTCAAATTCTAATAAATTTATTTGAAACCAACTTCGATGATTCTCGACTATGTTGAGTTTTTTTGATAGAGAAGCTTAATTTGAGTAATTTCAGTTGAAATTAACGTCGATTTTTTGGATTTTGTCACGATTTTTGTTAAATTTTAATAAATTTATTTGAAATCAACTTGGATAATTTTGGAATTTGTTGAGTATTTTTGTTGTAGGATCAATATTTGTGTAAATTTAGATGAAAATAACTTCAATTTTTAGGATTGTGAAAATAATTTTAGTTGGAAGTGTCAAATTTTAATAAATGTATTTGAAATCAACTTGAATTATTTTGGATTTTGTTCAGTATTTTTGTTGTAGGAAGTATTTTTGAGTAAATTTAGATGAAAATAACGACAATTTTTTGGATTGTGAAAAAAAATTTAGTTGGAAGTGTCAAATTTTAATAAATTTATTTGAAATCAACATCGATTGTTTTGGATTTTGTTGAGTATTTTTGTTGTAGGGTCTATATTTGAGTAAATTTAGATGAAAATAACGACAATTTTTTGGATTGTGAAAAAAAAATTTAGTTGGAAGTGTCAAATTTTAATAAATTTATTTGAAATCAACTTGAATTATTTTGGATTTTGTTGAGTATTTTTGTTGTAGAATCTATATTTGAGTAAATTTAGATGAAAATAACTTCAATTTTTTGGATTGTGAAAAAAATTTTAGTTGGAAGTGCAAATTTTAATAAATTTATTTGAAATCAACTTGAATTATTTTTGATTTTGTTGAGTATTTTTGTTGTAGGATCTATATTTGAGTAAATTTTAATGAAAATAACTTCAATTTTGTGGATTGTGAAAAAAATGTTAGTTGGAAGTGTCAAATTTTAAAAAATTTATTTGAAATCAACTTCGATTTTTTTTGGATTTTGTCGAGTATTTTTGGTGTAGGATGTATATTTGAGTAAATTTAGATGAAAATAACTTCAATTTTTTGGATTGTGAAAAAAAATTTTAGTCGGAAGTGTCAAATTTTAATAAAGTTATTTGAAATCAACTTCGATTATTTTGGATTTTGTTGAGTATTTTTGGTGTAGGATGTATATTTGAGTAAATTTAGATGAAAATAACTTCAATTTTTTGGATTGTGAAAAAAAATTAGTTGGAAGTGTCAAATTGTAATAAATTTAATTGAAATCAACTTGAATTATTTTGGATTTTGTTGAGTATTTTTGTTGTAGGATCTATATTTGAGTAAATTTAGATGAAAATAACTTCAATTTTTTGGATTGTGAAAAAAAATTTAGTTGGAAGTGTCAAATTTTAATAAGTTTATTTGAAATCAACTTCGATTATTTTGAATTTTGTTCAGTATTTTTGTTGTAGGATGTATTTTTGAGTAAATTTAGATGAAAATAACTACAATTTTTTGGATTGTGAAAAAAATTTGAGTTGGAAATGTCAAATTCTAATAAATTTATTTGAAACCAACTTCGATGATTCTCGACTATGTTGAGTTTTTTTGATAGAGAAGCTTAATTTGAGTAATTTCAGTTGAAATTAACGTCGATTTTTTGGATTTTGTCACGATTTTTGTTAAATTTTAATAAATTTATTTGAAATCAACTTGGATAATTTTGGAATTTGTTGAGTATTTTTGTTGTAGGATCTATATTTGTGTAAATTTAGATGAAAATAACTTCAATTTTTAGGATTGTGAAAATAATTTTAGTTGGAAGTGTCAAATTTTAATAAATGTATTTGAAATCAACTTGAATTATTTTGGATTTTGTTCAGTATTTTTGTTGTAGGAAGTATTTTTGAGTAAATTTAGATGAAAATAACGACAATTTTTTGGATTGTGAAAAAAAATTTAGTTGGAAGTGTCAAATTTTAATAAATTTATTTGAAATCAACATCGATTGTTTTGGATTTTGTTGAGTATTTTTGTTGTAGGGTCTATATTTGAGTAAATTTAGATGAAAATAACGACAATTTTTTGGATTGTGAAAAAAAAATTTAGTTGGAAGTGTCAAATTTTAATAAATTTATTTGAAATCAACTTGAATTATTTTGGATTTTGTTGAGTATTTTTGTTGTAGAATCTATATTTGAGTAAATTTAGATGAAAATAACTTCAATTTTTTGGATTGTGAAAAAAATTTTAGTTGGAAGTGCAAATTTTAATAAATTTATTTGAAATCAACTTGAATTATTTTGGATTTTGTTGAGTATTTTTCTTGTAGGATCTATATTTGAGTAAATTTTAATGAAAATAACTTCAATTTTGTGGATTGTGAAAAAAATGTTAGTTGGAAGTGTCAAATTTTAATAAATTTATTTGAAATCAACTTCGATTTTTTTTGGATTTTGTCGAGTATTTTTGGTGTAGGATGTATATTTGAGTAAATTTAGATGAAAATAACTTCAATTTTTTGGATTGTGAAAAAAAGTTTAGTTGGAAGTGTCAAATTTTAATAAATTTATTTGCAATCAACTTCGATTTTATTGGATTTTGTCGAGTATTTTTGGTGTAGGATGTATATTTGAGTAAATTTAGATGAAAATAACGACAATTTTTTGGATTGTGAAAAAAAATTTTAGTCGGAAGTGTCAAATTTTAATAAAGTTATTTGAAATCAACTTCGATTATTTTGGATTTTGTTGAGTATTTTTGTTGTAGGATCTATATTTGAGTAAATTTAGATGAAAATAACTACAATTTTTTGGATTGTCAAAAAAATTTCAGTTTGAAGTGTCAAATTTTAATAAATTTATTTGAAATCAACTTCGATTATTTTTTATTTTGTTGAGCATTTTTGTTCTAGGATCTATATTTGAGTAAATTTAGATGAAAATAACTTCAATTTTTTGGATTGTGAAAAAAATTTTAGTTGGATGTGTCAAATTATAATAAATTTATTTGAAACCAACTTCGTTTTTTTGGACGATGTTAAGTTTTTTGGATAGGGAAGCTTAATTTGAGTAATATCAGTAGAAATTAACATCGATTTTTTTTTATTTTGACAAGATTTTTGTCAAATTTTAAGAATTTTTTTTTTAATCAACTTCGATTATTTTGCATTTTGTTGAGTATTTTTGTTGTAGGATCTATATTTGAGTAAATTTAGATAAAAATAACTTCAATTTTTTGGATTGTGAAAAAAAGTTTAGTTGGAAGTGTCAAATTTTAATAAATTTATTTGAAATCAACTTCGATTTTATTGGATTTTGTCGAGTATTTTTGGTGTAGGATGTATATTTGAGTAAATTTAGATGAAAATAACTTCAATTTTTTGGATTGTGAAAAAAAATTAGTTGGAAGTGTCAAATTGTAATAAATTTAATTGAAATCAACTTGAATTATTTTGGATTTTGTTGAGTATTTTTGTTGTAGGATCTATATTTGAGTAAATTTAGATGAAAATAACTTCAATTTTTTGGATTGTGAAAAAAAATTTAGTTGGAAGTGTCAAATTTTAATAAGTTTATTTGAAATCAACTTCGATTATTTTGAATTTTGTTCAGTATTTTTGTTGTAGGATGTATTTTTGAGTAAATTTAGATGAAAATAACTACAATTTTTTGGATTGTGAAAAAAATTTGAGTTGGAAATGTCAAATTCTAATAAATTTATTTGAAACCAACTTCGATGATTCTCGACTATGTTGAGTTTTTTTGATAGAGAAGCTTAATTTGAGTAATTTCAGTTGAAATTAACGTCGATTTTTTGGATTTTGTCACGATTTTTGTTAAATTTTAATAAATTTATTTGAAATCAACTTGGATAATTTTGGAATTTGTTGAGTATTTTTGTTGTAGGATCTATATTTGAGTAAATTTAGATAAAAATAACTTCAATTTTTTGGATTGTGAAAAAAAGTTTAGTTGGAAGTGTCAAATTTTAATAAATTTATTTGCAATCAACTTCGATTTTATCGGATTTTGTCGAGTATTTTTGGTGTAGGATGTATATTTGAGTAAATTTAGATGAAAATAACGACAATTTTTTGGATTATGAAAAAAAATTTTAGTCGGAAGTGTCAAATTTTAATAAAGTTATTTGAAATCAACTTGAATTATTTTGGATTTTGTTGAGTATTGTTGTTGTAGGATCTATATTTGAGTAAATTTAGATGAAAATAACTTCAATTTTTTGGACTGTGAAAAAAATTTTAGTTGCAAGTGTAAAAGTTTAATAAATTTATTTGAAACCAACTTCGATTATTTTGGATTTTGTTGAGTATTTTTGTTGTAGGATCTATACTTGAGTAAATTTAGATGAAAATAACTTCAATTTTTTGGATTGTGAAAAAAATTTCAGTTGGAAGTGTCAAATTTTAATAAATTTATTTGAAATCAACTTCGAATATTTTTTATTTTGTTGAGCATTTTTGTTGTAGGATCTATACTTGAGTAAATTTAGATAAAAATAACTTCAATTTTTTGGATTGTGAAAAAAATTTCAGTTGGAAGTGTCAAATTTTAATAAATTTATTGGAAACCAACTTCAATTTTTTGGGATTTTGTTTCGTATTTTTGTTGTAGGGTCTATATTAGAGTAAATTTTGATGAAGATAACTTCAATTTTTTGAATTGTGAAAAAATTTTAGTTGAAAGTGTCAAATTTTAATAAATTTATTTGAAATCAACTTCGATTATTTTTTATTTTGTTGAGCATATTTGTTATGTAGGATGTATATTTGAGTAAATTTAGATGAAAATAACGACAATTTTTTGGATTATGAAAAAAAATTTTAGTCGGAAGTGTCAAATTTTAATAAAGTTATTTGAAATCAACTTGAATTATTTTGGATTTTGTTGAGTATTGTTGTTGTAGGATCTATATTTGAGTAAATTTAGATGAAAATAACTTCAATTTTTTGGACTGTGAAAAAAATTTTAGTTGCAAGTGTAAAAGTTTAATAAATTTATTTGAAACCAACTTCGATTATTTTGGATTTTGTTGAGTATTTTTGTTGTAGGATCTATACTTGAGTAAATTTAGATGAAAATAACTTCAATTTTTTGGATTGTGAAAAAAATTTCAGTTGGAAGTGTCAAATTTTAATAAATTTATTTGAAATCAACTTCGAATATTTTTTATTTTGTTGAGCATTTTTGTTGTAGGATCTATACTTGAGTAAATTTAGATAAAAATAACTTCAATTTTTTGGATTGTGAAAAAAATTTCAGTTGGAAGTGTCAAATTTTAATAAATTTATTGGAAACCAACTTCAATTTTTTGGGATTTTGTTTCGTATTTTTGTTGTAGGGTCTATATTAGAGTAAATTTTGATGAAGATAACTTCAATTTTTTGAATTGTGAAAAAATTTTAGTTGAAAGTGTCAAATTTTAATAAATTTATTTGAAATCAACTTCGATTATTTTTTATTTTGTTGAGCATATTTGTTATAGGATCTATACTTGAGTAAATTTAGATGAAAATAACAATAATTTTTAGGATTGTGAAAATAATTTTAGTTGGAAGTGTCAAATTTTAATAAATTTATTTGAAATCAACTTGAATTATTTTGGATTTTGTTCAGTATTTTTGTTGTAGGAAGTATTTTTGAGTAAATTTAGATGAAAATAACGACAATTTTTTGGATTGTGAAAAAAATTTAGTTGGAAGTGTCAAATTTTAATAAATTTATTTGAAATCAACTTCGATTGTTTTGGATTTTGTTGAGTATTTTTGTTGTAGGGTCTATATTTGAGTAAATTTAGATGAAAATAACGACAATTTTTTGGATTGTGAAAAAAAATTAGTTGGAAGTGTCAAATTGTAATAAATTTAATTGAAATCAACTTGAATTATTTTGGATTTTGTTGAGTATTTTTGTTGTAGGATCTATATTTGAGTAAATTTAGATGAAAATAACTTCAATTTTTTGGATTGTGAAAAAAAATTTAGTTGGAAGTGTCAAATTTTAATAAGTTTATTTGAAATCAACTTCGATTATTTTGAATTTTGTTCAGTATTTTTGTTGTAGGATGTATTTTTGAGTAAATTTAGATGAAAATAACTACAATTTTTTGGATTGTGAAAAAAATTTGAGTTGGAAATGTCAAATTCTAATAAATTTATTTGAAACCAACTTCGATGATTCTCGACTATGTTGAGTTTTTTTGATAGAGAAGCTTAATTTGAGTAATTTCAGTTGAAATTAACGTCGATTTTTTGGATTTTGTCACGATTTTTGTTAAATTTTAATAAATTTATTTGAAATCAACTTGGATAATTTTGGAATTTGTTGAGTATTTTTGTTGTAGGATCTATATTTGAGTAAATTTAGATGAAAATAACTTCAATTTTTAGGATTGTGAAAATAATTTTAGTTGGAAGTGTCAAATTTTAATAAATTTATTTGAAATCAACTTCGATTATTTTGAATTTTGTTCAGTATTTTTGTTGTAGGATGTATTTTTGAGTAAATTTAGATGAAAATAACTACAATTTTTTGGATTGTGAAAAAAATTTGAGTTGGAAATGTCAAATTCTAATAAATTTATTTGAAACCAACTTCGATGATTCTCGACTATGTTGAGTTTTTTTGATAGAGAAGCTTAATTTGAGTAATTTCAGTTGAAATTAACGTCGATTTTTTGGATTTTGTCACGATTTTTGTTAAATTTTAATAAATTTATTTGAAATCAACTTGGATAATTTTGGAATTTGTTGAGTATTTTTGTTGTAGGATCTATATTTGAGTAAATTTAGATAAAAATAACTTCAATTTTTTGAATTGTGAAAAAATTTTAGTTGGAAGTGTCAAATTTTAATAAATTTATTTGAAATCAACTTCGATTATTTTTTATTTTGTTGAGCATTTTTTTTATAGGATCTATACTTGAGTAAATTTAGATGAAAATAACTTTAATTTTTTGGATTGTGAAAAAAATTTTAGTTGGAAGTGCAAATTTTAATAAATTTATTTGAAATCAACTTGAATTATTTTGGATTTTGTTGAGTATTTTTCTTGTAGGATCTATATTTGAGTAAATTTTAATGAAAATAACTTCAATTTTGTGGATTGTGAAAAAAATGTTAGTTGGAAGTGTCAAATTTTAATAAATTTATTTGAAATCAACTTCGATTTTTTTTGGATTTTGTCGAGTATTTTTGGTGTAGGATGTATATTTGAGTAAATTTAGATGAAAATAACTTCAATTTTTTGGATTGTGAAAAAAAGTTTAGTTGGAAGTGTCAAATTTTAATAAATTTATTTGCAATCAACTTCGATTTTATTGGATTTTGTCGAGTATTTTTGGTGTAGGATGTATATTTGAGTAAATTTAGATGAAAATAACGACAATTTTTTGGATTGTGAAAAAAAATTTTAGTCGGAAGTGTCAAATTTTAATAAAGTTATTTGAAATCAACTTCGATTATTTTGGATTTTGTTGAGTATTTTTGTTGTAGGATCTATATTTGAGTAAATTTAGATGAAAATAACTACAATTTTTTGGATTGTCAAAAAAATTTCAGTTTGAAGTGTCAAATTTTAATAAATTTATTTGAAATCAACTTCGATTATTTTTTATTTTGTTGAGCATTTTTGTTCTAGGATCTATATTTGAGTAAATTTAGATGAAAATAACTTCAATTTTTTGGATTGTGAAAAAAATTTTAGTTGGATGTGTCAAATTATAATAAATTTATTTGAAACCAACTTCGTTTTTTTGGACGATGTTAAGTTTTTTGGATAGGGAAGCTTAATTTGAGTAATATAAGTAGAAATTAACATCGATTTTTTTTTATTTTGACAAGATTTTTGTCAAATTTTAATAATTTTTTTTTTAATCAACTTCGATTATTTTGCATTTTGTTGAGTATTTTTGTTGTAGGATCTATATTTGAGTAAATTTAGATAAAAATAACTTCAATTTTTTGGATTGTGAAAAAAAGTTTAGTTGGAAGTGTCAAATTTTAATAAATTTATTTGAAATCAACTTCGATTTTATTGGATTTTGTCGAGTATTTTTGGTGTAGGATGTATATTTGAGTAAATTTAGATGAAAATAACTTCAATTTTTTGGATTGTGAAAAAAAATTAGTTGGAAGTGTCAAATTGTAATAAATTTAATTGAAATCAACTTGAATTATTTTGGATTTTGTTGAGTATTTTTGTTGTAGGATCTATATTTGAGTAAATTTAGATGAAAATAACTTCAATTTTTTGGATTGTGAAAAAAAATTTAGTTGGAAGTGTCAAATTTTAATAAGTTTATTTGAAATCAACTTCGATTATTTTGAATTTTGTTCAGTATTTTTGTTGTAGGATGTATTTTTGAGTAAATTTAGATGAAAATAACTACAATTTTTTGGATTGTGAAAAAAATTTGAGTTGGAAATGTCAAATTCTAATAAATTTATTTGAAACCAACTTCGATGATTCTCGACTATGTTGAGTTTTTTTGATAGAGAAGCTTAATTTGAGTAATTTCAGTTGAAATTAACGTCGATTTTTTGGATTTTGTCACGATTTTTGTTAAATTTTAATAAATTTATTTGAAATCAACTTGGATAATTTTGGAATTTGTTGAGTATTTTTGTTGTAGGATCTATATTTGAGTAAATTTAGATAAAAATAACTTCAATTTTTTGAATTGTGAAAAAATTTTAGTTGGAAGTGTCAAATTTTAATAAATTTATTTGAAATCAACTTCGATTATTTTTTATTTTGTTGAGCATTTTTTTTATAGGATCTATACTTGAGTAAATTTAGATGAAAATAACTTTAATTTTTTGGATTGTGAAAAAAATTTTAATTGGAAGTGTCAAATTGTAATAAATTTAATTGAAATCAAATTGAATTATTTTGGATTTTGTTGAGTATTTTTGTTGTAGGATCTATATTTGAGTAAATTTAGATGAAAATAACTTCAATTTTTTGGATTGTGAAAAAAAATTTAGTTGGAAGTGTCAAATTTTAATAAGTTTATTTGAAATCAACTTCGATTATTTTGAATTTTGTTCAGTATTTTTGTTGTAGGATGTATTTTTGAGTAAATTTAGATGAAAATAACTACAATTTTTTGGATTGTGAAAAAAATTTGAGTTGGAAATGTCAAATTCTAATAAATTTATTTGAAACCAACTTCGATGATTCTCGACTATGTTGAGTTTTTTTGATAGAGAAGCTTAATTTGAGTAATTTCAGTTGAAATTAACGTCGATTTTTTGGATTTTGTCACGATTTTTGTTAAATTTTAATAAATTTATTTGAAATCAACTTGGATAATTTTGGAATTTGTTGAGTATTTTTATTGTAGGATCTATATTTGAGTAAATTTAGATAAAAATAACTTCAATTTTTTGGATTGTGAAAAAAAGTTTAGTTGGAAGTGTCAAATTTTAATAAATTTATTTGCAATCAACTTCGATTTTATCGGATTTTGTCGAGTATTTTTGGTGTAGGATGTATATTTGAGTAAATTTAGATGAAAATAACGACAATTTTTTGGATTGTGAAAAAAAATTTTAGTCGGAAGTGTCAAATTTTAATAAAGTTATTTGAAATCAACTTGAATTATTTTGGATTTTGTTGAGTATTGTTGTTGTAGGATCTATATTTGAGTAAATTTAGATGAAAATAACTTCAATTTTTTGGACTGTGAAAAAAATTTTAGTTGCAAGTGTAAAAGTTTAATAAATTTATTTGAAACCAACTTCGATTATTTTGGATTTTGTTGAGTATTTTTGTTGTAGGATCTATACTTGAGTAAATTTAGATGAAAATAACTTCAATTTTTTGGATTGTGAAAAAAATTTCAGTTGGAAGTGTCAAATTTTAATAAATTTATTTGAAATCAACTTCGAATATTTTTTATTTTGTTGAGCATTTTTGTTGTAGGATCTATACTTGAGTAAATTTAGATAAAAATAACTTCAATTTTTTGGATTGTGAAAAAAATTTCAGTTGGAAGTGTCAAATTTTAATAAATTTATTGGAAACCAACTTCAATTTTTTGGGATTTTGTTTCGTATTTTTGTTGTAGGGTCTATATTAGAGTAAATTTTGATGAAGATAACTTCAATTTTTTGAATTGTGAAAAAATTTTAGTTGAAAGTGTCAAATATTAATAAATTTATTTGAAATCAACTTCGATTATTTTTTATTTTGTTGAGCATATTTGTTATAGGATCTATACTTGAGTAAATTTAGATGAAAATAACAATAATTTTTAGGATTGTGAAAATAATTTTAGTTGGAAGTGTCAAATTTTAATAAATTTATTTGAAATCAACTTGAATTATTTTGGATTTTGTTCAGTATTTTTGTTGTAGGAAGTATTTTTGAGTAAATTTAGATGAAAATAACGACAATTTTTTGGATTGTGAAAAAAATTTAGTTGGAAGTGTCAAATTTTAATAAATTTATTTGAAATCAACTTCGATTGTTTTGGATTTTGTTGAGTATTTTTGTTGTAGGGTCTATATTTGAGTAAATTTAGATGAAAATAACGACAATTTTTTGGATTGTGAAAAAAAAATTTAGTTGGAAGTGTCAAATTTTAATAAATTTATTTGAAATCAACTTGAATTATTTTGGATTTTGTTGAGTATTTTTGTTGTAGAATCTATATTTGAGTAAATTTAGATGAAAATAACTTCAATTTTTTGGATTGTGAAAAAAATTTTAGTTGGAAGTGCAAATTTTAATAAATTTATTTGAAATCAACTTGAATTATTTTGGATTTTGTTGAGTATTTTTGTTGTAGGATCTATATTTGAGTAAATTTTAATGAAAATAACTTCAATTTTGTGGATTGTGAAAAAAATGTTAGTTGGAAGTGTCAAATGTTAATAAATTTATTTGAAATCAACTTCGATTTTTTTTGGATTTTGTCGAGTATTTTTGTTGTAGGATGTATATTTGAGTAAATTTAGATGAAAATAACTTCAATTTTGTGGATTGTGAAAAAAATTTTAGTTGGAAGTGTCAAATTTTAATAAATTTATTTGAAATCAACTTCGATTTTTTTTTTATTTTGTCGAGTATTTTTGGTGTAGGATGTATATTTGAGTAAATTTAGATGAAAATAACTTCAATTTTTTGGATTGTGAAAAAAAGTTTAGTTGGAAGTGTCAAATTTTAATAAATTTATTTGAAATCAACTTCGATTTTATTGGATTTTGTCGAGTATTTTTGGTGTAGGATGTATATTTGAGTAAATTTAGATGAAAATAACTTCAATTTTTTGGATTGTGAAAAAAAATTAGTTGGAAGTGTCAAATTGTAATAAATTTAATTGAAATCAACTTGAATTATTTTGGATTTTGTTGAGTATTTTTGTTGTAGGATCTATATTTGAGTAAATTTAGATGAAAATAACTTCAATTTTTTGGATTGTGAAAAAAAATTTAGTTGGAAGTGTCAAATTTTAATAAGTTTATTTGAAATCAACTTCGATTATTTTGAATTTTGTTCAGTATTTTTGTTGTAGGATGTATTTTTGAGTAAATTTAGATGAAAATAACTACAATTTTTTGGATTGTGAAAAAAATTTGAGTTGGAAATGTCAAATTCTAATAAATTTATTTGAAACCAACTTCGATGATTCTCGACTATGTTGAGTTTTTTTGATAGAGAAGCTTAATTTGAGTAATTTCAGTTGAAATTAACGTCGATTTTTTGGATTTTGTCACGATTTTTGTTAAATTTTAATAAATTTATTTGAAATCAACTTGGATAATTTTGGAATTTGTTGAGTATTTTTGTTGTAGGATCTATATTTGAGTAAATTTAGATGAAAATAACTTCAATTTTTAGGATTGTGAAAATAATTTTAGTTGGAAGTGTCAAATTTTAATAAATTTATTTGAAATCAACTTCGATTATTTTGAATTTTGTTCAGTATTTTTGTTGTAGGATGTATTTTTGAGTAAATTTAGATGAAAATAACTACAATTTTTTGGATTGTGAAAAAAATTTGAGTTGGAAATGTCAAATTCTAATAAATTTATTTGAAACCAACTTCGATGATTCTCGACTATGTTGAGTTTTTTTGATAGAGAAGCTTAATTTGAGTAATTTCAGTTGAAATTAACGTCGATTTTTTGGATTTTGTCACGATTTTTGTTAAATTTTAATAAATTTATTTGAAATCAACTTGGATAATTTTGGAATTTGTTGAGTATTTTTGTTGTAGGATCTATATTTGAGTAAATTTAGATAAAAATAACTTCAATTTTTTGAATTGTGAAAAAATTTTAGTTGGAAGTGTCAAATTTTAATAAATTTATTTGAAATCAACTTCGATTATTTTTTATTTTGTTGAGCATTTTTTTTATAGGATCTATACTTGAGTAAATTTAGATGAAAATAACTTTAATTTTTTGGATTGTGAAAAAAATTTTAATTGGAAGTGTCAAATTGTAATAAATTTAATTGAAATCAACTTGAATTATTTTGGATTTTGTTGAGTATTTTTGTTGTAGGATCTATATTTGAGTAAATTTAGATGAAAATAACTTCAATTTTTTGGATTGTGAAAAAAAATTTAGTTGGAAGTGTCAAATTTTAATAAGTTTATTTGAAATCAACTTCGATTATTTTGAATTTTGTTCAGTATTTTTGTTGTAGGATGTATTTTTGAGTAAATTTAGATGAAAATAACTACAATTTTTTGGATTGTGAAAAAAATTTGAGTTGGAAATGTCAAATTCTAATAAATTTATTTGAAACCAACTTCGATGATTCTCGACTATGTTGAGTTTTTTTGATAGAGAAGCTTAATTTGAGTAATTTCAGTTGAAATTAACGTCGATTTTTTGGATTTTGTCACGATTTTTGTTAAATTTTAATAAATTTATTTGAAATCAACTTGGATAATTTTGGAATTTGTTGAGTATTTTTGTTGTAGGATCTATATTTGAGTAAATTTAGATAAAAATAACTTCAATTGTTTGAATTGTGAAAAAATTTTAGTTGGAAGTGTCAAATTTTAATAAATTTATTTGAAATCAACTTCGATTATTTTTTATTTTGTTGAGCATTTTTTTTATAGGATCTATACTTGAGTAAATTTAGATGAAAATAACTTTAATTTTTTGGATTGTGAAAAAAATTTTAATTGGAAGTGTCCAATTTTAATAAATTTATTTGAAACCAACTTCGAATATTTTTCATTTTGTTGAGCATTTTTGTTGTAGGATCTATACTAGAGTAAATTTAGATAAAAATAACTTCAATTTTTTGGATTGTGAAAAAAATTTCAGTTGGAAGTGTCAAATTTTAATAAATTTATTGGAAACCAACTTCAATTTTTTGGGATTTTGTTTCGTATTTTTGTTGTAGGGTCTATATTAGAGTAAATTTTGATGAAGATAACTTCAATTTTTTGAATTGTGAAAAAATTTTAGTTGAAAGTGTCAAATTTTAATAAATTTATTTGAAATCAACTTCGATTATTTTTTATTTTGTTGAGCATATTTGTTATAGGATCTATACTTGAGTAAATTTAGATGAAAATAACAATAATTTTTAGGATTGTGAAAATAATTTTAGTTGGAAGTGTCAAATTTTAATAAATTTATTTGAAATCAACTTGAATTATTTTGGATTTTGTTCAGTATTTTTGTTGTAGGAAGTATTTTTGAGTAAATTTAGATGAAAATAACGACAATTTTTTGGATTGTGAAAAAAAATTTAGTTGGAAGTGTCAAATTTTAATAAATTTATTTGAAATCAACTTCGATTGTTTTGGATTTTGTTGAGTATTTTTGTTGTAGGGTCTATATTTGAGTAAATTTAGATGAAAATAACGACAATTTTTTGGATTGTGAAAAAAAAATGTAGTTGGAAGTGTCAAATTTTAATAAATTTATTTGAAATCAACTTGAATTATTTTGGATTTTGTTGAGTATTTTTGTTGTTGAATCTATATTTGAGTAAATTTAGATGAAAATAACTTCAATTTTTTGGATTGTGAAAAAAATTTTAGTTGGAAGTGCAAATTTTAATAAATTTATTTGAAATCAACTTGAATTATTTTGGATTTTGTTGAGTATTTTTGTTGTAGGATCTATATTTGAGTAAATTTTAATGAAAAAAACTTCAATTTTGTGGATTGTGAAAAAAATGTTAGTTGGAAGTGTCAAATTTTAATAAATTTATTTGAAATCAACTTCGATTTTTTTTGGATTTTGTCGAGTATTTTTGGTGTAGGATGTATATTTGAGTAAATTTAGATGAAAATAACTTCAATTTTTTGGATTGTGAAAAAAAGTTTAGTTGGAAGTGTCAAATTTTAATAAATTTATTTGCAATCAACTTCGATTTTATCGGATTTTGTCGAGTATTTTTGGTGTAGGATGTATATTTGAGTAAATTTAGATGAAAATAACGACAATTTTTTGGATTGTGAAAAAAAATTTTAGTCGGAAGTGTCAAATTTTAATAAAGTTATTTGAAATCAACTTGAATTATTTTGGATTTTGTTGAGTATTGTTGTTGTAGGATCTATATTTGAGTAAATTTAGATGAAAATAACTTCAATTTTTTGGACTGTGAAAAAAATTTTAGTTGCAAGTGTAAAAGTTTAATAAATTTATTTGAAACCAACTTCGATTATTTTGGATTTTGTTGAGTATTTTTGTTGTAGGATCTATACTTGAGTAAATTTAGATGAAAATAACTTCAATTTTTTGGATTGTGAAAAAAATTTCAGTTGGAAGTGTCAAATTTTAATAAATTTATTTGAAATCAACTTCGAATATTTTTTATTTTGTTGAGCATTTTTGTTGTAGGATCTATACTTGAGTAAATTTAGATAAAAATAACTTCAATTTTTTGGATTGTGAAAAAAATTTCAGTTGGAAGTGTCAAATTTTAATAAATTTATTGGAAACCAACTTGAATTATTTTGGATTTTGTTGAGTATTTTTGTTGTAGGATCTATATTTGAGTAAATTTAGATGAAAATAACTTCAATTTTTTGGATTGTGAAAAAAAATTTAGTTGGAAGTGTCAAATTTTAATAAGTTTATTTGAAATCAACTTCGATTATTTTGAATTTTGTTCAGTATTTTTGTTGTAGGATGTATTTTTGAGTAAATTTAGATGAAAATAACTACAATTTTTTGGATTGTGAAAAAAATTTGAGTTGGAAATGTCAAATTCTAATAAATTTATTTGAAACCAACTTCGATGATTCTCGACTATGTTGAGTTTTTTTGATAGAGAAGCTTAATTTGAGTAATTTCAGTTGAAATTAACGTCGATTTTTTGGATTTTGTCACGATTTTTGTTAAATTTTAATAAATTTATTTGAAATCAACTTGGATAATTTTGGAATTTGTTGAGTATTTTTGTTGTAGGATCTATATTTGAGTAAATTTAGATAAAAATAACTTCAATTTTTTGAATTGTGAAAAAATTTTAGTTGGAAGTGTCAAATTTTAATAAATTTATTTGAAATCAACTTCGATTATTTTTTATTTTGTTGAGCATTTTTTTTATAGGATCTATACTTGAGTAAATTTAGATGAAAATAACTTTAATTTTTTGGATTGTGAAAAAAATTTTAATTGGAAGTGTCAAATTGTAATAAATTTAATTGAAATCAAATTGAATTATTTTGGATTTTGTTGAGTATTTTTGTTGTAGGATCTATATTTGAGTAAATTTAGATGAAAATAACTTCAATTTTTTGGATTGTGAAAAAAAATTTAGTTGGAAGTGTCAAATTTTAATAAGTTTATTTGAAATCAACTTCGATTATTTTGAATTTTGTTCAGTATTTTTGTTGTAGGATGTATTTTTGAGTAAATTTAGATGAAAATAACTACAATTTTTTGGATTGTGAAAAAAATTTGAGTTGGAAATGTCAAATTCTAATAAATTTATTTGAAACCAACTTCGATGATTCTCGACTATGTTGAGTTTTTTTGATAGAGAAGCTTAATTTGAGTAATTTCAGTTGAAATTAACGTCGATTTTTTGGATTTTGTCACGATTTTTGTTAAATTTTAATAAATTTATTTGAAATCAACTTGGATAATTTTGGAATTTGTTGAGTATTTTTATTGTAGGATCTATATTTGAGTAAATTTAGATAAAAATAACTTCAATTTTTTGGATTGTGAAAAAAAGTTTAGTTGGAAGTGTCAAATTTTAATAAATTTATTTGCAATCAACTTCGATTTTATCGGATTTTGTCGAGTATTTTTGGTGTAGGATGTATATTTGAGTAAATTTAGATGAAAATAACGACAATTTTTTGGATTGTGAAAAAAAATTTTAGTCGGAAGTGTCAAATTTTAATAAAGTTATTTGAAATCAACTTGAATTATTTTGGATTTTGTTGAGTATTGTTGTTGTAGGATCTATATTTGAGTAAATTTAGATGAAAATAACTTCAATTTTTTGGACTGTGAAAAAAATTTTAGTTGCAAGTGTAAAAGTTTAATAAATTTATTTGAAACCAACTTCGATTATTTTGGATTTTGTTGAGTATTTTTGTTGTAGGATCTATACTTGAGTAAATTTAGATGAAAATAACTTCAATTTTGTGGATTGTGAAAAAAATTTTAGTTGGAAGTGTCAAATTTTAATAAATTTATTTGAAATCAACTTCGATTTTTTTTTTATTTTGTCGAGTATTTTTGGTGTAGGATGTATATTTGAGTAAATTTAGATGAAAATAACTTCAATTTTTTGGATTGTGAAAAAAAGTTTAGTTGGAAGTGTCAAATTTTAATAAATTTATTTGAAATCAACTTCGATTTTATTGGATTTTGTCGAGTATTTTTGGTGTAGGATGTATATTTGAGTAAATTTAGATGAAAATAACTTCAATTTTTTGGATTGTGAAAAAAAATTAGTTGGAAGTGTCAAATTGTAATAAATTTAATTGAAATCAACTTGAATTATTTTGGATTTTGTTGAGTATTTTTGTTGTAGGATCTATATTTGAGTAAATTTAGATGAAAATAACTTCAATTTTTTGGATTGTGAAAAAAAATTTAGTTGGAAGTGTCAAATTTTAATAAGTTTATTTGAAATCAACTTCGATTATTTTGAATTTTGTTCAGTATTTTTGTTGTAGGATGTATTTTTGAGTAAATTTAGATGAAAATAACTACAATTTTTTGGATTGTGAAAAAAATTTGAGTTGGAAATGTCAAATTCTAATAAATTTATTTGAAACCAACTTCGATGATTCTCGACTATGTTGAGTTTTTTTGATAGAGAAGCTTAATTTGAGTAATTTCAGTTGAAATTAACGTCGATTTTTTGGATTTTGTCACGATTTTTGTTAAATTTTAATAAATTTATTTGAAATCAACTTGGATAATTTTGGAATTTGTTGAGTATTTTTGTTGTAGGATCTATATTTGAGTAAATTTAGATGAAAATAACTTCAATTTTTAGGATTGTGAAAATAATTTTAGTTGGAAGTGTCAAATTTTAATAAATTTATTTGAAATCAACTTCGATTATTTTGAATTTTGTTCAGTATTTTTGTTGTAGGATGTATTTTTGAGTAAATTTAGATGAAAATAACTACAATTTTTTGGATTGTGAAAAAAATTTGAGTTGGAAATGTCAAATTCTAATAAATTTATTTGAAACCAACTTCGATGATTCTCGACTATGTTGAGTTTTTTTGATAGAGAAGCTTAATTTGAGTAATTTCAGTTGAAATTAACGTCGATTTTTTGGATTTTGTCACGATTTTTGTTAAATTTTAATAAATTTATTTGAAATCAACTTGGATAATTTTGGAATTTGTTGAGTATTTTTGTTGTAGGATCTATATTTGAGTAAATTTAGATAAAAATAACTTCAATTTTTTGAATTGTGAAAAAATTTTAGTTGGAAGTGTCAAATTTTAATAAATTTATTTGAAATCAACTTCGATTATTTTTTATTTTGTTGAGCATTTTTTTTATAGGATCTATACTTGAGTAAATTTAGATGAAAATAACTTTAATTTTTTGGATTGTGAAAAAAATTTTAATTGGAAGTGTCAAATTGTAATAAATTTAATTGAAATCAACTTGAATTATTTTGGATTTTGTTGAGTATTTTTGTTGTAGGATCTATATTTGAGTAAATTTAGATGAAAATAACTTCAATTTTTTGGATTGTGAAAAAAAATTTAGTTGGAAGTGTCAAATTTTAATAAGTTTATTTGAAATCAACTTCGATTATTTTGAATTTTGTTCAGTATTTTTGTTGTAGGATGTATTTTTGAGTAAATTTAGATGAAAATAACTACAATTTTTTGGATTGTGAAAAAAATTTGAGTTGGAAATGTCAAATTCTAATAAATTTATTTGAAACCAACTTCGATGATTCTCGACTATGTTGAGTTTTTTTGATAGAGAAGCTTAATTTGAGTAATTTCAGTTGAAATTAACGTCGATTTTTTGGATTTTGTCACGATTTTTGTTAAATTTTAATAAATTTATTTGAAATCAACTTGGATAATTTTGGAATTTGTTGAGTATTTTTGTTGTAGGATCTATATTTGAGTAAATTTAGATAAAAATAACTTCAATTGTTTGAATTGTGAAAAAATTTTAGTTGGAAGTGTCAAATTTTAATAAATTTATTTGAAATCAACTTCGATTATTTTTTATTTTGTTGAGCATTTTTTTTATAGGATCTATACTTGAGTAAATTTAGATGAAAATAACTTTAATTTTTTGGATTGTGAAAAAAATTTTAATTGGAAGTGTCCAATTTTAATAAATTTATTTGAAACCAACTTCGAATATTTTTCATTTTGTTGAGCATTTTTGTTGTAGGATCTATACTAGAGTAAATTTAGATAAAAATAACTTCAATTTTTTGGATTGTGAAAAAAATTTCAGTTGGAAGTGTCAAATTTTAATAAATTTATTGGAAACCAACTTCAATTTTTTGGGATTTTGTTTCGTATTTTTGTTGTAGGGTCTATATTAGAGTAAATTTTGATGAAGATAACTTCAATTTTTTGAATTGTGAAAAAATTTTAGTTGAAAGTGTCAAATTTTAATAAATTTATTTGAAATCAACTTCGATTATTTTTTATTTTGTTGAGCATATTTGTTATAGGATCTATACTTGAGTAAATTTAGATGAAAATAACAATAATTTTTAGGATTGTGAAAATAATTTTAGTTGGAAGTGTCAAATTTTAATAAATTTATTTGAAATCAACTTGAATTATTTTGGATTTTGTTCAGTATTTTTGTTGTAGGAAGTATTTTTGAGTAAATTTAGATGAAAATAACGACAATTTTTTGGATTGTGAAAAAAAATTTAGTTGGAAGTGTCAAATTTTAATAAATTTATTTGAAATCAACTTCGATTGTTTTGGATTTTGTTGAGTATTTTTGTTGTAGGGTCTATATTTGAGTAAATTTAGATGAAAATAACGACAATTTTTTGGATTGTGAAAAAAAAATGTAGTTGGAAGTGTCAAATTTTAATAAATTTATTTGAAATCAACTTGAATTATTTTGGATTTTGTTGAGTATTTTTGTTGTTGAATCTATATTTGAGTAAATTTAGATGAAAATAACTTCAATTTTTTGGATTGTGAAAAAAATTTTAGTTGGAAGTGCAAATTTTAATAAATTTATTTGAAATCAACTTGAATTATTTTGGATTTTGTTGAGTATTTTTGTTGTAGGATCTATATTTGAGTAAATTTTAATGAAAAAAACTTCAATTTTGTGGATTGTGAAAAAAATGTTAGTTGGAAGTGTCAAATTTTAATAAATTTATTTGAAATCAACTTCGATTTTTTTTGGATTTTGTCGAGTATTTTTGGTGTAGGATGTATATTTGAGTAAATTTAGATGAAAATAACTTCAATTTTTTGGATTGTGAAAAAAAGTTTAGTTGGAAGTGTCAAATTTTAATAAATTTATTTGCAATCAACTTCGATTTTATCGGATTTTGTCGAGTATTTTTGGTGTAGGATGTATATTTGAGTAAATTTAGATGAAAATAACGACAATTTTTTGGATTGTGAAAAAAAATTTTAGTCGGAAGTGTCAAATTTTAATAAAGTTATTTGAAATCAACTTGAATTATTTTGGATTTTGTTGAGTATTGTTGTTGTAGGATCTATATTTGAGTAAATTTAGATGAAAATAACTTCAATTTTTTGGACTGTGAAAAAAATTTTAGTTGCAAGTGTAAAAGTTTAATAAATTTATTTGAAACCAACTTCGATTATTTTGGATTTTGTTGAGTATTTTTGTTGTAGGATCTATACTTGAGTAAATTTAGATGAAAATAACTTCAATTTTTTGGATTGTGAAAAAAATTTCAGTTGGAAGTGTCAAATTTTAATAAATTTATTTGAAATCAACTTCGAATATTTTTTATTTTGTTGAGCATTTTTGTTGTAGGATCTATACTTGAGTAAATTTAGATAAAAATAACTTCAATTTTTTGGATTGTGAAAAAAATTTCAGTTGGAAGTGTCAAATTTTAATAAATTTATTGGAAACCAACTTGAATTATTTTGGATTTTGTTGAGTATTTTTGTTGTAGGATCTATATTTGAGTAAATTTAGATGAAAATAACTTCAATTTTTTGGATTGTGAAAAAAAATTTAGTTGGAAGTGTCAAATTTTAATAAGTTTATTTGAAATCAACTTCGATTATTTTGAATTTTGTTCAGTATTTTTGTTGTAGGATGTATTTTTGAGTAAATTTAGATGAAAATAACTACAATTTTTTGGATTGTGAAAAAAATTTGAGTTGGAAATGTCAAATTCTAATAAATTTATTTGAAACCAACTTCGATGATTCTCGACTATGTTGAGTTTTTTTGATAGAGAAGCTTAATTTGAGTAATTTCAGTTGAAATTAACGTCGATTTTTTGGATTTTGTCACGATTTTTGTTAAATTTTAATAAATTTATTTGAAATCAACTTGGATAATTTTGGAATTTGTTGAGTATTTTTGTTGTAGGATCTATATTTGAGTAAATTTAGATAAAAATAACTTCAATTTTTTGAATTGTGAAAAAATTTTAGTTGGAAGTGTCAAATTTTAATAAATTTATTTGAAATCAACTTCGATTATTTTTTATTTTGTTGAGCATTTTTTTTATAGGATCTATACTTGAGTAAATTTAGATGAAAATAACTTTAATTTTTTGGATTGTGAAAAAAATTTTAATTGGAAGTGTCAAATTGTAATAAATTTAATTGAAATCAAATTGAATTATTTTGGATTTTGTTGAGTATTTTTGTTGTAGGATCTATATTTGAGTAAATTTAGATGAAAATAACTTCAATTTTTTGGATTGTGAAAAAAAATTTAGTTGGAAGTGTCAAATTTTAATAAGTTTATTTGAAATCAACTTCGATTATTTTGAATTTTGTTCAGTATTTTTGTTGTAGGATGTATTTTTGAGTAAATTTAGATGAAAATAACTACAATTTTTTGGATTGTGAAAAAAATTTGAGTTGGAAATGTCAAATTCTAATAAATTTATTTGAAACCAACTTCGATGATTCTCGACTATGTTGAGTTTTTTTGATAGAGAAGCTTAATTTGAGTAATTTCAGTTGAAATTAACGTCGATTTTTTGGATTTTGTCACGATTTTTGTTAAATTTTAATAAATTTATTTGAAATCAACTTGGATAATTTTGGAATTTGTTGAGTATTTTTATTGTAGGATCTATATTTGAGTAAATTTAGATAAAAATAACTTCAATTTTTTGGATTGTGAAAAAAAGTTTAGTTGGAAGTGTCAAATTTTAATAAATTTATTTGCAATCAACTTCGATTTTATCGGATTTTGTCGAGTATTTTTGGTGTAGGATGTATATTTGAGTAAATTTAGATGAAAATAACGACAATTTTTTGGATTGTGAAAAAAAATTTTAGTCGGAAGTGTCAAATTTTAATAAAGTTATTTGAAATCAACTTGAATTATTTTGGATTTTGTTGAGTATTGTTGTTGTAGGATCTATATTTGAGTAAATTTAGATGAAAATAACTTCAATTTTTTGGACTGTGAAAAAAATTTTAGTTGCAAGTGTAAAAGTTTAATAAATTTATTTGAAACCAACTTCGATTATTTTGGATTTTGTTGAGTATTTTTGTTGTAGGATCTATACTTGAGTAAATTTAGATGAAAATAACTTCAATTTTTTGGATTGTGAAAAAAATTTCAGTTGGAAGTGTCAAATTTTAATAAATTTATTTGAAATCAACTTCGAATATTTTTTATTTTGTTGAGCATTTTTGTTGTAGGATCTATACTTGAGTAAATTTAGATAAAAATAACTTCAATTTTTTGGATTGTGAAAAAAATTTCAGTTGGAAGTGTCAAATTTTAATAAATTTATTGGAAACCAACTTCAATTTTTTGGGATTTTGTTTCGTATTTTTGTTGTAGGGTCTATATTAGAGTAAATTTTGATGAAGATAACTTCAATTTTTTGAATTGTGAAAAAATTTTAGTTGAAAGTGTCAAATATTAATAAATTTATTTGAAATCAACTTCGATTATTTTTTATTTTGTTGAGCATATTTGTTATAGGATCTATACTTGAGTAAATTTAGATGAAAATAACAATAATTTTTAGGATTGTGAAAATAATTTTAGTTGGAAGTGTCAAATTTTAATAAATTTATTTGAAATCAACTTGAATTATTTTGGATTTTGTTCAGTATTTTTGTTGTAGGAAGTATTTTTGAGTAAATTTAGATGAAAATAACGACAATTTTTTGGATTGTGAAAAAAATTTAGTTGGAAGTGTCAAATTTTAATAAATTTATTTGAAATCAACTTCGATTGTTTTGGATTTTGTTGAGTATTTTTGTTGTAGGGTCTATATTTGAGTAAATTTAGATGAAAATAACGACAATTTTTTGGATTGTGAAAAAAAAATTTAGTTGGAAGTGTCAAATTTTAATAAATTTATTTGAAATCAACTTGAATTATTTTGGATTTTGTTGAGTATTTTTGTTGTAGAATCTATATTTGAGTAAATTTAGATGAAAATAACTTCAATTTTTTGGATTGTGAAAAAAATTTTAGTTGGAAGTGCAAATTTTAATAAATTTATTTGAAATCAACTTGAATTATTTTGGATTTTGTTGAGTATTTTTGTTGTAGGATCTATATTTGAGTAAATTTTAATGAAAATAACTTCAATTTTGTGGATTGTGAAAAAAATGTTAGTTGGAAGTGTCAAATGTTAATAAATTTATTTGAAATCAACTTCGATTTTTTTTGGATTTTGTCGAGTATTTTTGTTGTAGGATGTATATTTGAGTAAATTTAGATGAAAATAACTTCAATTTTGTGGATTGTGAAAAAAATTTTAGTTGGAAGTGTCAAATTTTAATAAATTTATTTGAAATCAACTTCGATTTTTTTTTTATTTTGTCGAGTATTTTTGGTGTAGGATGTATATTTGAGTAAATTTAGATGAAAATAACTTCAATTTTTTGGATTGTGAAAAAAATTTTAGTTGGAAGTGCAAATTTTAATAAATTTATTTGAAATCAACTTGAATTATTTTGGATTTTGTTGAGTATTTTTGTTGTAGGATCTATATTTGAGTAAATTTTAATGAAAATAACTTCAATTTTGTGGATTGTGAAAAAAATGTTAGTTGGAAGTGTCAAATTTTAATAAATTTATTTGAAATCAACTTCGATTTTTTTTGGATTTTGTCGAGTATTTTTGGTGTAGGATGTATATTTGAGTAAATTTAGATGAAAATAACTTCAATTTTTTGGATTGTGAAAAAAAGTTTAGTTGGAAGTGTCAAATTTTAATAAATTTATTTGCAATCAACTTCGATTTTATCGGATTTTGTCGAGTATTTTTGGTGTAGGATGTATATTTGAGTAAATTTAGATGAAAATAACGACAATTTTTTGGATTGTGAAAAAAAATTTTAGTCGGAAGTGTCAAATTTTAATAAAGTTATTTGAAATCAACTTGAATTATTTTGGATTTTGTTGAGTATTGTTGTTGTAGGATCTATATTTGAGTAAATTTAGATGAAAATAACTTCAATTTTTTGGACTGTGAAAAAAATTTTAGTTGCAAGTGTAAAAGTTTAATAAATTTATTTGAAACCAACTTCGATTATTTTGGATTTTGTTGAGTATTTTTGTTGTAGGATCTATACTTGAGTAAATTTAGATGAAAATAACTTCAATTTTTTGGATTGTGAAAAAAATTTCAGTTGGAAGTGTCAAATTTTAATAAATTTATTTGAAATCAACTTCGAATATTTTTTATTTTGTTGAGCATTTTTGTTGTAGGATCTATACTTGAGTAAATTTAGATAAAAATAACTTCAATTTTTTGGATTGTGAAAAAAATTTCAGTTGGAAGTGTCAAATTTTAATAAATTTATTGGAAACCAACTTGAATTATTTTGGATTTTGTTGAGTATTTTTGTTGTAGGATCTATATTTGAGTAAATTTAGATGAAAATAACTTCAATTTTTTGGATTGTGAAAAAAAATTTAGTTGGAAGTGTCAAATTTTAATAAGTTTATTTGAAATCAACTTCGATTATTTTGAATTTTGTTCAGTATTTTTGTTGTAGGATGTATTTTTGAGTAAATTTAGATGAAAATAACTACAATTTTTTGGATTGTGAAAAAAATTTGAGTTGGAAATGTCAAATTCTAATAAATTTATTTGAAACCAACTTCGATGATTCTCGACTATGTTGAGTTTTTTTGATAGAGAAGCTTAATTTGAGTAATTTCAGTTGAAATTAACGTCGATTTTTTGGATTTTGTCACGATTTTTGTTAAATTTTAATAAATTTATTTGAAATCAACTTGGATAATTTTGGAATTTGTTGAGTATTTTTGTTGTAGGATCTATATTTGAGTAAATTTAGATAAAAATAACTTCAATTTTTTGAATTGTGAAAAAATTTTAGTTGGAAGTGTCAAATTTTAATAAATTTATTTGAAATCAACTTCGATTATTTTTTATTTTGTTGAGCATTTTTTTTATAGGATCTATACTTGAGTAAATTTAGATGAAAATAACTTTAATTTTTTGGATTGTGAAAAAAATTTTAATTGGAAGTGTCAAATTGTAATAAATTTAATTGAAATCAAATTGAATTATTTTGGATTTTGTTGAGTATTTTTGTTGTAGGATCTATATTTGAGTAAATTTAGATGAAAATAACTTCAATTTTTTGGATTGTGAAAAAAAATTTAGTTGGAAGTGTCAAATTTTAATAAGTTTATTTGAAATCAACTTCGATTATTTTGAATTTTGTTCAGTATTTTTGTTGTAGGATGTATTTTTGAGTAAATTTAGATGAAAATAACTACAATTTTTTGGATTGTGAAAAAAATTTGAGTTGGAAATGTCAAATTCTAATAAATTTATTTGAAACCAACTTCGATGATTCTCGACTATGTTGAGTTTTTTTGATAGAGAAGCTTAATTTGAGTAATTTCAGTTGAAATTAACGTCGATTTTTTGGATTTTGTCACGATTTTTGTTAAATTTTAATAAATTTATTTGAAATCAACTTGGATAATTTTGGAATTTGTTGAGTATTTTTATTGTAGGATCTATATTTGAGTAAATTTAGATAAAAATAACTTCAATTTTTTGGATTGTGAAAAAAAGTTTAGTTGGAAGTGTCAAATTTTAATAAATTTATTTGCAATCAACTTCGATTTTATCGGATTTTGTCGAGTATTTTTGGTGTAGGATGTATATTTGAGTAAATTTAGATGAAAATAACGACAATTTTTTGGATTGTGAAAAAAAATTTTAGTCGGAAGTGTCAAATTTTAATAAAGTTATTTGAAATCAACTTGAATTATTTTGGATTTTGTTGAGTATTGTTGTTGTAGGATCTATATTTGAGTAAATTTAGATGAAAATAACTTCAATTTTTTGGACTGTGAAAAAAATTTTAGTTGCAAGTGTAAAAGTTTAATAAATTTATTTGAAACCAACTTCGATTATTTTGGATTTTGTTGAGTATTTTTGTTGTAGGATCTATACTTGAGTAAATTTAGATGAAAATAACTTCAATTTTTTGGATTGTGAAAAAAATTTCAGTTGGAAGTGTCAAATTTTAATAAATTTATTTGAAATCAACTTCGAATATTTTTTATTTTGTTGAGCATTTTTGTTGTAGGATCTATACTTGAGTAAATTTAGATAAAAATAACTTCAATTTTTTGGATTGTGAAAAAAATTTCAGTTGGAAGTGTCAAATTTTAATAAATTTATTGGAAACCAACTTCAATTTTTTGGGATTTTGTTTCGTATTTTTGTTGTAGGGTCTATATTAGAGTAAATTTTGATGAAGATAACTTCAATTTTTTGAATTGTGAAAAAATTTTAGTTGAAAGTGTCAAATATTAATAAATTTATTTGAAATCAACTTCGATTATTTTTTATTTTGTTGAGCATATTTGTTATAGGATCTATACTTGAGTAAATTTAGATGAAAATAACAATAATTTTTAGGATTGTGAAAATAATTTTAGTTGGAAGTGTCAAATTTTAATAAATTTATTTGAAATCAACTTGAATTATTTTGGATTTTGTTCAGTATTTTTGTTGTAGGAAGTATTTTTGAGTAAATTTAGATGAAAATAACGACAATTTTTTGGATTGTGAAAAAAATTTAGTTGGAAGTGTCAAATTTTAATAAATTTATTTGAAATCAACTTCGATTGTTTTGGATTTTGTTGAGTATTTTTGTTGTAGGGTCTATATTTGAGTAAATTTAGATGAAAATAACGACAATTTTTTGGATTGTGAAAAAAAAATTTAGTTGGAAGTGTCAAATTTTAATAAATTTATTTGAAATCAACTTGAATTATTTTGGATTTTGTTGAGTATTTTTGTTGTAGAATCTATATTTGAGTAAATTTAGATGAAAATAACTTCAATTTTTTGGATTGTGAAAAAAATTTTAGTTGGAAGTGCAAATTTTAATAAATTTATTTGAAATCAACTTGAATTATTTTGGATTTTGTTGAGTATTTTTGTTGTAGGATCTATATTTGAGTAAATTTTAATGAAAATAACTTCAATTTTGTGGATTGTGAAAAAAATGTTAGTTGGAAGTGTCAAATGTTAATAAATTTATTTGAAATCAACTTCGATTTTTTTTGGATTTTGTCGAGTATTTTTGTTGTAGGATGTATATTTGAGTAAATTTAGATGAAAATAACTTCAATTTTGTGGATTGTGAAAAAAATTTTAGTTGGAAGTGTCAAATTTTAATAAATTTATTTGAAATCAACTTCGATTTTTTTTTTATTTTGTCGAGTATTTTTGGTGTAGGATGTATATTTGAGTAAATTTAGATGAAAATAACTTCAATTTTTTGGATTGTGAAAAAAAGTTTAGTTGGAAGTGTCAAATTTTAATAAATTTATTTGAAATCAACTTCGATTTTATTGGATTTTGTCGAGTATTTTTGGTGTAGGATGTATATTTGAGTAAATTTAGATGAAAATAACTTCAATTTTTTGGATTGTGAAAAAAAATTAGTTGGAAGTGTCAAATTGTAATAAATTTAATTGAAATCAACTTGAATTATTTTGGATTTTGTTGAGTATTTTTGTTGTAGGATCTATATTTGAGTAAATTTAGATGAAAATAACTTCAATTTTTTGGATTGTGAAAAAAAATTTAGTTGGAAGTGTCAAATTTTAATAAGTTTATTTGAAATCAACTTCGATTATTTTGAATTTTGTTCAGTATTTTTGTTGTAGGATGTATTTTTGAGTAAATTTAGATGAAAATAACTACAATTTTTTGGATTGTGAAAAAAATTTGAGTTGGAAATGTCAAATTCTAATAAATTTATTTGAAACCAACTTCGATGATTCTCGACTATGTTGAGTTTTTTTGATAGAGAAGCTTAATTTGAGTAATTTCAGTTGAAATTAACGTCGATTTTTTGGATTTTGTCACGATTTTTGTTAAATTTTAATAAATTTATTTGAAATCAACTTGGATAATTTTGGAATTTGTTGAGTATTTTTGTTGTAGGATCTATATTTGAGTAAATTTAGATGAAAATAACTTCAATTTTTAGGATTGTGAAAATAATTTTAGTTGGAAGTGTCAAATTTTAATAAATTTATTTGAAATCAACTTCGATTATTTTGAATTTTGTTCAGTATTTTTGTTGTAGGATGTATTTTTGAGTAAATTTAGATGAAAATAACTACAATTTTTTGGATTGTGAAAAAAATTTGAGTTGGAAATGTCAAATTCTAATAAATTTATTTGAAACCAACTTCGATGATTCTCGACTATGTTGAGTTTTTTTGATAGAGAAGCTTAATTTGAGTAATTTCAGTTGAAATTAACGTCGATTTTTTGGATTTTGTCACGATTTTTGTTAAATTTTAATAAATTTATTTGAAATCAACTTGGATAATTTTGGAATTTGTTGAGTATTTTTGTTGTAGGATCTATATTTGAGTAAATTTAGATAAAAATAACTTCAATTTTTTGAATTGTGAAAAAATTTTAGTTGGAAGTGTCAAATTTTAATAAATTTATTTGAAATCAACTTCGATTATTTTTTATTTTGTTGAGCATTTTTTTTATAGGATCTATACTTGAGTAAATTTAGATGAAAATAACTTTAATTTTTTGGATTGTGAAAAAAATTTTAATTGGAAGTGTCAAATTGTAATAAATTTAATTGAAATCAACTTGAATTATTTTGGATTTTGTTGAGTATTTTTGTTGTAGGATCTATATTTGAGTAAATTTAGATGAAAATAACTTCAATTTTTTGGATTGTGAAAAAAAATTTAGTTGGAAGTGTCAAATTTTAATAAGTTTATTTGAAATCAACTTCGATTATTTTGAATTTTGTTCAGTATTTTTGTTGTAGGATGTATTTTTGAGTAAATTTAGATGAAAATAACTACAATTTTTTGGATTGTGAAAAAAATTTGAGTTGGAAATGTCAAATTCTAATAAATTTATTTGAAACCAACTTCGATGATTCTCGACTATGTTGAGTTTTTTTGATAGAGAAGCTTAATTTGAGTAATTTCAGTTGAAATTAACGTCGATTTTTTGGATTTTGTCACGATTTTTGTTAAATTTTAATAAATTTATTTGAAATCAACTTGGATAATTTTGGAATTTGTTGAGTATTTTTGTTGTAGGATCTATATTTGAGTAAATTTAGATAAAAATAACTTCAATTGTTTGAATTGTGAAAAAATTTTAGTTGGAAGTGTCAAATTTTAATAAATTTATTTGAAATCAACTTCGATTATTTTTTATTTTGTTGAGCATTTTTTTTATAGGATCTATACTTGAGTAAATTTAGATGAAAATAACTTTAATTTTTTGGATTGTGAAAAAAATTTTAATTGGAAGTGTCCAATTTTAATAAATTTATTTGAAACCAACTTCGAATATTTTTCATTTTGTTGAGCATTTTTGTTGTAGGATCTATACTAGAGTAAATTTAGATAAAAATAACTTCAATTTTTTGGATTGTGAAAAAAATTTCAGTTGGAAGTGTCAAATTTTAATAAATTTATTGGAAACCAACTTCAATTTTTTGGGATTTTGTTTCGTATTTTTGTTGTAGGGTCTATATTAGAGTAAATTTTGATGAAGATAACTTCAATTTTTTGAATTGTGAAAAAATTTTAGTTGAAAGTGTCAAATTTTAATAAATTTATTTGAAATCAACTTCGATTATTTTTTATTTTGTTGAGCATATTTGTTATAGGATCTATACTTGAGTAAATTTAGATGAAAATAACAATAATTTTTAGGATTGTGAAAATAATTTTAGTTGGAAGTGTCAAATTTTAATAAATTTATTTGAAATCAACTTGAATTATTTTGGATTTTGTTCAGTATTTTTGTTGTAGGAAGTATTTTTGAGTAAATTTAGATGAAAATAACGACAATTTTTTGGATTGTGAAAAAAAATTTAGTTGGAAGTGTCAAATTTTAATAAATTTATTTGAAATCAACTTCGATTGTTTTGGATTTTGTTGAGTATTTTTGTTGTAGGGTCTATATTTGAGTAAATTTAGATGAAAATAACGACAATTTTTTGGATTGTGAAAAAAAAATGTAGTTGGAAGTGTCAAATTTTAATAAATTTATTTGAAATCAACTTGAATTATTTTGGATTTTGTTGAGTATTTTTGTTGTTGAATCTATATTTGAGTAAATTTAGATGAAAATAACTTCAATTTTTTGGATTGTGAAAAAAATTTTAGTTGGAAGTGCAAATTTTAATAAATTTATTTGAAATCAACTTGAATTATTTTGGATTTTGTTGAGTATTTTTGTTGTAGGATCTATATTTGAGTAAATTTTAATGAAAAAAACTTCAATTTTGTGGATTGTGAAAAAAATGTTAGTTGGAAGTGTCAAATTTTAATAAATTTATTTGAAATCAACTTCGATTTTTTTTGGATTTTGTCGAGTATTTTTGGTGTAGGATGTATATTTGAGTAAATTTAGATGAAAATAACTTCAATTTTTTGGATTGTGAAAAAAAGTTTAGTTGGAAGTGTCAAATTTTAATAAATTTATTTGCAATCAACTTCGATTTTATCGGATTTTGTCGAGTATTTTTGGTGTAGGATGTATATTTGAGTAAATTTAGATGAAAATAACGACAATTTTTTGGATTGTGAAAAAAAATTTTAGTCGGAAGTGTCAAATTTTAATAAAGTTATTTGAAATCAACTTGAATTATTTTGGATTTTGTTGAGTATTGTTGTTGTAGGATCTATATTTGAGTAAATTTAGATGAAAATAACTTCAATTTTTTGGACTGTGAAAAAAATTTTAGTTGCAAGTGTAAAAGTTTAATAAATTTATTTGAAACCAACTTCGATTATTTTGGATTTTGTTGAGTATTTTTGTTGTAGGATCTATACTTGAGTAAATTTAGATGAAAATAACTTCAATTTTTTGGATTGTGAAAAAAATTTCAGTTGGAAGTGTCAAATTTTAATAAATTTATTTGAAATCAACTTCGAATATTTTTTATTTTGTTGAGCATTTTTGTTGTAGGATCTATACTTGAGTAAATTTAGATAAAAATAACTTCAATTTTTTGGATTGTGAAAAAAATTTCAGTTGGAAGTGTCAAATTTTAATAAATTTATTGGAAACCAACTTGAATTATTTTGGATTTTGTTGAGTATTTTTGTTGTAGGATCTATATTTGAGTAAATTTAGATGAAAATAACTTCAATTTTTTGGATTGTGAAAAAAAATTTAGTTGGAAGTGTCAAATTTTAATAAGTTTATTTGAAATCAACTTCGATTATTTTGAATTTTGTTCAGTATTTTTGTTGTAGGATGTATTTTTGAGTAAATTTAGATGAAAATAACTACAATTTTTTGGATTGTGAAAAAAATTTGAGTTGGAAATGTCAAATTCTAATAAATTTATTTGAAACCAACTTCGATGATTCTCGACTATGTTGAGTTTTTTTGATAGAGAAGCTTAATTTGAGTAATTTCAGTTGAAATTAACGTCGATTTTTTGGATTTTGTCACGATTTTTGTTAAATTTTAATAAATTTATTTGAAATCAACTTGGATAATTTTGGAATTTGTTGAGTATTTTTGTTGTAGGATCTATATTTGAGTAAATTTAGATAAAAATAACTTCAATTTTTTGAATTGTGAAAAAATTTTAGTTGGAAGTGTCAAATTTTAATAAATTTATTTGAAATCAACTTCGATTATTTTTTATTTTGTTGAGCATTTTTTTTATAGGATCTATACTTGAGTAAATTTAGATGAAAATAACTTTAATTTTTTGGATTGTGAAAAAAATTTTAATTGGAAGTGTCAAATTGTAATAAATTTAATTGAAATCAAATTGAATTATTTTGGATTTTGTTGAGTATTTTTGTTGTAGGATCTATATTTGAGTAAATTTAGATGAAAATAACTTCAATTTTTTGGATTGTGAAAAAAAATTTAGTTGGAAGTGTCAAATTTTAATAAGTTTATTTGAAATCAACTTCGATTATTTTGAATTTTGTTCAGTATTTTTGTTGTAGGATGTATTTTTGAGTAAATTTAGATGAAAATAACTACAATTTTTTGGATTGTGAAAAAAATTTGAGTTGGAAATGTCAAATTCTAATAAATTTATTTGAAACCAACTTCGATGATTCTCGACTATGTTGAGTTTTTTTGATAGAGAAGCTTAATTTGAGTAATTTCAGTTGAAATTAACGTCGATTTTTTGGATTTTGTCACGATTTTTGTTAAATTTTAATAAATTTATTTGAAATCAACTTGGATAATTTTGGAATTTGTTGAGTATTTTTATTGTAGGATCTATATTTGAGTAAATTTAGATAAAAATAACTTCAATTTTTTGGATTGTGAAAAAAAGTTTAGTTGGAAGTGTCAAATTTTAATAAATTTATTTGCAATCAACTTCGATTTTATCGGATTTTGTCGAGTATTTTTGGTGTAGGATGTATATTTGAGTAAATTTAGATGAAAATAACGACAATTTTTTGGATTGTGAAAAAAAATTTTAGTCGGAAGTGTCAAATTTTAATAAAGTTATTTGAAATCAACTTGAATTATTTTGGATTTTGTTGAGTATTGTTGTTGTAGGATCTATATTTGAGTAAATTTAGATGAAAATAACTTCAATTTTTTGGACTGTGAAAAAAATTTTAGTTGCAAGTGTAAAAGTTTAATAAATTTATTTGAAACCAACTTCGATTATTTTGGATTTTGTTGAGTATTTTTGTTGTAGGATCTATACTTGAGTAAATTTAGATGAAAATAACTTCAATTTTTTGGATTGTGAAAAAAATTTCAGTTGGAAGTGTCAAATTTTAATAAATTTATTTGAAATCAACTTCGAATATTTTTTATTTTGTTGAGCATTTTTGTTGTAGGATCTATACTTGAGTAAATTTAGATAAAAATAACTTCAATTTTTTGGATTGTGAAAAAAATTTCAGTTGGAAGTGTCAAATTTTAATAAATTTATTGGAAACCAACTTCAATTTTTTGGGATTTTGTTTCGTATTTTTGTTGTAGGGTCTATATTAGAGTAAATTTTGATGAAGATAACTTCAATTTTTTGAATTGTGAAAAAATTTTAGTTGAAAGTGTCAAATATTAATAAATTTATTTGAAATCAACTTCGATTATTTTTTATTTTGTTGAGCATATTTGTTATAGGATCTATACTTGAGTAAATTTAGATGAAAATAACAATAATTTTTAGGATTGTGAAAATAATTTTAGTTGGAAGTGTCAAATTTTAATAAATTTATTTGAAATCAACTTGAATTATTTTGGATTTTGTTCAGTATTTTTGTTGTAGGAAGTATTTTTGAGTAAATTTAGATGAAAATAACGACAATTTTTTGGATTGTGAAAAAAATTTAGTTGGAAGTGTCAAATTTTAATAAATTTATTTGAAATCAACTTCGATTGTTTTGGATTTTGTTGAGTATTTTTGTTGTAGGGTCTATATTTGAGTAAATTTAGATGAAAATAACGACAATTTTTTGGATTGTGAAAAAAAAATTTAGTTGGAAGTGTCAAATTTTAATAAATTTATTTGAAATCAACTTGAATTATTTTGGATTTTGTTGAGTATTTTTGTTGTAGAATCTATATTTGAGTAAATTTAGATGAAAATAACTTCAATTTTTTGGATTGTGAAAAAAATTTTAGTTGGAAGTGCAAATTTTAATAAATTTATTTGAAATCAACTTGAATTATTTTGGATTTTGTTGAGTATTTTTGTTGTAGGATCTATATTTGAGTAAATTTTAATGAAAATAACTTCAATTTTGTGGATTGTGAAAAAAATGTTAGTTGGAAGTGTCAAATGTTAATAAATTTATTTGAAATCAACTTCGATTTTTTTTGGATTTTGTCGAGTATTTTTGTTGTAGGATGTATATTTGAGTAAATTTAGATGAAAATAACTTCAATTTTGTGGATTGTGAAAAAAATTTTAGTTGGAAGTGTCAAATTTTAATAAATTTATTTGAAATCAACTTCGATTTTTTTTTTATTTTGTCGAGTATTTTTGGTGTAGGATGTATATTTGAGTAAATTTAGATGAAAATAACTTCAATTTTTTGGATTGTGAAAAAAAGTTTAGTTGGAAGTGTCAAATTTTAATAAATTTATTTGAAATCAACTTCGATTTTATTGGATTTTGTCGAGTATTTTTGGTGTAGGATGTATATTTGAGTAAATTTAGATGAAAATAACTTCAATTTTTTGGATTGTGAAAAAAAATTAGTTGGAAGTGTCAAATTGTAATAAATTTAATTGAAATCAACTTGAATTATTTTGGATTTTGTTGAGTATTTTTGTTGTAGGATCTATATTTGAGTAAATTTAGATGAAAATAACTTCAATTTTTTGGATTGTGAAAAAAAATTTAGTTGGAAGTGTCAAATTTTAATAAGTTTATTTGAAATCAACTTCGATTATTTTGAATTTTGTTCAGTATTTTTGTTGTAGGATGTATTTTTGAGTAAATTTAGATGAAAATAACTACAATTTTTTGGATTGTGAAAAAAATTTGAGTTGGAAATGTCAAATTCTAATAAATTTATTTGAAACCAACTTCGATGATTCTCGACTATGTTGAGTTTTTTTGATAGAGAAGCTTAATTTGAGTAATTTCAGTTGAAATTAACGTCGATTTTTTGGATTTTGTCACGATTTTTGTTAAATTTTAATAAATTTATTTGAAATCAACTTGGATAATTTTGGAATTTGTTGAGTATTTTTGTTGTAGGATCTATATTTGAGTAAATTTAGATAAAAATAACTTCAATTGTTTGAATTGTGAAAAAATTTTAGTTGGAAGTGTCAAATTTTAATAAATTTATTTGAAATCAACTTCGATTATTTTTTATTTTGTTGAGCATTTTTTTTATAGGATCTATACTTGAGTAAATTTAGATGAAAATAACTTTAATTTTTTGGATTGTGAAAAAAATTTTAATTGGAAGTGTCCAATTTTAATAAATTTATTTGAAACCAACTTCGAATATTTTTCATTTTGTTGAGCATTTTTGTTGTAGGATCTATACTAGAGTAAATTTAGATAAAAATAACTTCAATTTTTTGGATTGTGAAAAAAATTTCAGTTGGAAGTGTCAAATTTTAATAAATTTATTGGAAACCAACTTCAATTTTTTGGGATTTTGTTTCGTATTTTTGTTGTAGGGTCTATATTAGAGTAAATTTTGATGAAGATAACTTCAATTTTTTGAATTGTGAAAAAATTTTAGTTGAAAGTGTCAAATTTTAATAAATTTATTTGAAATCAACTTCGATTATTTTTTATTTTGTTGAGCATATTTGTTATAGGATCTATACTTGAGTAAATTTAGATGAAAATAACAATAATTTTTAGGATTGTGAAAATAATTTTAGTTGGAAGTGTCAAATTTTAATAAATTTATTTGAAATCAACTTGAATTATTTTGGATTTTGTTCAGTATTTTTGTTGTAGGAAGTATTTTTGAGTAAATTTAGATGAAAATAACGACAATTTTTTGGATTGTGAAAAAAAATTTAGTTGGAAGTGTCAAATTTTAATAAATTTATTTGAAATCAACTTCGATTGTTTTGGATTTTGTTGAGTATTTTTGTTGTAGGGTCTATATTTGAGTAAATTTAGATGAAAATAACGACAATTTTTTGGATTGTGAAAAAAAAATGTAGTTGGAAGTGTCAAATTTTAATAAATTTATTTGAAATCAACTTGAATTATTTTGGATTTTGTTGAGTATTTTTGTTGTTGAATCTATATTTGAGTAAATTTAGATGAAAATAACTTCAATTTTTTGGATTGTGAAAAAAATTTTAGTTGGAAGTGCAAATTTTAATAAATTTATTTGAAATCAACTTGAATTATTTTGGATTTTGTTGAGTATTTTTGTTGTAGGATCTATATTTGAGTAAATTTTAATGAAAAAAACTTCAATTTTGTGGATTGTGAAAAAAATGTTAGTTGGAAGTGTCAAATTTTAATAAATTTATTTGAAATCAACTTCGATTTTTTTTGGATTTTGTCGAGTATTTTTGGTGTAGGATGTATATTTGAGTAAATTTAGATGAAAATAACTTCAATTTTTTGGATTGTGAAAAAAAGTTTAGTTGGAAGTGTCAAATTTTAATAAATTTATTTGCAATCAACTTCGATTTTATCGGATTTTGTCGAGTATTTTTGGTGTAGGATGTATATTTGAGTAAATTTAGATGAAAATAACGACAATTTTTTGGATTGTGAAAAAAAATTTTAGTCGGAAGTGTCAAATTTTAATAAAGTTATTTGAAATCAACTTGAATTATTTTGGATTTTGTTGAGTATTGTTGTTGTAGGATCTATATTTGAGTAAATTTAGATGAAAATAACTTCAATTTTTTGGACTGTGAAAAAAATTTTAGTTGCAAGTGTAAAAGTTTAATAAATTTATTTGAAACCAACTTCGATTATTTTGGATTTTGTTGAGTATTTTTGTTGTAGGATCTATACTTGAGTAAATTTAGATGAAAATAACTTCAATTTTTTGGATTGTGAAAAAAATTTCAGTTGGAAGTGTCAAATTTTAATAAATTTATTTGAAATCAACTTCGAATATTTTTTATTTTGTTGAGCATTTCTGTTGTAGGATCTATACTTGAGTAAATTTAGATAAAAATAACTTCAATTTTTTGGATTGTGAAAAAAATTTCAGTTGGAAGTGTCAAATTTTAATAAATTTATTGGAAACCAACTTGAATTATTTTGGATTTTGTTGAGTATTTTTGTTGTAGGATCTATATTTGAGTAAATTTAGATGAAAATAACTTCAATTTTTTGGATTGTGAAAAAAAATTTAGTTGGAAGTGTCAAATTTTAATAAGTTTATTTGAAATCAACTTCGATTATTTTGAATTTTGTTCAGTATTTTTGTTGTAGGATGTATTTTTGAGTAAATTTAGATGAAAATAACTACAATTTTTTGGATTGTGAAAAAAATTTGAGTTGGAAATGTCAAATTCTAATAAATTTATTTGAAACCAACTTCGATGATTCTCGACTATGTTGAGTTTTTTTGATAGAGAAGCTTAATTTGAGTAATTTCAGTTGAAATTAACGTCGATTTTTTGGATTTTGTCACGATTTTTGTTAAATTTTAATAAATTTATTTGAAATCAACTTGGATAATTTTGGAATTTGTTGAGTATTTTTGTTGTAGGATCTATATTTGAGTAAATTTAGATAAAAATAACTTCAATTTTTTGGATTGTGAAAAAAAGTTTAGTTGGAAGTGTCAAATTTTAATAAATTTATTTGCAATCAACTTCGATTTTATCGGATTTTGTCGAGTATTTTTGGTGTAGGATGTATATTTGAGTAAATTTAGATGAAAATAACGACAATTTTTTGGATTGTGAAAAAAATTTGAGTTGGAAGTGTCAAATTTTAATAAATTTATTGGAAACCAACTTCAATTTTTTGGGATTTTGTTTCGTATTTTTGTTGTAGGGTCTATATTAGAGTAAATTTTGATGAAGATAACTTCAATTTTTTGAATTGTGAAAAAATTTTAGTTGAAAGTGTCAAATTTTAATAAATTTATTTGAAATCAACTTCGATTATTTTTTATTTTGTTGAGCATATTTGTTATAGGATCTATACTTGAGTAAATTTAGATGAAAATAACAATAATTTTTAGGATTGTGAAAATAATTTTAGTTGGAAGTGTCAAATTTTAATAAATTTATTTGAAATCAACTTGAATTATTTTGGATTTTGTTCAGTATTTTTGTTGTAGGAAGTATTTTTGAGTAAATTTAGATGAAAATAACGACAATTTTTTGGATTGTGAAAAAAATTTAGTTGGAAGTGTCAAATTTTAATAAATTTATTTGAAATCAACTTCGATTGTTTTGGATTTTGTTGAGTATTTTTGTTGTAGGGTCTATATTTGAGTAAATTTAGATGAAAATAACGACAATTTTTTGGATTGTGAAAAAAAAATTTAGTTGGAAGTGTCAAATTTTAATAAATTTATTTGAAATCAACTTGAATTATTTTGGATTTTGTTGAGTATTTTTGTTGTAGAATCTATATTTGAGTAAATTTAGATGAAAATAACTTCAATTTTTTGGATTGTGAAAAAAATTTTAGTTGGAAGTGCAAATTTTAATAAATTTATTTGAAATCAACTTGAATTATTTTGGATTTTGTTGAGTATTTTTGTTGTAGGATCTATATTTGAGTAAATTTTAATGAAAATAACTTCAATTTTGTGGATTGTGAAAAAAATGTTAGTTGGAAGTGTCAAATGTTAATAAATTTATTTGAAATCAACTTCGATTTTTTTTGGATTTTGTCGAGTATTTTTGTTGTAGGATGTATATTTGAGTAAATTTAGATGAAAATAACTTCAATTTTGTGGATTGTGAAAAAAATTTTAGTTGGAAGTGTCAAATTTTAATAAATTTATTTGAAATCAACTTCGATTTTTTTTTTATTTTGTCGAGTATTTTTGGTGTAGGATGTATATTTGAGTAAATTTAGATGAAAATAACTTCAATTTTTTGGATTGTGAAAAAAAGTTTAGTTGGAAGTGTCAAATTTTAATAAATTTATTTGAAATCAACTTCGATTTTATTGGATTTTGTCGAGTATTTTTGGTGTAGGATGTATATTTGAGTAAATTTAGATGAAAATAACTTCAATTTTTTGGATTGTGAAAAAAAATTAGTTGGAAGTGTCAAATTGTAATAAATTTAATTGAAATCAACTTGAATTATTTTGGATTTTGTTGAGTATTTTTGTTGTAGGATCTATATTTGAGTAAATTTAGATGAAAATAACTTCAATTTTTTGGATTGTGAAAAAAAATTTAGTTGGAAGTGTCAAATTTTAATAAGTTTATTTGAAATCAACTTCGATTATTTTGAATTTTGTTCAGTATTTTTGTTGTAGGATGTATTTTTGAGTAAATTTAGATGAAAATAACTACAATTTTTTGGATTGTGAAAAAAATTTGAGTTGGAAATGTCAAATTCTAATAAATTTATTTGAAACCAACTTCGATGATTCTCGACTATGTTGAGTTTTTTTGATAGAGAAGCTTAATTTGAGTAATTTCAGTTGAAATTAACGTCGATTTTTTGGATTTTGTCACGATTTTTGTTAAATTTTAATAAATTTATTTGAAATCAACTTGGATAATTTTGGAATTTGTTGAGTATTTTTGTTGTAGGATCTATATTTGAGTAAATTTAGATGAAAATAACTTCAATTTTTAGGATTGTGAAAATAATTTTAGTTGGAAGTGTCAAATTTTAATAAATTTATTTGAAATCAACTTCGATTATTTTGAATTTTGTTCAGTATTTTTGTTGTAGGATGTATTTTTGAGTAAATTTAGATGAAAATAACTACAATTTTTTGGATTGTGAAAAAAATTTGAGTTGGAAATGTCAAATTCTAATAAATTTATTTGAAACCAACTTCGATGATTCTCGACTATGTTGAGTTTTTTTGATAGAGAAGCTTAATTTGAGTAATTTCAGTTGAAATTAACGTCGATTTTTTGGATTTTGTCACGATTTTTGTTAAATTTTAATAAATTTATTTGAAATCAACTTGGATAATTTTGGAATTTGTTGAGTATTTTTGTTGTAGGATCTATATTTGAGTAAATTTAGATAAAAATAACTTCAATTTTTTGAATTGTGAAAAAATTTTAGTTGGAAGTGTCAAATTTTAATAAATTTATTTGAAATCAACTTCGATTATTTTTTATTTTGTTGAGCATTTTTTTTATAGGATCTATACTTGAGTAAATTTAGATGAAAATAACTTTAATTTTTTGGATTGTGAAAAAAATTTTAATTGGAAGTGTCAAATTGTAATAAATTTAATTGAAATCAACTTGAATTATTTTGGATTTTGTTGAGTATTTTTGTTGTAGGATCTATATTTGAGTAAATTTAGATGAAAATAACTTCAATTTTTTGGATTGTGAAAAAAAATTTAGTTGGAAGTGTCAAATTTTAATAAGTTTATTTGAAATCAACTTCGATTATTTTGAATTTTGTTCAGTATTTTTGTTGTAGGATGTATTTTTGAGTAAATTTAGATGAAAATAACTACAATTTTTTGGATTGTGAAAAAAATTTGAGTTGGAAATGTCAAATTCTAATAAATTTATTTGAAACCAACTTCGATGATTCTCGACTATGTTGAGTTTTTTTGATAGAGAAGCTTAATTTGAGTAATTTCAGTTGAAATTAACGTCGATTTTTTGGATTTTGTCACGATTTTTGTTAAATTTTAATAAATTTATTTGAAATCAACTTGGATAATTTTGGAATTTGTTGAGTATTTTTGTTGTAGGATCTATATTTGAGTAAATTTAGATAAAAATAACTTCAATTGTTTGAATTGTGAAAAAATTTTAGTTGGAAGTGTCAAATTTTAATAAATTTATTTGAAATCAACTTCGATTATTTTTTATTTTGTTGAGCATTTTTTTTATAGGATCTATACTTGAGTAAATTTAGATGAAAATAACTTTAATTTTTTGGATTGTGAAAAAAATTTTAATTGGAAGTGTCCAATTTTAATAAATTTATTTGAAACCAACTTCGAATATTTTTCATTTTGTTGAGCATTTTTGTTGTAGGATCTATACTTGAGTAAATTTAGATAAAAATAACTTCAATTTTTTGGATTGTGAAAAAAATTTCAGTTGGAAGTGTCAAATTTTAATAAATTTATTGGAAACCAACTTCAATTTTTTGGGATTTTGTTTCGTATTTTTGTTGTAGGGTCTATATTAGAGTAAATTTTGATGAAGATAACTTCAATTTTTTGAATTGTGAAAAAATTTTAGTTGAAAGTGTCAAATTTTAATAAATTTATTTGAAATCAACTTCGATTATTTTTTATTTTGTTGAGCATATTTGTTATAGGATCTATACTTGAGTAAATTTAGATGAAAATAACAATAATTTTTAGGATTGTGAAAATAATTTTAGTTGGAAGTGTCAAATGTTAATAAATTTATTTGAAATCAACTTGAATTATTTTGGATTTTGTTCAGTATTTTTGTTGTAGGAAGTATTTTTGAGTAAATTTAGATGAAAATAACGACAATTTTTTGGATTGTGAAAAAAAATTTAGTTGGAAGTGTCAAATTTTAATAAATTTATTTGAAATCAACGTCGATTGTTTTGGATTTTGTTGAGTATTTTTGTTGTAGGGTCTATATTTGAGTAAATTTAGATGAAAATAACGACAATTTTTTGGATTGTGAAAAAAAAATTTAGTTGGAAGTGTCAAATTTTAATAAATTTATTTGAAATCAACTTGAATTATTTTGGATTTTGTTGAGTATTTTTGTTGTAGAATCTATATTTGAGTAAATTTAGATGAAAATAACTTCAATTTTTTGGATTGTGAAAAAAATTTTAGTTGGAAGTGCAAATTTTAATAAATTTATTTGAAATCAACTTGAATTATTTTGGATTTTGTTGAGTATTTTTGTTGTAGGATCTATATTTGAGTAAATTTTAATGAAAAAAACTTCAATTTTGTGGATTGTGAAAAAAATGTTAGTTGGAAGTGTCAAATTTTAATAAATTTATTTGAAATCAACTTCGATTTTTTTTGGATTTTGTCGAGTATTTTTGGTGTAGGATGTATATTTGAGTAAATTTAGATGAAAATAACTTCAATTTTTTGGATTGTGAAAAAAAGTTTAGTTGGAAGTGTCAAATTTTAATAAATTTATTTGCAATCAACTTCGATTTTATCGGATTTTGTCGAGTATTTTTGGTGTAGGATGTATATTTGAGTAAATTTAGATGAAAATAACGACAATTTTTTGGATTGTGAAAAAAAATTTTAGTCGGAAGTGTCAAATTTTAATAAAGTTATTTGAAATCAACTTGAATTATTTTGGATTTTGTTGAGTATTGTTGTTGTAGGATCTATATTTGAGTAAATTTAGATGAAAATAACTTCAATTTTTTGGACTGTGAAAAAAATTTTAGTTGCAAGTGTAAAAGTTTAATAAATTTATTTGAAACCAACTTCGATTATTTTGGATTTTGTTGAGTATTTTTGTTGTAGGATCTATACTTGAGTAAATTTAGATGAAAATAACTTCAATTTTTTGGATTGTGAAAAAAATTTCAGTTGGAAGTGTCAAATTTTAATAAATTTATTTGAAATCAACTTCGAATATTTTTTATTTTGTTGAGCATTTTTGTTGTAGGATCTATACTTGAGTAAATTTAGATAAAAATAACTTCAATTTTTTGGATTGTGAAAAAAATTTCAGTTGGAAGTGTCAAATTTTAATAAATTTATTGGAAACCAACTTCAATTTTTTGGGATTTTGTTTCGTATTTTTGTTGTAGGGTCTATATTAGAGTAAATTTTGATGAAGATAACTTCAATTTTTTGAATTGTGAAAAAATTTTAGTTGAAAGTGTCAAATTTTAATAAATTTATTTGAAATCAACTTCGATTATTTTTTATTTTGTTGAGCATATTTGTTATAGGATCTATACTTGAGTAAATTTAGATGAAAATAACAATAATTTTTAGGATTGTGAAAATAATTTTAGTTGGAAGTGTCAAATTTTAATAAATTTATTTGAAATCAACTTGAATTATTTTGGATTTTGTTCAGTATTTTTGTTGTAGGAAGTATTTTTGAGTAAATTTAGATGTAAATAACGACAATTTTTTGGATTGTGAAAAAAAATTTAGTTGGAAGTGTCAAATTTTAATAAATTTATTTGAAATCAACTTCGATTGTTTTGGATTTTGTTGAGTATTTTTGTTGTAGGGTCTATATTTGAGTAAATTTAGATGAAAATAACGACAATTTTTTGGATTGTGAAAAAAAAATTTAGTTGGAAGTGTCAAATTTTAATAAATTTATTTGAAATCAACTTGAATTATTTTGGATTTTGTTGAGTATTTTTGTTGTAGAATCTATATTTGAGTAAATTTAGATGAAAATAACTTCAATTTTTTGGATTGTGAAAAAAATTTTAGTTGGAAGTGCAAATTTTAATAAATTTATTTGAAATCAACTTGAATTATTTTGGATTTTGTTGAGTATTTTTGTTGTAGGATCTATATTTGAGTAAATTTTAATGAAAATAACTTCAATTTTGTGGATTGTGAAAAAAATGTTAGTTGGAAGTGTCAAATTTTAATAAATTTATTTGAAATCAACTTCGATTTTTTTTGGATTTTGTCGAGTATTTTTGGTGTAGGATGTATATTTGAGTAAATTTAGATGAAAATAACTTCAATTTTTTGGATTGTGAAAAAAAGTTTAGTTGGAAGTGTCAAATTTTAATAAATTTATTTGCAATCAACTTCGATTTTATTGGATTTTGTCGAGTATTTTTGGTGTAGGATGTATATTTGAGTAAATTTAGATGAAAATAACGACAATTTTTTGGATTGTGAAAAAAAATTTTAGTCGGAAGTGTCAAATTTTAATAAAGTTATTTGAAATCAACTTGAATTATTTTGGATTTTGTTGAGTATTGTTGTTGTAGGATCTATATTTGAGTAAATTTAGATGAAAATAACTTCAATTTTTTGGACTGTGAAAAAAATTTTAGTTGCAAGTGTAAAAGTTTAATAAATTTATTTGAAACCAACTTCGATTATTTTGGATTTTGTTGAGTATTTTTGTTGTAGGATCTATACTTGAGTAAATTTAGATGAAAATAACTTCAATTTTTTGGATTGTGAAAAAAATTTCAGTTGGAAGTGTCATATTTTAATAAATTTATTTGAAATCAACTTCGAATATTTTTTATTTTGTTGAGCATTTTTGTTGTAGGATCTATATTTGAGTAAATTTAGATGAAAATAACTTCAATTTTTTGGATTGTGAAAAAAATTTTAGTTGGAAGTGTCAAATTTTAATAAATTTATTGGAAACCAACTTCAATTTTTTGGGATTTTGTTTCGTATTTTTGTTGTAGGTTCTATATTAGAGTAAATTTTGATGAAGATAACTTCAATTTTTTGAATTGTGAAAAAATTTTAGTTGAAAGTGTCAAATTTTAATAAATTTATTTGAAATCAACTTCGATTATTTTTTATTTTGTTGAGCATATTTGTTATAGGATCTATACTTGAGTAAATTTAGATGAAAATAACAATAATTTTTAGGATTGTGAAAATAATTTTAGTTGGAAGTGTCAAATTTTAATAAATTTATTTGAAATCAACTTGAATTATTTTGGATTTTGTTCAGTATTTTTGTTGTAGGAAGTATTTTTGAGTAAATTTAGATGAAAATAACGACAATTTTTTGGATTGTGAAAAAAAATTTAGTTGGAAGTGTCAAATTTTAATAAATTTATTTGAAATCAACTTCGATTGTTTTGGATTTTGTTGAGTATTTTTGTTGTAGGGTCTATATTTGAGTAAATTTAGATGAAAATAACGACAATTTTTTGGATTGTGAAAAAAAAATTTAGTTGGAAGTGTCAAATTTTAATAAATTTATTTGAAATCAACTTGAATTATTTTGGATTTTGTTGAGTATTTTTGTTGTAGAATCTATATTTGAGTAAATTTAGATGAAAATAACTTCAATTTTTTGGATTGTGAAAAAAATTTTAGTTGGAAGTGCAAATTTTAATAAATTTATTTGAAATCAACTTGAATTATTTTGGATTTTGTTGAGTATTTTTGTTGTAGGATCTATATTTGAGTAAATTTTAATGAAAATAACTTCAATTTTGTGGATTGTGAAAAAAATGTTAGTTGGAAGTGTCAAATTTTAATAAATTTATTTGAAATCAACTTCGATTTTTTTTGGATTTTGTCGAGTATTTTTGGTGTAGGATGTATATTTGAGTAAATTTAGATGAAAATAACTTCAATTTTTTGGATTGTGAAAAAAAGTTTAGTTGGAAGTGTCAAATTTTAATAAATTTATTTGAAATCAACTTGAATTATTTTGGATTTTGTTGAGTATTTTTGTTGTAGGATCTATATTTGAGTAAATTTTAATGAAAATAACTTCAATTTTGTGGATTGTGAAAAAAATGTTAGTTGGAAGTGTCAAATGTTAATAAATTTATTTGAAATCAACTTCGATTTTTTTTGGATTTTGTCGAGTATTTTTGTTGTAGGATGTATATTTGAGTAAATTTAGATGAAAATAACTTCAATTTTGTGGATTGTGAAAAAAATTTTAGTTGGAAGTGTCAAATTTTAATAAATTTATTTGAAATCAACTTCGATTTTTTTTTTATTTTGTCGAGTATTTTTGGTGTAGGATGTATATTTGAGTAAATTTAGATGAAAATAACTTCAATTTTTTGGATTGTGAAAAAAAGTTTAGTTGGAAGTGTCAAATTTTAATAAATTTATTTGAAATCAACTTCGATTTTATTGGATTTTGTCGAGTATTTTTGGTGTAGGATGTATATTTGAGTAAATTTAGATGAAAATAACTTCAATTTTTTGGATTGTGAAAAAAAATTAGTTGGAAGTGTCAAATTGTAATAAATTTAATTGAAATCAACTTGAATTATTTTGGATTTTGTTGAGTATTTTTGTTGTAGGATCTATATTTGAGTAAATTTAGATGAAAATAACTTCAATTTTTTGGATTGTGAAAAAAAATTTAGTTGGAAGTGTCAAATTTTAATAAGTTTATTTGAAATCAACTTCGATTATTTTGAATTTTGTTCAGTATTTTTGTTGTAGGATGTATTTTTGAGTAAATTTAGATGAAAATAACTACAATTTTTTGGATTGTGAAAAAAATTTGAGTTGGAAATGTCAAATTCTAATAAATTTATTTGAAACCAACTTCGATGATTCTCGACTATGTTGAGTTTTTTTGATAGAGAAGCTTAATTTGAGTAATTTCAGTTGAAATTAACGTCGATTTTTTGGATTTTGTCACGATTTTTGTTAAATTTTAATAAATTTATTTGAAATCAACTTGGATAATTTTGGAATTTGTTGAGTATTTTTGTTGTAGGATCTATATTTGAGTAAATTTAGATGAAAATAACTTCAATTTTTAGGATTGTGAAAATAATTTTAGTTGGAAGTGTCAAATTTTAATAAATTTATTTGAAATCAACTTCGATTATTTTGAATTTTGTTCAGTATTTTTGTTGTAGGATGTATTTTTGAGTAAATTTAGATGAAAATAACTACAATTTTTTGGATTGTGAAAAAAATTTGAGTTGGAAATGTCAAATTCTAATAAATTTATTTGAAACCAACTTCGATGATTCTCGACTATGTTGAGTTTTTTTGATAGAGAAGCTTAATTTGAGTAATTTCAGTTGAAATTAACGTCGATTTTTTGGATTTTGTCACGATTTTTGTTAAATTTTAATAAATTTATTTGAAATCAACTTGGATAATTTTGGAATTTGTTGAGTATTTTTGTTGTAGGATCTATATTTGAGTAAATTTAGATAAAAATAACTTCAATTTTTTGAATTGTGAAAAAATTTTAGTTGGAAGTGTCCAATTTTAATAAATTTATTTGAAATCAACTTCGATTATTTTTTATTTTGTTGAGCATTTTTTTTATAGGATCTATACTTGAGTAAATTTAGATGAAAATAACTTTAATTTTTTGGATTGTGAAAAAAATTTTAATTGGAAGTGTCAAATTGTAATAAATTTAATTGAAATCAACTTGAATTATTTTGGATTTTGTTGAGTATTTTTGTTGTAGGATCTATATTTGAGTAAATTTAGATGAAAATAACTTCAATTTTTTGGATTGTGAAAAAAAATTTAGTTGGAAGTGTCAAATTTTAATAAGTTTATTTGAAATCAACTTCGATTATTTTGAATTTTGTTCAGTATTTTTGTTGTAGGATGTATTTTTGAGTAAATTTAGATGAAAATAACTACAATTTTTTGGATTGTGAAAAAAATTTGAGTTGGAAATGTCAAATTCTAATAAATTTATTTGAAACCAACTTCGATGATTCTCGACTATGTTGAGTTTTTTTGATAGAGAAGCTTAATTTGAGTAATTTCAGTTGAAATTAACGTCGATTTTTTGGATTTTGTCACGATTTTTGTTAAATTTTAATAAATTTATTTGAAATCAACTTGGATAATTTTGGAATTTGTTGAGTATTTTTGTTGTAGGATCTATATTTGAGTAAATTTAGATAAAAATAACTTCAATTGTTTGAATTGTGAAAAAATTTTAGTTGGAAGTGTCAAATTTTAATAAATTTATTTGAAATCAACTTCGATTATTTTTTATTTTGTTGAGCATTTTTTTTATAGGATCTATACTTGAGTAAATTTAGATGAAAATAACTTTAATTTTTTGGATTGTGAAAAAAATTTTAATTGGAAGTGTCCAATTTTAATAAATTTATTTGAAACCAACTTCGAATATTTTTCATTTTGTTGAGCATTTTTGTTGTAGGATCTATACTTGAGTAAATTTAGATAAAAATAACTTCAATTTTTTGGATTGTGAAAAAAATTTCAGTTGGAAGTGTCAAATTTTAATAAATTTATTGGAAACCAACTTCAATTTTTTGGGATTTTGTTTCGTATTTTTGTTGTAGGGTCTATATTAGAGTAAATTTTGATGAAGATAACTTCAATTTTTTGAATTGTGAAAAAATTTTAGTTGAAAGTGTCAAATTTTAATAAATTTATTTGAAATCAACTTCGATTATTTTTTATTTTGTTGAGCATATTTGTTATAGGATCTATACTTGAGTAAATTTAGATGAAAATAACAATAATTTTTAGGATTGTGAAAATAATTTTAGTTGGAAGTGTCAAATGTTAATAAATTTATTTGAAATCAACTTGAATTATTTTGGATTTTGTTCAGTATTTTTGTTGTAGGAAGTATTTTTGAGTAAATTTAGATGAAAATAACGACAATTTTTTGGATTGTGAAAAAAAATTTAGTTGGAAGTGTCAAATTTTAATAAATTTATTTGAAATCAACGTCGATTGTTTTGGATTTTGTTGAGTATTTTTGTTGTAGGGTCTATATTTGAGTAAATTTAGATGAAAATAACGACAATTTTTTGGATTGTGAAAAAAAAATTTAGTTGGAAGTGTCAAATTTTAATAAATTTATTTGAAATCAACTTGAATTATTTTGGATTTTGTTGAGTATTTTTGTTGTAGAATCTATATTTGAGTAAATTTAGATGAAAATAACTTCAATTTTTTGGATTGTGAAAAAAATTTTAGTTGGAAGTGCAAATTTTAATAAATTTATTTGAAATCAACTTGAATTATTTTGGATTTTGTTGAGTATTTTTGTTGTAGGATCTATATTTGAGTAAATTTTAATGAAAAAAACTTCAATTTTGTGGATTGTGAAAAAAATGTTAGTTGGAAGTGTCAAATTTTAATAAATTTATTTGAAATCAACTTCGATTTTTTTTGGATTTTGTCGAGTATTTTTGGTGTAGGATGTATATTTGAGTAAATTTAGATGAAAATAACTTCAATTTTTTGGATTGTGAAAAAAAGTTTAGTTGGAAGTGTCAAATTTTAATAAATTTATTTGCAATCAACTTCGATTTTATCGGATTTTGTCGAGTATTTTTGGTGTAGGATGTATATTTGAGTAAATTTAGATGAAAATAACGACAATTTTTTGGATTGTGAAAAAAAATTTTAGTCGGAAGTGTCAAATTTTAATAAAGTTATTTGAAATCAACTTGAATTATTTTGGATTTTGTTGAGTATTGTTGTTGTAGGATCTATATTTGAGTAAATTTAGATGAAAATAACTTCAATTTTTTGGACTGTGAAAAAAATTTTAGTTGCAAGTGTAAAAGTTTAATAAATTTATTTGAAACCAACTTCGATTATTTTGGATTTTGTTGAGTATTTTTGTTGTAGGATCTATACTTGAGTAAATTTAGATGAAAATAACTTCAATTTTTTGGATTGTGAAAAAAATTTCAGTTGGAAGTGTCAAATTTTAATAAATTTATTTGAAATCAACTTCGAATATTTTTTATTTTGTTGAGCATTTTTGTTGTAGGATCTATACTTGAGTAAATTTAGATAAAAATAACTTCAATTTTTTGGATTGTGAAAAAAATTTCAGTTGGAAGTGTCAAATTTTAATAAATTTATTGGAAACCAACTTCAATTTTTTGGGATTTTGTTTCGTATTTTTGTTGTAGGGTCTATATTAGAGTAAATTTTGATGAAGATAACTTCAATTTTTTGAATTGTGAAAAAATTTTAGTTGAAAGTGTCAAATTTTAATAAATTTATTTGAAATCAACTTCGATTATTTTTTATTTTGTTGAGCATATTTGTTATAGGATCTATACTTGAGTAAATTTAGATGAAAATAACAATAATTTTTAGGATTGTGAAAATAATTTTAGTTGGAAGTGTCAAATTTTAATAAATTTATTTGAAATCAACTTGAATTATTTTGGATTTTGTTCAGTATTTTTGTTGTAGGAAGTATTTTTGAGTAAATTTAGATGAAAATAACGACAATTTTTTGGATTGTGAAAAAAAATTTAGTTGGAAGTGTCAAATTTTAATAAATTTATTTGAAATCAACTTCGATTGTTTTGGATTTTGTTGAGTATTTTTGTTGTAGGGTCTATATTTGAGTAAATTTAGATGAAAATAACGACAATTTTTTGGATTGTGAAAAAAAAATTTAGTTGGAAGTGTCAAATTTTAATAAATTTATTTGAAATCAACTTGAATTATTTTGGATTTTGTTGAGTATTTTTGTTGTAGAATCTATATTTGAGTAAATTTAGATGAAAATAACTTCAATTTTTTGGATTGTGAAAAAAATTTTAGTTGGAAGTGCAAATTTTAATAAATTTATTTGAAATCAACTTGAATTATTTTGGATTTTGTTGAGTATTTTTGTTGTAGGATCTATATTTGAGTAAATTTTAATGAAAATAACTTCAATTTTGTGGATTGTGAAAAAAATGTTAGTTGGAAGTGTCAAATTTTAATAAATTTATTTGAAATCAACTTCGATTTTTTTTGGATTTTGTCGAGTATTTTTGGTGTAGGATGTATATTTGAGTAAATTTAGATGAAAATAACTTCAATTTTTTGGATTGTGAAAAAAAGTTTAGTTGGAAGTGTCAAATTTTAATAAATTTATTTGCAATCAACTTCGATTTTATTGGATTTTGTCGAGTATTTTTGGTGTAGGATGTATATTTGAGTAAATTTAGATGAAAATAACGACAATTTTTTGGATTGTGAAAAAAAATTTTAGTCGGAAGTGTCAAATTTTAATAAATTTATTGGAAACCAACTTCAATTTTTTGGGATTTTGTTTCGTATTTTTGTTGTAGGGTCTATATTAGAGTAAATTTTGATGAAGATAACTTCAATTTTTTGAATTGTGAAAAAATTTTAGTTGAAAGTGTCAAATTTTAATAAATTTATTTGAAATCAACTTCGATTATTTTTTATTTTGTTGAGCATATTTGTTATAGGATCTATACTTGAGTAAATTTAGATGAAAATAACAATAATTTTTAGGATTGTGAAAATAATTTTAGTTGGAAGTGTCGAATTTTAATAAATTTATTTGAAATCAACTTGAATTATTTTGGATTTTGTTCAGTATTTTTGTTGTAGGAAGTATTTTTGAGTAAATTTAGATGAAAATAACGACAATTTTTTGGATTGTGAAAAAAAATTTAGTTGGAAGTGTCAAATTTTAATAAATTTATTTGAAATCAACTTCGATTGTTTTGGATTTTGTTGAGTATTTTTGTTGTAGGGTCTATATTTGAGTAAATTTAGATGAAAATAACGACAATTTTTTGGATTGTGAAAAAAAAATTTAGTTGGAAGTGTCAAATTTTAATAAATTTATTTGAAATCAACTTGAATTATTTTGGATTTTGTTGAGTATTTTTGTTGTAGAATCTATATTTGAGTAAATTTAGATGAAAATAACTTCAATTTTTTGGATTGTGAAAAAAATTTTAGTTGGAAGTGCAAATTTTAATAAATTTATTTGAAATCAACTTGAATTATTTTGGATTTTGTTGAGTATTTTTGTTGTAGGATCTATATTTGAGTAAATTTTAATGAAAATAACTTCAATTTTGTGGGTTGTGAAAAAAATGTTAGTTGGAAGTGTCAAATTTTAATAAATTTATTTGAAATCAACTTCGATTTTTTTTGGATTTTGTCGAGTATTTTTGGGGTAGGATGTATATTTGAGTAAATTTAGATGAAAATAACTTCAATTTTTTGGATTGTAAAAAAAAGTTTAGTTGGAAGTGTCAAATTATAATAAATTTATTTGAAACCAACTTCGATTATTTTGGATTTTGTTGAGTATTTTTGTTGTAGGATCTATATTTGAGTAAATTTAGATGAAAATAACTACAATTTTTTGGATTGTCAAAAAAATTTCAGTTTGAAGTGTCAAATTTTAATAAATTTATTTGAAATCAACTTCGATTATTTTTTATTTTGTTGATCATTTTTGTTCTAGGATCTATATTTGAGTAAATTTAGATGAAAATAACTTCAATTTTTTGGATTGTGAAAAAAATTTTAGTTGGATGTGTCAAATTATAATAAATTTATTTGAAACCAACTTCGATTTTTTTGGACGATGTTAAGTTTTTTGGATAGGGAAGCTTAATTTGAGTAATATCAGTAGAAATTAACATCGATTTTTTTTTATTTTGACAAGATTTTTGTCAAATTTTAATAATTTTTTTTTTAATCAACTTCGATTATTTTGCATTTTGTTGAGTATTTTTGTTGTAGGATCTATATTTGAGTAAATTTAGATAAAAATAACTTCAATTTTTTGAATTGTGAAAAAATTTTAGTTGGAAGTGTCAAATTTTAATAAATTTATTTGAAATCAACTTCGATTATTTTTTATTTTGTTGAGCATTTTTGTTATAGGATCTATACTTGAGTAAATTTAGATGATAATAACTTTAATTTTTTGGATTGTGAAAAAAATTTTAATTGGAAGTGTCAAATTTTAATAAATTTATTTGAAACCAACTTCGAATATTTTTCATTTTGTTGAGCATTTTTGTTGTAGGATCTATACTTGAGTAAATTTAGATGAAAATAACAATAATTTTTTGGATTGTGAAAAAAATTTTAATTGGAAGTGTCAAATTTTAATAAATTTATTTGAAATCAACTTGAATTATTTTGGATTTTGTTGAGTATTGTGGTTGTAGGATCTATATTTGAGTAAATTTAGATGAAAATAACTTCAATTTTGTGGATTGTGAAAAAAAATTTAGTTGGAAGTGTCAAATTTTAATAAATTTATTTGAAATCAACTTCGATTTTTTTCTTATTTTGTCGAGTATTTTTGGTGTAGGATGTATATTTGAGTAAATTTAGATGAAAATAACTTCAATTTTTTGGATTGTGAAAAAAAGTTTAGTTGGAAGTGTCAAATTCTAATAAATTTATTTGAAATCAACTTCGATTTTATTGGATTTTGTCGAGTATTTTTGGTGTAGGATGTATATTTGAGTAAATTTAGATGAAAATAACTTCAATTTTTTGGATTGTGAAAAAAAATTAGTTGGAAGTGTCAAATTGTAATAAATTTAATTGAAATCAACTTGAATTATTTTGGATTTTGTTGAGTATTTTTGTTGTAGGATCTATATTTGAGTAAATTTAGATGAAAATAACTTCAATTTTTTGGATTGTGAAAAAAAATTTAGTTGGAAGTGTCAAATTTTAATAAGTTTATTTGAAATCAACTTCGATTATTTTGAATTTTGTTCAGTATTTTTGTTGTAGGATGTTTTTTTGAGTAAATTTAGATGAAAATAACTACAATTTTTTGGATTGTGAAAAAAATTTGAGTTGGAAATGTCAAATTCTAATAAATTTATTTGAAACCAACTTCGATGATTCTCGACTATGTTGAGTTTTTTTGATAGAGAAGCTTAATTTGAGTAATTTCAGTTGAAATTAACGTCGATTTTTTGGATTTTGTCACGATTTTTGTTAAATTTTAATAAATTTATTTGAAATCAACTTGGATAATTTTGGAATTTGTTGAGTATTTTTGTTGTAGGATCAATATTTGTGTAAATTTAGATGAAAATAACTTCAATTTTTAGGATTGTGAAAATAATTTTAGTTGGAAGTGTCAAATTTTAATAAATGTATTTGAAATCAACTTGAATTATTTTGGATTTTGTTCAGTATTTTTGTTGTAGGAAGTATTTTTGAGTAAATTTAGATGAAAATAACGACAATTTTTTGGATTGTGAAAAAAAAATTAGTTGGAAGTGTCAAATTTTAATAAATTTATTTGAAATCAACATCGATTGTTTTGGATTTTGTTGAGTATTTTTGTTGTAGGGTCTATATTTGAGTAAATTTAGATGAAAATAACGACAATTTTTTGGATTGTGAAAAAAAAATTTAGTTGGAAGTGTCAAATTTTAATAAATTTATTTGAAATCAACTTGAATTATTTTGGATTTTGTTGAGTATTTTTGTTGTAGAATCTATATTTGAGTAAATTTAGATGAAAATAACTTCAATTTTTTGGATTGTGAAAAAAATTTTAGTTGGAAGTGCAAATTTTAATAAATTTATTTGAAATCAACTTGAATTATTTTTGATTTTGTTGAGTATTTTTGTTGTAGGATCTATATTTGAGTAAATTTTAATGAAAATAACTTCAATTTTGTGGATTGTGAAAAAAATGTTAGTTGGAAGTGTCAAATTTTAAAAAATTTATTTGAAATCAACTTCGATTTTTTTTGGATTTTGTCGAGTATTTTTGGTGTAGGATGTATATTTGAGTAAATTTAGATGAAAATAACTTCAATTTTTTGGATTGTGAAAAAAAATTTTAGTCGGAAGTGTCAAATTTTAATAAAGTTATTTGAAATCAACTTCGATTATTTTGGATTTTGTTGAGTATTTTTGGTGTAGGATGTATATTTGAGTAAATTTAGATGAAAATAACTTCAATTTTTTGGATTGTGAAAAAAAATTAGTTGGAAGTGTCAAATTGTAATAAATTTAATTGAAATCAACTTGAATTATTTTGGATTTTGTTGAGTATTTTTGTTGTAGGATCTATATTTGAGTAAATTTAGATGAAAATAACTTCAATTTTTTGGATTGTGAAAAAAAATTTAGTTGGAAGTGTCAAATTTTAATAAGTTTATTTGAAATCAACTTCGATTATTTTGAATTTTGTTCAGTATTTTTGTTGTAGGATGTATTTTTGAGTAAATTTAGATGAAAATAACTACAATTTTTTGGATTGTGAAAAAAATTTGAGTTGGAAATGTCAAATTCTAATAAATTTATTTGAAACCAACTTCGATGATTCTCGACTATGTTGAGTTTTTTTGATAGAGAAGCTTAATTTGAGTAATTTCAGTTGAAATTAACGTCGATTTTTTGGATTTTGTCACGATTTTTGTTAAATTTTAATAAATTTATTTGAAATCAACTTGGATAATTTTGGAATTTGTTGAGTATTTTTGTTGTAGGATCTATATTTGTGTAAATTTAGATGAAAATAACTTCAATTTTTAGGATTGTGAAAATAATTTTAGTTGGAAGTGTCAAATTTTAAAAAATGTATTTGAAATCAACTTGAATTATTTTGGATTTTGTTCAGTATTTTTGTTGTAGGAAGTATTTTTGAGTAAATTTAGATGAAAATAACGACAATTTTTTGGATTGTGAAAAAAAATTTAGTTGGAAGTGTCAAATTTTAATAAATTTATTTGAAATCAACATCGATTGTTTTGGATTTTGTTGAGTATTTTTGTTGTAGGGTCTATATTTGAGTAAATTTAGATGAAAATAACGACAATTTTTTGGATTGTGAAAAAAAAATTTAGTTGGAAGTGTCAAATTTTAATAAATTTATTTGAAATCAACTTGAATTATTTTGGATTTTGTTGAGTATTTTTGTTGTAGAATCTATATTTGAGTAAATTTAGATGAAAATAACTTCAATTTTTTGGATTGTGAAAAAAATTTTAGTTGGAAGTGCAAATTTTAATAAATTTATTTGAAATCAACTTGAATTATTTTGGATTTTGTTGAGTATTTTTCTTGTAGGATCTATATTTGAGTAAATTTTAATGAAAATAACTTCAATTTTGTGGATTGTGAAAAAAATGTTAGTTGGAAGTGTCAAATTTTAATAAATTTATTTGAAATCAACTTCGATTTTTTTTGGATTTTGTCGAGTATTTTTGGTGTAGGATGTATATTTGAGTAAATTTAGATGAAAATAACTTCAATTTTTTGGATTGTGAAAAAAAGTTTAGTTGGAAGTGTCAAATTTTAATAAATTTATTTGCAATCAACTTCGATTTTATTGGATTTTGTCGAGTATTTTTGGTGTAGGATGTATATTTGAGTAAATTTAGATGAAAATAACGACAATTTTTTGGATTGTGAAAAAAAATTTTAGTCGGAAGTGTCAAATTTTAATAAAGTTATTTGAAATCAACTTCGATTATTTTGGATTTTGTTGAGTATTTTTGTTGTAGGATCTATATTTGAGTAAATTTAGATGAAAATAACTACAATTTTTTGGATTGTCAAAAAAATTTCAGTTTGAAGTGTCAAATTTTAATAAATTTATTTGAAATCAACTTCGATTGTTTTGGATTTTGTTGAGTATTTTTGTTGTAGGGTCTATATTTGAGTAAATTTAGATGAAAATAACGACAATTTTTTGGATTGTGAAAAAAAAATGTAGTTGGAAGTGTCAAATTTTAATAAATTTATTTGAAATCAACTTGAATTATTTTGGATTTTGTTGAGTATTTTTGTTGTTGAATCTATATTTGAGTAAATTTTGATGAAGATAACTTCAATTTTTTGAATTGTGAAAAAATTTTAGTTGGAAGTGTCAAATTTTAATAAATTTATTTGAAATCAACTTCGATTATTTTTTATTTTGTTGAGCATTTTTTTTATAGGATCTATACTTGAGTAAATTTAGATGAAAATAACTTTAATTTTTTGGATTGTGAAAAAAATTTTAATTGGAAGTGTCAAATTTTAATAAATTTATTGGAAACCAACTTCAATTTTTTGGGATTTTGTTTCGTATTTTTGTTGTAGGGTCTATATTAGAGTAAATTTTGATGAAGATAACTTCAATTTTTTGAATTGTGAAAAAATTTTAGTTGAAAGTGTCAAATTTTAATAAATTTATTTGAAATCAACTTCGATTATTTTTTATTTTGTTGAGCATATTTGTTATAGGATCTATACTTGAGTAAATTTAGATGAAAATAACAATAATTTTTAGGATTGTGAAAATAATTTTAGTTGGAAGTGTCAAATTTTAATAAATTTATTTGAAATCAACTTGAATTATTTTGGATTTTGTTCAGTATTTTTGTTGTAGGAAGTATTTTTGAGTAAATTTAGATGAAAATAACGACAATTTTTTGGATTGTGAAAAAAAATTTAGTTGGAAGTGTCAAATTTTAATAAATTTATTTGAAATCAACTTCGATTGTTTTGGATTTTGTTGAGTATTTTTGTTGTAGGGTCTATATTTGAGTAAATTTAGATGAAAATAACGACAATTTTTTGGATTGTGAAAAAAAAATGTAGTTGGAAGTGTCAAATTTTAATAAATTTATTTGAAATCAACTTGAATTATTTTGGATTTTGTTGAGTATTTTTGTTGTTGAATCTATATTTGAGTAAATTTAGATGAAAATAACTTCAATTTTTTGGATTGTGAAAAAAATTTTAGTTGGAAGTGCAAATTTTAATAAATTTATTTGAAATCAACTTGAATTATTTTGGATTTTGTTGAGTATTTTTGTTGTAGGATCTATATTTGAGTAAATTTTAATGAAAAAAACTTCAATTTTGTGGATTGTGAAAAAAATGTTAGTTGGAAGTGTCAAATTTTAATAAATTTATTTGAAATCAACTTCGATTTTTTTTGGATTTTGTCGAGTATTTTTGGTGTAGGATGTATATTTGAGTAAATTTAGATGAAAATAACTTCAATTTTTTGGATTGTGAAAAAAAGTTTAGTTGGAAGTGTCAAATTTTAATAAATTTATTTGCAATCAACTTCGATTTTATCGGATTTTGTCGAGTATTTTTGGTGTAGGATGTATATTTGAGTAAATTTAGATGAAAATAACGACAATTTTTTGGATTGTGAAAAAAAATTTTAGTCGGAAGTGTCAAATTTTAATAAAGTTATTTGAAATCAACTTGAATTATTTTGGATTTTGTTGAGTATTGTTGTTGTAGGATCTATATTTGAGTAAATTTAGATGAAAATAACTTCAATTTTTTGGACTGTGAAAAAAATTTTAGTTGCAAGTGTAAAAGTTTAATAAATTTATTTGAAACCAACTTCGATTATTTTGGATTTTGTTGAGTATTTTTGTTGTAGGATCTATACTTGAGTAAATTTAGATGAAAATAACTTCAATTTTTTGGATTGTGAAAAAAATTTCAGTTGGAAGTGTCAAATTTTAATAAATTTATTTGAAATCAACTTCGAATATTTTTTATTTTGTTGAGCATTTTTGTTGTAGGATCTATACTTGAGTAAATTTAGATAAAAATAACTTCAATTTTTTGGATTGTGAAAAAAATTTCAGTTGGAAGTGTCAAATTTTAATAAATTTATTGGAAACCAACTTGAATTATTTTGGATTTTGTTGAGTATTTTTGTTGTAGGATCTATATTTGAGTAAATTTAGATGAAAATAACTTCAATTTTTTGGATTGTGAAAAAAAATTTAGTTGGAAGTGTCAAATTTTAATAAGTTTATTTGAAATCAACTTCGATTATTTTGAATTTTGTTCAGTATTTTTGTTGTAGGATGTATTTTTGAGTAAATTTAGATGAAAATAACTACAATTTTTTGGATTGTGAAAAAAATTTGAGTTGGAAATGTCAAATTCTAATAAATTTATTTGAAACCAACTTCGATGATTCTCGACTATGTTGAGTTTTTTTGATAGAGAAGCTTAATTTGAGTAATTTCAGTTGAAATTAACGTCGATTTTTTGGATTTTGTCACGATTTTTGTTAAATTTTAATAAATTTATTTGAAATCAACTTGGATAATTTTGGAATTTGTTGAGTATTTTTGTTGTAGGATCTATATTTGAGTAAATTTAGATAAAAATAACTTCAATTTTTTGGATTGTGAAAAAAAGTTTAGTTGGAAGTGTCAAATTTTAATAAATTTATTTGCAATCAACTTCGATTTTATCGGATTTTGTCGAGTATTTTTGGTGTAGGATGTATATTTGAGTAAATTTAGATGAAAATAACGACAATTTTTTGGATTGTGAAAAAAAATTTTAGTCGGAAGTGTCAAATTTTAATAAAGTTATTTGAAATCAACTTGAATTATTTTGGATTTTGTTGAGTATTGTTGTTGTAGGATCTATATTTGAGTAAATTTAGATGAAAATAACTTCAATTTTTTGGACTGTGAAAAAAATTTTAGTTGCAAGTGTAAAAGTTTAATAAATTTATTTGAAACCAACTTCGATTATTTTGGATTTTGTTGAGTATTTTTGTTGTAGGATCTATACTTGAGTAAATTTAGATGAAAATAACTTCAATTTTTTGGATTGTGAAAAAAATTTCAGTTGGAAGTGTCAAATTTTAATAAATTTATTTGAAATCAACTTCGAATATTTTTTATTTTGTTGAGCATTTTTGTTGTAGGATCTATACTTGAGTAAATTTAGATAAAAATAACTTCAATTTTTTGGATTGTGAAAAAAATTTCAGTTGGAAGTGTCAAATTTTAATAAATTTATTGGAAACCAACTTCAATTTTTTGGGATTTTGTTTCGTATTTTTGTTGTAGGGTCTATATTAGAGTAAATTTTGATGAAGATAACTTCAATTTTTTGAATTGTGAAAAAATTTTAGTTGAAAGTGTCAAATTTTAATAAATTTATTTGAAATCAACTTCGATTATTTTTTATTTTGTTGAGCATATTTGTTATAGGATCTATACTTGAGTAAATTTAGATGAAAATAACAATAATTTTTAGGATTGTGAAAATAATTTTAGTTGGAAGTGTCAAATTTTAATAAATTTATTTGAAATCAACTTGAATTATTTTGGATTTTGTTCAGTATTTTTGTTGTAGGAAGTATTTTTGAGTAAATTTAGATGAAAATAACGACAATTTTTTGGATTGTGAAAAAAATTTAGTTGGAAGTGTCAAATTTTAATAAATTTATTTGAAATCAACTTCGATTGTTTTGGATTTTGTTGAGTATTTTTGTTGTAGGGTCTATATTTGAGTAAATTTAGATGAAAATAACTTCAATTTTTTGGATTGTGAAAAAAATTTTAGTTGGAAGTGCAAATTTTAATAAATTTATTTGAAATCAACTTGAATTATTTTGGATTTTGTTGAGTATTTTTGTTGTAGGATCTATATTTGAGTAAATTTTAATGAAAATAACTTCAATTTTGTGGATTGTGAAAAAAATGTTAGTTGGAAGTGTCAAATGTTAATAAATTTATTTGAAATCAACTTCGATTTTTTTTTGATTTTGTCGAGTATTTTTGTTGTAGGATGTATATTTGAGTAAATTTAGATGAAAATAACTTCAATTTTGTGGATTGTGAAAAAAATTTTAGTTGGAAGTGTCAAATTTTAATAAATTTATTTGAAATCAACTTCGATTTTTTTTTTATTTTGTCGAGTATTTTTGGTGTAGGATGTATATTTGAGTAAATTTAGATGAAAATAACTTCAATTTTTTGGATTGTGAAAAAAAGTTTAGTTGGAAGTGTCAAATTTTAATAAATTTATTTGAAATCAACTTCGATTTTATTGGATTTTGTCGAGTATTTTTGGTGTAGGATGTATATTTGAGTAAATTTAGATGAAAATAACTTCAATTTTTTGGATTGTGAAAAAAAATTAGTTGGAAGTGTCAAATTGTAATAAATTTAATTGAAATCAACTTGAATTATTTTGGATTTTGTTGAGTATTTTTGTTGTAGGATCTATATTTGAGTAAATTTAGATGAAAATAACTTCAATTTTTTGGATTGTGAAAAAAAATTTAGTTGGAAGTGTCAAATTTTAATAAGTTTATTTGAAATCAACTTCGATTATTTTGAATTTTGTTCAGTATTTTTGTTGTAGGATGTATTTTTGAGTAAATTTAGATGAAAATAACTACAATTTTTTGGATTGTGAAAAAAATTTGAGTTGGAAATGTCAAATTCTAATAAATTTATTTGAAACCAACTTCGATGATTCTCGACTATGTTGAGTTTTTTTGATAGAGAAGCTTAATTTGAGTAATTTCAGTTGAAATTAACGTCGATTTTTTGGATTTTGTCACGATTTTTGTTAAATTTTAATAAATTTATTTGAAATCAACTTGGATAATTTTGGAATTTGTTGAGTATTTTTGTTGTAGGATCTATATTTGAGTAAATTTAGATGAAAATAACTTCAATTTTTAGGATTGTGAAAATAATTTTAGTTGGAAGTGTCAAATTTTAATAAATTTATTTGAAATCAACTTCGATTATTTTGAATTTTGTTCAGTATTTTTGTTGTAGGATGTATTTTTGAGTAAATTTAGATGAAAATAACTACAATTTTTTGGATTGTGAAAAAAATTTGAGTTGGAAATGTCAAATTCTAATAAATTTATTTGAAACCAACTTCGATGATTCTCGACTATGTTGAGTTTTTTTGATAGAGAAGCTTAATTTGAGTAATTTCAGTTGAAATTAACGTCGATTTTTTGGATTTTGTCACGATTTTTGTTAAATTTTAATAAATTTATTTGAAATCAACTTGGATAATTTTGGAATTTGTTGAGTATTTTTGTTGTAGGATCTATATTTGAGTAAATTTAGATAAAAATAACTTCAATTTTTTGAATTGTGAAAAAATTTTAGTTGGAAGTGTCAAATTTTAATAAATTTATTTGAAATCAACTTCGATTATTTTTTATTTTGTTGAGCATTTTTTTTATAGGATCTATACTTGAGTAAATTTAGATGAAAATAACTTTAATTTTTTGGATTGTGAAAAAAATTTTAATTGGAAGTGTCAAATTGTAATAAATTTAATTGAAATCAACTTGAATTATTTTGGATTTTGTTGAGTATTTTTGTTGTAGGATCTATATTTGAGTAAATTTAGATGAAAATAACTTCAATTTTTTGGATTGTGAAAAAAAATTTAGTTGGAAGTGTCAAATTTTAATAAGTTTATTTGAAATCAACTTCGATTATTTTGAATTTTGTTCAGTATTTTTGTTGTAGGATGTATTTTTGAGTAAATATAGATGAAAATAACTACAATTTTTTGGATTGTGAAAAAAATTTGAGTTGGAAATGTCAAATTCTAATAAATTTATTTGAAACCAACTTCGATGATTCTCGACTATGTTGAGTTTTTTTGATAGAGAAGCTTAATTTGAGTAATTTCAGTTGAAATTAACGTCGATTTTTTGGATTTTGTCACGATTTTTGTTAAATTTTAATAAATTTATTTGAAATCAACTTGGATAATTTTGGAATTTGTTGAGTATTTTTGTTGTAGGATCTATATTTGAGTAAATTTAGATAAAAATAACTTCAATTTTTTGAATTGTGAAAAAATTTTAGTTGGAAGTGTCAAATTTTAATAAATTTATTTGAAATCAACTTCGATTATTTTTTATTTTGTTGAGCATTTTTTTTATAGGATCTATACTTGAGTAAATTTAGATGAAAATAACTTTAATTTTTTGGATTGTGAAAAAAATTTTAATTGGAAGTGTCCAATTTTAATAAATTTATTTGAAACCAACTTCGAATATTTTTCATTTTGTTGAGCATTTTTGTTGTAGGATCTATACTTGAGTAAATTTAGATAAAAATAACTTCAATTTTTTGGATTGTGAAAAAAATTTCAGTTGGAAGTGTCAAATTTTAATAAATTTATTGGAAACCAACTTCAATTTTTTGGGATTTTGTTTCGTATTTTTGTTGTAGGGTCTATATTAGAGTAAATTTTGATGAAGATAACTTCAATTTTTTGAATTGTGAAAAAATTTTAGTTGAAAGTGTCAAATTTTAATAAATTTATTTGAAATCAACTTCGATTATTTTTTATTTTGTTGAGCATATTTGTTATAGGATCTATACTTGAGTAAATTTAGATGAAAATAACAATAATTTTTAGGATTGTGAAAATAATTTTAGTTGGAAGTGTCAAATTTTAATAAATTTATTTGAAATCAACTTGAATTATTTTGGATTTTGTTCAGTATTTTTGTTGTAGGAAGTATTTTTGAGTAAATTTAGATGAAAATAACGACAATTTTTTGGATTGTGAAAAAAAATTTAGTTGGAAGTGTCAAATTTTAATAAATTTATTTGAAATCAACGTCGATTGTTTTGGATTTTGTTGAGTATTTTTGTTGTAGGGTCTATATTTGAGTAAATTTAGATGAAAATAACGACAATTTTTTGGATTGTGAAAAAAAAATTTAGTTGGAAGTGTCAAATTTTAATAAATTTATTTGAAATCAACTTGAATTATTTTGGATTTTGTTGAGTATTTTTGTTGTAGAATCTATATTTGAGTAAATTTAGTTGAAAATAACTTCAATTTTTTGGATTGTGAAAAAAATTTTAGTTGGAAGTGCAAATTTTAATAAATTTATTTGAAATCAACTTGAATTATTTTGGATTTTGTTGAGTATTTTTGTTGTAGGATCTATATTTGAGTAAATTTTAATGAAAAAAACTTCAATTTTGTGGATTGTGAAAAAAATGTTAGTTGGAAGTGTCAAATTTTAATAAATTTATTTGAAATCAACTTCGATTTTTTTTGGATTTTGTCGAGTATTTTTGGTGTAGGATGTATATTTGAGTAAATTTAGATGAAAATAACTTCAATTTTTTGGATTGTGAAAAAAAGTTTAGTTGGAAGTGTCAAATTTTAATAAATTTATTTGCAATCAACTTCGATTTTATCGGATTTTGTCGAGTATTTTTGGTGTAGGATGTATATTTGAGTAAATTTAGATGAAAATAACGACAATTTTTTGGATTGTGAAAAAAAATTTTAGTCGGAAGTGTCAAATTTTAATAAAGTTATTTGAAATCAACTTGAATTATTTTGGATTTTGTTGAGTATTGTTGTTGTAGGATCTATATTTGAGTAAATTTAGATGAAAATAACTTCAATTTTTTGGACTGTGAAAAAAATTTTAGTTGCAAGTGTAAAAGTTTAATAAATTTATTTGAAACCAACTTCGATTATTTTGGATTTTGTTGAGTATTTTTGTTGTAGGATCTATACTTGAGTAAATTTAGATGAAAATAACTTCAATTTTTTGGATTGTGAAAAAAATTTCAGTTGGAAGTGTCAAATTTTAATAAATTTATTTGAAATCAACTTCGAATATTTTTTATTTTGTTGAGCATTTTTGTTGTAGGATCTATACTTGAGTAAATTTAGATAAAAATAACTTCAATTTTTTGGATTGTGAAAAAAATTTCAGTTGGAAGTGTCAAATTTTAATAAATTTATTGGAAACCAACTTCAATTTTTTGGGATTTTGTTTCGTATTTTTGTTGTAGGGTCTATATTAGAGTAAATTTTGATGAAGATAACTTCAATTTTTTGAATTGTGAAAAAATTTTAGTTGAAAGTGTCAAATTTTAATAAATTTATTTGAAATCAACTTCGATTATTTTTTATTTTGTTGAGCATATTTGTTATAGGATCTATACTTGAGTAAATTTAGATGAAAATAACAATAATTTTTAGGATTGTGAAAATAATTTTAGTTGGAAGTGTCAAATTTTAATAAATTTATTTGAAATCAACTTGAATTATTTTGGATTTTGTTCAGTATTTTTGTTGTAGGAAGTATTTTTGAGTAAATTTAGATGAAAATAACGACAATTTTTTGGATTGTGAAAAAAAATTTAGTTGGAAGTGTCAAATTTTAATAAATTTATTTGAAACCAACTTCGATTATTTTGGATTTTGTTGAGTATTTTTGTTGTAGGATCTATATTTGAGTAAATTTAGATGAAAATAACTACAATTTTTTGGATTGTGAAAAAAATTTTAATTGGAAGTGTCAAATTGTAATAAATTTAATTGAAATCAACTTGAATTATTTTGGATTTTGTTGAGTATTTTTGTTGTAGGATCTATATTTGAGTAAATTTAGATGAAAATAACTTCAATTTTTTGGATTGTGAAAAAAAATTTAGTTGGAAGTGTCAAATTTTAATAAGTTTATTTGAAATCAACTTCGATTATTTTGAATTTTGTTCAGTATTTTTGTTGTAGGATGTATTTTTGAGTAAATTTAGATGAAAATAACTACAATTTTTTGGATTGTGAAAAAAATTTGAGTTGGAAATGTCAAATTCTAATAAATTTATTTGAAACCAACTTCGATGATTCTCGACTATGTTGAGTTTTTTTGATAGAGAAGCTTAATTTGAGTAATTTCAGTTGAAATTAACGTCGATTTTTTGGATTTTGTCACGATTTTTGTTAAATTTTAATAAATTTATTTGAAATCAACTTGGATAATTTTGGAATTTGTTGAGTATTTTTGTTGTAGGATCTATATTTGAGTAAATTTAGATAAAAATAACTTCAATTTTTTGAATTGTGAAAAAATTTTAGTTGGAAGTGTCAAATTTTAATAAATTTATTTGAAATCAACTTCGATTATTTTTTATTTTGTTGAGCATTTTTTTTATAGGATCTATACTTGAGTAAATTTAGATGAAAATAACTTTAATTTTTTGGATTGTGAAAAAAATTTTAATTGGAAGTGTCCAATTTTAATAAATTTATTTGAAACCAACTTCGAATATTTTTCATTTTGTTGAGCATTTTTGTTGTAGGATCTATACTTGAGTAAATTTAGATAAAAATAACTTCAATTTTTTGGATTGTGAAAAAAATTTCAGTTGGAAGTGTCAAATTTTAATAAATTTATTGGAAACCAACTTCAATTTTTTGGGATTTTGTTTCGTATTTTTGTTGTAGGGTCTATATTAGAGTAAATTTTGATGAAGATAACTTCAATTTTTTGAATTGTGAAAAAATTTTAGTTGAAAGTGTCAAATTTTAATAAATTTATTTGAAATCAACTTCGATTATTTTTTATTTTGTTGAGCATATTTGTTATAGGATCTATACTTGAGTAAATTTAGATGAAAATAACAATAATTTTTAGGATTGTGAAAATAATTTTAGTTGGAAGTGTCAAATTTTAATAAATTTATTTGAAATCAACTTGAATTATTTTGGATTTTGTTCAGTATTTTTGTTGTAGGAAGTATTTTTGAGTAAATTTAGATGAAAATAACGACAATTTTTTGGATTGTGAAAAAAAATTTAGTTGGAAGTGTCAAATTTTAATAAATTTATTTGAAATCAACTTCGATTGTTTTGGATTTTGTTGAGTATTTTTGTTGTAGGGTCTATATTTGAGTAAATTTAGATGAAAATAACGACAATTTTTTGGATTGTGAAAAAAAAATTTAGTTGGAAGTGTCAAATTTTAATAAATTTATTTGAAATCAACTTGAATTATTTTGGATTTTGTTGAGTATTTTTGTTGTAGAATCTATATTTGAGTAAATTTAGATGAAAATAACTTCAATTTTTTGGATTGTGAAAAAAATTTTAGTTGGAAGTGCAAATTTTAATAAATTTATTTGAAATCAACTTGAATTATTTTGGATTTTGTTGAGTATTTTTGTTGTAGGATCTATATTTGAGTAAATTTTAATGAAAAAAACTTCAATTTTGTGGATTGTGAAAAAAATGTTAGTTGGAAGTGTCAAATTTTAATAAATTTATTTGAAATCAACTTCGATTTTTTTTGGATTTTGTCGAGTATTTTTGGTGTAGGATGTATATTTGAGTAAATTTAGATGAAAATAACTTCAATTTTTTGGATTGTGAAAAAAAGTTTAGTTGGAAGTGTCAAATTTTAATAAATTTATTTGCAATCAACTTCGATTTTATCGGATTTTGTCGAGTATTTTTGGTGTAGGATGTATATTTGAGTAAATTTAGATGAAAATAACGACAATTTTTTGGATTGTGAAAAAAAATTTTAGTCGGAAGTGTCAAATTTTAATAAAGTTATTTGAAATCAACTTGAATTATTTTGGATTTTGTTGAGTATTGTTGTTGTAGGATCTATATTTGAGTAAATTTAGATGAAAATAACTTCAATTTTTTGGACTGTGAAAAAAATTTTAGTTGCAAGTGTAAAAGTTTAATAAATTTATTTGAAACCAACTTCGATTATTTTGGATTTTGTTGAGTATTTTTGTTGTAGGATCTATACTTGAGTAAATTTAGATGAAAATAACTTCAATTTTTTGGATTGTGAAAAAAATTTCAGTTGGAAGTGTCAAATTTTAATAAATTTATTTGAAATCAACTTCGAATATTTTTTATTTTGTTGAGCATTTTTGTTGTAGGATCTATACTTGAGTAAATTTAGATAAAAATAACTTCAATTTTTTGGATTGTGAAAAAAATTTCAGTTGGAAGTGTCAAATTTTAATAAATTTATTGGAAACCAACTTCAATTTTTTGGGATTTTGTTTCGTATTTTTGTTGTAGGGTCTATATTAGAGTAAATTTTGATGAAGATAACTTCAATTTTTTGAATTGTGAAAAAATTTTAGTTGAAAGTGTCAAATTTTAATAAATTTATTTGAAATCAACTTCGATTATTTTTTATTTTGTTGAGCATATTTGTTATAGGATCTATACTTGAGTAAATTTAGATGAAAATAACAATAATTTTTAGGATTGTGAAAATAATTTTAGTTGGAAGTGTCAAATTTTAATAAATTTATTTGAAATCAACTTGAATTATTTTGGATTTTGTTCAGTATTTTTGTTGTAGGAAGTATTTTTGAGTAAATTTAGATGAAAATAACGACAATTTTTTGGATTGTGAAAAAAAATTTAGTTGGAAGTGTCAAATTTTAATAAATTTATTTGAAATCAACTTCGATTGTTTTGGATTTTGTTGAGTATTTTTGTTGTAGGGTCTATATTTGAGTAAATTTAGATGAAAATAACGACAATTTTTTGGATTGTGAAAAAAAAATTTAGTTGGAAGTGTCAAATTTTAATAAATTTATTTGAAATCAACTTGAATTATTTTGGATTTTGTTGAGTATTTTTGTTGTAGAATCTATATTTGAGTAAATTTAGATGAAAATAACTTCAATTTTTTGGATTGTGAAAAAAATTTTAGTTGGAAGTGCAAATTTTAATAAATTTATTTGAAATCAACTTGAATTATTTTGGATTTTGTTGAGTATTTTTGTTGTAGGATCTATATTTGAGTAAATTTTAATGAAAATAACTTCAATTTTGTGGATTGTGAAAATAATTTTAGTTGGAAGTGTCAAATTCTAATAAATTTATTTGAAACCAACTTCGATGATTCTCGACTATGTTGAGTTTTTTTGATAGAGATGCTTAATTTGAGTAATTTCAGTTGAAATTAACGTCGATTTTTTGGATTTTGTCACGATTTTTGTTAAATTTTAATAAATTTATTTGAAATCAACTTGGATAATTTTGGAATTTGTTGAGTATTTTTGTTGTAGGATCTATATTTGAGTAAATTTAGATAAAAATAACTTCAATTTTTTGAATTGTGAAAAAATTTTAGTTGGAAGTGTCAAATTTTAATAAATTTATTTGAAATCAACTTCGATTATTTTTTATTTTGTTGAGCATTTTTTTTATAGGATCTATACTTGAGTAAATTTAGATGAAAATAACTTTAATTTTTTGGATTGTGAAAAAAATTTTAATTGGAAGTGTCAAATTGTAATAAATTTAATTGAAATCAACTTGAATTATTTTGGATTTTGTTGAGTATTTTTGTTGTAGGATCTATATTTGAGTAAATTTAGATGAAAATAACTTCAATTTTTTGGATTGTGAAAAAAAATTTAGTTGGAAGTGTCAAATTTTAATAAGTTTATTTGAAATCAACTTCGATTATTTTGAATTTTGTTCAGTATTTTTGTTGTAGGATGTATTTTTGAGTAAATTTAGATGAAAATAACGACAATTTTTTGGATTGTGAAAAAAAATTTAGTTGGAAGTGTCAAATTTTAATAAATTTATTTGAAATCAACTTCGATTGTTTTGGATTTTGTTGAGTATTTTTGTTGTAGGGTCTATATTTGAGTAAATTTAGATGAAAATAACGACAATTTTTTGGATTGTGAAAAAAAAATTTAGTTGGAAGTGTCAAATTTTAATAAATTTATTTGAAATCAACTTGAATTATTTTGGATTTTGTTGAGTATTTTTGTTGTAGAATCTATATTTGAGTAAATTTAGATGAAAATAACTTCAATTTTTTGGATTGTGAAAAAAATTTTAGTTGGAAGTGCAAATTTTAATAAATTTATTTGAAATCAACTTGAATTATTTTGGATTTTGTTGAGTATTTTTGTTGTAGGATCTATATTTGAGTAAATTTTAATGAAAAAAACTTCAATTTTGTGGATTGTGAAAAAAATGTTAGTTGGAAGTGTCAAATTTTAATAAATTTATTTGAAATCAACTTCGATTTTTTTTGGATTTTGTCGAGTATTTTTGGTGTAGGATGTATATTTGAGTAAATTTAGATGAAAATAACTTCAATTTTTTGGATTGTGAAAAAAAGTTTAGTTGGAAGTGTCAAATTTTAATAAATTTATTTGCAATCAACTTCGATTTTATCGGATTTTGTCGAGTATTTTTGGTGTAGGATGTATATTTGAGTAAATTTAGATGAAAATAACGACAATTTTTTGGATTGTGAAAAAAAATTTTAGTCGGAAGTGTCAAATTTTAATAAAGTTATTTGAAATCAACTTGAATTATTTTGGATTTTGTTGAGTATTGTTGTTGTAGGATCTATATTTGAGTAAATTTAGATGAAAATAACTTCAATTTTTTGGACTGTGAAAAAAATTTTAGTTGCAAGTGTAAAAGTTTAATAAATTTATTTGAAACCAACTTCGATTATTTTGGATTTTGTTGAGTATTTTTGTTGTAGGATCTATACTTGAGTAAATTTAGATGAAAATAACTTCAATTTTTTGGATTGTGAAAAAAATTTCAGTTGGAAGTGTCAAATTTTAATAAATTTATTTGAAATCAACTTCGAATATTTTTTATTTTGTTGAGCATTTTTGTTGTAGGATCTATACTTGAGTAAATTTAGATAAAAATAACTTCAATTTTTTGGATTGTGAAAAAAATTTCAGTTGGAAGTGTCAAATTTTAATAAATTTATTGGAAACCAACTTCAATTTTTTGGGATTTTGTTTCGTATTTTTGTTGTAGGGTCTATATTAGAGTAAATTTTGATGAAGATAACTTCAATTTTTTGAATTGTGAAAAAATTTTAGTTGAAAGTGTCAAATTTTAATAAATTTATTTGAAATCAACTTCGATTATTTTTTATTTTGTTGAGCATATTTGTTATAGGATCTATACTTGAGTAAATTTAGATGAAAATAACAATAATTTTTAGGATTGTGAAAATAATTTTAGTTGGAAGTGTCAAATTTTAATAAATTTATTTGAAATCAACTTGAATTATTTTGGATTTTGTTCAGTATTTTTGTTGTAGGAAGTATTTTTGAGTAAATTTAGATGAAAATAACGACAATTTTTTGGATTGTGAAAAAAAATTTAGTTGGAAGTGTCAAATTTTAATAAATTTATTTGAAATCAACTTCGATTGTTTTGGATTTTGTTGAGTATTTTTGTTGTAGGGTCTATATTTGAGTAAATTTAGATGAAAATAACGACAATTTTTTGGATTGTGAAAAAAAAATTTAGTTGGAAGTGTCAAATTTTAATAAATTTATTTGAAATCAACTTGAATTATTTTGGATTTTGTTGAGTATTTTTGTTGTAGAATCTATATTTGAGTAAATTTAGATGAAAATAACTTCAATTTTTTGGATTGTGAAAAAAATTTTAGTTGGAAGTGCAAATTTTAATAAATTTATTTGAAATCAACTTGAATTATTTTGGATTTTGTTGAGTATTTTTGTTGTAGGATCTATATTTGAGTAAATTTTAATGAAAATAACTTCAATTTTGTGGATTGTGAAAAAAATGTTAGTTGGAAGTGTCAAATTTTAATAAATTTATTTGAAATCAACTTCGATTTTTTTTGGATTTTGTCGAGTATTTTTGGTGTAGGATGTATATTTGAGTAAATTTAGATGAAAATAACTTCAATTTTTTGGATTGTGAAAAAAAGTTTAGTTGGAAGTGTCAAATTTTAATAAATTTATTTGCAATCAACTTCGATTTTATTGGATTTTGTCGAGTATTTTTGGTGTAGGATGTATATTTGAGTAAATTTAGATGAAAATAACGACAATTTTTTGGATTGTGAAAAAAAATTTTAGTCGGAAGTGTCAAATTTTAATAAAGTTATTTGAAATCAACTTGAATTATTTTGGATTTTGTTGAGTATTGTTGTTGTAGGATCTATATTTGAGTAAATTTAGATGAAAATAACTTCAATTTTTTGGACTGTGAAAAAAATTTTAGTTGCAAGTGTAAAAGTTTAATAAATTTATTTGAAACCAACTTCGATTATTTTGGATTTTGTTGAGTATTTTTGTTGTAGGATCTATACTTGAGTAAATTTAGATGAAAATAACTTCAATTTTTTGGATTGTGAAAAAAATTTCAGTTGGAAGTGTCATATTTTAATAAATTTATTTGAAATCAACTTCGAATATTTTTTATTTTGTTGAGCATTTTTGTTGTAGGATCTATATTTGAGTAAATTTAGATGAAAATAACTTCAATTTTTTGGATTGTGAAAAAAATTTTAGTTGGAAGTGTCAAATTTTAATAAATTTATTGGAAACCAACTTCAATTTTTTGGGATTTTGTTTCGTATTTTTGTTGTAGGTTCTATATTAGAGTAAATTTTGATGAAGATAACTTCAATTTTTTGAATTGTGAAAAAATTTTAGTTGAAAGTGTCAAATTTTAATAAATTTATTTGAAATCAACTTCGATTATTTTTTATTTTGTTGAGCATATTTGTTATAGGATCTATACTTGAGTAAATTTAGATGAAAATAACAATAATTTTTAGGATTGTGAAAATAATTTTAGTTGGAAGTGTCAAATTTTAATAAATTTATTTGAAATCAACTTGAATTATTTTGGATTTTGTTCAGTATTTTTGTTGTAGGAAGTATTTTTGAGTAAATTTAGATGAAAATAACGACAATTTTTTGGATTGTGAAAAAAAATTTAGTTGGAAGTGTCAAATTTTAATAAATTTATTTGAAATCAACTTCGATTGTTTTGGATTTTGTTGAGTATTTTTGTTGTAGGGTCTATATTTGAGTAAATTTAGATGAAAATAACGACAATTTTTTGGATTGTGAAAAAAAAATTTAGTTGGAAGTGTCAAATTTTAATAAATTTATTTGAAATCAACTTGAATTATTTTGGATTTTGTTGAGTATTTTTGTTGTAGAATCTATATTTGAGTAAATTTAGATGAAAATAACTTCAATTTTTTGGATTGTGAAAAAAATTTTAGTTGGAAGTGCAAATTTTAATAAATTTATTTGAAATCAACTTGAATTATTTTGGATTTTGTTGAGTATTTTTGTTGTAGGATCTATATTTGAGTAAATTTTAATGAAAATAACTTCAATTTTGTGGATTGTGAAAAAAATGTTAGTTGGAAGTGTCAAATTTTAATAAATTTATTTGAAATCAACTTCGATTTTTTTTGGATTTTGTCGAGTATTTTTGGTGTAGGATGTATATTTGAGTAAATTTAGATGAAAATAACTTCAATTTTTTGGATTGTGAAAAAAAGTTTAGTTGGAAGTGTCAAATTTTAATAAATTTATTTGCAATCAACTTCGATTTTATTGGATTTTGTCGAGTATTTTTGGTGTAGGATGTATATTTGAGTAAATTTAGATGAAAATAACGACAATTTTTTGGATTGTGAAAAAAAATTTTAGTCGGAAGTGTCAAATTTTAATAAAGTTATTTGAAATCAACTTGAATTATTTTGGATTTTGTTGAGTATTGTTGTTGTAGGATCTATATTTGAGTAAATTTAGATGAAAATAACTTCAATTTTTTGGACTGTGAAAAAAATTTTAGTTGCAAGTGTAAAAGTTTAATAAATTTATTTGAAACCAACTTCGATTATTTTGGATTTTGTTGAGTATTTTTGTTGTAGGATCTATACTTGAGTAAATTTAGATGAAAATAACTTCAATTTTTTGGATTGTGAAAAAAATTTCAGTTGGAAGTGTCAAATTTTAATAAATTTATTTGAAATCAACTTCGAATATTTTTTATTTTGTTGAGCATTTTTGTTGTAGGATCTATACTTGAGTAAATTTAGATAAAAATAACTTCAATTTTTTGGATTGTGAAAAAAATTTCAGTTGGAAGTGTCAAATTTTAATAAATTTATTGGAAACCAACTTCAATTTTTTGGGATTTTGTTTCGTATTTTTGTTGTAGGGTCTATATTAGAGTAAATTTTGATGAAGATAACTTCAATTTTTTGAATTGTGAAAAAATTTTAGTTGAAAGTGTCAAATTTTAATAAATTTATTTGAAATCAACTTCGATTATTTTTTATTTTGTTGAGCATATTTGTTATAGGATCTATACTTGAGTAAATTTAGATGAAAATAACAATAATTTTTAGGATTGTGAAAATAATTTTAGTTGGAAGTGTCAAATTTTAATAAATTTATTTGAAATCAACTTGAATTATTTTGGATTTTGTTCAGTATTTTTGTTGTAGGAAGTATTTTTGAGTAAATTTAGATGAAAATAACGACAATTTTTTGGATTGTGAAAAAAAATTTAGTTGGAAGTGTCAAATTTTAATAAATTTATTTGAAATCAACTTCGATTGTTTTGGATTTTGTTGAGTATTTTTGTTGTAGGGTCTATATTTGAGTAAATTTAGATGAAAATAACGACAATTTTTTGGATTGTGAAAAAAAAATTTAGTTGGAAGTGTCAAATTTTAATAAATTTATTTGAAATCAACTTGAATTATTTTGGATTTTGTTGAGTATTTTTGTTGTAGAATCTATATTTGAGTAAATTTAGATGAAAATAACTTCAATTTTTTGGATTGTGAAAAAAATTTTAGTTGGAAGTGCAAATTTTAATAAATTTATTTGAAATCAACTTGAATTATTTTGGATTTTGTTGAGTATTTTTGTTGTAGGATCTATATTTGAGTAAATTTTAATGAAAATAACTTCAATTTTGTGGATTGTGAAAAAAATGTTAGTTGGAAGTGTCAAATTTTAATAAATTTATTTGAAATCAACTTCGATTTTTTTTGGATTTTGTCGAGTATTTTTGGTGTAGGATGTATATTTGAGTAAATTTAGATGAAAATAACTTCAATTTTTTGGATTGTGAAAAAAAGTTTAGTTGGAAGTGTCAAATTTTAATAAATTTATTTGCAATCAACTTCGATTTTATTGGATTTTGTCGAGTATTTTTGGTGTAGGATGTATATTTGAGTAAATTTAGATGAAAATAACGACAATTTTTTGGATTGTGAAAAAAAATTTTAGTCGGAAGTGTCAAATTTTAATAAAGTTATTTGAAATCAACTTGAATTATTTTGGATTTTGTTGAGTATTGTTGTTGTAGGATCTATATTTGAGTAAATTTAGATGAAAATAACTTCAATTTTTTGGACTGTGAAAAAAATTTTAGTTGCAAGTGTAAAAGTTTAATAAATTTATTTGAAACCACCTTCGATTATTTTGGATTTTGTTGAGTATTTTTGTTGTAGGATCTATACTTGAGTAAATTTAGATGAAAATAACTTCAATTTTTTGGATTGTGAAAAAATTTTCAGTTGGAAGTGTCATATTTTAATAAATTTATTTGAAATCAACTTCGAATATTTTTTATTTTGTTGAGCATTTTTGTTGTAGGATCTATATTTGAGTAAATTTAGATGAAAATAACTTCAATTTTTTGGATTGTGAAAAAAATTTTAGTTGGAAGTGTCAAATTTTAATAAATTTATTGGAAACCAACTTCAATTTTTTGGGATTTTGTTTCGTATTTTTGTTGTAGGGTCTATATTAGAGTAAATTTTGATGAAGATAACTTCAATTTTTTGAATTGTGAAAAAATTTTAGTTGAAAGTGTCAAATTTTAATAAATTTATTTGAAATCAACTTCGATTATTTTTTATTTTGTTGAGCATATTTGTTATAGGATCTATACTTGAGTAAATTTAGATGAAAATAACAATAATTTTTTGGATTGTGAAAAAAATTTTAATTGGAAGTGTCAAATTTTAATAAATTTATTTGAAATCAACTTCGATTTTATTGGATTTTGTCGAGTATTTTTGGTGTAGGATGTATATTTGAGTAAATTTAGATGAAAATAACTTCAATTTTTTGGATTGTGAAAAAAAATTAGTTGGAAGTGTCAAATTGTAATAAATTTAATTGAAATCAACTTGAATTATTTTGGATTTTGTTGAGTATTTTTGTTGTAGGATCTATATTTGAGTAAATTTAGATGAAAATAACTTCAATTTTTTGGATTGTGAAAAAAAATTTAGTTGGAAGTGTCAAATTTTAATAAGTTTATTTGAAATCAACTTCGATTATTTTGAATTTTGTTCAGTATTTTTGTTGTAGGATGTATTTTTGAGTAAATTTAGATGAAAATAACTACAATTTTTTGGATTGTGAAAAAAAATTTAGTTGGAAGTGTCAAATTTTAATAAATTTATTTGAAATCAACTTCGATTGTTTTGGATTTTGTTGAGTATTTTTGTTGTAGGATCTATACTTGAGTAAATTTAGATGAAAATAACTTCAATTTTTTGGATTGTGAAAAAATTTTCAGTTGGAAGTGTCATATTTTAATAAATTTATTTGAAATCAACTTCGAATATTTTTTATTTTGTTGAGCATTTTTGTTGTAGGATCTATATTTGAGTAAATTTAGATGAAAATAACTTCAATTTTTTGGATTGTGAAAAAAATTTTAGTTGGAAGTGTCAAATTTTAATAAATTTATTGGAAACCAACTTCAATTTTTTGGGATTTTGTTTCGTATTTTTGTTGTAGGGTCTATATTAGAGTAAATTTTGATGAAGATAACTTCAATTTTTTGAATTGTGAAAAAATTTTAGTTGAAAGTGTCAAATTTTAATAAATTTATTTGAAATCAACTTCGATTATTTTTTATTTTGTTGAGCATATTTGTTATAGGATCTATACTTGAGTAAATTTAGATGAAAATAACAATAATTTTTTGGATTGTGAAAAAAATTTTAATTGGAAGTGTCAAATTTTAATAAATTTATTTGAAATCAACTTCGATTTTATTGGATTTTGTCGAGTATTTTTGGTGTAGGATGTATATTTGAGTAAATTTAGATGAAAATAACTTCAATTTTTTGGATTGTGAAAAAAAATTAGTTGGAAGTGTCAAATTGTAATAAATTTAATTGAAATCAACTTGAATTATTTTGGATTTTGTTGAGTATTTTTGTTGTAGGATCTATATTTGAGTAAATTTAGATGAAAATAACTTCAATTTTTTGGATTGTGAAAAAAAATTTAGTTGGAAGTGTCAAATTTTAATAAGTTTATTTGAAATCAACTTCGATTATTTTGAATTTTGTTCAGTATTTTTGTTGTAGGATGTATTTTTGAGTAAATTTAGATGAAAATAACTACAATTTTTTGGATTGTGAAAAAAAATTTAGTTGGAAGTGTCAAATTTTAATAAATTTATTTGAAATCAACTTCGATTGTTTTGGATTTTGTTGAGTATTTTTGTTGTAGGGTCTATATTTGAGTAAATTTAGATGAAAATAACGACAATTTTTTGGATTGTGAAAAAAAAATTTAGTTGGAAGTGTCAAATTTTAATAAATTTATTTGAAATCAACTTGAATTATTTTGGATTTTGTTGAGTATTTTTGTTGTAGAATCTATATTTGAGTAAATTTAGATGAAAATAACTTCAATTTTTTGGATTGTGAAAAAAAGTTTAGTTGGAAGTGCAAATTTTAATAAATTTATTTGAAATGAACTTGAATTATTTTGGATTTTGTTGAGTATTTTTGTTGTAGGATCTATATTTGAGTAAATTTTAATGAAAATAACTTCAATTTTGTGGATTGTGAAAAAAATGTTAGTTGGAAGTGTCAAATTTTAATAAATTTATTTGAAATCAACTTCGATTTTTTTTGGATTTTGTCGAGTATTTTTGGTGTAGGATGTATATTTGAGTAAATTTAGATGAAAATAACTACAATTTTTTGGATTGTCAAAAAAATATCAGTTTGAAGTGTCAAATTTTAATAAATTTATTTGAAATCAACTTCGATTATTTTTTATTTTGTTGAGCATTTTTGTTCTAGGATCTATATTTGAGTAAATTTAGATGAAAATAACTTCAATTTTTTGGATTGTGAAAAAAATTTTAGTTGGATGTGTCAAATTATAATAAATTTATTTGAAACCAACTTCGATTTTTTTGGACGATGTTAAGTTTTTTGGATAGGGAAGCTTAATTTGAGTAATATCAGTAGAAATTAACATCGATTTTTTTTTATTTTGACAAGATTTTTGTCAAATTTTAATAATTTTTTTTTTAATCAACTTCGATTATTGTGCATGTTGTAGAGTATTTTTGTTGTAGGATCTATATTTGAGTAAATTTAGATAAAAATAACTTCAATTTTTTGAATTGTGAAAAAATTTTAGTTGGAAGTGTCAAATTTTAATAAATTTATTTGAAATCAACTTCGATTATTTTTTATTTTGTTGAGCATTTTTGTTATAGGATCTATACTTGAGTAAATTTAGATGAAAATAACTTTAATTTTTTGGATTGTGAAAAAAATTTTAATTGGAAGTGTCAAATTTTAATAAATTTATTTGAAACCAACTTCGAATATTTTTCATTTTGTTGAGCATTTTTGTTGTAGGATCTATACTTGAGTAAATTTAGATGAAAATAACTTCAATTTTTTGGATTGTGAAAAAAATTTCAGTTGGAAGTGTCAAATTTTAATAAATTTATTTGAAATCAACTTCGAATATTTTTTATTTTGTTGAGCATTTTTGTTGTAGGATCTATATTTGAGTAAATTTAGATGAAAATAACTTCAATTTTTTGGATTGTGAAAAAAATTTTAGTTGGAAGTGTCAAACTTTAATAAATTTATTGGAAACCAACTTCAATTTTTTGGGATTTTGTTTCGTATTTTTGTTGTAGGGTCTATATTTGAGTAAATTTTGATGAAGATAACTTCAATTTTTTGAATTGTGAAAAAATTTTAGTTGAAAGTGTCAAATTTTAATAAATTTATTTGAAATCAACTTCGATTATTTTTTATTTTGTTGAGCATATTTGTTATAGGATCTATACTTGAGTAAATTTAGATGAAAATAACAATAATTTTTTGGATTGTGAAAAAAATTTTAATTGGAAGTGTCAAATTTTAATAAATTTATTTGAAATCAACTTGAATTATTTTGGATTTTGTTGAGTATTGTGGTTGTAGGATCTATATTTGAGTAAATCTAGATGAAAATAACTTCAATTTTGTGGATTGTGAAAAAAATTTTAGTTGGAAGTGTCAAATTTTAATAAATTTATTTGAAATCAACTTCGATTTTTTTTTTATTTTGTCGAGTATTTTTGGTGTAGGATGTATATTTGAGTAAATTTAGATGAAAATAACTTCAATTTTTTGGATTGTGAAAAAAAATTAGTTGGAAGTGTCAAATTGTAATAAATTTAATTGAAATCAACTTGAATTATTTTGGATTTTGTTGTAGGATCTATATTTGAGTAAATTTAGATGAAAATAACTTCAATTTTTTGGATTGTGAAAAAAAATTTAGTTGGAAGTGTCAAATTTTAATAAGTTTATTTGAAATCAACTTCGATTATTTTGAATTTTGTTCAGTATTTTTGTTGTAGGATGTATTTTTGAGTAAATTTAGATGAAAATAACTACAATTTTTTGGATTTTGAAAAAAATTTGAGTTGGAAATGCCAAATTCTAATAAATTTATTTGAAACCAACTTCGATGATTCTCGACTATGTTGAGTTTTTTTGATAGAGAAGCTTAATTTGAGTAATTTCAGTTGAAATTAACGTCGATTTTTTGGATTTTGTCAAGATTTTTGTTAAATTTTAATAAATTTATTTGAAATCAACTTGGATAATTTTGGAATTTGTTGAGTATTTTTGTTGTAGGATCTATATTTGAGTAAATTTAGATGAAAATAACTTCAATTTTTAGGATTGTGAAAATAATTTTAGTTGGAAGTGTCAAATTTTAATAAAATTATTTGAAATCAACTTGAATTATTTTGGATTTTGTTCAGTATTTTTGTTGTAGGAAGTATTTTTGAGTAAATTTAGATGAAAATAACGACAATTTTTTGGATTGTGAAAAAAAATTTAGTTGGAAGTGTCAAATTTTAATAAATTTATTTGAAATCAACGTCGATTATTTTTTATTTTGTTGAGCATTTTTGTTATAGGATCTATACTTGAGTAAATTTAGATGAAAATAACTTCAATTTTTTGGATTGTGAAAAAAATTTTAATTGGAAGTGTCAAATTTTAATAAATTTATTTGAAACCAACTTCGAATATTTTTCATTTTGTTGAGCATTTTTGTTGTAGGATCTATACTTGAGTAAATTTAGATGAAAATAACTTCAATTTTTTGGATTGTGAAAAAAATTTCAGTTGGAAGTGTCAAATTTTAATAAATTTATTTGAAATCAACTTCGAATATTTTTTATTTTGTTGAGCATTTTTGTTGTAGGATCTATATTTGAGTAAATTTAGATGAAAATAACTTCAATTTTTTGGATTGTGAAAAAAATTTTAGTTGGAAGTGTCAAACTTTAATAAATTTATTGGAAACCAACTTCAATTTTTTGGGATTTTGTTTCGTATTTTTGTTGTAGGGTCTATATTTGAGTAAATTTTGATGAAGATAACTTCAATTTTTTGAATTGTGAAAAAATTTTAGTTGAAAGTGTCAAATTTTAATAAATTTATTTGAAATCAACTTCGATTATTTTTTATTTTGTTGAGCATATTTGTTATAGGATCTATACTTGAGTAAATTTAGATGAAAATAACAATAATTTTTTGGATTGTGAAAAAAATTTTAATTGGAAGTGTCAAATTTTAATAAATTTATTTGAAATCAACTTGAATTATTTTGGATTTTGTTGAGTATTGTGGTTGTAGGATCTATATTTGAGTAAATCTAGATGAAAATAACTTCAATTTTGTGGATTGTGAAAAAAATTTTAGTTGGAAGTGTCAAATTTTAATAAATTTATTTGAAATCAACTTCGATTTTTTTTTTATTTTGTCGAGTATTTTTGGTGTAGGATGTATATTTGAGTAAATTTAGATGAAAATAACTTCAATTTTTTGGATTGTGAAAAAAAATTAGTTGGAAGTGTCAAATTGTAATAAATTTAATTGAAATCAACTTGAATTATTTTGGATTTTGTTGTAGGATCTATATTTGAGTAAATTTAGATGAAAATAACTTCAATTTTTTGGATTGTGAAAAAAAATTTAGTTGGAAGTGTCAAATTTTAATAAGTTTATTTGAAATCAACTTCGATTATTTTGAATTTTGTTCAGTATTTTTGTTGTAGGATGTATTTTTGAGTAAATTTAGATGAAAATAACTACAATTTTTTGGATTTTGAAAAAAATTTGAGTTGGAAATGCCAAATTCTAATAAATTTATTTGAAACCAACTTCGATGATTCTCGACTATGTTGAGTTTTTTTGATAGAGAAGCTTAATTTGAGTAATTTCAGTTGAAATTAACGTCGATTTTTTGGATTTTGTCAAGATTTTTGTTAAATTTTAATAAATTTATTTGAAATCAACTTGGATAATTTTGGAATTTGTTGAGTATTTTTGTTGTAGGATCTATATTTGAGTAAATTTAGATGAAAATAACTTCAATTTTTAGGATTGTGAAAATAATTTTAGTTGGAAGTGTCAAATTTTAATAAATTTATTTGAAATCAACTTGAATTATTTTGGATTTTGTTCAGTATTTTTGTTGTAGGAAGTATTTTTGAGTAAATTTAGATGAAAATAACGACAATTTTTTGGATTGTGAAAAAAAATTTAGTTGGAAGTGTCAAATTTTAATAAATTTATTTGAAATCAACGTCGATTATTTTTTATTTTGTTGAGCATTTTTGTTATAGGATCTATACTTGAGTAAATTTAGATGAAAATAACTTCAATTTTTTGGATTGTGAAAAAAATTTTAATTGGAAGTGTCAAATTTTAATAAATTTATTTGAAACCAACTTCGAATATTTTTCATTTTGTTGAGCATTTTTGTTGTAGGATCTATACTTGAGTAAATTTAGATGAAAATAACTTCAATTTTTTGGATTGTGAAAAAAATTTCAGTTGGAAGTGTCAAATTTTAATAAATTTATTTGAAATCAACTTCGAATATTTTTTATTTTGTTGAGCATTTTTGTTGTAGGATCTATATTTGAGTAAATTTAGATGAAAATAACTTCAATTTTTTGGATTGTGAAAAAAATTTTAGTTGGAAGTGTCAAACTTTAATAAATTTATTGGAAACCAACTTCAATTTTTTGGGATTTTGTTTCGTATTTTTGTTGTAGGGTCTATATTTGAGTAAATTTTGATGAAGATAACTTCAATTTTTTGAATTGTGAAAAAATTTTAGTTGAAAGTGTCAAATTTTAATAAATTTATTTGAAATCAACTTCGATTATTTTTTATTTTGTTGAGCATATTTGTTATAGGATCTATACTTGAGTAAATTTAGATGAAAATAACAATAATTTTTTGGATTGTGAAAAAAATTTTAATTGGAAGTGTCAAATTTTAATAAATTTATTTGAAATCAACTTGAATTATTTTGGATTTTGTTGAGTATTGTGGTTGTAGGATCTATATTTGAGTAAATCTAGATGAAAATAACTTCAATTTTGTGGATTGTGAAAAAAATTTTAGTTGGAAGTGTCAAATTTTAATAAATTTATTTGAAATCAACTTCGATTTTTTTTTTATTTTGTCGAGTATTTTTGGTGTAGGATGTATATTTGAGTAAATTTAGATGAAAATAACTTCAATTTTTTGGATTGTGAAAAAAAATTAGTTGGAAGTGTCAAATTGTAATAAATTTAATTGAAATCAACTTGAATTATTTTGGATTTTGTTGTAGGATCTATATTTGAGTAAATTTAGATGAAAATAACTTCAATTTTTTGGATTGTGAAAAAAAATTTAGTTGGAAGTGTCAAATTTTAATAAGTTTATTTGAAATCAACTTCGATTATTTTGAATTTTGTTCAGTATTTTTGTTGTAGGATGTATTTTTGAGTAAATTTAGATGAAAATAACTACAATTTTTTGGATTGTGAAAAAATTTTCAGTTGGAAGTGTCATATTTTAATAAATTTATTTGAAATCAACTTCGAATATTTTTTATTTTGTTGAGCATTTTTGTTGTAGGATCTATATTTGAGTAAATTTAGATGAAAATAACTTCAATTTTTTGGATTGTGAAAAAAATTTTAGTTGGAAGTGTCAAATTTTAATAAATTTATTGGAAACCAACTTCAATTTTTTGGGATTTTGTTTCGTATTTTTGTTGTAGGGTCTATATTAGAGTAAATTTAGATGAAAATAACTTCAATTTTTTGGATTGTGAAAAAAAATTTAGTTGGAAGTGTCAAATTTTAATAAGTTTATTTGAAATCAACTTCGATTATTTTGAATTTTGTTCAGTATTTTTGTTGTAGGATGTATTTTTGAGTAAATTTAGATGAAAATAACTACAATTTTTTGGATTTTGAAAAAAATTTGAGTTGGAAATGCCAAATTCTAATAAATTTATTTGAAACCAACTTCGATGATTCTCGACTATGTTGAGTTTTTTTGATAGAGAAGCTTAATTTGAGTAATTTCAGTTGAAATTAACGTCGATTTTTTGGATTTTGTCACGATTTTTGTTAAATTTTAATAAATTTATTTGAAATCAACTTGGATAATTTTGGAATTTGTTGAGTATTTTTGTTGTAGGATCTATATTTGAGTAAATTTAGATGAAAATAACTTCAATTTTTAGGATTGTGAAAATAATTTTAGTTGGAAGTGTCAAATTTTAATAAATTTATTTGAAATCAACTTGAATTATTTTGGATTTTGTTCAGTATTTTTGTTGTAGGAAGTATTTTTGAGTAAATTTAGATGAAAATAACGACAATTTTTTGGATTGTGAAAAAAAATTTAGTTGGAAGTGTCAAATTTTAATAAATTTATTTGAAATCAACATCGATTGTTTTGGATTTTGTTGAGTATTTTTGTTGTAGGGTCTATATTTGAGTAAATTTAGATGAAAATAACGACAATTTTTTGGATTGTGAAAAAAAAATTTAGTTGGAAGTGTCAAATTTTAAAAAATTTATTTGAAATCAACTTGAATTATTTTGGATTTTGTTGAGTATTTTTGTTGTAGAATCTATATTTGAGTAAATTTAGATGAAAATAACTTCAATTTTTTGGATTGTGAAAAAAATTTTAGTTGGAAGTGCAAATTTTAATAAATTTATTTGAAATCAACTTCGAATATTTTTTATTTTGTTGAGCATTTTTGTTGTAGGATCTATATTTGAGTAAATTTAGATGAAAATAACTTCAATTTTTTGGATTGTGAAAAAAATTTTAGTTGGAAGTGTCAAATTTTAATAAATTTATTGGAAACCAACTTCAATTTTTTGGGATTTTGTTTCGTATTTTTGTTGTAGGGTCTATATTAGAGTAAATTTTGATGAAGATAACTTCAATTTTTTGAATTGTGAAAAAATTTTAGTTGAAAGTGTCAAATTTTAATAAATTTATTTGAAATCAACTTCGATTATTTTTTATTTTGTTGAGCATATTTGTTATAGGATCTATACTTGAGTAAATTTAGATGAAAATAACAATAATTTTTTGGATTGTGAAAAAAATTTTAATTGGAAGTGTCAAATTTTAATAAATTTATTTGAAATCAACTTGAATTATTTTGGATTTTGTTGAGTATTGTGGTTGTAGGATCTATATTTGAGTAAATCTAGATGAAAATAACTTCAATTTTGTGGATTGTGAAAAAAATTTTAGTTGGAAGTGTCAAATTTTAATAAATTTATTTGAAATCAACTTCGATTTTTTTTTTATTTTGTCGAGTATTTTTGGTGTAGGATGTATATTTGAGTAAATTTAGATGAAAATAACTTCAATTTTTTGGATTGTGAAAAAAAATTAGTTGGAAGTGTCAAATTGTAATAAATTTAATTGAAATCAACTTGAATTATTTTGGATTTTGTTGTAGGATCTATATTTGAGTAAATTTAGATGAAAATAACTTCAATTTTTTGGATTGTGAAAAAAAATTAGTTGGAAGTGTCAAATTGTAATAAATTTAATTGAAATCAACTTGAATTATTTTGGATTTTGTTGTAGGATCTATATTTGAGTAAATTTAGATGAAAATAACTTCAATTTTTTGGATTGTGAAAAAAAATTTAGTTGGAAGTGTCAAATTTTAATAAGTTTATTTGAAATCAACTTCGATTATTTTGAATTTTGTTCAGTATTTTTGTTGTAGGATGTATTTTTGAGTAAATTTAGATGAAAATAACTACAATTTTTTGGATTTTGAAAAAAATTTGAGTTGGAAATGCCAAATTCTAATAAATTTATTTGAAACCAACTTCGATGATTCTCGACTATGTTGAGTTTTTTTGATAGAGAAGCTTAATTTGAGTAATTTCAGTTGAAATTAACGTCGATTTTTTGGATTTTGTCAAGATTTTTGTTAAATTTTAATAAATTTATTTGAAATCAACTTGGATAATTTTGGAATTTGTTGAGTATTTTTGTTGTAGGATCTATATTTGAGTAAATTTAGATGAAAATAACTTCAATTTTTAGGATTGTGAAAATAATTTTAGTTGGAAGTGTCAAATTTTAATAAATTTATTTGAAATCAACTTGAATTATTTTGGATTTTGTTCAGTATTTTTGTTGTAGGAAGTATTTTTGAGTAAATTTAGATGAAAATAACGACAATTTTTTGGATTGTGAAAAAAAATTTAGTTGGAAGTGTCAAATTTTAATAAATTTATTTGAAATCAACGTCGATTATTTTTTATTTTGTTGAGCATTTTTGTTATAGGATCTATACTTGAGTAAATTTAGATGAAAATAACTTCAATTTTTTGGATTGTGAAAAAAATTTTAATTGGAAGTGTCAAATTTTAATAAATTTATTTGAAACCAACTTCGAATATTTTTCATTTTGTTGAGCATTTTTGTTGTAGGATCTATACTTGAGTAAATTTAGATGAAAATAACTTCAATTTTTTGGATTGTGAAAAAAATTTCAGTTGGAAGTGTCAAATTTTAATAAATTTATTTGAAATCAACTTCGAATATTTTTTATTTTGTTGAGCATTTTTGTTGTAGGATCTATATTTGAGTAAATTTAGATGAAAATAACTTCAATTTTTTGGATTGTGAAAAAAATTTTAGTTGGAAGTGTCAAACTTTAATAAATTTATTGGAAACCAACTTCAATTTTTTGGGATTTTGTTTCGTATTTTTGTTGTAGGGTCTATATTTGAGTAAATTTTGATGAAGATAACTTCAATTTTTTGGATTGTGAAAAAAAATTTAGTTGGAAGTGTCAAATTTTAATAAGTTTATTTGAAATCAACTTCGATTATTTTGAATTTTGTTCAGTATTTTTGTTGTAGGATGTATTTTTGAGTAAATTTAGATGAAAATAACTACAATTTTTTGGATTGTGAAAAAAATTTGAGTTGGAAATGTCAAATTCTAATAAATTTATTTGAAACCAACTTCGATTTTTTTGGACGATGTTAAGTTTTTTGGATAGGGAAGCTTAATTTGAGTAATATCAGTAGAAATTAACATCGATTTTTTTTTATTTTGACAAGATTTTTGTCAAATTTTAATAATTTTTTTTTTAATCAACTTCGATTATTTTGCATTTTGTTGAGTATTTTTGTTGTAGGATCTATATTTGAGTAAATTTAGATAAAAATAACTTCAATTTTTTGGATTGTGAAAAAAAGTTTAGTTGGAAGTGTCAAATTTTAATAAATTTATTTGAAATCAACTTCGATTTTATTGGATTTTGTCGAGTATTTTTGGTGTAGGATGTATATTTGAGTAAATTTAGATGAAAATAACTACAATTTTTTGGATTGTGAAAAAAATTTGAGTTGGAAATGTCAAATTCTAATAAATTTATTTGAAACCAACTTCGATGATTCTCGACTATGTTGAGTTTTTTTGATAGAGAAGCTTAATTTGAGTAATTTCAGTTGAAATTAACGTCGATTTTTTGGATTTTGTCACGATTTTTGTTAAATTTTAATAAATTTATTTGAAATCAATGTTACGTATGTGGAATATTCCCATACGCCGCTCTCAACAATTTTTCGAGCTCGCGTCTGCGAAGGGAAAACGCCCTAAGAATCTTTTTGTTTATCACATACCACTCAGGGGGTCGTGATCTTGACCATCTGGAACACGACCATGGGAACGGGAGTGACACGACGACGACCCCGAAGGATTTCCTTATATGGAAATCTCCTAACGAACCCCCACTCATTTTTGGGACTATATAAACCCTTTGGTTTCAACCCTCGTTGGTTAAAAGCAGTACAGTCACGCGTAGAGCAACGTCGTGTCACGCTCGTACAGAGTTGGTCATATTCAGTAAGATCGAGCTAAAGTCTCCGTCAGAATCATAGTTAACCTCATAGAATCCGCGAGTCCGGGTTATATTCTATTGGGCACTTTGAAATAGCCACTCTTACGCCCCGCATCGCCAGTGCGTCAACACCGTGCAGCTAGTGGTAACTCACACACTTTTATTCTTTATTTAATCGCGACACTTACATTTGTACAATAACCTATTATTGAATATACGAATGGTGTTCACGTGTAAATCGAGTAGATTCGTTAAACCCATCTCTTACCCAGCGATCCTTATAATATTAGTAGCATTCACCCACTGATACAACTTTACCGCTCGAGTTGTATCAAATATTAATTAAGAGTTACGAGGCATTACTAACATTTCCCGCGACTCCCTGATTAAGCATCAGGTTTGTTCGCAACCTTTCATCCAAAACAAGGTATATTTCCCAACCCAGTGGCTCCCCGATTTCGCATTGGGTTCGTCCACGAAACCTCACCCTCCTACGGCTCCCTGATTTCGCATCAGGTTCGTCCGTATCCTACAGCTCCCTGATTTCGCATCAGGTTCGTCTGTAAATCTACCAACTTCCGAACAGCTCCCTGGTTTAGCACCAGGTTCGTCTGTGAACTTTATCCTAGTGACTCCCCGATTTCGCATTGGGTTCGTTCACGACGTTTCACCTTCCTGCGGCTCCCTGATTTCGAATCAGGTTCGTCCGCGTGTGACTCCATTCCTAGAGGCTCCCTGATTTCGCATCAGGTTCGTCCTCGCCGTCAATAATCCTAGCGGCTCCCTGATTTCGCATCAGGTTCGTCCGCGTGTGACTCCATTCCTAGAGGCTCCCTGATTTCGCATCAGGTTCGTCCTCGCCGTCAATAATCCTAGCGGCTCCCTGATTTCGCATCAGGTTCGTCCGCGCACCTAACTAACAAACTCATAAACCGTATTCCTTGGGAAATACCCTTCTCGCCGGCCTCGCGCGTTGCCGCAGCCCCGGCTCGTAACAGAACTGGTGACAGCGGTGGGATGCTACTGCATTAGAATCGCCGTAAATTTGGGTTTTTAAATACGTTAAAATCACTCGTAATTTTTATCGACGATATACTAGTTTTCTCTAGTCAAGTCACTTAGTAATTTTATGATGGCAACCGCACAGGCGAACGTCTCTTCTAATGATATAATGAACCTGACAGTTTCAATTGCAAACTCAATGTCGCTCTTGACGCAACGGACATGTATACAAAATATTACTATGTCAATTCCAACCTTCGACGGTGAAAGTCCACCCTTGACGCGCTTTGCACAAAATGTTGAAGACGGGTTAACTTTGATTCCTGAGGGTACGGAAGCTGAGTATCTTGCGATAATACTAACGAAACTGATCGGTCCGGCACGCAGGTGCACGTTAGAACATAAATTCGAATCTATTAAGAAATTAGTCCAACATCTGAAAAAGAGATTCGCGCCGGGAAGAAGTTTGTCATATTTTCAAGTCGAAATCGCGAAACTAAGCATACGCGAAGGAGAAAGTCTGCGACAGTACGTCGACAGAACTAGCCATCTCGTTTATTGTGCGCGCGGAGCTATTCGGGAAAGGTATCTGGATCACGCTGAAGATTTCGTCAAAGAAATGGAAAAGGACGTTAAGGAAAACTTCATCGATGGTTTACCGGATCGAATTTCTTGGAAAGTGTCGGCTCAGACTCAAGATATTCAAACACTTGAACAAGCTTACGACGCCGTGCTACAGATAGATAGGAAATTAAGGAATCGACGACAGTCGCCCCGTAATGAATCACCCTCCAGGTGGTCTCGCCGAGATCATTACACCGAAAACTCTCGCCACCACGACCGCGAAGTGTCGTACCCACTTTCTCCGAGTAGATACGACCAGAACAGGGATCGGCCTCTTAGAACATCTGGGTTTGAAGAAGAACGAGAAGGACGGACACGTACGACGGCCTGGACCTTGCGTCACCGAAGCCCCTCGAAATCCCCTTCTTATCGCTCCGACTCATCGTACGCAGATGATAGAGAAAAACACTATTCTATTTTAAAAAATCCCGATAAAGATCGCAAGCCGAGTTTATATTGCTGGCATTGCGGCACAGCCGGACATGACGGAAAGTCCTGTAGGAAACAACCGCGTAACCCTAGATATCAACGAGACTCGCGAGATTCGTCCGTTGAATCAAACAAGTCTTTAAACTTCAATCGCGCTCAACGTATAGGCGGCACGATGAGCGGAAACAAGGAAGCTCGCCAAAGGACAGTCCGCTTCGAAGAGGAACCCTCATCAAGGAAGCACCTGCCCCACGCATCAACATCAAGGTTCCAGAATTGGAGTCAGGAACGGGAGAATTCCTAATCGACGGTGGAGCATCCGTTAATTTAGTAGTCATTAACGCCCTGGGAGAAAAAGCCGCGATAAACTCTCGGGAAGAAATCGAGTTAACCGGAATTACCACTAATCCAATTCATACTTTAGGAACAACAATTCTTCATATCCACGAAGCTCCTGCACTTTTCTATGTAGTAAAAGAGCTGGCCATAGAAGCAGATGGACTTATAGGAAGCCCATTTTTAAAACAGGAAGAGGCTGAAATCTCCTATTATCATGGGACTCTGGTATTAAAAAATAAACCAACCCGACCTCTACGTTTTTCAAATTATCAAGATCTACCTCAAATGAAAGAACTATTGACATCGACCAAACATCGTATCGAGCCTAGGACGTCGCAACAGATTGCTATAACAATTACAAACTCGAAGATTAAGGAAGGATATTTACCGCGTATCAAGACCCTTGAACATCTTTACATAGGAGAAGCAGTTGTGAGGAATAATAAAGGGAAGTGCTACGTTATGGCAACAAATACCAGCGATGAACCCCTAGACGTAGAGATAGAACCACAAACATTAGAGTCATTCGATATCTTCGGGTCATCAGACGAAGATTCTTACCCAGCTGCAGAACACCCGTCAAAATTCAAAACACACGAAGATAGGATACAAAAAATTTTAGAAGCCCTAAACACTAAACATTTGAACAAGGAGGAACTAGATTTCGTTACTAATCTAGTTAGAGATTTTCCCGACCGATTTTATCTTTCTGGAGATAAACTTGGGAAGGCCCGCGACTTTAAACACTCAATCCATACATCCAATGATATTCCAATCAACACAAGACAATATCGTTATCCTCTCATTCATCAAAAGGAAATTCAAAAACAAATCAGCGCGCTATTATCAAACGGTATAATTACGCCTTCAAAATCTCCGTACAATTCACCCTTATGGATTGTACCGAAGAAAGAAGACGAAAACGGAGTGAAACGTTGGCGCCTGGTAATAGATTTCCGCGGCCTCAACGAAATAACCATTTCTGATAGGTATCCATTACCTCAAATCACAGAGATCTTAGATCGATTAGGAGGAGCCAAATATTTCTCAGTTTTTGATCTCGCAAGTGGATTTCATCAAATAGAGATGGACCCGAAGGATAAGGCAAAAACAGCATTCACCACTCCAAATGGACATTACGAATTTTCTCGAATGCCTTTCGGATTAAAAAATGCACCACCCACCTTTCAACGCCTGATGGACCAAGCACTCACTGGACTTCAAGGAACAGACCTCTTTGTCTACTTGGACGACATAGTGATTTACGCATCATCGTTACAGGAGCACAATATCAAAGTCAAAAAATTGTTAAACCGCCTTCGAGAACACGGATTAACCCTTCAGACCAACAAGTGCCAATTCCTGCGAAAGGAAGTCGCATACCTTGGACACATTATTTCAAAGGAAGGGGTAAGACCTGATCCTAGGAAATTAAAAGCTGTTCAAGATTTTCCAACACCCACATCGCAGAAGAACATTCAACAATTCTTGGGACTTGTTGGATATTACCGAAGATTCGTACCTAATTTTACCACAAAAGCAAAACCATTAATTAACTTATTAGGAAAAGGCATCAAATTCAAATGGACAGAAGAACAAGACCAGAGTTTTAAGCAATTACGCAACGAACTTTGTCAACAGCCCATATTGCAATACCCTGATTTCAGTAAACCTTTCATTGTAACCACAGATGCATCTGATTACGCTATTGGAGCCGTACTTAGCCAAGGGGAGATAGGAAACGACCTACCGATTGCTTATGCCTCCCGCAGCCTAAATAAACCTGAGAAGAATTATTCAGCTACGGAAAAGGAATGTTTGGCCATGGTTTACGCAGTAAGATACTTCAGGCCCTACATCTATGGAACCCCATTCACCCTTGTTACAGACCACAGACCACTTGTCTGGTTACATTCTGTCAAGGACCCAACTTCTAGACTTATGAAGTGGAAGCTACGTCTTTTGGAATACGAGTACCAGGTTGTCCGTAAATCCGGAAAGACGAATAAGAACGCAGACGCATTATCGCGCAACCCTACGCCTACCTGCTTACCACTTATTCCACGAGAGCTCCAGGACCCCGACTTCAAAGCCCAGATACCGAAAACAGATGCCAATATCGAAACAATCGGGCACCGCATACGACAGTTACGACGAGATAGAGAAAGCCGACCCAAGTACCAAGAGACAAGCAGCAGCTCAGAAGAAGAAACCGCACGTGGGAACATTCAACATTCTCCAATAATATACAAGAACCGATCTTTTCCCAGCTTATCTCAAGAGGTAACCATGCCAGATGAACGCCAGGAAACCATAAACAGTTTTTCGCCCGCAGCTAATTCTACACAAATTGCCCCTTTAGATAAGGACCAGACCGTATTTGACAATTTAATATCGTTTGAGGAGCCGCTCGAAAATACTGTAATAGAAAATGCAAGAAATACTCAACTAGATTTACTCAGTACCCCGCAAGTACCATCGGAAGTCATGGAAGAACCTTTACAACCCTCAATAAACCAGCTACCTGCAGGTACAACGCCCGAAGCAAGTGTGGGACAACCACCTGACAACAGGTCAACCGAACCTAGGGTCCCTGACCACACGATCGACTCCTACCCTTTCTCCACTACCGAAATCGAGGATCCAAATGACCTTGACGACCTGGAAGAAACCCCATTAGATCGACCACATAAAATCATCGTTTCTTCAAATACTTTTACCGCTGAAGAAGGACATTACGTACACTTCATTTCTGCCGACTGCAATTTAATAAACCCCGTTGGAAAATTACTGGTAGACACTGAACTAATCAATCAACCAAACCTTCTAGCAGAAGAACCAAAAAAGGGAAATGTGATAACTACGGACAATGGATTATTTAAAACCTTCAGTATAATAATCTCAGACAATTTCTTCGATAATATTAAAAGAGTAGATGTGCTCAACGGATTGAAAACTCTTCGACACACCTTAGATCAAAATCAGATTAAATCATTTCGAATTTCTGCCACGGGAGACCTTCACAAAATACCATCCAACGAATTCGTCAAAATTTTAGAAGAGGTTTTCATAGGAACGGGCATGCAGATTATCCTATGCAATTGTACCATCACAACACCATCCGAAGAAGACAGACAGCACATCATTTGCGAGGCTCACGATAGTTTAATTGGAGGACATAAAGGAGTAACGAAAACATATAAACGCATCCGATCAAAATTCCATTGGTCACAAATGCGCAACGACATTCAAGACTACATTCGAAGATGCCAAAGTTGTCAGGAACAGAAATTAGTTCGAGCAAAAACTCGTCAACCGATGTTAATCACCGACACACCTATAGGAGCCTTTGACAAAATTTCCTTGGATACAGTAGGACCTTTACCAATTACACCCAGTGGGAATAGACATATTCTCACCATTCAAGATAACTTAACGAAATATTGCGTAGCCATAGCAATACCTAACATTCGAGCTGCTACAATTGCAGATGCTTTCGCTAGACACTTCATCGCAATATACGGTACACCTCGCGCAATACTAACAGACAAAGGAACTAGCTTCATCGGAACGCTCATGACCAATCTCTCCGAAATATTCAAAATCAAGCAAATCACAACCTCAGGATATAGACCACAAACCAATGGATCTCTGGAACGAAGCCACATCGTCCTCACTGAATACCTCAAGCATTACATGGATAGTTACGAAGACTGGGATTTATTAATACCGTTCGCAATGTTCTCTTACAATACATCCGTTCACGAAGCAACAAATTTCACCCCATACGAATTAATCTTTGGAAAACCAGCCCGAGAACCAACCTCGTTTCCAACCGGTGAAAAACTAAAGTCGTATGGAGATTATTTAATAGAATTAATAACGCACATGACTAATATTCGCAATATAGCCTCCTCGCCAACATCCAGCTAACTCCAACCGGCATCACTGCAACGCTGACGCTCGACCGGCTACCCGGACAACCACCAGTGGACATCATTGAGCACTGGCTGCAGCTCGGCTACGTAGTACCTAGCGACGATTAAAACACTTACACCTCACAACACCTAGCGATAAGTACACTAATACACCTACACCCGACAATTCTCTTCTACATTTTTGCTTATAAAAAGATTTTTGGGGCGTTTTTTTCCTTCTTTTGAAAAGCATCACGAGAATCGCGATGTTTTATCTTAGGGGGGAGATGTTACGTATGTGGAATATTCCCATACGCCGCTCTCAACAATTTTTCGAGCTCGCGTCTGCGAAGGGAAAACGCCCTAAGAATCTTTTTGTTTATCACATACCACTCAGGGGGTCGTGATCTTGACCATCTGGAACACGACCATGGGAACGGGAGTGACACGACGACGACCCCGAAGGATTTCCTTATATGGAAATCTCCTAACGAACCCCCACTCATTTTTGGGACTATATAAACCCTTTGGTTTCAACCCTCGTTGGTTAAAAGCAGTACAGTCACGCGTAGAGCAACGTCGTGTCACGCTCGTACAGAGTTGGTCATATTCAGTAAGATCGAGCTAAAGTCTCCGTCAGAATCATAGTTAACCTCATAGAATCCGCGAGTCCGGGTTATATTCTATTGGGCACTTTGAAATAGCCACTCTTACGCCCCGCATCGCCAGTGCGTCAACACCGTGCAGCTAGTGGTAACTCACACACTTTTATTCTTTATTTAATCGCGACACTTACATTTGTACAATAACCTATTATTGAATATACGAATGGTGTTCACGTGTAAATCGAGTAGATTCGTTAAACCCATCTCTTACCCAGCGATCCTTATAATATTAGTAGCATTCACCCACTGATACAACTTTACCGCTCGAGTTGTATCAAATATTAATTAAGAGTTACGAGGCATTACTAACATTTCCCGCGACTCCCTGATTAAGCATCAGGTTTGTTCGCAACCTTTCATCCAAAACAAGGTATATTTCCCAACCCAGTGGCTCCCCGATTTCGCATTGGGTTCGTCCACGAAACCTCACCCTCCTACGGCTCCCTGATTTCGCATCAGGTTCGTCCGTATCCTACAGCTCCCTGATTTCGCATCAGGTTCGTCTGTAAATCTACCAACTTCCGAACAGCTCCCTGGTTTAGCACCAGGTTCGTCTGTGAACTTTATCCTAGTGACTCCCCGATTTCGCATTGGGTTCGTTCACGACGTTTCACCTTCCTGCGGCTCCCTGATTTCGAATCAGGTTCGTCCGCGTGTGACTCCATTCCTAGAGGCTCCCTGATTTCGCATCAGGTTCGTCCTCGCCGTCAATAATCCTAGCGGCTCCCTGATTTCGCATCAGGTTCGTCCGCGTGTGACTCCATTCCTAGAGGCTCCCTGATTTCGCATCAGGTTCGTCCTCGCCGTCAATAATCCTAGCGGCTCTCTGATTTCGCATCAGGTTCGTCCGCGCACCTAACTAACAAACTCATAAACCGTATTCCTTGGGAAATACCCTTCTCGCCGGCCTCGCGCGTTGCCGCAGCCCCGGCTCGTAACATCAACTTGGATAATTTTGGAATTTGTTGAGTATTTTTGTTGTAGGATCTATATTTGAGTAAATTTAGATGAAAATAACTTCAATTTTTAGGATTGTGAAAATAATTTTAGTTGCAAGTGTAAAAGTTTAATAAATTTATTTGGAATCAACTTGAATTATTTTGGATTTTGTGGAGTATTTTTGTTGTAGGATCTATATTTGAGTAAATTTAGATGAAAATAACTACAATTTTTTGGATTGTCAAAAAAATTTCAGTTTGAAGTGTCAAATTTTAATAAATTTATTTGAAATCAACTTCGATTATTTTTTATTTTGTTGAGCATTTTTGTTCTAGGATCTATATTTGAGTAAATTTAGATGAAAATAACTTCAATTTTTTGGATTGTGAAAAAAATTTTAGTTGGATGTGTCAAATTATAATAAATTTATTTGAAACCAACTTCGATTTTTTTGGACGATGTTAAGTTTTTTGGATAGGGAAGCTTAATTTGAGTAATATCAGTAGAAATTAACATCGATTTTTTTTTATTTTGACAAGATTTTTGTCAAATTTTAATAATTTTTTTTTTAATCAACTTCGATTATTTTGCATTTTGTTGAGTATTTTTGTTGTAGGATCTATACTTGAGTAAATTTAGATGAAAATAACGACAATTTTTAGGATTGTGAAAATAATTTTAGTTGGAAGTGTCAAATTTTAATAAATTTATTTGAAATCAACTTGAATTATTTTGGATTTTGTTCAGTATTTTTGTTGTAGGAAGTATTTTTGAGTAAATTTAGATGAAAATAACGACAATTTTTTGGATTGTGAAAAAAAATTTAGTTGGAAGTGTCAAATTTTAATAAATTTATTTGAAATCAACTTCGATTGTTTTGGATTTTGTTGAGTATGTTTGTTGTAGGGTCTATATTTGAGTAAATTTAGATGAAAATAACGACAATTTTTTGGATTGTGAAAAAAAAATTTAGTTGGAAGTGTCAAATTTTAATAAATTTATTTGAAATCAACTTGAATTATTTTGGATTTTGTTGAGTATTTTTGTTGTAGAATCTATATTTGAGTAAATTTAGATGAAAATAACTTCAATTTTTTGGATTGTGAAAAAAATTTTAGTTGGAAGTGCAAATTTTAATAAATTTATTTGAAATCAACTTGAATTATTTTGGATTTTGTTGAGTATTTTTGTTGTAGGATCTATATTTGAGTAAATTTTAATGAAAATAACTTCAATTTTGTGGATTGTGAAAAAAATGTTAGTTGGAAGTGTCAAATTTTAATAAATTTATTTGAAATCAACTTCGATTATTTTGGATTTTGTTGAGTATTTTTGTTGTAGGATCTATATTTGAGTAAATTTAGATGAAAATAACTACAATTTTTTGGATTGTCAAAAAAAATTCAGTTTGAAGTGTCAAATTTTAATAAATTTATTTGAAATCAACTTCGATTATTTTTTATTTTGTTGAGCATATTTGTTATAGGATCTATACTTGAGTAAATTTAGATGAAAATAACAATAATTTTTTGGATTCTGAAAAAAATTTTAATTGGAAGTATCCAATTTTAATAAATTTATTTGAAATCAACTTGAATTATTTTGGATTTTGTTGAGTATTGTGGTTGTAGGATCTATATTTGAGTAAATTTAGATGAAAATAACTTCAATTTTGTGGATTGTGAAAAAAATTTTAGTTGGAAGTGTCAAATTTTAATAAATTTATTTGGAATCAACTTCGATTTTATTGGATTTTGTCGAGTATTTTTGGTGTAGGATGTATATTTGAGTAAATTTAGATGAAAATAACTTCAATTTTTTGGATTGTGAAAAAAAATTAGTTGGAAGTGTCAAATTGTAATAAATTTAATTGAAATCAACTTGAATTATTTTGGATTTTGTTGAGTATTTTTGTTGTAGGATCTATATTTGAGTAAATTTAGATGAAAATAACTTCAATTTTTTGGATTGTGAAAAAAAATTTAGTTGGAAGTGTCAAATTTTAATAAGTTTATTTGAAATCAACTTCGATTATTTTGAATTTTGTTCAGTATTTTTGTTGTAGGATGTATTTTTGAGTAAATTTAGATGAAAATAACTACAATTTTTTGGATTGTGAAAAAAATTTGAGTTGGAAATGTCAAATCCTAATAAATTTATTTGAAACCAACTTCGATGATTCTCGACTATGTTGAGTTTTTTTGATAGAGAAGCTTAATTTGAGTAATTTCAGTTGAAATTAACGTCGATTTTTTGGATTTTGTCACGATTTTTGTTAAATTTTAATAAATTTATTTGAAATCAACTTGGATAATTTTGGAATTTGTTGAGTATTTTTGTTGTAGGATCTATATTTGAGTAAATTTAGATGAAAATAACTTCAATTTTTAGGATTGTGAAAATAATTTTAGTTGGAAGTGTCAAATTTTAATAAATTTATTTGAAATCAACTTGAATTATTTTGGATTTTGTTCAGTATTTTTGTTGTAGGAAGTATTTTTGAGTAAATTTAGATGAAAATAACGACAATTTTTTGGATTGTGAAAAAAAATTTAGTTGGAAGTGTCAAATTTTAATAAATTTATTTGAAATCAACTTCGATTGTTTTGGATTTTGTTGAGTATTTTTGTTGTAGGGTCTATATTTGAGTAAATTTAGATGAAAATAACTTCAATTTTTTGGATTGTGAAAAAAATTTTAGTTGCAAGTGTAAAAGTTTAATAAATTTATTTGAAACCAACTTCGATTATTTTGGATTTTGTCGAGTATTTTTGGTGTAGGATGTATATTTAAGTAAATTTAGATGAAAATAACTTCAATTTTTTGGATTGTGAAAAAAAGTTTAGTTGGAAGTGTCAAATTTTAATAAATTTATTTGCAATCAACTTCGATTTTATTGGATTTTGTCGAGTATTTTTGGTGTAGGATGTATATTTGAGTAAATTTAGATGAAAATAACGACAATTTTTTGGATTGTGAAAAAAAATTTTATTCGGAAGTGTCAAATTTTAATAAATTTATTTGAAATCAACTTGAATTATTTTGGATTTTGTTGAGTATTGTTGTTGTAGGATCTATATTTGAGTAAATTTAGATGAAAATAACTTCAATTTTTTGGACTGTGAAAAGAATTTTAGTTGCAAGTGTAAAAGTTTAATAAATTTATTTGAAACCAACTTCGATTATTTTGGATTTTGTTGAGTATTTTTGTTGTAGGATCTATATTTGAGTAAATTTAGATGAAAATAACTACAATTTTTTGGATTGTCAAAAAAATTTCAGTTTGAAGTGTCAAATTTTAATAAATTTATTTGAAATCAACTTCGATTATTTTTTATTTTGTTGAGCATTTTTGTTCTAGGATCTATATTTGAGTAAATTTAGATGAAAATAACTTCAATTTTTTGGATTGTGAAAAAAATTTTAGTTGGATGTGTCAAATTATAATAAATTTATTTGAAACCAACTTCGATTTTTTTGGACGATGTTAAGTTTTTTGGATAGGGAAGCTTAATTTGAGTAATATCAGTAGAAATTAACATCGATTTTTTTTTATTTTGACAAGATTTTTGTCAAATTTTAATAATTTTTTTTTTAATCAACTTCGATTATTTTGCATTTTGTTGAGTATTTTTGTTGTAGGATCTATATTTGAGTAAATTTAGATAAAAATAACTTCAATTTTTTGAATTGTGAAAAAATTTTAGTTGGAAGTGTCAAATTTTAATAAATTTATTTGAAATCAACTTCGATTATTTTTTATTTTGTTGAGCATTTTTGTTATAGGATCTATACTTGAGTAAATTTAGATGAAAATAACAATAATTTTTTGGATTGTGAAAAAAATTTTAATTGGAAGTGTCAAATTTTAATAAATTTATTTGAAATCAACTTGAATTATTTTGGATTTTGTTGAGTATTGTGGTTGTAGGATCTATATTTGAGTAAATTTAGATGAAAATAACTTCAATTTTGTGGATTGTGAAAAAAATTTTAGTTGGAAGTGTCAAATTTTAATAAATTTATTTGAAATCAACTTCGATTTTTTTTTTATTTTGTCGAGTATTTTTGGTGTAGGATGTATATTTGAGTAAATTTAGATGAAAATAACTTCAATTTTTTGGATTGTGAAAAAAAGTTTAGTTGGAAGTGTCAAATTTTAATAAATTTATTTGAAATCAACTTCGATTTTATTGGATTTTGTCGAGTATTTTTGGTGTAGGATGTATATTTGAGTAAATTTAGATGAAAATAACTTCAATTTTTTGGATTGTGAAAAAAAATTAGTTGGAAGTGTCAAATTGTAATAAATTTAATTGAAATCAACTTGAATTATTTTGGATTTTGTTGAGTATTTTTGTTGTAGGATCTATATTTGAGTAAATTTAGATGAAAATAACTTCAATTTTTTGGATTGTGAAAAAAAATTTAGTTGGAAGTGTCAAATTTTAATAAGTTTATTTGAAATCAACTTCGATTATTTTGAATTTTGTTCAGTATTTTTGTTGTAGGATGTATTTTTGAGTAAATTTAGATGAAAATAACTACAATTTTTTGGATTGTGAAAAAAATTTGAGTTGGAAATGTCAAATTCTAATAAATTTATTTGAAACCAACTTCGATGATTCTCGACTATGTTGAGTTTTTTTGATAGAGAAGCTTAATTTGAGTAATTTCAGTTGAAATTAACGTCGATTTTTTGGATTTTGTCACGATTTTTGTTAAATTTTAATAAATTTATTTGAAATCAACTTGGATAATTTTGGAATTTGTTGAGTATTTTTGTTGTAGGATCTATATTTGAGTAAATTTAGATGAAAATAACTTCAATTTTTAGGATTGTGAAAATAATTTTAGTTGGAAGTGTCAAATTTTAATAAATTTATTTGAAATCAACTTGAATTATTTTGTATTTTGTTCAGTATTTTTGTTGTAGGAAGTATTTTTGAGTAAATTTAGATGAAAATAACGACAATTTTTTGGATTGTGAAAAAAAATTTAGTTGGAAGTGTCAAATTTTAATAAATTTATTTGAAATCAACTTCGATTGTTTTGGATTTTGTTGAGTATTTTTGTTGTAGGGTCTATATTTGAGTAAATTTAGATGAAAATAACGACAATTTTTTGGATTGTGAAAAAAAAATTTAGTTGGAAGTGTCAAATTTTAATAAATTTATTTGAAATCAACTTGAATTATTTTGGATTTTGTTGAGTATTTTTGTTGTAGAATCTATATTTGAGTAAATTTAGATGAAAATAACTTCAATTATTTGGATTGTGAAAAAAATTTTAGTTGGAAGTGCAAATTTTAATAAATTTATTTGAAATCAACTTGAATTATTTTGGATTTTGTTGAGTATTTTTGTTGTAGGATCTATATTTGAGTAAATTTTAATGAAAATAACTTCAATTTTGTGGATTGTGAAAAAAATGTTAGTTGGATGTGTCAAATTTTAATAAATTTATTTGAAATCAACTTCGATTTTTTTTGGATTTTGTCGAGTATTTTTGGTGTAGGATGTATATTTAAGTAAATTTAGATGAAAATAACTTCAATTTTTTGGATTGTGAAAAAAAGTTTAGTTGGAAGTGTCAAATTTTAATAAATTTATTTGCAATCAACTTCGATTTTATTGAATTTTGTCGAGTATTTTTGGTGTAGGATGTATATTTGAGTAAATTTAGATGAAAATAACGACAATTTTTTGGATTGTGAAAAAAAATTTTATTCGGAAGTGTCAAATTTTAATAAATTTATTTGAAATCAACTTGAATTATTTTGGATTTTGTTGAGTATTGTTGTTGTAGGATCTATATTTGAGTAAATTTAGATGAAAATAACTTCAATTTTTTGGACTGTGAAAAGAATTTTAGTTGCAAGTGTAAAAGTTTAATAAATTTATTTGAAACCAACTTCGATTATTTTGGATTTTGTTGAGTATTTTTGTTGTAGGATCTATATTTGAGTAAATTTAGATGAAAATAACTACAATTTTTTGGATTGTCAAAAAAATTTCAGTTTGAAGAGTCAAATTTTAATAAATTTATTTGAAATCAACTTCGATTATTTTTTATTTTGTTGAGCATTTTTGTTCTAGGATCTATATTTGAGTAAATTTAGATGAAAATAACTTCAATTTTTTGGATTGTGAAAAAAATTTTAGTTGGATGTGTCAAATTATAATAAATTTATTTGAAACCAACTTCGATTTTTTTGGACGATGTTAAGTTTTTTGGATAGGGAAGCTTAATTTGAGTAATATCAGTAGAAATTAACATCGATTTTTTTTTATTTTGACAAGATTTTTGTCAAATTTTAATAATTTTTTTTTTAATCAACTTCGATTATTTTGCATTTTGTTGAGTATTTTTGTTGTAGGATCTATATTTGAGTAAATTTAGATAAAAATAACTTCAATTTTTTGAATTGTGAAAAAATTTTAGTTGGAAGTGTCAAATTTTAATAAATTTATTTGAAATCAACTTGAATTATTTTGGATTTTGTTGAGTATTTTTGTTGTAGGATCTATATTTGAGTAAATTTAGATGAAAATAACTACAATTTTTTGGATTGTCAAAAAAATTTCAGTTTGAAGTGTCAAATTTTAATAAGTTTATTTGAAATCAACTTCGATTATTTTGAATTTTGTTCAGTATTTTTGTTGTAGGATGTATTTTTGAGTAAATTTAGATGAAAATAACTTCAATTTTGTGGATTGTGAAAAAAATTTTAGTTGGAAGTGTCAAATTTTAATAAATTTATTTGAAATCAACTTCGATTTTTTTTTTATTTTGTCGAGTATTTTTGGTGTAGGATGTATATTTGAGTAAATTTAGATGAAAATAACTTCAATTTTTTGGATTGTGAAAAAAAGTTTAGTTGGAAGTGTCAAATTTTAATAAATTTATTTGAAATCAACTTCGATTTTATTGGATTTTGTCGAGTATTTTTGGTGTAGGATGTATATTTGAGTAAATTTAGATGAAAATAACTTCAATTTTTTGGATTGTGAAAAAAAATTAGTTGGAAGTGTCAAATTGTAATAAATTTAATTGAAATCAACTTGAATTATTTTGGATTTTGTTGAGTATTTTTGTTGTAGGATCTATATTTGAGTAAATTTAGATGAAAATAACTTCAATTTTTTGGATTGTGAAAAAAAATTTAGTTGGAAGTGTCAAATTTTAATAAGTTTATTTGAAATCAACTTCGATTATTTTGAATTTTGTTCAGTATTTTTGTTGTAGGATGTATTTTTGAGTAAATTTAGATGAAAATAACTACAATTTTTTGGATTGTGAAAAAAATTTGAGTTGGAAATGTCAAATTCTAATAAATTTATTTGAAACCAACTTCGATGATTCTCGACTATGTTGAGTTTTTTTGATAGAGAAGCTTAATTTGAGTAATTTCAGTTGAAATTAACGTCGATTTTTTGGATTTTGTCACGATTTTTGTTAAATTTTAATAAATTTATTTGAAATCAACTTGGATAATTTTGGAATTTGTTGAGTATTTTTGTTGTAGGATCTATATTTGAGTAAATTTAGATGAAAATAACTTCAATTTTTAGGATTGTGAAAATAATTTTAGTTGGAAGTGTCAAATTTTAATAAATTTATTTGAAATCAACTTGAATTATTTTGGATTTTGTTCAGTATTTTTGTTGTAGGAAGTATTTTTGAGTAAATTTAGATGAAAATAACGACAATTTTTTGGATTGTGAAAAAAAATTTAGTTGGAAGTGTCAAATTTTAATAAATTTATTTGAAATCAACTTCGATTGTTTTGGATTTTGTTGAGTATTTTTGTTGTAGGGTCTATATTTGAGTAAATTTAGATGAAAATAACGACAATTTTTTGGATTGTGAAAAAAAAATTTAGTTGGAAGTGTCAAATTTTAATAAATTTATTTGAAATCAACTTGAATTATTTTGGATTTTGTTGAGTATTTTTGTTGTAGAATCTATATTTGAGTAAATTTAGATGAAAATAACTTCAATTATTTGGATTGTGAAAAAAATTTTAGTTGGAAGTGCAAATTTTAATAAATTTATTTGAAATCAACTTGAATTATTTTGGATTTTGTTGAGTATTTTTGTTGTAGGATCTATATTTGAGTAAATTTTAATGAAAATAACTTCAATTTTGTGGATTGTGAAAAAAATGTTAGTTGGAAGTGTCAAATTTTAATAAATTTATTTGAAATCAACTTCGATTTTTTTTGGATTTTGTCGAGTATTTTTGGTGTAGGATGTATATTTAAGTAAATTTAGATGAAAATAACTTCAATTTTTTGGATTGTGAAAAAAAGTTTAGTTGGAAGTGTCAAATTTTAATAAATTTATTTGCAATCAACTTCGATTTTATTGAATTTTGTCGAGTATTTTTGGTGTAGGATGTATATTTGAGTAAATTTAGATGAAAATAACGACAATTTTTTGGATTGTGAAAAAAAATTTTATTCGGAAGTGTCAAATTTTAATAAATTTATTTGAAATCAACTTGAATTATTTTGGATTTTGTTGAGTATTGTTGTTGTAGGATCTATATTTGAGTAAATTTAGATGAAAATAACTTCAATTTTTTGGACTGTGAAAAGAATTTTAGTTGCAAGTGTAAAAGTTTAATAAATTTATTTGAAACCAACTTCGATTATTTTGGATTTTGTTGAGTATTTTTGTTGTAGGATCTATATTTGAGTAAATTTAGATGAAAATAACTACAATTTTTTGGATTGTCAAAAAAATTTCAGTTTGAAGAGTCAAATTTTAATAAATTTATTTGAAATCAACTTCGATTATTTTTTATTTTGTTGAGCATTTTTGTTCTAGGATCTATATTTGAGTAAATTTAGATGAAAATAACTTCAATTTTTTGGATTGTGAAAAAAATTTTAGTTGGATGTGTCAAATTATAATAAATTTATTTGAAACCAACTTCGATTTTTTTGGACGATGTTAAGTTTTTTGGATAGGGAAGCTTAATTTGAGTAATATCAGTAGAAATTAACATCGATTTTTTTTTATTTTGACAAGATTTTTGTCAAATTTTAATAATTTTTTTTTTAATCAACTTCGATTATTTTGCATTTTGTTGAGTATTTTTGTTGTAGGATCTATATTTGAGTAAATTTAGATAAAAATAACTTCAATTTTTTGAATTGTGAAAAAATTTTAGTTGGAAGTGTCAAATTTTAATAAATTTATTTGAAATCAACTTGAATTATTTTGGATTTTGTTGAGTATTTTTGTTGTAGGATCTATATTTGAGTAAATTTAGATGAAAATAACTACAATTTTTTGGATTGTCAAAAAAATTTCAGTTTGAAGTGTCAAATTTTAATAAGTTTATTTGAAATCAACTTCGATTATTTTGAATTTTGTTCAGTATTTTTGTTGTAGGATGTATTTTTGAGTAAATTTAGATGAAAATAACTTCAATTTTGTGGATTGTGAAAAAAATTTTAGTTGGAAGTGTCAAATTTTAATAAATTTATTTGAAATCAACTTCGATTTTTTTTTTATTTTGTCGAGTATTTTTGGTGTAGGATGTATATTTGAGTAAATTTAGATGAAAATAACTTCAATTTTTTGGATTGTGAAAAAAAGTTTAGTTGGAAGTGTCAAATTTTAATAAATTTATTTGAAATCAACTTCGATTTTATTGGATTTTGTCGAGTATTTTTGGTGTAGGATGTATATTTGAGTAAATTTAGATGAAAATAACTTCAATTTTTTGGATTGTGAAAAAAAATTAGTTGGAAGTGTCAAATTGTAATAAATTTAATTGAAATCAACTTGAATTATTTTGGATTTTGTTGAGTATTTTTGTTGTAGGATCTATATTTGAGTAAATTTAGATGAAAATAACTTCAATTTTTTGGATTGTGAAAAAAAATTTAGTTGGAAGTGTCAAATTTTAATAAGTTTATTTGAAATCAACTTCGATTATTTTGAATTTTGTTCAGTATTTTTGTTGTAGGATGTATTTTTGAGTAAATTTAGATGAAAATAACTACAATTTTTTGGATTGTGAAAAAAATTTGAGTTGGAAATGTCAAATTCTAATAAATTTATTTGAAACCAACTTCGATGATTCTCGACTATGTTGAGTTTTTTTGATAGAGAAGCTTAATTTGAGTAATTTCAGTTGAAATTAACGTCGATTTTTTGGATTTTGTCACGATTTTTGTTAAATTTTAATAAATTTATTTGAAATCAACTTGGATAATTTTGGAATTTGTTGAGTATTTTTGTTGTAGGATCTATATTTGAGTAAATTTAGATGAAAATAACTTCAATTTTTAGGATTGTGAAAATAATTTTAGTTGGAAGTGTCAAATTTTAATAAATTTATTTGAAATCAACTTGAATTATTTTGGATTTTGTTCAGTATTTTTGTTGTAGGAAGTATTTTTGAGTAAATTTAGATGAAAATAACGACAATTTTTTGGATTGTGAAAAAAAATTTAGTTGGAAGTGTCAAATTTTAATAAATTTATTTGAAATCAACTTCGATTGTTTTGGATTTTGTTGAGTATTTTTGTTGTAGGGTCTATATTTGAGTAAATTTAGATGAAAATAACGACAATTTTTTGGATTGTGAAAAAAAAATTTAGTTGGAAGTGTCAAATTTTAATAAATTTATTTGAAATCAACTTGAATTATTTTGGATTTTGTTGAGTATTTTTGTTGTAGAATCTATATTTGAGTAAATTTAGATGAAAATAACTTCAATTTTTTGGATTGTGAAAAAAATTTTAGTTGGAAGTGCAAATTTTAATAAATTTATTTGAAATCAACTTGAATTATTTTGGATTTTGTTGAGTATTTTTGTTGTAGGATCTATATTTGAGTAAATTTTAATGAAAATAACTTCAATTTTGTGGATTGTGAAAAAAATGTTAGTTGGAAGTGTCAAATGTTAATAAATTTATTTGAAATCAACTTCGATTTTTTTTGGATTTTGTCGAGTATTTTTGTTGTAGGATGTATATTTGAGTAAATTTAGATGAAAATAACTTCAATTTTTCGGATTGCGAAAAAAAGTTTAGTTGGAAGTGTCAAATTTTAATAAATTTATTTGAAATCAACTTCGATTTTATTGGATTTTGTCGAGTATTTATGGTGTAGGATGTATATTTGAGTAAATTTAGATGAAAATAACTTCAATTTTTTGGATTGTGAAAAAAAATTAGTTGGAAGTGTCAAATTGTAATAAATTTAATTGAAATCAACTTGAATTATTTTGGATTTTGTTGAGTATTTTTGTTGTAGGATCTATATTTGAGTAAATTTAGATGAAAATAACTTCAATTTTTTGGATTGTGAAAAAAAATTTAGTTGGAAGTGTCAAATTTTAATAAGTTTATTTGAAATCAACTTCGATTATTTTGAATTTTGTTCAGTATTTTTGTTGTAGGATGTATTTTTGAGTAAATTTAGATGAAAATAACTACAATTTTTTGGATTGTGAAAAAAATTTGAGTTGGAAATGTCAAATTCTAATAAATTTATTTGAAACCAACTTCGATGATTCTCGACTATGTTGAGTTTTTTTGATAGAGAAGCTTAATTTGAGTAATTTCAGTTGAAATTAACGTCGATTTTTTGGATTTTGTCACGATTTTTGTTAAATTTTAATAAATTTATTTGAAATCAACTTGGATAATTTTGGAATTTGTTGAGTATTTTTGTTGTAGGATCTATATTTGAGTAAATTTAGATGAAAATAACTTCAATTTTTAGGATTGTGAAAATAATTTTAGTTGGAAGTGTCAAATTTTAATAAATTTATTTGAAATCAACTTGAATTATTTTGGATTTTGTTCAGTATTTTTGTTGTAGGAAGTATTTTTGAGTAAATTTAGATGAAAATAACGACAATTTATGGATTGTGAAAAAAAATTTAGTTGGAAGTGTCAAATTTTAATAAATTTATTTGAAATCAACTTCGATTATTTTGCATTTTGTTGAGTATTTTTGTTGTAGGACCTATATTTGAGTAAATTTAGATAAAAATAACTTCAATTTTTTGGATTGTGAAAAAAATTTCCGTTTGAAGTGTCAAATTTTAATAAATTTATTTGAAACCAACTTCGAATATTTTTCATTTTGTTGAGCATTTTTGTTGTAGGATCTATACTTGAGTAAATTTAGATGAAAATAACTTCAATTTTTTGGATTGTGAAAAAAATTTCAGTTGGAAGTGTCAAATTTTAATAAATTTATTTGAAATCAACTTCGAATATTTTTTATTTTGTTGAGCATTTTTGTTGTAGGATCTATATTTGAGTAAATTTAGATGAAAATAACTTCAATTTTTTAGATTGTGAAAAAAATTTTAGTTGGAAGTGTCAAATTTTAATAAATTTATTGGAAACCAACTTCAATTTTTTGGGATTTTGTTTCGTAATTTTGTTGTAGGGTCTAGATTAGAGTAAATTTTGATGAAGATAACTTCAATTTTTTGAATTGTGAAAAAATTTTAGTTGAAAGTGTCAAATTTTAATAAATTTATTTGAAATCAACTTCGATTATTTTTTATTTTGTTGAGCATATTTGTTATAGGATCTATACTTGTGTAAATTTAGATGAAAATAACAATAATTTTTTGGATTGTGAAAAAAATTTTAATTGGAAGTGTCAAATTTTAATAAATTTATTTGAAATCAACTTGAATTATTTTGGATTTTGTTGAGTATTGTGGTTGTAGGATCTATATTTGAGTAAATTTAGATGAAAATAACTTCAATTTTGTGGATTGTGAAAAAAATTTTAGTTGGAAGTGTCAAATTTTAATAAATTTATTTGAAATCAACTTCGATTTTTTTTTTATTTTGGCGAGTATTTTTGGTGTAGGATGTATATTTGAGTAAATTTAGATGAAAATAACTTCAATTTTTTGGATTGCGAAAAAAAGTTTAGTTGGAAGTGTCAAATTTTAATAAATTTATTTGAAATCAACTTCGATTTTATTGGATTTTGTCGAGTATTTATGGTGTAGGATGTATATTTGAGTAAATTTAGATGAAAATAACTTCAATTTTTTGGATTGTGAAAAAAAATTAGTTGGAAGTGTCAAATTGTAATAAATTTAATTGAAATCAACTTGAATTATTTTGGATTTTGTTGAGTATTTTTGTTGTAGGATCTATATTTGAGTAAATTTAGATGAAAATAACTTCAATTTTTTGGATTGTGAAAAAAAATTTAGTTGGAAGTGTCAAATTTTAATAAGTTTATTTGAAATCAACTTCGATTATTTTGAATTTTGTTCAGTATTTTTGTTGTAGGATGTATTTTTGAGTAAATTTAGATGAAAATAACTACAATTTTTTGGATTGTGAAAAAAATTTGAGTTGGAAATGTCAAATTCTAATAAATTTATTTGAAACCAACTTCGATGATTCTCGACTATGTTGAGTTTTTTTGATAGAGAAGCTTAATTTGAGTAATTTCAGTTGAAATTAACGTCGATTTTTTGGATTTTGTCACGATTTTTGTTAAATTTTAATAAATTTATTTGAAATCAACTTGGATAATTTTGGAATTTGTTGAGTATTTTTGTTGTAGGATCTATATTTGAGTAAATTTAGATGAAAATAACTTCAATTTTTAGGATTGTGAAAATAATTTTAGTTGGAAGTGTCAAATTTTAATAAATTTATTTGAAATCAACTTGAATTATTTTGGATTTTGTTCAGTATTTTTGTTGTAGGAAGTATTTTTGAGTAAATTTAGATGAAAATAACGACAATTTATGGATTGTGAAAAAAAATTTAGTTGGAAGTGTCAAATTTTAATAAATTTATTTGAAATCAACTTCGATTATTTTGCATTTTGTTGAGTATTTTTGTTGTAGGACCTATATTTGAGTAAATTTAGATAAAAATAACTTCAATTTTTTGGATTGTGAAAAAAATTTCCGTTTGAAGTGTCAAATTTTAATAAATTTATTTGAAACCAACTTCGAATATTTTTCATTTTGTTGAGCATTTTTGTTGTAGGATCTATACTTGAGTAAATTTAGATGAAAATAACTTCAATTTTTTGGATTGTGAAAAAAATTTCAGTTGGAAGTGTCAAATTTTAATAAATTTATTTGAAATCAACTTCGAATATTTTTTATTTTGTTGAGCATTTTTGTTGTAGGATCTATATTTGAGTAAATTTAGATGAAAATAACTTCAATTTTTTGGATTGTGAAAAAAATTTTAGTTGGAAGTGTCAAATTTTAATAAATTTATTGGAAACCAACTTCAATTTTTTGGGATTTTGTTTCGTAATTTTGTTGTAGGGTCTAGATTAGAGTAAATTTTGATGAAGATAACTTCAATTTTTTGAATTGTGAAAAAATTTTAGTTGAAAGTGTCAAATTTTAATAAATTTATTTGAAATCAACTTCGATTATTTTTTATTTTGTTGAGCATATTTGTTATAGGATCTATACTTGAGTAAATTTAGATGAAAATAACAATAATTTTTTGGATTGTGAAAAAAATTTTAATTGGAAGTGTCAAATTTTAATAAATTTATTTGAAATCAACTTGAATTATTTTGGATTTTGTTGAGTATTGTGGTTGTAGGATCTATATTTGAGTAAATTTAGATGAAAATAACTTCAATTTTGTGGATTGTGAAAAAAATTTTAGTTGGAAGTGTCAAATTTTAATAAATTTATTTGAAATCAACTTCGATTTTTTTTTTATTTTGTCGAGTATTTTTGGTGTAGGATGTATATTTGAGTAAATTTAGATGAAAATAACTTCAATTTTTTGGATTGTGAAAAAAAGTTTAGTTGGAAGTGTCAAATTTTAATAAATTTATTTGAAATCAACTTCGATTTTATTGGATTTTGTCGAGTATTTTTGGTGTAGGATGTATATTTGAGTAAATTTAGATGAAAATAACTTCAATTTTTTGGATTGTGAAAAAAAATTAGTTGGAAGTGTCAAATTGTAATAAATTTAATTGAAATCAACTTGAATTATTTTGGATTTTGTTGAGTATTTTTGTTGTAGGATCTATATTTGAGTAAATTTAGATGAAAATAACTTCAATTTTTTGGATTGTGAAAAAAAATTTAGTTGGAAGTGTCAAATTTTAATAAGTTTATTTGAAATCAACTTCGATTATTTTGAATTTTGTTCAGTATTTTTGTTGTAGGATGTATTTTTGAGTAAATTTAGATGAAAATAACTACAATTTTTTGGATTGTGAAAAAAATTTGAGTTGGAAATGTCAAATTCTAACAAATTTATTTGAAACCAACTTCGATTATTTTGGATTTTGTTGAGTATTTTTGTTGTAGGATCTATATTTGAGTAAATTTAGATGAAAATAACTACAATTTTTTGGATTGTCAAAAAAATTTCAGTTTGAAGTGTCAAATTTTAATAAATTTATTTGAAATCAACTTCGATTATTTTTTATTTTGTTGAGCATTTTTGTTCTAGGATCTATATTTGAGTAAATTTAGATGAAAATAACTTCAATTTTTTGGATTGTGAAAAAAATTTTAGTTGGATGTGTCAAATTATAATAAATTTATTTGAAACCAACTTCGATTTTTTTGGACGATGTTAAGTTTTTTGGATAGGGAAGCTTAATTTGAGTAATATCAGTAGAAATTAACATCGATTTTTTTTTATTTTGACAAGATTTTTGTCAAATTTTAATAATTTTTTTTTTATTCAACTTCGATTATTTTGCATTTTGTTGAGTATTTTTGTTGTAGGATCTATATTTGAGTAAATTTAGATAAAAATAACTTCAATTTTTTGAATTGTGAAAAAATTTTAGTTGGAAGTGTCAAATTTTAATAAATTTATTTGAAATCAACTTCGATTATTTTTTATTTTGTTGAGCATTTTTGTTATAGGATCTATAGTTGAGTAAATTTAGATGAAAATAACTTTAATTTTTTGGATTGTGAAAAAAATTTTAATTGGAAGTGTCAAATTTTAATAAATTTATTTGAAACCAACTTCGAATATTTTTCATTTTGTTGAGCATTTTTGTTGTAGGATCTATACTTGAGTAAATTTAGATGAAAATAACTTCAATTTTTTGGATTGTGAAAAAAATTTCAGTTGGAAGTGTCAAATTTTAATAAATTTATTTGAAATCAACTTCGAATATTTTTTATTTTGTTGAGCATTTTTGTTGTAGGATCTATATTTGAGTAAATTTAGATGAAAATAACTTCAATTTTTTGGATTGTGAAAAAAATTTTAGTTGGAAGTGTCAAATTTTAATAAATTTATTGGAAACCAACTTCAATTTTTTGGGATTTTGTTTCGTATTTTTGTTGTAGGGTCTATATTAGAGTAAATTTTGATGAAGATTACTTCAATTTTTTGAATTGTGAAAAAATTTTAGTTGAAAGTGTCAAATTTTAATAAATTTATTTGAAATCAACTTCGATTATTTTTTATTTTGTTGAGCATATTTGTTATAGGATCTATACTTGTGTAAATTTAGATGAAAATAACAATAATTTTTTGGATTGTGAAAAAAATTTTAATTGGAAGTGTCAAATTTTAATAAATTTATTTGAAATCAACTTGAATTATTTTGGATTTTGTTGAGTATTGTGGTTGTAGGATCTATATTTGAGTAAATTTAGATGAAAATAACTTCAATTTTGTGGATTGTGAAAAAAATTTTAGTTGGAAGCGTCAAATTTTAATAAATTTATTTGAAATCAACTTCGATTTTTTTTTTATTTTGTCGAGTATTTTTGGTGTAGGATGTATATTTGAGTAAATTTAGATGAAAATAACTTCAATTTTTTGGATTGCGAAAAAAAGTTTAGTTGGAAGTGTCAAATTTTAATAAATTTATTTGAAATCAACTTCGATTTTATTGGATTTTGTCGAGTATTTATGGTGTAGGATGTATATTTGAGTAAATTTAGATGAAAATAACTTCAATTTTTTGGATTGTGAAAAAAAATTAGTTGGAAGTGTCAAATTGTAATAAATTTAATTGAAATCAACTTGAATTATTTTGGATTTTGTTGAGTATTTTTGTTGTAGGATCTATATTTGAGTAAATTTAGATGAAAATAACTTCAATTTTTTGGATTGTGAAAAAAAATTTAGTTGGAAGTGTCAAATTTTAATAAGTTTATTTGAAATCAACTTCGATTATTTTGAATTTTGTTCAGTATTTTTGTTGTAGGATGTATTTTTGAGTAAATTTAGATGAAAATAACTACAATTTTTTGGATTGTGAAAAAAATTTGAGTTGGAAATGTCAAATTCTAATAAATTTATTTGAAACCAACTTCGATGATTCTCGACTATGTTGAGTTTTTTTGATAGAGAAGCTTAATTTGAGTAATTTCAGTTGAAATTAACGTCGATTTTTTGGATTTTGTCACGATTTTTGTTAAATTTTAATAAATTTATTTGAAATCAACTTGGATAATTTTGGAATTTGTTGAGTATTTTTGTTGTAGGATCTATATTTGAGTAAATTTAGATGAAAATAACTTCAATTTTTAGGATTGTGAAAATAATTTTAGTTGGAAGTGTCAAATTTTAATAAATTTATTTGAAATCAACTTGAATTATTTTGGATTTTGTTCAGTATTTTTGTTGTAGGAAGTATTTTTGAGTAAATTTAGATGAAAATAACGACAATTTTTTGGATTGTGAAAAAAAATTTAGTTGGAAGTGTCAAATTTTAATAAATTTATTTGAAATCAACTTCGATTGTTTTGGATTTTGTTTAGTATTTTTGTTGTAGGGTCTATATTTGAGTAAATTTAGATGAAAAAAACGACAATTTTTTGGATTGTGAAAGATAAAAATTTAGTTGGAAGTGTCAAATTTTAATAAATTTATTTGAAATCAACTTGAATTATTTTGGATTTTGTTGAGTATTTTTGTTGTAGAATCTATATTTGAGTAAATTTAGATGAAAATAACTTCAATTTTTTGGATTGTGAAAAAAATTTTAGTTGGAAGTGCAAATTTTAATAAATTTATTTGAAATCAACTTGAATTATTTTGGATTTTGTTGAGTATTTTTGTTGTAGGATCTATATTTGAGTAAATTTTAATGAAAATAACTTCAATTTTGTGGATTGTGAAAAAAATGTTAGTTGGAAGTGTCAAATTTTAATAAATTTATTTGAAATCAACTTCGATTTTTTTTGGATTTTGTCGAGTATTTTTGGTGTAGGATGTATATTTGAGTAAATTTAGATGAAAATAACTTCAATTTTTTGGATTGTGAAAAAAAGTTTAGTTGGAAGTGTCAAATTTTAATAAATTTATTTGAAATCAACTTCGATTTTATTGGATTTTGTCGAGTATTTTTGGTGTAGGATGTATATTTGAGTAAATTTAGATGAAAATAACTTCAATTTTTTGGATTGTGAAAAAAAATTAGTTGGAAGTGTCAAATTGTAATAAATTTAATTGAAATCAACTTGAATTATTTTGGATTTTGTTGAGTATTTTTGTTGTAGGATCTATATTTGAGTAAATTTAGATGAAAATAACGACAATTTTTTGGATTGTGAAAAAAAAATTTAGTTGGAAGTGTCAAATTTTAATAAATTTATTTGAAATCAACTTGAATTATTTTGGATTTTGTTGAGTATTTTTGTTGTAGAATCTATATTTGAGTAAATTTAGATGAAAATAACTTCAATTTTTTGGATTGTGAAAAAAATTTTAGTTGGAAGTGCAAATTTTAATAAATTTATTTGAAATCAACTTGAATTATTTTGGATTTTGTTGAGTATTTTTGTTGTAGGATCTATATTTGAGTAAATTTTAATGAAAATAACTTCAATTTTGTGGATTGTGAAAAAAATGTTAGTTGGAAGTGTCAAATTTTAATAAATTTATTTGAAATCAACTTCGATTTTTTTTGGATTTTGTCGAGTATTTTTGGTGTAGGATGTATATTTAAGTAAATTTAGATGAAAATAACTTCAATTTTTTGGATTGTGAAAAAAAGTTTAGTTGGAAGTGTCAAATTTTAATAAATTTATTTGCAATCAACTTCGATTTTATTGGATTTTGTCGAGTATTTTTGGTGTAGGATGTATATTTGAGTAAATTTAGATGAAAATAACGACAATTTTTTGGATTGTAAAAAAAAAATTTTAGTCGGAAGTGTCAAATTTTAATAAATTTATTTGAAATCAACTTGAATTATTTTGGATTTTGTTGAGTATTGTTGTTGTAGGATCTATATTTGAGTAAATTTAGATGAAAATAACTACAATTTTTTGGATTGTCAAAAAAATTTCAGTTTGAAGTGTCAAATTTTAATAAATTTATTTGAAATCAACTTCGATTATTTTTTATTTTGTTGAGCATTTTTGTTCTAGGATCTATATTTGAGTAAATTTAGATGAAAATAACTTCAATTTTTTGGATTGTGAAAAAAATTTTAGTTGGATGTGTCAAATTATAATAAATTTATTTGAAACCAACTTCGATTTTTTTGGACGATGTTAAGTTTTTTGGATAGGGAAGCTTAATTTGAGTAATATCAGTAGAAATTAACATCGATTTTTTTTTTTTTTGACAAGATTTTTGTCAAATTTTAATAATTTTTTTTTTAATCAACTTCGATTATTTTGCATTTTGTTGAGTATTTTTGTTGTAGGATCTATATTTGAGTAAATTTAGATAAAAATAACTTCAATTTTTTGAATTGTGAAAAAATTTTAGTTGGAAGTGTCAAATTTTAATAAATTTATTTGAAACCAACTTCGATTATTTTTTATTTTGTTGAGCATTTTTGTTATAGGATCTATACTTGAGTAAATTTAGATGAAAATAACTTTAATTTTTTGGATTGTGAAAAAAATTTTAATTGGAAGTGTCAAATTTTAATAAATTTATTTGAAACCAACTTCGAATATTTTTCATTTTGTTGAGCATTTTTGTTGTAGGATCTATACTTGAGTAAATTTAGATGAAAATAACTTCAATTTTTTGGATTGTGAAAAAAATTTCAGTTGGAAGTGTCAAATTTTAATAAATTTATTTGAAATCAACTTCGAATATTTTTTATTTTGTTGAGCATTTTTGTTGTAGGATCTATATTTGAGTAAATTTAGATGAAAATAACTTCAATTTTTTGGATTGTGAAAAAAATTTTAGTTGGAAGTGTCAAATTTTAATAAATTTATTGGAAACCAACTTCAATTTTTTGGGATTTTGTTTCGTATTTTTGTTGTAGGGTCTATATTAGAGTAAATTTTGATGAAGATAACTTCAATTTTTTGAATTGTGAAAAAATTTTAGTTGAAAGTGTCAAATTTTAATAAATTTATTTGAAATCAACTTCGATTATTTTTTATTTTGTTGAGCATATTTGTTATAGGATCTATACTTGAGTAAATTTAGATGAAAATAACAATAATTTTTTGGATTGTGAAAAAAATTTTAATTGGAAGTGTCAAATTTTAATAAATTTATTTGAAATCAACTTGAATTATTTTGGATTTTGTTGAGTATTGTGGTTGTAGGATCTATATTTGAGTAAATTTAGATGAAAATAACTTCAATTTTGTGGATTGTGAAAAAAATTTTAGTTGGAAGTGTCCAATTTTAATAAATTTATTTGAAATCAACTTCGATTTTTTTTTTATTTTGTCGAGTATTTTTGGTGTAGGATGTATATTTGAGTAAATTTAGATGAAAATAACTTCAATTTTTTGGATTGTGAAAAAAAGTTTAGTTGGAAGTGTCAAATTTTAATAAATTTATTTGAAATCAACTTCGATTTTATTGGATTTTGTCGAGTATTTTTGGTGTAGGATGTATATTTGAGTAAATTTAGATGAAAATAACTTCAATTTTTTGGATTGTGAAAAAAAATTAGTTGGAAGTGTCAAATTGTAATAAATTTAATTGAAATCAACTTGAATTATTTTGGATTTTGTTGAGTATTTTTGTTGTAGGATCTATATTTGAGTAAATTTAGATGAAAATAACTTCAATTTTTTGGATTGTGAAAAAAATTTTAGTTGGAAGTGCAAATTTTAATAAATTTATTTGAAATCAACTTGAATTATTTTGGATTTTGTTGAGTATTTTTGTTGTAGGATCTATATTTGAGTAAATTTTAATGAAAATAACTTCAATTTTGTGGATTGTGAAAAAAATGTTAGTTGGAAGTGTCAAATTTTAATAAATTTATTTGAAATCAACTTCGATTTTTTTTGGATTTTGTCGAGTATTTTTGTTGTAGGATGTATATTTGAGTAAATTTAGATGAAAATAACTTCAATTTTGTGGATTGTGAAAAAAATTTTAGTTGGAAGTGTCAAATTTTAATAAATTTATTTGAAATCAACTTCGATTTTTTTTTTATTTTGTCGAGTATTTTTGGTGTAGGATGTATATTTGAGTAAATTTAGATGAAAATAACTTCAATTTTTTGGATTGTGAAAAAAAGTTTAGTTGGAAGTGTCAAATTTTAATAAATTTATTTGAAATCAACTTCGATTTTATTGGATTTTGTCGAGTATTTTTGGTGTAGGATGTATATTTGAGTAAATTTAGATGAAAATAACTTCAATTTTTTGGATTGTGAAAAAAAATTAGTTGGAAGTGTCAAATTGTAATAAATTTAATTGAAATCAACTTGAATTATTTTGGATTTTGTTGAGTATTTTTGTTGTAGGATCTATATTTGAGTAAATTTAGATGAAAATAACTTCAATTTTTTGGATTGTGAAAAAAAATTTAGTTGGAAGTGTCAAATTTTAATAAGTTTATTTGAAATCAACTTCGATTATTTTGAATTTTGTTCAGTATTTTTGTTGTAGGATGTATTTTTGAGTAAATTTAGATGAAAATAACTACAATTTTTTTGGATTGTGAAAAAAATTTGAGTTGGAAATGTCAAATTCTAATAAATTTATTTGAAACCAACTTCGATGATTCTCGACTATGTTGAGTTTTTTTGATAGAGAAGCTTAATTTGAGTAATTTCAGTTGAAATTAACGTCGATTTTTTGGATTTTGTCACGATTTTTGTTAAATTTTAATAAATTTATTTGAAATCAACTTGGATAATTTTGGAATTTGTTGAGTATTTTTGTTGTAGGATCTATATTTGAGTAAATTTAGATGAAAATAACTTCAATTTTTAGGATTGTGAAAATAATTTTAGTTGGAAGTGTCAAATTTTAATAAATTTATTTGAAATCAACTTGAATTATTTTGGATTTTGTTCAGTATTTTTGTTGTAGGAAGTATTTTTGAGTAAATTTAGATGAAAATAACGACAATTTATGGATTGTGAAAAAAAATTTAGTTGGAAGTGTCAAATTTTAATAAATTTATTTGAAATCAACTTCGATTTTTTTTTTATTTTGTCGAGTATTTTTGGTGTAGGATGTATATTTGAGTAAATTTAGATGAAAATAACTTCAATTTTTTGGATTGTGAAAAAAAGTTTAGTTGGAAGTGTCAAATTTTAATAAGTTTATTTGAAATCAACTTCGATTATTTTGAATTTTGTTCAGTATTTTTGTTGTAGGATGTATTTTTGAGTAAATTTAGATGAAAATAACTACAATTTTTTGGATTGTGAAAAAAATTTGAGTTGGATGTGTCAAATTATAATAAATTTATTTGAAACCAACTTCGATTTTTTTGGACGATGTTAAGTTTTTTGGATAGGGAAGCTTAATTTGAGTAATATCAGTAGAAATTAACATCGATTTTTTTTTATTTTGACAAGATTTTTGTCAAATTTTAATAATTTTTTTTTTAATCAACTTCGATTATTTTGCATTTTGTTGAGTATTTTTGTTGTAGGATCTATATTTGAGTAAATTTAGATAAAAATAACTTCAATTTTTTGAATTGTGAAAAAATTTTAGTTGGAAGTGTCAAATTTTAATAAATTTATTTGAAATCAACTTCGATTATTTTTTATTTTGTTGAGCATTTTTGTTATAGGATCTATACTTGAGTAAATTTAGATGAAAATAACTTTAATTTTTTGGATTGTGAAAAAAATTTTAATTGGAAGTGTCAAATTTTAATAAATTTATTTGAAACCAACTTCGAATATTTTTCATTTTGTTGAGCATTTTTGTTGTAGGATCTATACTTGAGTAAATTTAGATGAAAATAACTTCAATTTTTTGGATTGTGAAAAAAATTTCAGTTGGAAGTGTCAAATTTTAATAAATTTATTTGAAATCAACTTCGAATATTTTTTATTTTGTTGAGCATTTTTGTTGTAGGATCTATATTTGAGTAAATTTAGATGAAAATAACTTCAATTTTTTGGATTGTGAAAAAAATTTTAGTTGGAAGTGTCAAATTTTAATAAATTTATTGGAAACCAACTTCAATTTTTTGGGATTTTGTTTCGTATTTTTGTTGTAGGGTCTATATTAGAGTAAATTTTGATGAAGATTACTTCAATTTTTTGAATTGTGAAAAAATTTTAGTTGAAAGTGTCAAATTTTAATAAATTTATTTGAAATCAACTTCGATTATTTTTTATTTTGTTGAGCATATTTGTTATAGGATCTATACTTGTGTAAATTTAGATGAAAATAACAATAATTTTTTGGATTGTGAAAAAAATTTTAATTGGAAGTGTCAAATTTTAATAAATTTATTTGAAATCAACTTGAATTATTTTGGATTTTGTTGAGTATTGTGGTTGTAGGATCTATATTTGAGTAAATTTAGATGAAAATAACTTCAATTTTGTGGATTGTGAAAAAAATTTTAGTTGGAAGTGTCAAATTTTAATAAATTTATTTGAAATCAACTTCGATTTTTTTTTTATTTTGTCGAGTATTTTTGGTGTAGGATGTATATTTGAGTAAATTTAGATGAAAATAACTTCAATTTTTTGGATTGCGAAAAAAAGTTTAGTTGGAAGTGTCAAATTTTAATAAATTTATTTGAAATCAACTTCGATTTTATTGGATTTTGTCGAGTATTTTTGGTGTAGGATGTATATTTGAGTAAATTTAGATGAAAATAACTTCAATTTTTTGGATTGTGAAAAAAAATTAGTTGGAAGTGTCAAATTGTAATAAATTTAATTGAAATCAACTTGAATTATTTTGGATTTTGTTGAGTATTTTTGTTGTAGGATCTATATTTGAGTAAATTTAGATGAAAATAACTTCAATTTTTAGGATTGTGAAAATAATTTTAGTTGGAAGTGTCAAATTTTAATAAATTTATTTGAAATCAGCTTGAATTATTTTGGATTTTGTTCAGTATTTTTGTTGTAGGAAGTATTTTTGAGTAAATTTAGATGAAAATAACGACAATTTTTTGGATTGTGAAAAAAAATTTAGTTGGAAGTGTCAAATTTTAATAAATTTATTTGAAATCAACTTCGATTGTTTTGGATTTTGTTGAGTATTTTTGTTGTAGGGTCTATATTTGAGTAAATTTAGATGAAAATAACGACAATTTTTGGATTGTGAAAAAAAAATTTAGTTGGAAGTGTCAAATTTTAATAAATTTATTTGAAATCAACTTGAATTATTTTGGATTTTGTTGAGTATTTTTGTTGTAGAATCTATATTTGAGTAAATTTAGATGAAAATAACTTCAATTTTTTGGATTGTGAAAAAAATTTTAGTTGGAAGTGCAAATTTTAATAAATTTATTTGAAATCAACTTGAATTATTTTGGATTTTGTTGAGTATTTTTGTTGTAGGATCTATATTTGAGTAAATTTTAATGAAAATAACTTCAATTTTGTGGATTGTGAAAAAAATGTTAGTTGGAAGTGTCAAATTTTAATAAATTTATTTGAAATCAACTTCGATTTTTTTTGGATTTTGTCGAGTATTTTTGGTGTAGGATGTATATTTGAGTAAATTTAGATGAAAATAACTTCAATTTTTTGGATTGTGAAAAAAAGTTTAGTTGGAAGTGTCAAATTTTAATAAGTTTATTTGAAATCAACTTCGATTATTTTGAATTTTGTTCAGTATTTTTGTTGTAGGATGTATTTTTGAGTAAATTTAGATGAAAATAACTACAATTTTTTGGATTGTGAAAAAAATTTGAGTTGGAAATGTCAAATTCTAATAAATTTATTTGAAACCAACTTCGATTATTTTGGATTTTGTTGAGTATTTTTGTTGTAGGATCTATATTTGAGTAAATTTAGATGAAAATAACTACAATTTTTTGGATTGTCAAAAAAATTTCAGTTTGAAGTGTCAAATTTTAATAAATTTATTTGAAATCAACTTCGATTATTTTTTATTTTGTTGAGCATTTTTGTTCTAGGATCTATATTTGAGTAAATTTAGATGAAAATAACTTCAATTTTTTGGATTGTGAAAAAAATTTTAGTTGGATGTGTCAAATTATAATAAATTTATTTGAAACCAACTTCGATTTTTTTGGACGATGTTAAGTTTTTTGGATAGGGAAGCTTAATTTGAGTAATATCAGTAGAAATTAACATCGATTTTTTTTTATTTTGACAAGATTTTTGTCAAATTTTAATAATTTTTTTTTTAATCAACTTCGATTATTTTGCATTTTGTTGAGTATTTTTGTTGTAGGATCTATATTTGAGTAAATTTAGATAAAAATAACTTCAATTTTTTGAATTGTGAAAAAATTTTAGTTGGAAGTGTCAAATTTTAATAAATTTATTTGAAATCAACTTCGATTATTTTTTATTTTGTTGAGCATTTTTGTTATAGGATCTATACTTGAGTAAATTTAGATGAAAATAACTTTAATTTTTTGGATTGTGAAAAAAATTTTAATTGGAAGTGTCAAATTTTAATAAATTTATTTGAAACCAACTACGAATATTTTTCATTTTGTTGAGCATTTTTGTTGTAGGATCTATACTTGAGTAAATTTAGATGAAAATAACTTCAATTTTTTGGATTGTGAAAAAAATTTCAGTTGGAAGTGTCAAATTTTAATAAATTTATTTGAAATCAACTTCGAATATTTTTTATTTTGTTGAGCATTTTTGTTGTAGGATCTATATTTGAGTAAATTTAGATGAAAATAACTTCAATTTTTTGGATTGTGAAAAAAATTTTAGTTGGAAGTGTCAAATTTTAATAAATTTATTGGAAACCAACTTCAATTTTTTGGGATTTTGTTTCGTATTTTTGTTGTAGGGTCTATATTAGAGTAAATTTTGATGAAGATTACTTCAATTTTTTGAATTGTGAAAAAATTTTAGTTGAAAGTGTCAAATTTTAATAAATTTATTTGAAATCAACTTCGATTATTTTTTATTTTGTTGAGCATATTTGTTATAGGATCTATACTTGTGTAAATTTAGATGAAAATAACAATAATTTTTTGGATTGTGAAAAAAATTTTAATTGGAAGTGTCAAATTTTAATAAATTTATTTGAAATCAACTTGAATTATTTTGGATTTTGTTGAGTATTGTGGTTGTAGGATCTATATTTGAGTAAATTTAGATGAAAATAACTTCAATTTTGTGGATTGTGAAAAAAATTTTAGTTGGAAGTGTCAAATTTTAATAAATTTATTTGAAATCAACTTCGATTTTTTTTTTATTTTGTCGAGTATTTTTGGTGTAGGATGTATATTTGAGTAAATTTAGATGAAAATAACTTCAATTTTTTGGATTGCGAAAAAAAGTTTAGTTGGAAGTGTCAAATTTTAATAAATTTATTTGAAATCAACTTCGATTTTATTGGATTTTGTCGAGTATTTTTGGTGTAGGATGTATATTTGAGTAAATTTAGATGAAAATAACTTCAATTTTTTGGATTGTGAAAAAAAGTTTAGTTGGAAGTGTCAAATTGTAATAAATTTAATTGAAATCAACTTGAATTATTTTGGATTTTGTTGAGTATTTTTGTTGTAGGATCTATATTTGAGTAAATTTAGATGAAAATAACTTCAATTTTTTGGATTGTGAAAAAAAATTTAGTTGGAAGTGTCAAATTTTAATAAGTTTATTTGAAATCAACTTCGATTATTTTGAATTTTGTTCAGTATTTTTGTTGTAGGATGTATTTTTGAGTAAATTTAGATGAAAATAACTACAATTTTTTGGATTGTGAAAAAAATTTGAGTTGGAAATGTCAAATTCTAATAAATTTATTTGAAACCAACTTCGATGATTCTCGACTATGTTGAGTTTTTTTGATAGAGAAGCTTAATTTGAGTAATTTCAGTTGAAATTAACGTCGATTTTTTGGATTTTGTCACGATTTTTGTTAAATTTTAATAAATTTATTTGAAATCAACTTGGATAATTTTGGAATTTGTTGAGTATTTTTGTTGTAGGATCTATATTTGAGTAAATTTAGATGAAAATAACTTCAATTTTTAGGATTGTGAAAATAATTTTAGTTGGAAGTGTCAAATTTTAATAAATTTATTTGAAATCAACTTGAATTATTTTGGATTTTGTTCAGTATTTTTGTTGTAGGAAGTATTTTTGAGTAAATTTAGATGAAAATAACGACAATTTTTTGGATTGTGAAAAAAAATTTAGTTGGAAGTGTCAAATTTTAATAAATTTATTTGAAATCAACTTCGATTGTTTTGGATTTTGTTGAGTATTTTTGTTGTAGGATGTATATTTGAGTAAATTTAGATGAAAATAACTTCAATTTTTTGGATTGTGAAAAAAGTTTAGTTGGAAGTGTCAAATTTTAATAAATTTATTTGCAATCAACTTCGATTTTATTGGATTTTGTCGAGTATTTTTGGTGTAGGATGTATATTTGAGTAAATTTAGATGAAAATAACGACAATTTTTTGGATTGTGAAAAAAATTTTAGTCGGAAGTGTCAAATTTTAATAAATTTATTTGAAATCAACTTGAATTATTTTGGATTTTGTTGAGTATTGTTGTTGTAGGATCTATATTTGAGTAAATTTAGATGAAAATAACTTCAATTTTTTGGACTGTGAAAAAAATTTTAGTTGCAAGTGTAAAAGTTTAATAAATTTATTTGAAACCAACTTCGATTATTTTGGATTTTGTTGAGTATTTTTGTTGTAGGATCTATATTTGAGTAAATTTAGATGAAAATAACTACAATTTTTTGGATTGTCAAAAAAATTTCAGTTTGAAGTGTCAAATTTTAATAAATTTATTTGAAATCAACTTCGATTATTTTTTATTTTGTTGAGCATTTTTGTTCTAGGATCTATATTTGAGTAAATTTAGATGAAAATATCTTCAATTTTTTGGATTGTGAAAAAAATTTTAGTCGGAAGTGTCAAATTTTAATAAATTTATTTGAAATCAACTTGGATAATTTTTGAATTTGTTGAGTATTTTTGTTGTAGGATCTATATTTGAGTAAATTTAGATGAAAATAACTTCAATTTTTAGGATTGTGAAAATAATTTTAGTTGGAAGTGTCAAATTTTAATAAATTTATTTGAAATCAACTTGAATTATTTTGGATTTTGTTCAGTATTTTTGTTGTAGGAAGTATTTTTGAGTAAATTTAGATGAAAATAACGACAATTTTTTGGATTGTGAAAAAAAATTTAGTTGGAAGTGTCAAATTTTAATAAATTTATTTGAAATCAACTTCGATTGTTTTGGATTTTGTTGAGTATTTTTGTTGTAGGGTCTATATTTGAGTAAATTTTGATGAAAATAACGACAATTTTTTGGATTGTGAAAAAAAAATTTAGTTGGAAGTGTCAAATTTTAATAAATTTATTTGAAATCAACTTGAATTATTTTGGATTTTGTTGAGTATTTTTGTTGTAGAATCTATATTTGAGTAAATTTAGATGAAAATAACTTCAATTTTTTGGTTTGTGAAAAAAATTTTAGTTGGAAGTGCAAATTTTAATAAATTTATTTGAAATCAACTTGAATTATTTTGGATTTTGTTGAGTATTTTTGTTGTAGGATCTATATTTGAGTAAATTTTAATGAAAATAACTACAATTTTTTGGATTGTTAAAAAAATTTCAGTTTGAAGTGTCAAATTTTAATAAATTTATTTGAAATCAACTTCGATTTTTTTTGGATTTTGTCGAGTATTTTTGGTGTAGGATGTATATTTGAGTAAATTTAGATGAAAATCACTTCAATTTTTTGGATTGTGAAAAAAAGTTTAGTTGGAAGTGTCAAATTTTAATAAATTTATTTGCAATCAACTTCGATTTTATTGGATTTTGTCGAGTATTTTTGGTGTAGGATGTATATTTGAGTAAATTTAGATGAAAATAACGACAATTTTTTGGATTGTGAAAAAAAATTTTAGTCGGAAGTGTCAAATATTAATAAATTTATTTGAAATCAACTTGAATTATTTTGGATTTTGTTGAGTATTTTTGTTGTAGGATCTATATTTGAGTAAATTTAGATGAAAATAACTACAATTTTTTGGATTGTCAAAAAAAATTCAGTTTGAAGTGTCAAATTTTAATAAATTTATTTGAAATCAACTTCGATTATTTTTTATTTTGTTGAGTATTTTTGTTGTAGGATCTATATTTGAGTAAATTTAGATGAAAATAACTTCAATTTTTTGGATTGTGAAAAAAATTTTAGTTGGATGTGTCAAATTATAATAAATTTATTTGAAACCAACTTCGATTTTTTTGGATTTTGTTGAGTATTTTTGTTGTAGGATCTATATTTGAGTAAATTTAGATGAAAATAACTACAATTTTTTGGATTGTTAAAAAAATTTCAGTTTGAAGTGTCAAATTTTAATAAATTTATTTGAAATCAACTTCGATTTTTTTTGGATTTTGTCGAGTATTTTTGGTGTAGGATGTATATTTGAGTAAATTTAGATGAAAATAACTTCAATTTTTTGGATTGTGAAAAAAAGTTTAGTTGGAAGTGTCAAATTTTAATAAGTTTATTTGAAATCAACTTCGATTATTTTGAATTTTGTTCAGTATTTTTGTTGTAGGATGTATTTTTGAGTAAATTTAGATGAAAATAACTACAATTTTTTGGATTGTGAAAAAAATTTGAGTTGGAAATGTCAAATTCTAATAAATTTATTTGAAACCAACTTCGATTATTTTGGATTTTGTTGAGTATTTTTGTTGTAGGATCTATATTTGAGTAAATTTAGATGAAAATAACTACAATTTTTTGGATTGTCAAAAAAATTTCAGTTTGAAGTGTCAAATTTTAATAAATTTATTTGAAATCAACTTCGATTATTTTTTATTTTGTTGAGCATTTTTGTTCTAGGATCTATATTTGAGTAAATTTAGATGAAAATAACTTCAATTTTTTGGATTGTGAAAAAAATTTTAGTTGGATGTGTCAAATTATAATAAATTTATTTGAAACCAACTTCGATTTTTTTGGACGATGTTAAGTTTTTTGGATAGGGAAGCTTAATTTGAGTAATATCAGTAGAAATTAACATCGATTTTTTTTTATTTTGACAAGATTTTTGTCAAATTTTAATAATTTTTTTTTTAATCAACTTCGATTATTTTGCATTTTGTTGAGTATTTTTGTTGTAGGATCTATATTTGAGTAAATTTAGATAAAAATAACTTCAATTTTTTGAATTGTGAAAAAATTTTAGTTGGAAGTGTCAAATTTTAATAAATTTATTTGAAATCAACTTCGATTATTTTTTATTTTGTTGAGCATTTTTGTTATAGGATCTATACTTGAGTAAATTTAGATGAAAATAACTTTAATTTTTTGGATTGTGAAAAAAATTTTAATTGGAAGTGTCAAATTTTAATAAATTTATTTGAAACCAACTACGAATATTTTTCATTTTGTTGAGCATTTTTGTTGTAGGATCTATACTTGAGTAAATTTAGATGAAAATAACTTCAATTTTTTGGATTGTGAAAAAAATTTCAGTTGGAAGTGTCAAATTTTAATAAATTTATTTGAAATCAACTTCGAATATTTTTTATTTTGTTGAGCATTTTTGTTGTAGGATCTATATTTGAGTAAATTTAGATGAAAATAACTTCAATTTTTTGGATTGTGAAAAAAATTTTAGTTGGAAGTGTCAAATTTTAATAAATTTATTGGAAACCAACTTCAATTTTTTGGGATTTTGTTTCGTATTTTTGTTGTAGGGTCTATATTAGAGTAAATTTTGATGAAGATTACTTCAATTTTTTGAATTGTGAAAAAATTTTAGTTGAAAGTGTCAAATTTTAATAAATTTATTTGAAATCAACTTCGATTATTTTTTATTTTGTTGAGCATATTTGTTATAGGATCTATACTTGTGTAAATTTAGATGAAAATAACAATAATTTTTTGGATTGTGAAAAAAATTTTAATTGGAAGTGTCAAAATTTAATAAATTTATTTGAAATCAACTTGAATTATTTTGGATTTTGTTGAGTATTGTGGTTGTAGGATATATATTTGAGTAAATTTAGATGAAAATAACTTCAATTTTGTGGATTGTGAAAAAAATTTTAGTTGGAAGTGTCAAATTTTAATAAATTTATTTGAAATCAACTTCGATTTTTTTTTTATTTTGTCGAGTATTTTTGGTGTAGGATGTATATTTGAGTAAATTTAGATGAAAATAACTTCAATTTTTTGGATTGCGAAAAAAAGTTTAGTTGGAAGTGTCAAATTTTAATAAATTTATTTGAAATCAACTTCGATTTTATTGGATTTTGTCGAGTATTTTTGGTGTAGGATGTATATTTGAGTAAATTTAGATGAAAATAACTTCAATTTTTTGGATTGTGAAAAAAAATTAGTTGGAAGTGTCAAATTGTAATAAATTTAATTGAAATCAACTTGAATTATTTTGGATTTTGTTGAGTATTTTTGTTGTAGGATCTATATTTGAGTAAATTTAGATGAAAATAACTTCAATTTTTTGGATTGTGAAAAAAAATTTAGTTGGAAGTGTCAAATTTTAATAAGTTTATTTGAAATCAACTTCGATTATTTTGAATTTTGTTCAGTATTTTTGTTGTAGGATGTATTTTTGAGTAAATTTAGATGAAAATAACTACAATTTTTTGGATTGTGAAAAAAATTTGAGTTGGAAATGTCAAATTCTAATAAATTTATTTGAAACCAACTTCGATGATTCTCGACTATGTTGAGTTTTTTTGATAGAGAAGCTTAATTTGAGTAATTTCAGTTGAAATTAACGTCGATTTTTTGGATTTTGTCACGATTTTTGTTAAATTTTAATAAATTTATTTGAAATCAACTTGGATAATTTTGGAATTTGTTGAGTATTTTTGTTGTAGGATCTATATTTGAGTAAATTTAGATGAAAATAACTTCAATTTTTAGGATTGTGAAAATAATTTTAGTTGGAAGTGTCAAATTTTAATAAATTTATTTGAAATCAACTTGAATTATTTTGGATTTTGTTCAGTATTTTTGTTGTAGGAAGTATTTTTGAGTAAATTTAGATGAAAATAACGACAATTTTTTGGATTGTGAAAAAAAATTTAGTTGGAAGTGTCAAATTTTAATAAATTTATTTGAAATCAACTTCGATTGTTTTGGATTTTGTTGAGTATTTTTGGTGTAGGATGTATATTTGAGTAAATTTAGATGAAAATAACTTCAATTTTTTGGATTGTGAAAAAAGTTTAGTTGGAAGTGTCAAATTTTAATAAATTTATTTGCAATCAACTTCGATTTTATTGGATTTTGTCGAGTATTTTTGGTGTAGGATGTATATTTGAGTAAATTTAGATGAAAATAACGACAATTTTTTGGATTGTGAAAAAAATTTTAGTCGGAAGTGTCAAATTTTAATAAATTTATTTGAAATCAACTTGAATTATTTTGGATTTTGTTGAGTATTGTTGTTGTAGGATCTATATTTGAGTAAATTTAGATGAAAATAACTTCAATTTTTTGGACTGTGAAAAAAATTTTAGTTGCAAGTGTAAAAGTTTAATAAATTTATTTGAAACCAACTTCGATTATTTTGGATTTTGTTGAGTATTTTTGTTGTAGGATCTATATTTGAGTAAATTTAGATGAAAATAACTACAATTTTTTGGATTGTCAAAAAAATTTCAGTTTGAAGTGTCAAATTTTAATAAATTTATTTGAAATCAACTTCGATTATTTTTTATTTTGTTGAGCATTTTTGTTCTAGGATCTATATTTGAGTAAATTTAGATGAAAATATCTTCAATTTTTTGGATTGTGAAAAAAATTTTAGTCGGAAGTGTCAAATTTTAATAAATTTATTTGAAATCAACTTGGATAATTTTTGAATTTGTTGAGTATTTTTGATGTAGGATCTATATTTGAGTAAATTTAGATGAAAATAACTTCAATTTTTAGGATTGTGAAAATAATTTTAGTTGGAAGTGTCAAATTTTAATAAATTTATTTGAAATCAACTTGAATTATTTTGGATTTTGTTCAGTATTTTTGTTGTAGGAAGTATTTTTGAGTAAATTTAGATGAAAATAACGACAATTTTTTGGATTGTGAAAAAAAATTTAGTTGGAAGTGTCAAATTTTAATAAATTTATTTGAAATCAACTTCGATTGTTTTGGATTTTGTTGAGTATTTTTGTTGTAGGGTCTATATTTGAGTAAATTTTGATGAAAATAACGACAATTTTTTGGATTGTGAAAAAAAAATTTAGTTGGAAGTGTCAAATTTTAATAAATTTATTTGAAATCAACTTGAATTATTTTGGATTTTGTTGAGTATTTTTGTTGTAGAATCTATATTTGAGTAAATTTAGATGAAAATAACTTCAATTTTTTGGTTTGTGAAAAAAATTTTAGTTGGAAGTGCAAATTTTAATAAATTTATTTGAAATCAACTTGAATTATTTTGGATTTTGTTGAGTATTTTTGTTGTAGGATCTATATTTGAGTAAATTTTAATGAAAATAACTTCAATTTTGTGGATTGTGAAAAAAATGTTAGTTGGAAGTGTCAAATTTTAATAAATTTATTTGAAATCAACTTCGATTTTTTTTGGATTTTGTCGAGTATTTTTGGTGTAGGATGTATATTTGAGTAAATTTAGATGAAAATCACTTCAATTTTTTGGATTGTGAAAAAAAGTTTAGTTGGAAGTGTCAAATTTTAATAAATTTATTTGCAATCAACTTCGATTTTATTGGATTTTGTCGAGTATTTTTGGTGTAGGATGTATATTTGAGTAAATTTAGATGAAAATAACGACAATTTTTTGGATTGTGAAAAAAAATTTTAGTCGGAAGTGTCAAATATTAATAAATTTATTTGAAATCAACTTGAATTATTTTGGATTTTGTTGAGTATTTTTGTTGTAGGATCTATATTTGAGTAAATTTAGATGAAAATAACTACAATTTTTTGGATTGTCAAAAAAAATTCAGTTTGAAGTGTCAAATTTTAATAAATTTATTTGAAATCAACTTCGATTATTTTTTATTTTGTTGAGCATTTTTGTTCTAGGATCTATATTTGAGTAAATTTAGATGAAAATAACTTCAATTTTTTGGATTGTGAAAAAAATTTTAGTTGGATGTGTCAAATTATAATAAATTTATTTGAAACCAACTTCGATTTTTTTGGACGATGTTAAGTTTTTTGTATAGGGAAGCTTAATTTGAGTAATATCAGTAGAAATTAACATCGATTTTTTTTTATTTTGACAAGATTTTTGTCAAATTTTAATAATTTTTTTTTTAATCAACTTCGATTATTTTGCATTTTGTTGAGTATTTTTGTTGTAGGATCTATATTTGAGTAAATTTAGATAAAAATAACTTCAATTTTTTGAATTGTGAAAAAATTTTAGTTGGAAGTGTCAAATTTTAATAAATTTATTTGAAATCAACTTGAATTATTTTGGATTTTGTTGAGTATTTTTGTTGTAGGATCTATATTTGAGTAAATTTAGATGAAAATAACTACAATTTTTTGGATTGTTAAAAAAATTTCAGTTTGAAGTGTCAAATTTTAATAAGTTTATTTGAAATCAACTTCGATTATTTTGAATTTTGTTCAGTATTTTTGTTGTAGGATGTATTTTTGAGTAAATTTAGATGAAAATAACTACAATTTTTTGGATTGTGAAAAAAATTTGAGTTGGAAATGTCAAATTCTAATAAATTTATTTGAAACCAACTTCGATGATTCTCGACTATGTTGAGTTTTTTTGATAGAGAAGCTTAATTTGAGTAATTTCAGTTGAAATTAACGTCGATTTTTTGGATTTTGTCACGATTTTTGTTAAATTTTAATAAATTTATTTGAAATCAACTTGGATAATTTTGGAATTTGTTGAGTATTTTTGTTGTAGGATCTATATTTGAGTAAATTTAGATGAAAATAACTTCAATTTTTAGGATTGTGAAAATAATTTTAGTTGGAAGTGTCAAATTTTAATAAATTTTTTTGAAATCAACTTGAATTATTTTGGATTTTGTTCAGTATTTTTGTTGTAGGAAGTATTTTTGAGTAAATTTAGATGAAAATAACGACAATTTTTTGGATTGTGAAAAAAAATTTAGTTGGAAGTGTCAAATTTTAATAAATTTATTTGAAATCAACTTCGATTGTTTTGGATTTTGTTGAGTATTTTTGTTGTAGGGTCTATATTTGAGTAAATTTAGATGAAAATAACGACAATTTTTTGGATTGTGAAAAAAAAATTTAGTTGGAAGTGTCAAATTTTAATAAATTTATTTGAAATCAACTTGAATTATTTTGGATTTTGTTGAGTATTTTTGTTGTAGAATCTATATTTGAGTAAATTTAGATGAAAATAACTTCAATTTTTTGGATTGTGAAAAAAATTTTAGTTGGAAGTGCAAATTTTAATAAATTTATTTGAAATCAACTTGAATTATTTTGGATTTTGTTGAGTATTTTTGTTGTAGGATCTATATTTGAGTAAATTTTAATGAAAATAACTTCAATTTTGTGGATTGTGAAAAAAATGTTAGTTGGAAGTGTCAAATTTTAATAAATTTATTTGAAATCAACTTCGATTTTTTTTGGATTTTGTCGAGTATTTTTGGTGTAGGATGTATATTTGAGTAAATTTAGATGAAAATAACTTCAATTTTTTGGATTGTGAAAAAAAGTTTAGTTGGAAGTGTCAAATTTTAATAAATTTATTTGCAATCAACTTCGATTTTATTGGATTTTGTCGAGTATTTTTGGTGTAGGATGTATATTTGAGTAAATTTAGATGAAAATAACGACAATTTTTTGGATTGTGAAAAAAAATTTTAGTCGGAAGTGTCAAATTTTAATAAATTTATTTGAAATCAACTTGAATTATTTTGGATTTTGTTGAGTATTTTTGTTGTAGGATCTATATTTGAGTAAATTTAGATAAAAATAACTTCAATTTTTTGAATTGTGAAAAAATTTTAGTTGGAAGTGTCAAATTTTAATAAATTTATTTGAAATCAACTTCGATTATTTTTTATTTTGTTGAGCATTTTTGTTATAGGATCTATACTTGAGTAAATTTAGATGAAAATAACTTTCATTTTTTGGATTGTGAAAAAAATTTTAATTGGAAGTGTCAAATTTTGATAAATTTATTTGAAACCAACTTCGAATATTTTTCATTTTGTTGAGCATTTTTGTTGTAGGATCTATACTTGAGTAAATTTAGATGAAAATAACTTCAATTTTTTGGATTGTGAAAAAAATTTCAGTTGGAAGTGTCAAATTTTAATAAATTTATTGGAAACCAACTTCAATTTTTTGGGATTTTGTTTCGTATTTTTGTTGTAGGAAGTATTTTTGAGTAAATTTAGATGAAAATAACGACAATTTTTTGGATTGTGAAAAAAAATTTAGTTGGAAGTGTCAAATTTTAATAAATTTATTTGAAATCAACTTCGATTGTTTTGGATTTTGTTGAGTATTTTTGTTGTAGGAAGTATTTTTGAGTAAATTTAGATGAAAATAACGACAATTTTTTGGATTGTGAAAAAAAAATTTAGTTGGAAGTGTCAAATTTTAATAAATTTATTTGAAATCAACTTGAATTATTTTGGATTTTGTTGAGTATTTTTGTTGTAGGATCTATATTTGAGTAAATTTTAATGAAAATAACTTCAATTTTGTGGATTGTGAAAAAAATGTAAGTTGGAAGTGTCAAATTTTAATAAATTTATTTGAAATCAACTTCGATTTTTTTTGGATTTTGTCGAGTATTTTTGGTGTAGGATGTATATTTGAGTAAATTTAGATGAAAATAACTTCAATTTTTTGGATTGTGAAAAAAAGTTTAGTTGGAAGTGTCAAATTTTAATAAATTTATTGGAAACCAACTTCAATTTTTTGGGATTTTGTTTCGTATTTTTGTTGTAGGGTCTATATTAGAGTAAATTTTGATGAAGATAACTTCAATTTTTTGAATTGTGAAAAAATTTTAGTTGAAAGTGTCAAATTTTAATAAATTTATTTGAAATCAACTTCGATTATTTTTTATTTTGTTGAGCATATTTGTTATAGGATCTATACTTGAGTAAATTTAGATGAAAATAACTTCAATTTTTTGGATTGTGAAAAAAAGTTTAGTTGGAAGTGTCAAATTTTAATAAATTTATTTGAAATCAACTTCGATTTTATTGGATTTTGTCGAGTATTTTTGGTGTAGGATGTATATTTGAGTAAATTTAGATGAAAATAACTTCAATTTTGTGGATTGTGAAAAAAATTTTAGTTGGAAGTGTCAAATTTTAATAAATTTATTTGAAATCAACTTAGATTATTTTGAATTTTGTTCAGTATTTTTGTTGTAGGATGTATTTTTGAGTAAATTTAGATGAAAATAACTACAATTTTTTGGATTGTGAAAAAAATTTGAGTTGGAAATGTCAAATTCTAATAAATTTATTTGAAACCAACTTCGATGATTCTCGACTATGTTGAGTTTTTTTGATAGAGAAGCTTAATTTGAGTAATTTCAGTTGAAATTAACGTCGATTTTTTGGATTTTGTCACGATTTTTGTTAAATTTTAATAAATTTATTTGAAATCAACTTGGATAATTTTGGAATTTGTTGAGTATTTTTGTTGTAGGATCTATATTTGAGTAAATTTAGATGAAAATAACTTCAATTTTTAGGGTTGTGAAAATAATTTTAGTTGGAAGTGTCAAATTTTAATAAATTTATTTGAAATCAACTTGAATTATTTTGGATTTTGTTCAGTATTTTTGTTGTAGGAAGTATTTTTGAGTAAATTTAGATGAAAATAACGACAATTTTTTGGATTGTGAAAAAAAATTTAGTTGGAAGTGTCAAATTTTAATAAATTTATTTGAAATCAACTTCGATTGTTTTGGATTTTGTTGAGTATTTTTGTTGTAGGGTCTATATTTGAGTAAATTTAGATGAAAATAACGACAATTTTTTGGATTGTGAAAAAAAAATTTAGTTGGAAGTGTCAAATTTTAATAAATTTATTTGAAATCAACTTGAATTATTTTGGATTTTGTTGAGTATTTTTGTTGTAGAATCTATATTTGAGTAAATTTAGATGAAAATAACTTCAATTTTTTGGATTGTGAAAAAAATTTTAGTTGGAAGTGCAAATTTTAATAAATTTATTTGAAATCAACTTGAATTATTTTGGATTTTGTTGAGTATTTTTGTTGTAGGATCTATATTTGAGTAAATTTTAATGAAAATAACTTCAATTTTGTGGATTGTGAAAAAAATGTTAGTTGGAAGTGTCAAATTTTAATAAATTTATTTGAAATCAACTTCGATTTTTTTTTTATTTTGTCGAGTATTTTTGGTGTAGGATGTATATTTGAGTAAATTTAGATGAAAATAACTTCAAATTTTTGGATTGTGAAAAAAAGTTTAGTTGGAAGTGTCAAATTTTAATAAATTTATTTGCAATCAACTTCGATTTTATTGGATTTTGTCGAGTATTTTTGGTGTAGGATGTATATTTGAGTAAATTTAGATGAAAATAACGACAATTTTTTGGATTGTGAAAAAAAATTTTAGTCGGAAGTGTCAAATTTTAATAAATTTATTTGAAATCAACTTGGATAATTTTTGAATTTGTTGAGTATTTTTGTTGTAGGATCTATATTTGAGTAAATTTAGATGAAAATAACTTCAATTTTTAGGATTGTGAAAATAATTTTAGTTGGAAGTGTCAAATTTTAATAAATTTATTTGAAATCAACTTGAATTATTTTGGATTTTGTTCAGTATTTTTGTTGTAGGAAGTATTTTTGAGTAAATTTAGATGAAAATAACGACAATTTTTTGGATTGTGAAAAAAAATTTAGTTGGAAGTGTCAAATTTTAATAAATTTATTTGAAATCAACTTCGATTGTTTTGGATTTTGTTGAGTATTTTTGTTGTAGGGTCTATATTTGAGTAAATTTTGATGAAAATAACGACAATTTTTTGGATTGTGAAAAAAAAATTTAGTTGGAAGTGTCAAATTTTAATAAATTTATTTGAAATCAACTTGAATTATTTTGGATTTTGTTGAGTATTTTTGTTGTAGAATCTATATTTGAGTAAATTTAGATGAAAATAACTTCAATTTTTTGGTTTGTGAAAAAAATTTTAGTTGGAAGTGCAAATTTTAATAAATTTATTTGAAATCAACTTGAATTATTTTGGATTTTGTTGAGTATTTTTGTTGTAGGATCTATATTTGAGTAAATTTTAATGAAAATAACTTCAATTTTGTGGATTGTGAAAAAAATGTTAGTTGGAAGTGTCAAATTTTAATAAATTTATTTGAAATCAACTTCGATTTTTTTTGGATTTTGTCGAGTATTTTTGGTGTAGGATGTATATTTGAGTAAATTTAGATGAAAATAACTTCAATTTTTTGGATTGTGAAAAAAAGTTTAGTTGGAAGTGTCAAATTTTAATAAATTTATTTGCAATCAACTTCGATTTTATTGGATTTTGTCGAGTATTTTTGGTGTAGGATGTATATTTGAGTAAATTTAGATGAAAATAACGACAATTTTTTGGATTGTGAAAAAAAATTTTAGTCGGAAGTGTCAAATATTAATAAATTTATTTGAAATCAACTTGAATTATTTTGGATTTTGTTGAGTATTTTTGTTGTAGGATCTATATTTGAGTAAATTTAGATGAAAATAACTACAATTTTTTGGATTGTCAAAAAAATTCAGTTTGAAGTGTCAAATTTTAATAAATTTATTTGAAATCAACTTCGATTATTTTTTATTTTGTTGAGCATTTATGTTCTAGGATCTATATTTGAGTAAATTTAGATGAAAATAACTTCAATTTTTTGGATTGTGAAAAAAATTTTAGTTGGATGTGTCAAATTATAATAAATTTATTTGAAACCAACTTCGATTTTTTTGGACGATGTTAAGTTTTTTGTATAGGGAAGCTTAATTTGAGTAATATCAGTAGAAATTAACATCGATTTTTTTTTATTTTGACAAGATTTTTGTCAAATTTTAATAATTTTTTTTTTAATCAACTTCGATTATTTTGCATTTTGTTGAGTATTTTTGTTGTAGGATCTATATTTGAGTAAATTTAGATAAAAATAACTTCAATTTTTTGAATTGTGAAAAAATTTTAGTTGGAAGTGTCAAATTTTAATAAATTTATTTGAAATCAACTTGAATTATTTTGGATTTTGTTGAGTATTTTTGTTGTAGGATCTATATTTGAGTAAATTTAGATGAAAATAACTACAATTTTTTGGATTGTCAAAAAAATTTCAGTTTGAAGTGTCAAATTTTAATAAGTTTATTTGAAATCAACTTCGATTATTTTGAATTTTGTTCAGTATTTTTGTTGTAGGATGTATTTTTGAGTAAATTTAGATGAAAATAACTACAATTTTTTGGATTGTGAAAAAAATTTGAGTTGGAAATGTCAAATTCTAATAAATTTATTTGAAACCAACTTCGATGATTCTCGACTATGTTGAGTTTTTTTGATAGAGAAGCTTAATTTGAGTAATTTCAGTTGAAATTAACGTCGATTTTTTGGATTTTGTCACGATTTTTGTTAAATTTTAATAAATTTATTTGAAATCAACTTGGATAATTTTGGAATTTGTTGAGTATTTTTGTTGTAGGATCTATATTTGAGTAAATTTAGATGAAAATAACTTCAATTTTTAGGATTGTGAAAATAATTTTAGTTGGAAGTGTCAAATTTTAATAAATTTTTTTGAAATCAACTTGAATTATTTTGGATTTTGTTCAGTATTTTTGTTGTAGGAAGTATTTTTGAGTAAATTTAGATGAAAATAACGACAATTTTTTGGATTGTGAAAAAAAATTTAGTTGGAAGTGTCAAATTTTAATAAATTTATTTGAAATCAACATCGATTGTTTTGGATTTTGTTGAGTATTTTTGTTGTAGGGTCTATATTTGAGTAAATTTAGATGAAAATAACGACAATTTTTTGGATTGTGAAAAAAAAATTTAGTTGGAAGTGTCAAATTTTAATAAATTTATTTGAAATCAACTTGAATTATTTTGGATTTTGTTGAGTATTTTTGTTGTAGAATCTATATTTGAGTAAATTTAGATGAAAATAACTTCAATTTTTTGGATTGTGAAAAAAATTTTAGTTGGAAGTGCAAATTTTAATAAATTTATTTGAAATCAACTTGAATTATTTTGGATTTTGTTGAGTATTTTTGTTGTAGGATCTATATTTGAGTAAATTTTAATGAAAATAACTTCAATTTTGTGGATTGTGAAAAAAATGTTAGTTGGAAGTGTCAAATTTTAATAAATTTATTTGAAATCAACTTCGATTTTTTTTGGATTTTGTCGAGTATTTTTGGTGTAGGATGTATATTTGAGTAAATTTAGATGAAAATAACTTCAATTTTTTGGATTGTGAAAAAAAGTTTAGTTGGAAGTGTCAAATTTTAATAAATTTATTTGCAATCAACTTCGATTTTATTGGATTTTGTCGAGTATTTTTGGTGTAGGATGTATATTTGAGTAAATTTAGATGAAAATAACGACAATTTTTTGGATTGTGAAAAAAAATTTTAGTCGGAAGTGTCAAATTTTAATAAATTTATTTGAAATCAACTTGAATTATTTTGGATTTTGTTGAGTATTTTTGTTGTAGGATCTATATTTGAGTAAATTTAGATGAAAATAACTACAATTTTTTGGATTGTCAAAAAAATTTCAGTTTGAAGTGTCAAATTTTAATAAATTTATTTGAAATCAACTTCGATTATTTTTTATTTTGTTGAGCATTTTTGTTCTAGGATCTATATTTGAGTAAATTTAGATGAAAATAACTTCAATTTTTTGGATTGTGAAAAAAATTTTAGTTGGATGTGTCAAATTATAATAAATTTATTTGAAACCAACTTCGATTTTTTTGGACGATGTTAAGTTTTTTGGATAGGGAAGCTTAATTTGAGTAATATCAGTAGAAATTAACATCGATTTTTTTTTATTTTGACAAGATTTTTGTCAAATTTTAATAATTTTTTTTTTAATCAACTTCGATTATTTTGCATTTTGTTGAGTATTTTTGTTGTAGGATCTATATTTGAGTAAATTTAGATAAAAATAACTTCAATTTTTTGAATTGTGAAAAAATTTTAGTTGGAAGTGTCAAATTTTAATAAATTTATTTGAAATCAACTTGAATTATTTTGGATTTTGTTGAGTATTTTTGTTGTAGGATCTATATTTGAGTAAATTTAGATGAAAATAACTACAATTTTTTGGATTGTCAAAAAAATTTCAGTTTGAAGTGTCAAATTTTAATAAGTTTATTTGAAATCAACTTCGATTATTTTGAATTTTGTTCAGTATTTTTGTTGTAGGATGTATTTTTGAGTAAATTTAGATGAAAATAACTTCAATTTTTTGGATTGTGAAAAAAATTTTAGTTGGAAGTGCAAATTTTAATAAATTTATTTGAAATCAACTTGAATTATTTTGGATTTTGTTGAGTATTTTTGTTGTAGGATCTATATTTGAGTAAATTTTAATGAAAATAACTTCAATTTTGTGGATTGTGAAAAAAATGTTAGTTGGAAGTGTCAAATTTTAATAAATTTATTTGAAATCAACTTCGATTTTTTTTGGATTTTGTCGAGTATTTTTGGTGTAGGATGTATATTTGAGTAAATTTAGATGAAAATAACTTCAATTTTTTGGATTGTGAAAAAAAGTTTAGTTGGAAGTGTCAAATTTTAATAAATTTATTTGCAATCAACTTCGATTTTATTGGATTTTGTCGAGTATTTTTGGTGTAGGATGTATATTTGAGTAAATTTAGATGAAAATAACGACAATTTTTTGGATTGTGAAAAAAAATTTTAGTCGGAAGTGTCAAATTTTAATAAATTTATTTGAAATCAACTTGAATTATTTTGGATTTTGTTGAGTATTTTTGTTGTAGGATCTATATTTGAGTAAATTTAGATGAAAATAACTACAATTTTTTGGATTGTCAAAAAAATTTCAGTTTGAAGTGTCAAATTTTAATAAATTTATTTGAAATCAACTTCGATTGTTTTGGATTTTGTTGAGTATTTTTGTTGTAGGGTCTATATTTGAGTAAATTTTGATGAAAATAACGACAATTTTTTGGATTGTGAAAAAAAAATTTAGTTGGAAGTGTCAAATTTTAATAAATTTATTTGAAATCAACTTGAATTATTTTGGATTTTGTTGAGTATTTTTGTTGTAGAATCTATATTTGAGTAAATTTAGATGAAAATAACTTCAATTTTTTGGTTTGTGAAAAAAATTTTAGTTGGAAGTGCAAATTTTAATAAATTTATTTGAAATCAACTTGAATTATTTTGGATTTTGTTGAGTATTTTTGTTGTAGGATCTATATTTGAGTAAATTTTAATGAAAATAACTTCAATTTTGTGGATTGTGAAAAAAATGTTTGTTGGAAGTGACAAATTTTAATAAATTTATTTGAAATCAACTTCGATTTTTTTTGGATTTTGTCGAGTATTTTTGGTGTAGGATGTATATTTGAGTAAATTTAGATGAAAATAACTTCAATTTTTTGGATTGTGAAAAAAAGTTTAGTTGGAAGTGTCAAATTTTAATAAATTTATTTGCAATCAACTTCGATTTTATTGGATTTTGTCGAGTATTTTTGGTGTAGGATGTATATTTGAGTAAATTTAGATGAAAATAACGACAATTTTTTGGATTGTGAAAAAAAATTTTAGTCGGAAGTGTCAAATTTTAATAAATTTATTTGAAATCAACTTGAATTATTTTGGATTTTGTTGAGTATTTTTGTTGTAGGATCTATATTTGAGTAAATTTAGATGAAAATAACTACAATTTTTTGGATTGTCAAAAAAATTTCAGTTTGAAGTGTCAAATTTTAATAAATTTATTTGAAATCAACTTCGATTATTTTTTATTTTGTTGAGCATTTTTGTTCTAGGATCTATATTTGAGTAAATTTAGATGAAAATAACTTCAATTTTTTGGATTGTGAAAAAAATTTTAGTTGGATGTGTCAAATTATAATAAATTTATTTGAAACCAACTTCGATTTTTTTGGACGATGTTAAGTTTTTTGGATAGGGAAGCTTAATTTGAGTAATATCAGTAGAAATTAACATCGATTTTTTTTTATTTTGACAAGATTTTTGTCAAATTTTAATAATTTTTTTTTTAATCAACTTCGATTATTTTGCATTTTGTTGAGTATTTTTGTTGTAGGATCTATATTTGAGTAAATTTAGATAAAAATAACTTCAATTTTTTGAATTGTGAAAAAATTTTAGTTGGAAGTGTCAAATTTTAATAAATTTATTTGAAATCAACTTGAATTATTTTGGATTTTGTTGAGTATTTTTGTTGTAGGATCTATATTTGAGTAAATTTAGATGAAAATAACTACAATTTTTTGGATTGTCAAAAAAATTTCAGTTTGAAGTGTCAAATTTTAATAAGTTTATTTGAAATCAACTTCGATTATTTTGAATTTTGTTCAGTATTTTGGTTGTAGGATGTATTTTTGAGTAAATTTAGATGAAAATAACTACAATTTTTTGGATTGTGAAAAAAAATTAGTTGGAAGTGTCAAATTGTAATAAATTTAATTGAAATCAACTTGAATTATTTTGGATTTTGTTGAGTATTTTTGTTGTAGGATCTATATTTGAGTAAATTTAGATGAAAATAACTTCAATTTTTTGGATTGTGAAAAAAAATTTAGTTGGAAGTGTCAAATTTTAATAAGTTTATTTGAAATCAACTTCGATTATTTTGAATTTTGTTCAGTATTTTTGTTGTAGGATGTATTTTTGAGTAAATTTAGATGAAAATAACTACAATTTTTTGGATTGTGAAAAAAATTTGAGTTGGAAATGTCAAATTCTAATAAATTCATTTGAAACCAACTTCGATGATTCTCGACTATGTTGAGTTTTTTTGATAGAGAAGCTTAATTTGAGTAATTTCAGTTGAAATTAACGTCGATTTTTTGGATTTTGTCACGATTTTTGTTAAATTTTAATAAATTTATTTGAAATCAACTTGGATAATTTTGGAATTTGTTGAGTATTTTTGTTGTAGGATCTATATTTGAGTAAATTTAGATGAAAATAACTTCAATTTTTAGGATTGTGAAAATAATTTTAGTTGGAAGTGTCAAATTTTAATAAATTTATTTGAAATCAACTTGAATTATTTTGGATTTTGTTCAGTATTTTTGTTGTAGGAAGTATTTTTGAGTAAATTTAGATGAAAATAACGACAATTTTTTGGATTGTGAAAAAAAATTTAGTTGGAAGTGTCAAATTTTAATAAATTTATTTGAAATCAACTTCGATTGTTTTGGATTTTGTTGAGTATTTTTGTTGTAGGGTCTATATTTGAGTAAATTTAGATGAAAATAACGACAATTTTTTGGATTGTGAAAAAAAAATTTAGTTGGAAATGTCAAATTTTAATAAATTTATTTGAAATCAACTTGAATTATTTTGGATTTTGTTGAGTATTTTTGTTGTAGAATCTATATTTGAGTAAATTTAGATGAAAATAACTTCAATTTTTTGGATTGTGAAAAAAATTTTAGTTGGAAGTGCAAATTTTAATAAATTTATTTGAAATCAACTTGAATTATTTTGGATTTTGTTGAGTATTTTTGTTGTAGGATCTATATTTGAGTAAATTTTAATGAAAATAACTTCAATTTTGTGGATTGTGAAAAAAATGTTAGTTGGAAGTGTCAAATTTTAATAAATTTATTTGAAATCAACTTCGATTTTTTTTGGATTTTGTCGAGTATTTTTGGTGTAGGATGTATATTTGAGTAAATTTAGATGAAAATAACTTCAACTTTTTGGATTGTGAAAAAAAGTTTAGTTGGAAGTGTCAAATTTTAATAAATTTATTTGCAATCAACTTCGATTTTATTGGATTTTGTCGAGTATTTTTGGTGTAGGATGTATATTTGAGTAAATTTAGATGAAAATAACGACAATTTTTTGGATTGTGAAAAAAAATTTTAGTTGGAAGTGCAAATTTTAATAAATTTATTTGAAATCAACTTGAATTATTTTGGATTTTGTTGAGTATTTTTGTTGTAGGATCTATATTTGAGTAAATTTTAATGAAAATAACTTCAATTTTGTGGATTGTGAAAAAAATGTTTGTTGGAAGTGACAAATTTTAATAAATTTATTTGAAATCAACTTCGATTTTTTTTGGATTTTGTCGAGTATTTTTGGTGTAGGATGTATATTTGAGTAAATTTAGATGAAAATAACTTCAATTTTTTGGATTGTGAAAAAAAGTTTAGTTGGAAGTGTCAAATTTTAATAAATTTATTTGCAATCAACTTCGATTTTATTGGATTTTGTCGAGTATTTTTGGTGTAGGATGTATATTTGAGTAAATTTAGATGAAAATAACGACAATTTTTTGGATTGTGAAAAAAAATTTTAGTCGGAAGTGTCAAATTTTAATAAATTTATTTGAAATCAACTTGAATTATTTTGGATTTTGTTGAGTATTTTTGTTGTAGGATCTATATTTGAGTAAATTTAGATGAAAATAACTACAATTTTTTGGATTGTCAAAAAAATTTCAGTTTGAAGTGTCAAATTTTAATAAATTTATTTGAAATCAACTTCGATTATTTTTTATTTTGTTGAGCATTTTTGTTCTAGGATCTATATTTGAGTAAATTTAGATGAAAATAACTTCAATTTTTTGGATTGTGAAAAAAATTTTAGTTGGATGTGTCAAATTATAATAAATTTATTTGAAACCAACTTCGATTTTTTTGGACGATGTTAAGTTTTTTGGATAGGGAAGCTTAATTTGAGTAATATCAGTAGAAATTAACATCGATTTTTTTTTATTTTGACAAGATTTTTGTCAAATTTTAATAATTTTTTTTTTAATCAACTTCGATTATTTTGCATTTTGTTGAGTATTTTTGTTGTAGGATCTATATTTGAGTAAATTTAGATAAAAATAACTTCAATTTTTTGAATTGTGAAAAAATTTTAGTTGGAAGTGTCAAATTTTAATAAATTTATTTGAAATCAACTTGAATTATTTTGGATTTTGTTGAGTATTTTTGTTGTAGGATCTATATTTGAGTAAATTTAGATGAAAATAACTACAATTTTTTGGATTGTCAAAAAAATTTCAGTTTGAAGTGTCAAATTTTAATAAGTTTATTTGAAATCAACTTCGATTATTTTGAATTTTGTTCAGTATTTTGGTTGTAGGATGTATTTTTGAGTAAATTTAGATGAAAATAACTACAATTTTTTGGATTGTGAAAAAAAATTAGTTGGAAGTGTCAAATTGTAATAAATTTAATTGAAATCAACTTGAATTATTTTGGATTTTGTTGAGTATTTTTGTTGTAGGATCTATATTTGAGTAAATTTAGATGAAAATAACTTCAATTTTTTGGATTGTGAAAAAAAATTTAGTTGGAAGTGTCAAATTTTAATAAGTTTATTTGAAATCAACTTCGATTATTTTGAATTTTGTTCAGTATTTTTGTTGTAGGATGTATTTTTGAGTAAATTTAGATGAAAATAACTACAATTTTTTGGATTGTGAAAAAAATTTGAGTTGGAAATGTCAAATTCTAATAAATTCATTTGAAACCAACTTCGATGATTCTCGACTATGTTGAGTTTTTTTGATAGAGAAGCTTAATTTGAGTAATTTCAGTTGAAATTAACGTCGATTTTTTGGATTTTGTCACGATTTTTGTTAAATTTTAATAAATTTATTTGAAATCAACTTGGATAATTTTGGAATTTGTTGAGTATTTTTGTTGTAGGATCTATATTTGAGTAAATTTAGATGAAAATAACTTCAATTTTTAGGATTGTGAAAATAATTTTAGTTGGAAGTGTCAAATTTTAATAAATTTATTTGAAATCAACTTGAATTATTTTGGATTTTGTTCAGTATTTTTGTTGTAGGAAGTATTTTTGAGTAAATTTAGATGAAAATAACGACAATTTTTTGGATTGTGAAAAAAAATTTAGTTGGAAGTGTCAAATTTTAATAAATTTATTTGAAATCAACTTCGATTGTTTTGGATTTTGTTGAGTATTTTTGTTGTAGGGTCTATATTTGAGTAAATTTAGATGAAAATAACGACAATTTTTTGGATTGTGAAAAAAAAATTTAGTTGGAAATGTCAAATTTTAATAAATTTATTTGAAATCAACTTGAATTATTTTGGATTTTGTTGAGTATTTTTGTTGTAGAATCTATATTTGAGTAAATTTAGATGAAAATAACTTCAATTTTTTGGATTGTGAAAAAAATTTTAGTTGGAAGTGCAAATTTTAATAAATTTATTTGAAATCAACTTGAATTATTTTGGATTTTGTTGAGTATTTTTGTTGTAGGATCTATATTTGAGTAAATTTTAATGAAAATAACTTCAATTTTGTGGATTGTGAAAAAAATGTTAGTTGGAAGTGTCAAATTTTAATAAATTTATTTGAAATCAACTTCGATTTTTTTTGGATTTTGTCGAGTATTTTTGGTGTAGGATGTATATTTGAGTAAATTTAGATGAAAATAACTTCAACTTTTTGGATTGTGAAAAAAAGTTTAGTTGGAAGTGTCAAATTTTAATAAATTTATTTGCAATCAACTTCGATTTTATTGGATTTTGTCGAGTATTTTTGGTGTAGGATGTATATTTGAGTAAATTTAGATGAAAATAACGACAATTTTTTGGATTGTGAAAAAAAATTTTAGTCGGAAGTGTCAAATTTTAATAAATTTATTTGAAATCAACTTGAATTATTTTGGATTTTGTTGAGTATTTTTGTTGTAGAATCTATATTTGAGTAAATTTAGATGAAAATAACTTCAATTTTTTGGATTGTGAAAAAAATTTTAGTTGGAAGTGCAAATTTTAATAAATTTATTTGAAATCAACTTGAATTATTTTGGATTTTGTTCAGTATTTTTGTTGTAGGATCTATATTTGAGTAAATTTTAATGAAAATAACTTCAATTTTGTGGATTGTGAAAAAAATGTTAGTTGGAAGTGTCAAATTTTAATAAATTTATTTGAAATCAACTTCGATTTTTTTTGGATTTTGTCGAGTATTTTTGGTGTAGGATGTATATTTGAGTAAATTTAGATGAAAATAACTTCAATTTTTTGGATTGTGAAAAAAAGTTTAGTTGGAAGTGTCAAATTTTAATAAATTTATTTGCAATCAACTTCGATTTTATTGGATTTTGTCGAGTATTTTTGGTGTAGGATGTATATTTGAGTAAATTTAGATGAAAATAACGACAATTTTTTGGATTGTGAAAAAAAATTTTAGTCGGAAGTGTCAAATTTTAATAAATTTATTTGAAATCAACTTGAATTATTTTGGATTTTGTTGAGTATTTTTGTTGTAGAATCTATATTTGAGTAAATTTAGATGAAAATAACTTCAATTTTTTGGATTGTGAAAAAAATTTTAGTTGGAAGTGCAAATTTTAATAAATTTATTTGAAATCAACTTGAATTATTTTGGATTTTGTTCAGTATTTTTGTTGTAGGATCTATATTTGAGTAAATTTTAATGAAAATAACTTCAATTTTGTGGATTGTGAAAAAAATGTTAGTTGGAAGTGTCAAATTTTAATAAATTTATTTGAAATCAACTTCGATTTTTTTTGGATTTTGTCGAGTATTTTTGGTGTAGGATGTATATTTGAGTAAATATAGATGAAAATAACTTCAATTTTTTGGATTGTGAAAAAAAGTTTAGTTGGAAGTGTCAAATTTTAATAAATTTATTTGCAATCAACTTCGATTTTATTGGATTTTGTCGAGTATTTTTGGTGTAGGATGTATATTTGAGTAAATTTAGATGAAAATAACGACAATTTTTTGGATTGTGAAAAAAAATTTTAGTCGGAAGTGTCAAATTTTAATAAATTTATTTGAAATCAACTTGAATTATTTTGGATTTTGTTGAGTATTGTTGTTGAAGGATCTATATTTGAGTAAATTTAGATGAAAATAACTTCAATTTTTTGGACTGTGAAAAAAATTTTAGTTGCAAGTGTAAAAGTTTAATAAATTTATTTGAAACCAACTTCGATTATTTTGGATTTTGTTGAGTATTTTTGTTGTAGGATCTATATTTGAGTAAATTTAGATGAAAATAACTACAATTTTTTGGATTGTCAAAAAAATTTCAGTTTGAAGTGTCAAATTTTAATAAATTTATTTGAAATCAACTTCGATTATTTTTTATTTTGTTGAGCATTTTTGGTGTAGGATGTATATTTGAGTAAATTTAGATGAAAATAACTTCAATTTTTTGGATTGTGAAAAAAAGTTTAGTTGGAAGTGTCAAATTTTAATAAATTTATTTGCAATCAACTTCGATTTTATTGGATTTTGTCGAGTATTTTTGTTGTAGGATCTATATTTGAGTAAATTTAGATGAAAATAACTTCAATTTTTTGGATTGTGAAAAAAAATTTAGTTGGAAGTGTCAAATTTTAATAAGTTTATTTGAAATCAACTTCGATTATTTTGAATTTTGTTGAGTATTTTTGTTGTAGGATCTATATTTGAGTAAATTTAGATGAAAATAACTACAATTTTTTGGATTGTCAAAAAAATTTCAGTTTGAAGTGTCAAATTTTAATAAATTTATTTGAAATCAACTTCGATTATTTTTTATTTTGTTGAGCATTTTTGTTCTAGGATCTATATTTGAGTAAATTTAGATGAAAATAACTTCAATTTTTTGGATTGTGAAAAAAATTTTAGTTGGATGTGTCAAATTATAATAAATTTATTTGAAACCAACTTCGATTTTTTTGGACGATGTTAAGTTTTTTGGATAGGGAAGCTTAATTTGAGTAATATCAGTAGAAATTAACATCGATTTTTTTTTATTTTGACAAGATTTTTGTCAAATTTAAATAATTTTTTTTTTAATCAACTTCGATTATTTTGCATTTTGTTGAGTATTTTTGTTGTAGGATCTATATTTGAGTAAATTTAGATAAAAATAACTTCAATTTTTTGAATTGTGAAAAAATTTTAGTTGGAAGTGTCAAATTTTAATAAATTTATTTGAAATCAACTTGAATTATTTTGGATTTTGTTGAGTATTTTTGTTGTAGGATCTATATTTGAGTAAATTTAGATGAAAATAACTACAATTTTTTGGATTGTCAAAAAAATTTCTGTTTGAAGTGTCAAATTTTAATAAGTTTATTTGAAATCAACTTCGATTATTTTGAATTTTGTTCAGTATTTTTGTTGTAGGATGTATTTTTGAGTAAATTTAGATGAAAATAACTACAATTTTTTGGATTGTGAAAAAAATTTGAGTTGGAAATGTCAAATTCTAATAAATTTATTTGAAACCAACTTCGATGATTCTCGACTATGTTGAGTTTTTTTGATAGAGAAGCTTAATTTGAGTAATTTCAGTTGAAATTAATGTCGATTTTTTGGATTTTGTCACGATTTTTGTTAAATTTTAATAAATTTATTTGAAATCAACTTGGATAATTTTGGAATTTGTTGAGTATTTTTGTTGTAGGATCTATATTTGAGTAAATTTAGATGAAAATAACTTCAATTTTTAGGATTGTGAAAATAATTTTAGTTGGAAGTGTCAAATTTTAATAAATTTATTTGAAATCAACTTGAATTATTTTGGATTTTGTTCAGTATTTTTGTTGTAGGAAGTATTTTTGAGTAAATTTAGATGAAAATAACGACAATTTTTTGGATTGTGAAAAAAAATTTAGTTGGAAGTGTCAAATTTTAATAAATTTATTTGAAATCAACTTGAATTATTTTGGATTTTGTTGAGTATTTTTGTTGTAGAATCTATATTTGAGTAAATTTAGATGAAAATAACTTCAATTTTTTGGATTGTGAAAAAAATTTTAGTTGGAAGTGCAAATTTTAATAAATTTATTTGAAATCAACTTGAATTATTTTGGATTTTGTTGAGTATTTTTGTTGTAGGATCTATATTTGAGTAAATTTTAATGAAAATAACTTCAATTTTGTGGATTGTGAAAAAAATGTTAGTTGGAAGTGTCAAATTTTAATAAATTTATTTGAAATCAACTTCGATTTTTTTTGGATTTTGTCGAGTATTTTTGGTGTAGGATGTATATTTGAGTAAATTTAGATGAAAATAACTTCAATTTTTTGGATTGTGAAAAAAAGTTTAGTTGGAAGTGTCAAATTTTAATAAATTTATTTGCAATCAACTTCGATTTTATTGGATTTTGTCGAGTATTTTTGGTGTAGGATGTATATTTGAGTAAATTTAGATGAAAATAACGACAATTTTTTGGATTGTGAAAAAAAATTTTAGTCGGAAGTGTCAAATTTTAATAAATTTATTTGAAATCAACTTGAATTATTTTGGATTTTGTTGAGTATTTTTGTTGTAGGATCTATATTTGAGTAAATTTAGATGAAAATAACTACAATTTTTTGGATTGTGAAAAAAATTTGAGTTGGAAATGTCAAATTCTAATAAATTTATTTGAAACCAACTTCGATGATTCTCGACTATGTTGAGTTTTTTTGATAGAGAAGCTTAATTTGAGTAATTTCAGTTGAAATTAACGTCGATTTTTTGGATTTTGTCACGATTTTTGTTAAATTTTAATAAATTTATTTGAAATCAACTTGGATAATTTTGGAATTTGTTGAGTATTTTTGTTGTAGGATCTATATTTGAGTAAATTTAGATGAAAATAACTTCAATTTTTTGGTTTGTGAAAAAAAATTTTAGTCGGAAGTGTCAAATTTTAATAAATTTATTTGAAATCAACTTGAATTATTTTGGATTTTGTTGAGTATTTTTGTTGTAGGATCTATATTTGAGTAAATTTTAATGAAAATAACTTCAATTTTGTGGATTGTGAAAAAAATTTCAGTTTGAAGTGTCAAATTTTAATAAATTTATTTGAAATCAACTTCGATTATTTTTTATTTTGTTGAGCATTTTTGTTCTAGGATCTATATTTGAGTAAATTTAGATGAAAATAACTTCAATTTTTTGGATTGTGAAAAAAATTTTAGTTGGATGTGTCAAATTATAATAAATTTATTTGAAACCAACTTCGATTTTTTTTGACGATGTTAAGTTTTTTGGATAGGGAAGCTTAATTTGAGTAATATCAGTAGAAATTAACATCGATTTTTTTTTATTTTGACAAGTTTTTTGTCAAATTTTAATAATTTTTTTTTTAATCAACTTCGATTATTTTGCATTTTGTTGAGTATTTTTGTTGTAGGATCTATATTTGAGTAAATTTAGATAAAAATAACTTCAATTTTTTGAATTGTGAAAAAATTTTAGTTGGAAGTGTCAAATTTTAATAAATTTATTTGAAATCAACTTGAATTATTTTGGATTTTGTTGAGTATTTTTGTTGTAGGATCTATATTTGAGTAAATTTAGATGAAAATAACTACAATTTTTTGGATTGTCAAAAAAATTTCAGTTTGAAGTGTCAAATTTTAATAAATTTATTTGAAATCAACTTCGATTATTTTGAATTTTGTTCAGTATTTTTGTTGTAGGATGTATTTTTGAGTAAATTTAGATGAAAATAACTACAATTTTTTGGATTGTGAAAAAAATTTTAGTTGGATGTGTCAAATTATAATAAATTTATTTGAAACCAACTTCGATTTTTTTTGACGATGTTAAGTTTTTTGGATAGGGAAGCTTAATTTGAGTAATATCAGTAGAAATTAACATCGATTTTTTTTTATTTTGACAAGTTTTTTGTCAAATTTTAATAATTTTTTTTTTAATCAACTTCGATTATTTTGCATTTTGTTGAGTATTTTTGTTGTAGGATCTATATTTGAGTAAATTTAGATAAAAATAACTTCAATTTTTTGAATTGTGAAAAAATTTTAGTTGGAAGTGTCAAATTTTAATAAATTTATTTGAAATCAACTTGAATTATTTTGGATTTTGTTGAGTATTTTTGTTGTAGGATCTATATTTGAGTAAATTTAGATGAAAATAACTACAATTTTTTGGATTGTCAAAAAAATTTCAGTTTGAAGTGTCAAATTTTAATAAGTTTATTTGAAATCAACTTCGATTATTTTGAATTTTGTTCAGTATTTTTGTTGTAGGATGTATTTTTGAGTAAATTTAGATGAAAATAACTACAATTTTTTGGATTGTGAAAAAAATTTGAGTTGGAAATGTCATATTCTAATAAATTTATTTGAAACCAACTTCGATGATTCTCGACTATGTTGAGTTTTTTTGATAGAGAAGCTTAATTTGAGTAATTTCAGTTGAAATTAACGTCGATTTTTTGGATTTTGTCACGATTTTTGTTAAATTTTAATAAATTTATTTGAAATCAACTTGGATAATTTTGGAATTTGTTGAGTATTTTTGTTGTAGGATCTATATTTGAGTAAATTTAGATGAAAATAACTTCAATTTTTAGAATTGTGAAAATAATTTTAGTTGGAAGTGTCAAATTTTAATAAATTTATTTGAAATCAACTTGAATTATTTTGGATTTTGTTCAGTATTTTTGTTGTAGGAAGTATTTTTGAGTAAATTTAGATGAAAATAACGACAATTTTTTGGATTGTGAAAAAAAATTTAGTTGGAAGTGTCAAATTTTAATAAATTTATTTGAAATCAACTTCGATTGTTTTGGATTTTGTTGAGTATTTTTGTTGTAGGGTCTATATTTGAGTAAATTTTGATGAAAATAACAATTTTTTGGATTGTGAAAAAAAAATTTAGTTGGAAGTGTCAAATTTTAATAAATTTATTTGAAATCAACTTGAATTATTTTGGATTTTGTTCAGTATTTTTGTTGTAGGAAGTATTTTTGAGTAAATTTAGATGAAAATAACGACAATTTTTTGGATTGTGAAAAAAAATTTAGTTGGAAGTGCAAATTTTAATAAATTTATTTGAAATCAACTTGAATTATTTTGGATTTTGTTGAGTATTTTTGTTGTAGGATCTATATTTGAGTAAATTTTAATGAAAATAACTTCAATTTTTAGGATTGTGAAAATAATTTTAGTTGGAAGTGTCAAATTTTAATAAATTTATTTGAAATCAACTTGAATTATTTTGGATTTTGTTCAGTATTTTTGTTGTAGGAAGTATTTTTGAGTAAATTTAGATGAAAATAACGACAATTTTTTGGATTGTGAAAAAAAGTTTAGTTGGAAGTGTCAAATTTTAATAAATTTATTTGCAATCAACTTCGATTTTATTGGATTTTGTCGAGTATTTTTGGTGTAGGATGTATATTTGAGTAAATTTAGATGAAAATAACGACAATTTTTTGGATTGTGAAAAAAAATTTTAGTCGGAAGTGTCAAATTTTAATAAATTTATTTGAAATCAACTTGAATTATTTTGGATTTTGTTGAGTATTTTTGTTGTAGGATCTATATTTGAGTAAATTTAGATGAAAATAACTACAATTTTTTGGATTGTCAAAAAAATTTCAGTTTGAAGTGTCAAATTTTAATAAATTTATTTGAAATCAACTTCGATTATTTTTTATTTTGTTGAGCATTTTTGTTCTAGGATCTATATTTGAGTAAATTTAGATGAAAATAACTTCAATTTTTTGGATTGTGAAAAAAATTTTAGTTGGATGTGTCAAATTATAATAAATTTATTTGAAACCAACTTCGATTTTTTTGGACGATGTTAAGTTTTTTGGATAGGGAAGCTTAATTTGAGTAATATCAGTAGAAATTAACATCGATTTTTTTTTATTTTGACAAGATTTTTGTCAAATTTTAATAATTTTTTTTTTAATCAACTTCGATTATTTTGCATTTTGTTGAGTATTTTTGTTGTAGGATCTATATTTGAGTAAATTTAGATAAAAATAACTTCAATTTTTTGAATTGTGAAAAAATTTTAGTTGGAAGTGTCAAATTTTAATAAATTTATTTGAAATCAACTTGAATTATTTTGGATTTTGTTGAGTATTTTTGTTGTAGGATCTATATTTGAGTAAATTTAGATGAAAATAACTACAATTTTTTGGATTGTCAAAAAAATTTCAGTTTGAAGTGTCAAATTTTAATAAGTTTATTTGAAATCAACTTCGATTATTTTGAATTTTGTTCAGTATTTTGGTTGTAGGATGTATTTTTGAGTAAATTTAGATGAAAATAACTACAATTTTTTGGATTGTGAAAAAAAATTAGTTGGAAGTGTCAAATTGTAATAAATTTAATTGAAATCAACTTGAATTATTTTGGATTTTGTTGAGTATTTTTGTTGTAGGATCTATATTTGAGTAAATTTAGATGAAAATAACTTCAATTTTTTGGATTGTGAAAAAAAATTTAGTTGGAAGTGTCAAATTTTAATAAATTTATTTGAAATCAACTTGAATTATTTTGGATTTTGTTCAGTATTTTTGTTGTAGGAAGTATTTTTGAGTAAATTTAGATGAAAATAACGACAATTTTTTGGATTGTGAAAAAAAATTTAGTTGGAAGTGTCAAATTTTAATAAATTTATTTGAAATCAACTTGAATTATTTTGGATTTTGTTCAGTATTTTTGTTGTAGGAAGTATTTTTGAGTAAATTTAGATGAAAATAACGACAATTTTTTGGATTGTGAAAAAAAATTTAGTTGGAAGTGTCAAATTTTAATAAATTTATTTGAAATCAACTTCGATTGTTTTGGATTTTGTTGAGTATTTTTGTTGTAGGGTCTATATTTGAGTAAATTTAGATGAAAATAACGACAATTTTTTGGATTGTGAAAAAAAAATTTAGTTGGAAATGTCAAATTTTAATAAATTTATTTGAAATCAACTTGAATTATTTTGGATTTTGTTGAGTATTTTTGTTGTAGAATCTATATTTGAGTAAATTTAGATGAAAATAACTTCAATTTTTTGGATTGTGAAAAAAATTTTAGTTGGAAGTGCAAATTTTAATAAATTTATTTGAAATCAACTTGAATTATTTTGGATTTTGTTGAGTATTTTTGTTGTAGGATCTATATTTGAGTAAATTTTAATGAAAATAACTTCAATTTTGTGGATTGTGAAAAAAATGTTAGTTGGAAGTGTCAAATTTTAATAAATTTATTTGAAATCAACTTCGATTTTTTTTGGATTTTGTCGAGTATTTTTGGTGTAGGATGTATATTTGAGTAAATTTAGATGAAAATAACTTCAATTTTTTGGATTGTGAAAAAAAGTTTAGTTGGAAGTGTCAAATTTTAATAAATTTATTTGCAATCAACTTCGATTTTATTGGATTTTGTCGAGTATTTTTGGTGTAGGATGTATATTTGAGTAAATTTAGATGAAAATAACGACAATTTTTTGGATTGTGAAAAAAAATTTTAGTCGGAAGTGTCAAATTTTAATAAATTTATTTGAAATCAACTTGAATTATTTTGGATTTTGTTGAGTATTTTTGTTGTAGAATCTATATTTGAGTAAATTTAGATGAAAATAACTTCAATTTTTTGGATTGTGAAAAAAATTTTAGTTGGAAGTGCAAATTTTAATAAATTTATTTGAAATCAACTTGAATTATTTTGGATTTTGTTCAGTACTTTTGTTGTAGGAAGTATTTTTGAGTAAATTTAGATGAAAATAACGACAATTTTTTGGATTGTGAAAAAAAATTTAGTTGGAAGTGTCAAATTTTAATAAATTTATTTGAAATCAACTTCGATTGTTTTGGATTTTGTTGAGTATTTTTGTTGTAGGGTCTATATTTGAGTAAATTTAGATGAAAATAACGACAATTTTTTGGATTGTGAAAAAAAAATTTAGTTGGAAGTGTCAAATTTTAATAAATTTATTTGAAATCAACTTGAATTATTTTGGATTTTGTTGAGTATTTTTGTTGTAGAATCTATATTTGAGTAAATTTAGATGAAAATAACTTCAATTTTTTGGATTGTGAAAAAAATTTTAGTTGGAAGTGCAAATTTTAATAAATTTATTTGAAATCAACTTGAATTATTTTGGATTTTGTTGAGTATTTTTGTTGTAGGATCTATATTTGAGTAAATTTTAATGAAAATAACTTCAATTTTGTGGATTGTGAAAAAAATGTTAGTTGGAAGTGTCAAATTTTAATAAATTTATTTGAAATCAACTTCGATTTTTTTTGGATTTTGTCGAGTATTTTTGGTGTAGGATGTATATTTGAGTAAATTTAGATGAAAATAACTTCAATTTTTTGGATTGTGAAAAAAAGTTTAGTTGGAAGTGTCAAATTTTAATAAATTTATTTGCAATCAACTTCGATTTTATTGGATTTTGTCGAGTATTTTTGGTGTAGGATGTATATTTGAGTAAATTTAGATGAAAATAACGACAATTTTTTGGATTGTGAAAAAAAATTTTAGTCGGAAGTGTCAAATTTTAATAAATTTATTTGAAATCAACTTGAATTATTTTGGATTTTGTTGAGTATTTTTGTTGTAGGATCTATATTTGAGTAAATTTAGATGAAAATAACTACAATTTTTTGGATTGTCAAAAAAATTTCAGTTTGAAGTGTCAAATTTTAATAAGTTTATTTGAAATCAACTTCGATTATTTTGAATTTTGTTCAGTATTTTGGTTGTAGGATGTATTTTTGAGTAAATTTAGATGAAAATAACTACAATTTTTTGGATTGTGAAAAAAATTTTAGTTGGAAGTGCAAATTTTAATAAATTTATTTGAAATCAACTTGAATTATTTTGGATTTTGTTCAGTATTTTTGTTGTAGGAAGTATTTTTGAGTAAATTTAGATGAAAATAACGACAATTTTTTGGATTGTGAAAAAAAATTTAGTTGGAAGTGTCAAATTTTAATAAATTTATTTGAAATCAACTTCGATTGTTTTGGATTTTGTTGAGTATTTTTGTTGTAGGGTCTATATTTGAGTAAATTTTGATGAAAATAACGACAATTTTTTGGATTGTGAAAAAAAAATTTAGTTGGAAGTGTCAAATTTTAATAAATTTATTTGAAATCAACTTGAATTATTTTGGATTTTGTTGAGTATTTTTGTTGTAGAATCTATATTTGAGTAAATTTAGATGAAAATAACTTCAATTTTTTGGTTTGTGAAAAAAATTTTAGTTGGAAGTGCAAATTTTAATAAATTTATTTGAAATCAACTTGAATTATTTTGGATTTTGTTGAGTATTTTTGTTGTAGGATCTATATTTGAGTAAATTTTAATGAAAATAACTTCAATTTTGTGGATTGTGAAAAAAATGTTAGTTGGAAGTGTCAAATTTTAATAAATTTATTTGAAATCAACTTCGATTTTTTTTGGATTTTGTCGAGTATTTTTGGTGTAGGATGTATATTTGAGTAAATTTAGATGAAAATAACTTCAATTTTTTGGATTGTGAAAAAAAGTTTAGTTGGAAGTGTCAAATTTTAATAAATTTATTTGCAATCAACTTCGATTTTATTGGATTTTGTCGAGTATTTTTGGTGTAGGATGTATATTTGAGTAAATTTAGATGAAAATAACGACAATTTTTTGGATTGTGAAAAAAATTTCAGTTTGAAGTGTCAAATTTTAATAAGTTTATTTGAAATCAACTTCGATTATTTTGAATTTTGTTCAGTATTTTTGTTGTAGGATGTATTTTTGAGTAAATTTAGATGAAAATAACTTCAATTTTTTGAATTGTGAAAAAATTTTAGTTGGAAGTGTCAAATTTTAATAAATTTATTTGAAATCAACTTGAATTATTTTGGATTTTGTTGAGTATTTTTGTTGTAGGATCTATATTTGAGTAAATTTAGATGAAAATAACTACAATTTTTTGGATTGTGAAAAAAATTTCAGTTTGAAGTGTCAAATTTTAATAAATTTATTTGAAATCAACTTCGATTATTTTTTATTTTGTTGAGCATTTTTGTTCTAGGATCTATATTTGAGTAAATTTTAATGAAAATAACTTCAATTTTGTGGATTGTGAAAAAAATGTTAGTTGGAAGTGTCAAATTTTAATAAATTTATTTGAAATCAACTTCGATTTTTTTTGGATTTTGTCGAGTATTTTTGGTGTAGGATGTATATTTGAGTAAATTTAGATGAAAATAACTTCAATTTTTTGGATTGTGAAAAAAAGTTTAGTTGGAAGTGTCAAATTTTAATAAATTTATTTGCAATCAACTTCGATTTTATTGGATTTTGTCGAGTATTTTTGGTGTAGGATGTATATTTGAGTAAATTTAGATGAAAATAACGACAATTTTTTGGATTGTGAAAAAAAATTTTAGTCGGAAGTGTCAAATTTTAATAAATTTATTTGAAATCAACTTGAATTATTTTGGATTTTGTTGAGTATTTTTGTTGTAGGATCTATATTTGAGTAAATTTAGATGAAAATAACTACAATTTTTTGGATTGTCAAAAAAATTTCAGTTTGAAGTGTCAAATTTTAATAAATTTATTTGAAATCAACTTCGATTATTTTTTATTTTGTTGAGCATTTTTGTTCTAGGATCTATATTTGAGTAAATTTAGATGAAAATAACTTCAATTTTTTGGATTGTGAAAAAAATTTTAGTTGGATGTGTCAAATTATAATAAATTTATTTGAAACCAACTTCGATTTTTTTGGACGATGTTAAGTTTTTTGGATAGGGAAGCTTAATTTGAGTAATATCAGTAGAAATTAACATCGATTTTTTTTTATTTTGACAAGATTTTTGTCAAATTTTAATAATTTTTTTTTTAATCAACTTCGATTATTTTGCATTTTGTTGAGTATTTTTGTTGTAGGATCTATATTTGAGTAAATTTAGATAAAAATAACTTCAATTTTTTGAATTGTGAAAAAATTTTAGTTGGAAGTGTCAAATTTTAATAAATTTATTTGAAATCAACTTGAATTATTTTGGATTTTGTTGAGTATTTTTGTTGTAGGATCTATATTTGAGTAAATTTAGATGAAAATAACTACAATTTTTTGGATTGTCAAAAAAATTTCAGTTTGAAGTGTCAAATTTTAATAAGTTTATTTGAAATCAACTTCGATTATTTTGAATTTTGTTCAGTATTTTTGTTGTAGGATGTATTTTTGAGTAAATTTAGATGAAAATAATTTCAATTTTTTGGATTGTGAAAAAAATTTTAGTTGGAAGTGCAAATTTTAATAAATTTATTTGAAATCAACTTGAATTATTTTGGATTTTGTTGAGTATTTTTGTTGTAGGATCTATATTTGAGTAAATTTTAATGAAAATAACTTCAATTTTGTGGATTGTGAAAAAAATGTTAGTTGGAAGTGTCAAATTTTAATAAATTTATTTGAAATCAACTTCGATTTTTTTTGGATTTTGTCGAGTATTTTTGGTGTAGGATGTATATTTGAGTAAATTTAGATGAAAATAACTTCAATTTTTTGGATTGTGAAAAAAAGTTTAGTTGGAAGTGTCAAATTTTAATAAATTTATTTGCAATCAACTTCGATTTTATTGGATTTTGTCGAGTATTTTTGGTGTAGGATGTATATTTGAGTAAATTTAGATGAAAATAACGACAATTTTTTGGATTGTGAAAAAAAATTTTAGTCGGAAGTGTCAAATTTTAATAAATTTATTTGAAATCAACTTGAATTATTTTGGATTTTGTTGAGTATTTTTGTTGTAGGATCTATATTTGAGTAAATTTAGATGAAAATAACTACAATTTTTTGGATTGTCAAAAAAATTTCAGTTTGAAGTGTCAAATTTTAATAAATTTATTTGAAATCAACTTCGATTATTTTTTATTTTGTTGAGCATTTTTGTTCTAGGATCTATATTTGAGTAAATTTAGATGAAAATAACTTCAATTTTTTGGATTGTGAAAAAAATTTTAGTTGGATGTGTCAAATTATAATAAATTTATTTGAAACCAACTTCGATTTTTTTGGACGATGTTAAGTTTTTTGGATAGGGAAGCTTAATTTGAGTAATATCAGTAGAAATTAACATCGATTTTTTTTTATTTTGACAAGATTTTTGTCAAATTTTAATAATTTTTTTTTTAATCAACTTCGATTATTTTGCATTTTGTTGAGTATTTTTGTTGTAGGATCTATATTTGAGTAAATTTAGATAAAAATAACTTCAATTTTTTGAATTGTGAAAAAATTTTAGTTGGAAGTGTCAAATTTTAATAAATTTATTTGAAATCAACTTGAATTATTTTGGATTTTGTTGAGTATTTTTGTTGTAGGATCTATATTTGAGTAAATTTAGATGAAAATAACTACAATTTTTTGGATTGTCAAAAAAATTTCAGTTTGAAGTGTCAAATTTTAATAAGTTTATTTGAAATCAACTTCGATTATTTTGAATTTTGTTCAGTATTTTTGTTGTAGGATGTATTTTTGAGTAAATTTAGATGAAAATAACTTCAATTTTTTGGATTGTGAAAAAAATTTTAGTTGGAAGTGCAAATTTTAATAAATTTATTTGAAATCAACTTGAATTATTTTGGATTTTGTTGAGTATTTTGGTTGTAGAATCTATATTTGAGTAAATTTAGATGAAAATAACTTCAATTTTTTGGATTGTGAAAAAAATTTTAGTTGGAAGTGCAAATTTTAATAAATTTATTTGAAATCAACTTGAATTATTTTGGATTTTGTTGTAGGATCTATATTTGAGTAAATTTTAATGAAAATAACTTCAATTTTGTGGATTGTGAAAAAAATGTTAGTTGGAAGTGTCAAATTTTAATAAATTTATTTGAAATCAACTTCGATTTTTTTTGGATTTTGTCGAGTATTTTTGGTGTAGGATGTATATTTGAGTAAATTTAGATGAAAATAACTTCAATTTTTTGGATTGTGAAAAAAAGTTTAGTTGGAAGTGTCAAATTTTAATAAATTTATTTGCAATCAACTTCGATTTTATTGGATTTTGTCGAGTATTTTTGGTGTAGGATGTATATTTGAGTAAATTTAGATGAAAATAACGACAATTTTTTGGATTGTGAAAAAAAATTTTAGTCGGAAGTGTCAAATTTTAATAAATTTATTTGAAATCAACTTGAATTATTTTGGATTTTGTTGAGTATTTTTGTTGTAGGATCTATATTTGAGTAAATTTAGATGAAAATAACTACAATTTTTTGGATTGTCAAAAAAATTTCAGTTTGAAGTGTCAAATTTTAATAAATTTATTTGAAATCAACTTCGATTATTTTTTATTTTGTTGAGCATTTTTGTTCTAGGATCTATATTTGAGTAAATTTAGATGAAAATAACTTCAATTTTTTGGATTGTGAAAAAAATTTTAGTTGGATGTGTCAAATTATAATAAATTTATTTGAAACCAACTTCGATTTTTTTGGACGATGTTAAGTTTTTTGGATAGGGAAGCTTAATTTGAGTAATATCAGTAGAAATTAACATCGATTTTTTTTTATTTTGACAAGATTTTTGTCAAATTTTAATAATTTTTTTTTTAATCAACTTCGATTATTTTGCATTTTGTTGAGTATTTTTGTTGTAGGATCTATATTTGAGTAAATTTAGATAAAAATAACTTCAATTTTTTGAATTGTGAAAAAATTTTAGTTGGAAGTGTCAAATTTTAATAAATTTATTTGAAATCAACTTGAATTATTTTGGATTTTGTTGAGTATTTTTGTTGTAGGATCTATATTTGAGTAAATTTAGATGAAAATAACTACAATTTTTTGGATTGTCAAAAAAATTTCAGTTTGAAGTGTCAAATTTTAATAAGTTTATTTGAAATCAACTTCGATTATTTTGAATTTTGTTCAGTATTTTTGTTGTAGGATGTATTTTTGAGTAAATTTAGATGAAAATAACTTAAATTTTTTGGATTGTGAAAAAATTTTAGTTGGATGTGTCAAATTATAATAAATTTATTTGAAACCAACTTCGATTTTTTTGGACGATGTTAAGTTTTTTGGATAGGGAAGCTTAATTTGAGTAATATCAGTAGAAATTAACATCGATTTTTTTTTTTTTGACAAGATTTTTGTCAAATTTTAATAATTTTTTTTTTAATCAACTTCGATTATTTTGCATTTTGTTGAGTATTTTTGTTGTAGGATCTATATTTGAGTAAATTTAGATAAAAATAACTTCAATTTTTTGAATTGTGAAAAAATTTTAGTTGGATGTGTCAAATTATAATAAATTTATTTGAAACCAACTTCGATTTTTTTGGACGATGTTAAGTTTTTTGGATAGGGAAGCTTAATTTGAGTAATATCAGTAGAAATTAACATCGATTTTTTTTTTTTGACAAGATTTTTGTCAAATTTTAATAATTTTTTTTTTAATCAACTTCGAATATTTTTTATTTTGTTGAGCATTTTTGTTGTAGGATCTATATTTGAGTAAATTTAGATGAAAATAACTACAATTTTTTGGATTGTCAAAAAAATTTCAGTTTGAAGTGTCAAATTTTAATAAATTTATTTGAAATCAACTTCGATTATTTTTTATTTTGTTGAGCATTTTTGTTCTAGGATCTATATTTGAGTAAATTTAGATGAAAATAACTTAAATTTTTTGGATTGTGAAAAAATTTTAGTTGGATGTGTCAAATTATAATAAATTTATTTGAAACCAACTTCGATTTTTTTGGACGATGTTAAGTTTTTTGGATAGGGAAGCTTAATTTGAGTAATATCAGTAGAAATTAACATCGATTTTTTTTTTTTGACAAGATTTTTGTCAAATTTTAATAATTTTTTTTTTAATCAACTTCGATTATTTTGCATTTTGTTGAGTATTTTTGTTGTAGGATCTATATTTGAGTAAATTTAGATAAAAATAACTTCAATTTTTTGAATTGTGAAAAAATTTTAGTTGGAAGTGTCAAATTTTAATAAATTTATTTGAAATCAACTTCGATTATTTTTTATTTTGTTGAGCATTTTTGTTATAGGATCTATACTTGAGTAAATTTAGATGAAAATAACTTTAATTTTTTGGATTGTGAAAAAAATTTTAATTGGAAGTGTCAAATTTTAATAAATTTATTTGAAACCAACTTCGAATATTTTTCATTTTGTTGAGCATTTTTGTTGTAGGATCTATACTTGAGTAAATTTAGATGAAAATAACTTCAATTTTTTGGATTGTGAAAAAAATTTCAGTTGGAAGTGCAAATTTTAATAAATTTATTTGAAATCAACTTGAATTATTTTGGATTTTGTTGAGTATTTTTGTTGTAGGATCTATATTTGAGTAAATTTTAATGAAAATAACTTCAATTTTGTGGATTGTGAAAAAAATGTTAGTTGGAAGTGTCAAATTTTAATAAATTTATTTGAAATCAACTTCGATTTTTTTTGGATTTTGTCGAGTATTTTTGGTGTAGGATGTATATTTGAGTAAATTTAGATGAAAATAACTTCAATTTTTTGGATTGTGAAAAAAAGTTTAGTTGGAAGTGTCAAATTTTAATAAATTTATTTGCAATCAACTTCGATTTTATTGGATTTTGTCGAGTATTTTTGGTGTAGGATGTATATTTGAGTAAATTTAGATGAAAATAACGACAATTTTTTGGATTGTGAAAAAAAATTTTAGTCGGAAGTGTCAAATTTTAATAAATTTATTTGAAATCAACTTGAATTATTTTGGATTTTGTTGAGTATTTTTGTTGTAGGATCTATATTTGAGTAAATTTTAATGAAAATAACTTCAATTTTGTGGATTGTGAAAAAAATGTTAGTTGGAAGTGTCAAATTTTAATAAATTTATTTGAAATCAACTTCGATTTTTTTTGGATTTTGTCGAGTATTTTTGGTGTAGGATGTATATTTGAGTAAATTTAGATGAAAATAACTTCAATTTTTTGGATTGTGAAAAAAAGTTTAGTTGGAAGTGTCAAATTTTAATAAATTTATTTGCAATCAACTTCGATTTTATTGGATTTTGTCGAGTATTTTTGTTGTAGGATCTATATTTGAGTAAATTTAGATGAAAATAACTTCAATTTTTTGGATTGTGAAAAAAAATTTAGTTGGAAGTGTCTAATTTTAATAAGTTTATTTGAAATCAACTTCGATTATTTTGAATTTTGTTCAGTATTTTTGTTGTAGGATGTATTTTTGAGTAAATTTAGATGAAAATAACTACAATTTTTTGGATTGTGAAAAAAATTTGAGTTGGAAATGTCAAATTCTAATACATTTATTTGAAACCAACTTCGATGATTCTCGACTATGTTGAGTTTTTTTGATAGAGAAGCTTAATTTGAGTAATTTCAGTTGAAATTAACGTCGATTTTTTGGATTTTGTCACGATTTTTGTTAAATTTTAATAAATTTATTTGAAATCAACTTGGATAATTTTGGAATTTGTTGAGTATTTTTGTTGTAGGATCTATATTTGAGTAAATTTAGATGAAAATAACTTCAATTTTTAGGATTGTGAAAATAATTTTAGTTGGAAGTGTCAAATTTTAATAAATTTATTTGAAATCAACTTGAATTATTTTGGATTTTGTTCAGTATTTTTGTTGTAGGAAGTATTTTTGAGTAAATTTAGATGAAAATAACGACAATTTTTTGGATTGTGAAAAAAAATTTAGTTGGAAGTGTCAAATTTTAATAAATTTATTTGAAATCAACTTCGATTGTTTTGGATTTTGTTGAGTATTTTTGTTGTAGGGTCTATATTTGAGTAAATTTAGATGAAAATAACGACAATTTTTTGGATTGTGAAAAAAAAATTTAGTTGGAAGTGTCAAATTTTAATAAATTTATTTGAAATCAACTTGAATTATTTTGGATTTTGTTGAGTATTTTTGTTGTAGAATCTATATTTGAGTAAATTTAGATGAAAATAACTTCAATTTTTTGGATTGTGAAAAAAATTTTAGTTGGAAGTGCAAATTTTAATAAATTTATTTGAAATCAACTTGAATTATTTTGGATTTTGTTGAGTATTTTTGTTGTAGGATCTATATTTGAGTAAATTTTAATGAAAATAACTTCAATTTTGTGGATTGTGAAAAAAATGTTAGTTGGAAGTGTCAAATTTTAATAAATTTATTTGAAATCAACTTCGATTTTTTTTGGATTTTGTCGAGTATTTTTGGTGTAGGATGTATATTTGAGTAAATTTAGATGAAAATAACTTCAATTTTTTGGATTGTGAAAAAAAGTTTAGTTGGAAGTGTCAAATTTTAATAAATTTATTTGCAATCAACTTCGATTTTATTGGATTTTGTCGAGTATTTTTGGTGTAGGATGTATATTTGAGTAAATTTAGATGAAAATAACGACAATTTTTTGGATTGTGAAAAAAAATTTTAGTCGGAAGTGTCAAATTTTAATAAATTTATTTGAAATCAACTTGAATTATTTTGGATTTTGTTGAGTATTTTTGTTGTAGGATCTATATTTGAGTAAATTTAGATGAAAATAACTACAATTTTTTGGATTGTCAAAAAAATTTCAGTTTGAAGTGTCAAATTTTAATAAATTTATTTGAAATCAACTTCGATTATTTTTTATTTTGTTGAGCATTTTTGTTCTAGGATCTATATTTGAGTAAATTTAGATGAAAATAACTTCAATTTTTTGGATTGTGAAAAAAATTTTAGTTGGATGTGTCAAATTATAATAAATTTATTTGAAACCAACTTCGATTTTTTTGGACGATGTTAAGTTTTTTGGATAGGGAAGCTTAATTTGAGTAATATCAGTAGAAATTAACATCGATTTTTTTTTATTTTGACAAGATTTTTGTCAAATTTTAATAATTTTTTTTTTAATCAACTTCGATTATTTTGCATTTTGTTGAGTATTTTTGTTGTAGGATCTATATTTGAGTAAATTTAGATAAAAATAACTTCAATTTTTTGAATTGTGAAAAAATTTTAGTTGGAAGTGTCAAATTTTAATAAATTTATTTGAAATCAACTTGAATTATTTTGGATTTTGTTGAGTATTTTTGTTGTAGGATCTATATTTGAGTAAATTTAGATGAAAATAACTACAATTTTTTGGATTGTCAAAAAAATTTCAGTTTGAAGTGTCAAATTTTAATAAGTTTATTTGAAATCAACTTCGATTATTTTGAATTTTGTTCAGTATTTTTGTTGTAGGATGTATTTTTGAGTAAATTTAGATGAAAATAACTACAATTTTTTGGATTGTGAAAAAAATTTGAGTTGGAAATGTCAAATTCTAATAAATTTATTTGAAACCATCTTCGATGATTCTCGACTATGTTGAGTTTTTTTGATAGAGAAGCTTAATTTGAGTAATTTCAGTTGAAATTAACGTCGATTTTTTGGATTTTGTCACGATTTTTGTTAAATTTTAATAAATTTATTTGAAATCAACTTGGATAATTTTGGAATTTGTTGAGTATTTTTGTTGTAGGATCTATATTTGAGTAAATTTAGATGAAAATAACTTCAATTTTTAGGATTGTGAAAATAATTTTAGTTGGAAGTGTCAAATTTTAATAAATTTATTTGAAATCAACTTGAATTATTTTGGATTTTGTTCAGTATTTTTGTTGTAGGAAGTATTTTTGAGTAAATTTAGATGAAAATAACGACAATTTTTTGGATTGTGAAAAAAAATTTAGTTGGAAGTGTCAAATTTTAATAAATTTATTTGAAATCAACTTCGATTGTTTTGGATTTTGTTGAGTATTTTTGTTGTAGGGTCTATATTTGAGTAAATTTAGATGAAAATAACGACAATTTTTTGGATTGTGAAAAAAAAATTTAGTTGGAAGTGTCAAATTTTAATAAATTTATTTGAAATCAACTTGAATTATTTTGGATTTTGTTGAGTATTTTTGTTGTAGAATCTATATTTGAGTAAATTTAGATGAAAATAACTTCAATTTTTTGGATTGTGAAAAAAATTTTAGTTGGAAGTGCAAATTTTAATAAATTTATTTGAAATCAACTTGAATTATTTTGGATTTTGTTGAGTATTTTTGTTGTAGGATCTATATTTGAGTAAATTTTAATGAAAATAACTTCAATTTTGTGGATTGTGAAAAAAATGTTAGTTGGAAGTGTCAAATTTTAATAAATTTATTTGAAATCAACTTCGATTTTTTTTTGATTTTGTCGAGTATTTTTGGTGTAGGATGTATATTTGAGTAAATTTAGATGAAAATAACTTCAATTTTTTGGATTGTGAAAAAAAATTTAGTTGGAAGTGTCAAATTTTAATAAATTAATTTGAAATCAACTTCGATTGTTTTGGATTTTGTTGAGTATTTTTGTTGTAGGGTCTATATTTGAGTAAATTTAGATGAAAATAACGACAATTTTTTGGATTGTGAAAAAAAAATTTAGTTGGAAATGTCAAATTTTAATAAATTTATTTGAAATCAACTTGAATTATTTTGGATTTTGTTGAGTATTTTTGTTGTAGAATCTATATTTGAGTAAATTTAGATGAAAATAACTTCAATTTTTTGGATTGTGAAAAAAATTTTAGTTGGAAGTGCAAATTTTAATAAATTTATTTGAAATCAACTTGAATTATTTTGGATTTTGTTGAGTATTTTTGTTGTAGGATCTATATTTGAGTAAATTTTAATGAAAATAACTTCAATTTTGTGGATTGTGAAAAAAATTTCAGTTTGAAGTGTCAAATTTTAATAAGTTTATTTGAAATCAACTTCGATTATTTTGAATTTTGTTCAGTATTTTGGTTGTAGGATGTATTTTTGAGTAAATTTAGATGAAAATAACTACAATTTTTTGGATTGTGAAAAAAAATTAGTTGGAAGTGTCAAATTGTAATAAATTTAATTGAAATCAACTTGAATTATTTTGGATTTTGTTGAGTATTTTTGTTGTAGGATCTATATTTGAGTAAATTTAGATGAAAATAACTTCAATTTTTTGGATTGTGAAAAAAAATTTAGTTGGAAGTGTCAAATTTTAATAAGTTTATTTGAAATCAACTTCGATTATTTTGAATTTTGTTCAGTATTTTTGTTGTAGGATGTATTTTTGAGTAAATTTAGATGAAAATAACTACAATTTTTTGGATTGTGAAAAAAATTTGAGTTGGAAATGTCAAATTCTAATAAATTTATTTGAAACCAACTTCGATGATTCTCGACTATGTTGAGTTTTTTTGATAGAGAAGCTTAATTTGAGTAATTTCAGTTGAAATTAACGTCGATTTTTTGGATTTTGTCACGATTTTTGTTAAATTTTAATAAATTTATTTGAAATCAACTTGAATTATTTTGGATTTTGTTCAGTATTTTTGTTGTAGGAAGTATTTTTGAGTAAATTTAGATGAAAATAACGACAATTTTTTGGATTGTGAAAAAAAATTTAGTTGGAAGTGTCAAATTTTAATAAATTAATTTGAAATCAACTTCGATTGTTTTGGATTTTGTTGAGTATTTTTGTTGTAGGGTCTATATTTGAGTAAATTTAGATGAAAATAACGACAATTTTTTGGATTGTGAAAAAAAAAATTTAGTTGGAAATGTCAAATTTTAATAAATTTATTTGAAATCAACTTGAATTATTTTGGATTTTGTTGAGTATTTTTGTTGTAGAATCTATATTTGAGTAAATTTAGATGAAAATAACTTCAATTTTTTGGATTGTGAAAAAAATTTTAGTTGGAAGTGCAAATTTTAATAAATTTATTTGAAATCAACTTGAATTATTTTGGATTTTGTTGAGTATTTTTGTTGTAGGATCTATATTTGAGTAAATTTTAATGAAAATAACTTCAATTTTGTGGATTGTGAAAAAAATGTTAGTTGGAAGTGTCAAATTTTAATAAATTTATTTGAAATCAACTTCGATTTTTTTTTGATTTTGTCGAGTATTTTTGGTGTAGGATGTATATTTGAGTAAATTTAGATGAAAATAACTTCAATTTTTTGGATTGTGAAAAAAAGTTTAGTTGGAAGTGTCAAATTTTAATAAATTTATTTGCAATCAACTTCGATTTTATTGGATTTTGTCGAGTATTTTTGGTGTAGGATGTATATTTGAGTAAATTTAGATGAAAATAACGACAATTTTTTGGATTGTGAAAAAAAATTTTAGTCGGAAGTGTCAAATTTTAATAAATTTATTTGAAATCAACTTGAATTATTTTGGATTTTGTTGAGTATTTTTGTTGTAGGATCTATATTTGAGTAAATTTAGATGAAAATAACTACAATTTTTTGGATTGTCAAAAAAATTTCAGTTTGAAGTGTCAAATTTTAATAAATTTATTTGAAATCAACTTCGATTATTTTTTATTTTGTTGAGCATTTTTGTTCTAGGATCTATATTTGAGTAAATTTAGATGAAAATAACTTCAATTTTTTGGATTGTGAAAAAAATTTTAGTTGGATGTGTCAAATTATAATAAATTTATTTGAAACCAACTTCGATTTTTTTGGACGATGTTAAGTTTTTTGGATAGGGAAGCTTAATTTGAGTAATATCAGTAGAAATTAACATCGATTTTTTTTTATTTTGACAAGATTTTTGTCAAATTTTAATAATTTTTTTTTAATCAACTTCGATTATTTTGCATTTTGTTGAGTATTTTTGTTGTAGGATCTATATTTGAGTAAATTTAGATAAAAATAACTTCAATTTTTTGAATTGTGAAAAAATTTTAGTTGGAAGTGTCAAATTTTAATAAATTTATTTGAAATCAACTTGAATTATTTTGGATTTTGTTGAGTATTTTTGTTGTAGGATCTATATTTGAGTAAATTTAGATGAAAATAACTACAATTTTTTGGATTGTCAAAAAAATTTCAGTTTGAAGTGTCAAATTTTAATAAGTTTATTTGAAATCAACTTCGATTATTTTGAATTTTGTTCAGTATTTTTGTTGTAGGATGTATTTTTGAGTAAATTTAGATGAAAATAACTACAATTTTTTGGATTGTGAAAAAAATTTGAGTTGGAAATGTCAAATTCTAATAAATTTATTTGAAACCAACTTCGATGATTCTCGACTATGTTGAGTTTTTTTGATAGAGAAGCTTAATTTGAGTAATTTCAGTTGAAATTAACGTCGATTTTTTGGATTTTGTCACGATTTTTGTTAAACTTTAATAAATTTATTTGAAATCAACTTGGATAATTTTGGAATTTGTTGAGTATTTTTGTTGTAGGATCTATATTTGAGTAAATTTAGATGAAAATAACTTCAATTTTTAGGATTGTGAAAATAATTTTAGTTGGAAGTGTCAAATTTTAATAAATTTATTTGAAATCAACTTGAATTATTTTGGATTTTGTTCAGTATTTTTGTTGTAGGAAGTATTTTTGAGTAAATTTAGATGAAAATAACGACAATTTTTTGGATTGTGAAAAAAAATTTAGTTGGAAGTGTCAAATTTTAATAAATTTATTTGAAATCAACTTCGATTGTTTTGGATTTTGTTGAGTATTTTTGTTGTAGGGTCTATATTTGAGTAAATTTAGATGAAAATAACGACAATTTTTGGGATTGTGAAAAAAAAATTTAGTTGGAAGTGTCAAATTTTAATAAATTTATTTGAAATCAACTTGAATTATTTTGGATTTTGTTGAGTATTTTTGTTGTAGAATCTATATTTGAGTAAATTTAGATGAAAATAACTTCAATTTTTTGGATTGTGAAAAAAATTTTAGTTGGAAGTGCAAATTTTAATAAATTTATTTGAAATCAACTTGAATTATTTTGGATTTTGTTGAGTATTTTTGTTGTAGGATCTATATTTGAGTAAATTTTAATGAAAATAACTTCAATTTTGTGGATTGTGAAAAAAATGTTAGTTGGAAGTGTCAAATTTTAATAAATTTATTTGAAATCAACTTCGATTTTTTTTTGATTTTGTCGAGTATTTTTGGTGTAGGATGTATATTTGAGTAAATTTAGATGAAAATAACTTCAATTTTTTGGATTGTGAAAAAAAGTTTAGTTGGAAGTGTCAAATTTTAATAAATTTATTTGCAATCAACTTCGATTTTATTGGATTTTGTCGAGTATTTTTGGTGTAGGATGTATATTTGAGTAAATTTAGATGAAAATAACGACAATTTTTTGGATTGTGAAAAAAAATTTTAGTCGGAAGTGTCAAATTTTAATAAATTTATTTGAAATCAACTTGAATTATTTTGGATTTTGTTGAGTATTTTTGTTGTAGGATCTATATTTGAGTAAATTTAGATGAAAATAACTACAATTTTTTGGATTGTCAAAAAAATTTCAGTTTGAAGTGTCAAATTTTAATAAATTTATTTGAAATCAACTTCGATTATTTTTTATTTTGTTGAGCATTTTTGTTCTAGGATCTATATTTGAGTAAATTTAGATGAAAATAACTTCAATTTTTTGGATTGTGAAAAAAATTTTAGTTGGATGTGTCAAATTATAATAAATTTATTTGAAACCAACTTCGATTTTTTTGGACGATGTTAAGTTTTTTGGATAGGGAAGCTTAATTTGAGTAATATCAGTAGAAATTAACATCGATTTTTTTTTATTTTGACAAGATTTTTGTCAAATTTTAATAATTTTTTTTTTAATCAACTTCGATTATTTTGCATTTTGTTGAGTATTTTTGTTGTAGGATCTATATTTGAGTAAATTTAGATAAAAATAACTTCAATTTTTTGAATTGTGAAAAAATTTTAGTTGGAAGTGTCAAATTTTAATAAATTTATTTGAAATCAACTTGAATTATTTTGGATTTTGTTGAGTATTTTTGTTGTAGGATCTATATTTGAGTAAATTTAGATGAAAATAACTACAATTTTTTGGATTGTCAAAAAAATTTCAGTTTGAAGTGTCAAATTTTAATAAGTTTATTTGAAATCAACTTCGATTATTTTGAATTTTGTTCAGTATTTTTGTTGTAGGATGTATTTTTGAGTAAATTTAGATGAAAATAACTACAATTTTTTGGATTGTGAAAAAAATTTGAGTTGGAAATGTCAAATTCTAATAAATTTATTTGAAACCATCTTCGATGATTCTCGACTATGTTGAGTTTTTTTGATAGAGAAGCTTAATTTGAGTAATTTCAGTTGAAATTAACGTCGATTTTTTGGATTTTGTCACGATTTTTGTTAAATTTTAATAAATTTATTTGAAATCAACTTGGATAATTTTGGAATTTGTTGAGTATTTTTGTTGTAGGATCTATATTTGAGTAAATTTAGATGAAAATAACTTCAATTTTTAGGATTGTGAAAATAATTTTAGTTGGAAGTGTCAAATTTTAATAAATTTATTTGAAATCAACTTGAATTATTTTGGATTTTGTTCAGTATTTTTGTTGTAGGAAGTATTTTTGAGTAAATTTAGATGAAAATAACGACAATTTTTTGGATTGTGAAAAAAAATTTAGTTGGAAGTGTCAAATTTTAATAAATTTATTTGAAATCAACTTCGATTGTTTTGGATTTTGTTGAGTATTTTTGTTGTAGGGTCTATATTTGAGTAAATTTAGATGAAAATAACGACAATTTTTTGGATTGTGAAAAAAAAATTTAGTTGGAAGTGTCAAATTTTAATAAATTTATTTGAAATCAACTTGAATTATTTTGGATTTTGTTGAGTATTTTTGTTGTAGAATCTATATTTGAGTAAATTTAGATGAAAATAACTTCAATTTTTTGGATTGTGAAAAAAATTTTAGTTGGAAGTGCAAATTTTAATAAATTTATTTGAAATCAACTTGAATTATTTTGGATTTTGTTGAGTATTTTTGTTGTAGGATCTATATTTGAGTAAATTTTAATGAAAATAACTTCAATTTTGTGGATTGTGAAAAAAATGTTAGTTGGAAGTGTCAAATTTTAATAAATTTATTTGAAATCAACTTCGATTTTTTTTTGATTTTGTCGAGTATTTTTGGTGTAGGATGTATATTTGAGTAAATTTAGATGAAAATAACTTCAATTTTTTGGATTGTGAAAAAAAGTTTAGTTGGAAGTGTCAAATTTTAATAAATTTATTTGCAATCAACTTCGATTTTATTGGATTTTGTCGAGTATTTTTGGTGTAGGATGTATATTTGAGTAAATTTAGATGAAAATAACGACAATTTTTTGGATTGTGAAAAAAAATTTTAGTCGGAAGTGTCAAATTTTAATAAATTTATTTGAAATCAACTTGAATTATTTTGGATTTTGTTGAGTATTTTTGTTGTAGGATCTATATTTGAGTAAATTTAGATGAAAATAACTACAATTTTTTGGATTGTCAAAAAAATTTCAGTTTGAAGTGTCAAATTTTAATAAATTTATTTGAAATCAACTTCGATTATTTTTTATTTTGTTGAGCATTTTTGTTCTAGGATCTATATTTGAGTAAATTTAGATGAAAATAACTTCAATTTTTTGGATTGTGAAAAAAATTTTAGTTGGATGTGTCAAATTATAATAAATTTATTTGAAACCAACTTCGATTTTTTTGGACGATGTTAAGTTTTTTGGATAGGGAAGCTTAATTTGAGTAATATCAGTAGAAATTAACATCGATTTTTTTTTATTTTGACAAGATTTTTGTCAAATTTTAATAATTTTTTTTTTAATCAACTTCGATTATTTTGCATTTTGTTGAGTATTTTTGTTGTAGGATCTATATTTGAGTAAATTTAGATAAAAATAACTTCAATTTTTTGAATTGTGAAAAAATTTTAGTTGGAAGTGTCAAATTTTAATAAATTTATTTGAAATCAACTTGAATTATTTTGGATTTTGTTGAGTATTTTTGTTATAGGATCTATATTTGAGTAAATTTAGATGAAAATAACTACAATTTTTTGGATTTTCAAAAAAATTTCAGTTTGAAGTGTCAAATTTTAATAAGTTTATTTGAAATCAACTTCGATTATTTTGAATTTTGTTCAGTATTTTGGTTGTAGGATGTATTTTTGAGTAAATTTAGATGAAAATAACTACAATTTTTTGGATTGTGAAAAAAAATTAGTTGGAAGTGTCAAATTGTAATAAATTTAATTGAAATCAACTTGAATTATTTTGGATTTTGTTGAGTATTTTTGTTGTAGGTTCTATATTTGAGTAAATTTAGATGAAAATAACTTCAATTTTTTGGATTGTGAAAAAAAATTTAGTTGGAAGTGTCAAATTTTAATAAGTTTATTTGAAATCAACTTCGATTATTTTGAATTTTGTTCAGTATTTTTGTTGTAGGATGTATTTTTGAGTAAATTTAGATGAAAATAACTACAATTTTTTGGATTGTGAAAAAAATTTGAGTTGGAAATGTCAAATTCTAATAAATTTATTTGAAACCAACTTCGATGATTCTCGACTATGTTGAGTTTTTTTGATAGAGAAGCTTAATTTGAGTAATTTCAGTTGAAATTAACGTCGATTTTTTGGATTTTGTCACGATTTTTGTTAAATTTTAATAAATTTATTTGAAATCAACTTGAATTATTTTGGATTTTGTTCAGTATTTTTGTTGTAGGAAGTATTTTTGAGTAAATTTAGATGAAAATAACGACAATTTTTTGGATTGTGAAAAAAAATTTAGTTGGAAGTGTCAAATTTTAATAAATTTATTTGAAATCAACTTCGATTGTTTTGGATTTTGTTGAGTATTTTTGTTGTAGGGTCTATATTTGAGTAAATTTAGATGAAAATAACGACAATTTTTTGGATTGTGAAAAAAAAATTTAGTTGGAAATGTCAAATTTTAATAAATTTATTTGAAATCAACTTGAATTATTTTGGATTTTGTTGAGTATTTTTGTTGTAGAATCTATATTTGAGTAAATTTAGATGAAAATAACTTCAATTTTTTGGATTGTGAAAAAAATTTTAGTTGGATGTGCAAATTTTAATAAATTTATTTGAAATCAACTTGAATTATTTTGGATTTTGTTGAGTATTTTTGTTGTAGGATCTATATTTGAGTAAATTTTAATGAAAATAACTTCAATTTTGTGGATTGTGAAAAAAATGTTAGTTGGAAGTGTCAAATTTTAATAAATTTATTTGAAATCAACTTCGATTTTTTTTTGATTTTGTCGAGTATTTTTGGTGTAGGATGTATATTTGAGTAAATTTAGATGAAAATAACTTCAATTTTTTGGATTGTGAAAAAAAGTTTAGTTGGAAGTGTCAAATTTTAATAAATTTATTTGCAATCAACTTCGATTTTATTGGATTTTGTCGAGTATTTTTGGTGTAGGATGTATATTTGAGTAAATTTAGATGAAAATAACGACAATTTTTTGGATTGTGAAAAAAAATTTTAGTCGGAAGTGTCAAATTTTAATAAATTTATTTGAAATCAACTTGAATTATTTTGGATTTTGTTGAGTATTTTTGTTGTAGGATCTATATTTGAGTAAATTTAGATGAAAATAACTACAATTTTTTGGATTGTCAAAAAAATTTCAGTTTGAAGTGTCAAATTTTAATAAATTTATTTGAAATCAACTTCGATTATTTTTTATTTTGTTGAGCATTTTTGTTCTAGGATCTATATTTGAGTAAATTTAGATGAAAATAACTTCAATTTTTTGGATTGTGAAAAAAATTTTAGTTGGATGTGTCAAATTATAATAAATTTATTTGAAACCAACTTCGATTTTTTTGGACGATGTTAAGTTTTTTGGATAGGGAAGCTTAATTTGAGTAATATCAGTAGAAATTAACATCGATTTTTTTTTATTTTGACAAGATTTTTGTCAAATTTTAATAATTTTTTTTTAATCAACTTCGATTATTTTGCATTTTGTTGAGTATTTTTGTTGTAGGATCTATATTTGAGTAAATTTAGATAAAAATAACTTCAATTTTTTGAATTGTGAAAAAATTTTAGTTGGAAGTGTCAAATTTTAATAAATTTATTTGAAATCAACTTGAATTATTTTGGATTTTGTTGAGTATTTTTGTTGTAGGATCTATATTTGAGTAAATTTAGATGAAAATAACTACAATTTTTTGGATTGTCAAAAAAATTTCAGTTTGAAGTGTCAAATTTTAATAAGTTTATTTGAAATCAACTTCGATTATTTTGAATTTTGTTCAGTATTTTTGTTGTAGGATGTATTTTTGAGTAAATTTAGATGAAAATAACTACAATTTTTTGGATTGTGAAAAAAATTTGAGTTGGAAATGTCAAATTCTAATAAATTTATTTGAAACCAACTTCGATGATTCTCGACTATGTTGAGTTTTTTTGATAGAGAAGCTTAATTTGAGTAATTTCAGTTGAAATTAACGTCGATTTTTTGGATTTTGTCACGATTTTTGTTAAATTTTAATAAATTTATTTGAAATCAACTTGGATAATTTTGGAATTTGTTGAGTATTTTTGTTGTAGGATCTATATTTGAGTAAATTTAGATGAAAATAACTTCAATTTTTAGGATTGTGAAAATAATTTTAGTTGGAAGTGTCAAATTTTAATAAATTTATTTGAAATCAACTTGAATTATTTTGGATTTTGTTCAGTATTTTTGTTGTAGGAAGTATTTTTGAGTAAATTTAGATGAAAATAACGACAATTTTTTGGATTGTGAAAAAAAATTTAGTTGGAAGTGTCAAATTTTAATAAATTTATTTGAAATCAACTTCGATTGTTTTGGATTTTGTTGAGTATTTTTGTTGTAGGGTCTATATTTGAGTAAATTTAGATGAAAATAACGACAATTTTTTGGATTGTGAAAAAAAAATTTAGTTGGAAGTGTCAAATTTTAATAAATTTATTTGAAATCAACTTGAATTATTTTGGATTTTGTTGAGTATTTTTGTTGTAGAATCTATATTTGAGTAAATTTAGATGAAAATAACTTCAATTTTTTGGATTGTGAAAAAAATTTTAGTTGGAAGTGCAAATTTTAATAAATTTATTTGAAATCAACTTGAATTATTTTGGATTTTGTTGAGTATTTTTGTTGTAGGATCTATATTTGAGTAAATTTTAATGAAAATAACTTCAATTTTGTGGATTGTGAAAAAAATGTTAGTTGGAAGTGTCAAATTTTAATAAATTTATTTGAAATCAACTTCGATTTTTTTTGGATTTTGTCGAGTATTTTTGGTGTAGGATGTATATTTGAGTAAATTTAGATGAAAATAACTTCAATTTTTTGGATTGTGAAAAAAAGTTTAGTTGGAAGTGTCAAATTTTAATAAATTTATTTGCAATCAACTTCGATTTTATTGGATTTTGTCGAGTATTTTTGGTGTAGGATGTATATTTGAGTAAATTTAGATGAAAATAACGACAATTTTTTGGATTGTGAAAAAAAATTTTAGTCGGAAGTGTCAAATTTTAATAAATTTATTTGAAATCAACTTGAATTATTTTGGATTTTGTTGAGTATTTTTGTTGTAGGATCTATATTTGAGTAAATTTAGATGAAAATAACTACAATTTTTTGGATTGTCAAAAAAATTTCAGTTTGAAGTGTCAAATTTTAATAAATTTATTTGAAATCAACTTCGATTATTTTTTATTTTGTTGAGCATTTTTGTTCTAGGATCTATATTTGAGTAAATTTAGATGAAAATAACTTCAATTTTTTGGATTGTGAAAAAAATTTTAGTTGGATGTGTCAAATTATAATAAATTTATTTGAAACCAACTTCGATTTTTTTGGACGATGTTAAGTTTTTTGGATAGGGAAGCTTAATTTGAGTAATATCAGTAGAAATTAACATCGATTTTTTTTTATTTTGACAAGATTTTTGTCAAATTTTAATAATTTTTTTTTTAATCAACTTCGATTATTTTGCATTTTGTTGAGTATTTTTGTTGTAGGATCTATATTTGAGTAAATTTAGATAAAAATAACTTCAATTTTTTGAATTGTGAAAAAATTTTAGTTGGAAGTGTCAAATTTTAATAAATTTATTTGAAATCAACTTGAATTATTTTGGATTTTGTTGAGTATTTTTGTTGTAGGATCTATATTTGAGTAAATTTAGATGAAAATAACTACAATTTTTTGGATTGTCAAAAAAATTTCAGTTTGAAGTGTCAAATTTTAATAAGTTTATTTGAAATCAACTTCGATTATTTTGAATTTTGTTCAGTATTTTTGTTGTAGGATGTATTTTTGAGTAAATTTAGATGAAAATAACTACAATTTTTTGGATTGTGAAAAAAATTTGAGTTGGAAATGTCAAATTCTAATAAATTTATTTGAAACCATCTTCGATGATTCTCGACTATGTTGAGTTTTTTTGATAGAGAAGCTTAATTTGAGTAATTTCAGTTGAAATTAACGTCGATTTTTTGGATTTTGTCACGATTTTTGTTAAATTTTAATAAATTTATTTGAAATCAACTTGGATAATTTTGGAATTTGTTGAGTATTTTTGTTGTAGGATCTATATTTGAGTAAATTTAGATGAAAATAACTTCAATTTTTAGGATTGTGAAAATAATTTTAGTTGGAAGTGTCAAATTTTAATAAATTTATTTGAAATCAACTTGAATTATTTTGGATTTTGTTCAGTATTTTTGTTGTAGGAAGTATTTTTGAGTAAATTTAGATGAAAATAACTTCAATTTTGTGGATTGTGAAAAAAATTTTAGTTGGAAGTGTCACATTTTAATAAATTTATTTGAAATCAACTTCGATTTTTTTTTTATTTTGTCGAGTATTTTTGGTGTAGGATGTATATTTGAGTAAATTTAGATGAAAATAACTTCAATTTTTTGGATTGTGAAAAAAAGTTTAGTTGGAAGTGTCAAATTTTAATAAATTTATTTGAAATCAACTTCGATTTTATTGGATTTTGTCGAGTATTTTTGGTGTAGGATGTATATTTGAGTAAATTTAGATGAAAATAACTTCAATTTTTTGGATTGTGAAAAAAAATTAGTTGGAAGTGTCAAATTGTAATAAATTTAATTGAAATCAACTTGAATTATTTTGGATTTTGTTGAGTATTTTTGTTGTAGGATCTATATTTGAGTAAATTTAGATGAAAATAACTTCAATTTTTTGGATTGTGAAAAAAAATTTAGTTGGAAGTGTCAAATTTTAATAAGTTTATTTGAAATCAACTTCGATTATTTTGAATTTTGTTCAGTATTTTTGTTGTAGGATGTATTTTTGAGTAAATTTAGATGAAAATAACTACAATTTTTTGGATTGTGAAAAAAATTTGAGTTGGAAATGTCAAATTCTAATAAATTTATTTGAAACCAACTTCGATGATTCTCGACTATGTTGAGTTTTTTTGATAGAGAAGCTTAATTTGAGTAATTTCAGTTGAAATTAACGTCGATTTTTTGGATTTTGTCACGATTTTTGTTAAATTTTAATAAATTTATTTGAAATCAACTTGGATAATTTTGGAATTTGTTGAGTATTTTTGTTGTAGGATCTATATTTGAGTAAATTTAGATGAAAATAACTTCAATTTTTAGGATTGTGAAAATAATTTTAGTTGGAAGTGTCAAATTTTAATAAATTTATTTGAAATCAACTTGAATTATTTTGGATTTTGTTCAGTATTTTTGTTGTAGGAAGTATTTTTGAGTAAATTTAGATGAAAATAACGACAATTTTTTGGATTGTGAAAAAAAATTTAGTTGGAAGTGTCAAATTTTAATAAATTTATTTGAAATCAACTTCGATTGTTTTGGATTTTGTTGAGTATTTTTGTTGTAGGGTCTATATTTGAGTAAATTTAGATGAAAATAACGACAATTTTTTGGATTGTGAAAAAAAAATTTAGTTGGAAATGTCAAATTTTAATAAATTTATTTGAAATCAACTTGAATTATTTTGGATTTTGTTGAGTATTTTTGTTGTAGAATCTATATTTGAGTAAATTTAGATGAAAATAACTTCAATTTTTTGGATTGTGAAAAAAATTTTAGTTGGAAGTGCAAATTTTAATAAATTTATTTGAAATCAACTTGAATTATTTTGGATTTTGTTGAGTATTTTTGTTGTAGGATCTATATTTGAGTAAATTTTAATGAAAATAACTTCAATTTTGTGGATTGTGAAAAAAATGTTAGTTGGAAGTGTCAAATTTTAATAAATTTATTTGAAATCAACTTCGATTTTTTTTGGATTTTGTCGAGTATTTTTGGTGTAGGATGTATATTTGAGTAAATTTAGATGAAAATAACTTCAATTTTTTGGATTGTGAAAAAAAGTTTAGTTGGAAGTGTCAAATTTTAATAAATTTATTTGCAATCAACTTCGATTTTATTGGATTTTGTCGAGTATTTTTGGTGTAGGATGTATATTTGAGTAAATTTAGATGAAAATAACGACAATTTTTTGGATTGTGAAAAAAAATTTTAGTCGGAAGTGTCAAATTTTAATAAATTTATTTGAAATCAACTTGAATTATTTTGGATTTTGTTGAGTATTTTTGTTGTAGGATCTATATTTGAGTAAATTTAGATGAAAATAACTACAATTTTTTGGATTGTCAAAAAAATTTCAGTTTGAAGTGTCAAATTTTAATAAATTTATTTGAAATCAACTTCGATTATTTTTTATTTTGTTGAGCATTTTTGTTCTAGGATCTATATTTGAGTAAATTTAGATGAAAATAACTTCAATTTTTTGGATTGTGAAAAAAATTTTAGTTGGATGTGTCAAATTATAATAAATTTATTTGAAACCAACTTCGATTTTTTTGGACGATGTTAAGTTTTTTGGATAGGGAAGCTTAATTTGAGTAATATCAGTAGAAATTAACATCGATTTTTTTTTATTTTGACAAGATTTTTGTCAAATTTTAATAATTTTTTTTTTAATCAACTTCGATTATTTTGCATTTTGTTGAGTATTTTTGTTGTAGGATCTATATTTGAGTAAATTTAGATAAAAATAACTTCAATTTTTTGAATTGTGAAAAAATTTTAGTTGGAAGTGTCAAATTTTAATAAATTTATTTGAAATCAACTTGAATTATTTTGGATTTTGTTGAGTATTTTTGTTATAGGATCTATATTTGAGTAAATTTAGATGAAAATAACTACAATTTTTTGGATTTTCAAAAAAATTTCAGTTTGAAGTGTCAAATTTTAATAAGTTTATTTGAAATCAACTTCGATTATTTTGAATTTTGTTCAGTATTTTGGTTGTAGGATGTATTTTTGAGTAAATTTAGATGAAAATAACTACAATTTTTTGGATTGTGAAAAAAAATTAGTTGGAAGTGTCAAATTGTAATAAATTTAATTGAAATCAACTTGAATTATTTTGGATTTTGTTGAGTATTTTTGTTGTAGGTTCTATATTTGAGTAAATTTAGATGAAAATAACTTCAATTTTTTGGATTGTGAAAAAAAATTTAGTTGGAAGTGTCAAATTTTAATAAGTTTATTTGAAATCAACTTCGATTATTTTGAATTTTGTTCAGTATTTTTGTTGTAGGATGTATTTTTGAGTAAATTTAGATGAAAATAACTACAATTTTTTGGATTGTGAAAAAAATTTGAGTTGGAAATGTCAAATTCTAATAAATTTATTTGAAACCAACTTCGATGATTCTCGACTATGTTGAGTTTTTTTGATAGAGAAGCTTAATTTGAGTAATTTCAGTTGAAATTAACGTCGATTTTTTGGATTTTGTCACGATTTTTGTTAAATTTTAATAAATTTATTTGAAATCAACTTGAATTATTTTGGATTTTGTTCAGTATTTTTGTTGTAGGAAGTATTTTTGAGTAAATTTAGATGAAAATAACGACAATTTTTTGGATTGTGAAAAAAAATTTAGTTGGAAGTGTCAAATTTTAATAAATTTATTTGAAATCAACTTCGATTGTTTTGGATTTTGTTGAGTATTTTTGTTGTAGGGTCTATATTTGAGTAAATTTAGATGAAAATAACGACAATTTTTTGGATTGTGAAAAAAAAATTTAGTTGGAAATGTCAAATTTTAATAAATTTATTTGAAATCAACTTGAATTATTTTGGATTTTGTTGAGTATTTTTGTTGTAGAATCTATATTTGAGTAAATTTAGATGAAAATAACTTCAATTTTTTGGATTGTGAAAAAAATTTTAGTTGGAAGTGCAAATTTTAATAAATTTATTTGAAATCAACTTGAATTATTTTGGATTTTGTTGAGTATTTTTGTTGTAGGATCTATATTTGAGTAAATTTTAATGAAAATAACTTCAATTTTGTGGATTGTGAAAAAAATGTTAGTTGGAAGTGTCAAATTTTAATAAATTTATTTGAAATCAACTTCGATTTTTTTTTGATTTTGTCGAGTATTTTTGGTGTAGGATGTATATTTGAGTAAATTTAGATGAAAATAACTTCAATTTTTTGGATTGTGAAAAAAAGTTTAGTTGGAAGTGTCAAATTTTAATAAATTTATTTGCAATCAACTTCGATTTTATTGGATTTTGTCGAGTATTTTTGGTGTAGGATGTATATTTGAGTAAATTTAGATGAAAATAACGACAATTTTTTGGATTGTGAAAAAAAATTTTAGTCGGAAGTGTCAAATTTTAATAAATTTATTTGAAATCAACTTGAATTATTTTGGATTTTGTTGAGTATTTTTGTTGTAGGATCTATATTTGAGTAAATTTAGATGAAAATAACTACAATTTTTTGGATTGTCAAAAAAATTTCAGTTTGAAGTGTCAAATTTTAATAAATTTATTTGAAATCAACTTCGATTATTTTTTATTTTGTTGAGCATTTTTGTTCTAGGATCTATATTTGAGTAAATTTAGATGAAAATAACTTCAATTTTTTGGATTGTGAAAAAAATTTTAGTTGGATGTGTCAAATTATAATAAATTTATTTGAAACCAACTTCGATTTTTTTGGACGATGTTAAGTTTTTTGGATAGGGAAGCTTAATTTGAGTAATATCAGTAGAAATTAACATCGATTTTTTTTTATTTTGACAAGATTTTTGTCAAATTTTAATAATTTTTTTTTAATCAACTTCGATTATTTTGCATTTTGTTGAGTATTTTTGTTGTAGGATCTATATTTGAGTAAATTTAGATAAAAATAACTTCAATTTTTTGAATTGTGAAAAAATTTTAGTTGGAAGTGTCAAATTTTAATAAATTTATTTGAAATCAACTTGAATTATTTTGGATTTTGTTGAGTATTTTTGTTGTAGGATCTATATTTGAGTAAATTTAGATGAAAATAACTACAATTTTTTGGATTGTCAAAAAAATTTCAGTTTGAAGTGTCAAATTTTAATAAGTTTATTTGAAATCAACTTCGATTATTTTGAATTTTGTTCAGTATTTTTGTTGTAGGATGTATTTTTGAGTAAATTTAGATGAAAATAACTACAATTTTTTGGATTGTGAAAAAAATTTGAGTTGGAAATGTCAAATTCTAATAAATTTATTTGAAACCAACTTCGATGATTCTCGACTATGTTGAGTTTTTTTGATAGAGAAGCTTAATTTGAGTAATTTCAGTTGAAATTAACGTCGATTTTTTGGATTTTGTCACGATTTTTGTTAAATTTTAATAAATTTATTTGAAATCAACTTGGATAATTTTGGAATTTGTTGAGTATTTTTGTTGTAGGATCTATATTTGAGTAAATTTAGATGAAAATAACTTCAATTTTTAGGATTGTGAAAATAATTTTAGTTGGAAGTGTCAAATTTTAATAAATTTATTTGAAATCAACTTGAATTATTTTGGATTTTGTTCAGTATTTTTGTTGTAGGAAGTATTTTTGAGTAAATTTAGATGAAAATAACGACAATTTTTTGGATTGTGAAAAAAAATTTAGTTGGAAGTGTCAAATTTTAATAAATTTATTTGAAATCAACTTCGATTGCTTTGGATTTTGTTGAGTATTTTTGTTGTAGGGTCTATATTTGAGTAAATTTAGATGAAAATAACGACAATTTTTTGGATTGTGAAAAAAAAATTTAGTTGGAAGTGTCAAATTTTAATAAATTTATTTGAAATCAACTTGAATTATTTTGGATTTTGTTGAGTATTTTTGTTGTAGAATCTATATTTGAGTAAATTTAGATGAAAATAACTTCAATTTTTTGGATTGTGAAAAAAATTTTAGTTGGAAGTGCAAATTTTAATAAATTTATTTGAAATCAACTTGAATTATTTTGGATTTTGTTGAGTATTTTTGTTGTAGGATCTATATTTGAGTAAATTTTAATGAAAATAACTTCAATTTTGTGGATTGTGAAAAAAATGTTAGTTGGAAGTGTCAAATTTTAATAAATTTATTTGAAATCAACTTCGATTTTTTTTGGATTTTGTCGAGTATTTTTGGTGTAGGATGTATATTTGAGTAAATTTAGATGAAAATAACTTCAATTTTTTGGATTGTGAAAAAAAGTTTAGTTGGAAGTGTCAAATTTTAATAAATTTATTTGCAATCAACTTCGATTTTATTGGATTTTGTCGAGTATTTTTGGTGTAGGATGTATATTTGAGTAAATTTAGATGAAAATAACGACAATTTTTTGGATTGTGAAAAAAAATTTTAGTCGGAAGTGTCAAATTTTAATAAATTTATTTGAAATCAACTTGAATTATTTTGGATTTTGATGAGTATTTTTGTTGTAGGATCTATATTTGAGTAAATTTAGATGAAAATAACTACAATTTTTTGGATTGTCAAAAAAATTTCAGTTTGAAGTGTCAAATTTTAATAAATTTATTTGAAATCAACTTCGATTATTTTTTATTTTGTTGAGCATTTTTGTTCTAGGATCTATATTTGAGTAAATTTAGATGAAAATAACTTCAATTTTTTGGATTGTGAAAAAAATTTTAGTTGGATGTGTCAAATTATAATAAATTTATTTGAAACCAACTTCGATTTTTTTGGACGATGTTAAGTTTTTTGGATAGGGAAGCTTAATTTGAGTAATATCAGTAGAAATTAACATCGATTTTTTTTTATTTTGACAAGATTTTTGTCAAATTTTAATAATTTTTTTTTTAATCAACTTCGATTATTTTGCATTTTGTTGAGTATTTTTGTTGTAGGATCTATATTTGAGTAAATTTAGATAAAAATAACTTCAATTTTTTGAATTGTGAAAAAATTTTAGTTGGAAGTGTCAAATTTTAATAAATTTATTTGAAATCAACTTGAATTATTTTGGATTTTGTTGAGTATTTTTGTTGTAGGATCTATATTTGAGTAAATTTAGATGAAAATAACTACAATTTTTTGGATTTTCAAAAAAATTTCAGTTTGAAGTGTCAAATTTTAATAAGTTTATTTGAAATCAACTTCGATTATTTTGAATTTTGTTCAGTATTTTGGTTGTAGGAGGTATTTTTGAGTAAATTTAGATGAAAATAACTACAATTTTTTGGATTGTGAAAAAAAATTAGTTGGAAGTGTCAAATTGTAATAAATTTAATTGAAATCAACTTGAATTATTTTGGATTTTGTTGAGTATTTTTGTTGTAGGATCTATATTTGAGTAAATTTAGATGAAAATAACTTCAATTTTTTGGATTGTGAAAAAAAATTTAGTTGGAAGTGTCAAATTTTAATAAGTTTATTTGAAATCAACTTCGATTATTTTGAATTTTGTTCAGTATTTTTGTTGTAGGATGTATTTTTGAGTAAATTTAGATGAAAATAACTACAATTTTTTGGATTGTGAAAAAAATTTGAGTTGGAAATGTCAAATTCTAATAAATTTATTTGAAACCAACTTCGATGATTCTCGACTATGTTGAGTTTTTTTGATAGAGAAGCTTAATTTGAGTAATTTCAGTTGAAATTAACGTCGATTTTTTGGATTTTGTCACGATTTTTGTTAAATTTTAATAAATTTATTTGAAATCAACTTGGATAATTTTGGAATGTGTTGAGTATTTTTGTTGTAGGATCTATATTTGAGTAAATTTAGATGAAAATAACTTCAATTTTTAGGATTGTGAAAATAATTTTAGTTGGAAGTGTCAAATTTTAATAAATTTATTTGAAATCAACTTGAATTATTTTGGATTTTGTTCAGTATTTTTGTTGTAGGAAGTATTTTTGAGTAAATTTAGATGAAAATAACGACAATTTTTTGGATTGTGAAAAAAAATTTAGTTGGAAGTGTCAAATTTTAATAAATTTATTTGAAATCAACTTCGATTGTTTTGGATTTTGTTGAGTATTTTTGTTGTAGGGTCTATATTTGAGTAAATTTAGATGAAAATAACGACAATTTTTTGGATTGTGAAAAAAAAATTTAGTTGGAAATGTCAAATTTTAATAAATTTATTTGAAATCAACTTGAATTATTTTGGATTTTGTTGAGTATTTTTGTTGTAGAATCTATATTTGAGTAAATTTAGATGAAAATAACTTCAATTTTTTGGATTGTGAAAAAAATTTTAGTTGGAAGTGCAAATTTTAATAAATTTATTTGAAATCAACTTGAATTATTTTGGATTTTGTTGAGTATTTTTGTTGTAGGATCTATATTTGAGTAAATTTTAATGAAAATAACTTCAATTTTGTGGATTGTGAAAAAAATGTTAGTTGGAAGTGTCAAATTTTAATAAATTTATTTGAAATCAACTTCGATTTTTTTTGGATTTTGTCGAGTATTTTTGGTGTAGGATGTATATTTGAGTAAATTTAGATGAAAATAACTTCAATTTTTTGGATTGTGAAAAAAAGTTTAGTTGGAAGTGTCAAATTTTAATAAATTTATTTGCAATCAACTTCGATTTTATTGGATTTTGTCGAGTATTTTTGTTGTAGGATCTATATTTGAGTAAATTTAGATGAAAATAACTTCAATTTTTTGGATTGTGAAAAAAAATTTAGTTGGAAGTGTCAAATTTTAATAAGTTTATTTGAAATCAACTTCGATTATTTTGAATTTTGTTCAGTATTTTTGTTGTAGGATGTATTTTTGAGTAAATTTAGATGAAAATAACTTCAATTTTTAGGATTGTGAAAATAATTTTAGTTGGAAGTGTCAAATTTTAATAAATTTATTTGAAATCAACTTGAATTATTTTGGATTTTGTTCAGTATTTTTGTTGTAGGAAGTATTTTTGAGTAAATTTAGATGAAAATAACGACAATTTTTTGGATTGTGAAAAAAAATTTAGTTGGAAGTGTCAAATTTTAATAAATTTATTTGAAATCAACTTCGATTGTTTTGGATTTTGTTGAGTATTTTTGTTGTAGGGTCTATATTTGAGTAAATTTAGATGAAAATAACGACAATTTTTTGGATTGTGAAAAAAAATTAGTTGGAAGTGTCAAATTGTAATAAATTTAATTGAAATCAACTTGAATTATTTTGGATTTTGTTGAGTATTTTTGTTGTAGGATCTATATTTGAGTAAATTTAGATGAAAATAACTTCAATTTTTTGGATTGTGAAAAAAAATTTAGTTGGAAGTGTCAAATTTTAATAAGTTTATTTGAAATCAACTTCGATTATTTTGAATTTTGTTCAGTATTTTTGTTGTAGGGTGTATTTTTGAGTAAATTTAGATGAAAATAACTACAATTTTTTGGATTGTGAAAAAAATTTGAGTTGGAAATGTCAAATTCTAATAAATTTATTTGAAACCAACTTCGATGATTCTCGACTATGTTGAGTTTTTTTGATAGAGAAGCTTAATTTGAGTAATTTCAGTTGAAATTAACGTCGATTTTTTTGATTTTGTCACGATTTTTGTTAAATTTTAATAAATTTATTTGAAATCAACTTGGATAATTTTGGAATTTGTTGAGTATTTTTGTTGTAGGATCTATATTTGAGTAAATTTAGATGAAAATAACTTCAATTTTTAGGATTGTGAAAATAATTTTAGTTGGAAGTGTCAAATTTTAATAAATTTATTTGAAATCAACTTGAATTATTTTGGATTTTGTTCAGTATTTTTGTTGTAGGAAGTATTTTTGAGTAAATTTAGATGAAAATAACGACAATTTTTTGGATTGTGAAAAAAAATTTAGTTGGAAGTGTCAAATTTTAATAAATTTATTTGAAATCAACTTCGATTGTTTTGGATTTTGTTGAGTATTTTTGTTGTAGGGTCTATATTTGAGTAAATTTAGATGAAAATAACGACAATTTTTTGGATTGTGAAAAAAAAATTTAGTTGGAAGTGTCAAATTTTAATAAATTTATTTGAAATCAACTTGAATTATTTTGGAATTTGTTGAGTATTTTTGTTGTAGGATCTATATTTGAGTAAATTTAGATGAAAATAACTTCAATTTTTAGGATTGTGAAAATAATTTTAGTTGGAAGTGTCAAATTTTAATAAATTTATTTGAAATCAACTTGAATTATTTTGGATTTTGTTCAGTATTTTTGTTGTAGGAAGTATTTTTGAGTAAATTTTGATGAAAATAACGACAATTTTTTGGATTGTGAAAAAAAATTTAGTTGGAAGTGTCAAATTTTAATAAATTTATTTGAAATCAACTTCGATTTTTTTTGGATTTTGTCGAGTATTTTTGGTGTAGGATGTATATTTGAGTAAATTTAGATGAAAATAACTTCAATTTATTGGATTGTGAAAAAAAGTTTAGTTGGAAGTGTCAAATTTTAATAAATTTATTTGCAATCAACTTCGATTTTATTGGATTTTGTCGAGTATTTTTGGTGTAGGATGTATATTTGAGTAAATTTAGATGAAAATAACGACAATTTTTTGGATTGTGAAAAAAAATTTTAGTCGGAAGTGTCAAATTTTAATAAATTTATTTGAAATCAACTTGAATTATTTTGGATTTTGTTGAGTATTGTTGTTGTAGGATCTATATTTGAGTAAATTTAGATGAAAATAACTTCAATTTTTTGGACTGTGAAAAAAATTTTAGTTGCAAGTGTAAAAGTTTAATAAATTTATTTGAAACCAACTTCGATTATTTTGGATTTTGTTGAGTATTTTTGTTGTAGGATCTATATTTGAGTAAATTTAGATGAAAATAACTACAATTTTTTGGATTGTCAAAAAAATTTCAGTTTGAAGTGTCAAATTTTAATAAATTTATTTGAAATCAACTTCGATTATTTTTTATTTTGTTGAGCATTTTTGTTCTAGGATCTATATTTGAGTAAATTTAGATGAAAATAACTTAAATTTTTTGGATTGTGAAAAAATTTTAGTTGGATGTGTCAAATTATAATAAATTTATTTGAAACCAACTTCGATTTTTTTGGACGATGTTAAGTTTTTTGGATAGGGAAGCTTAATTTGAGTAATATCAGTAGAAATTAACATCGATTTTTTTTTTGGACAAGATTTTTGTCAAATTTTAATAATTTTTTTTTTAATCAACTTCGAATATTTTTTATTTTGTTGAGCATTTTTGTTGTAGGATCTATATTTGAGTAAATTTAGATGAAAATAACTACAATTTTTTGGATTGTCAAAAAAATTTCAGTTTGAAGTGTCAAATTTTAATAAATTTATTTGAAATCAACTTCGATTATTTTTTATTTTGTTGAGCATTTTTGTTCTAGGATCTATATTTGAGTAAATTTAGATGAAAATAACTAAAATTTTTTGGATTGTGAAAAAATTTTAGTTGGATGTGTCAAATTATAATAAATTTATTTGAAACCAACTTCGATTTTTTTGGACGATGTTAAGTTTTTTGGATAGGGAAGCTTAATTTGAGTAATATCAGTAGAAATTAACATCGATTTTTTTTTTTTTGACAAGATTTTTGTCAAATTTTAATAATTTTTTTTTTAATCAACTTCGATTATTTTGCATTTTGTTGAGTATTTTTGTTGTAGGATCTATATTTGAGTAAATTTAGATAAAAATAACTTCAATTTTTTGAATTGTGAAAAAATTTTAGTTGGAAGTGTCAAATTTTAATAAATTTATTTGAAATCAACTTCGATTATTTTTTATTTTGTTGAGCATTTTTGTTATAGGATCTATACTTGAGTAAATTTAGATGAAAATAACTTTAATTTTTTGGATTGTGAAAAAAATTTTAATTGGAAGTGTCAAATTTTAATAAATTTATTTGAAACCAACTTCGAATATTTTTCATTTTGTTGAGCATTTTTGTTGTAGGATCTATACTTGAGTAAATTTAGATGAAAATAACTTCAATTTTTTGGATTGTGAAAAAAATTTCAGTTGGAAGTGTCAAATTTTAATAAATTTATTTGAAATCAACTTCGAATATTTTTTATTTTGTTGAGCATTTTTGTTGTAGGATCTATATTTGAGTAAATTTAGATGAAAATAACTTCAATTTTTTGGATTGTGAAAAAATTTTAGTTGGAAGTGTCAAATTTTAATAAATTTATTGGAAACCAACTTCAATTTTTTGGGATTTTGTTTCGTATTTTTGTTGTAGGGTCTATATTAGAGTAAATTTTGATGAAGATAACTTCAATTTTTTGAATTGTGAAAAAATTTTAGTTGAAAGTGTCAAATTTTAATAAATTTATTTGAAATCAACTTCGATTATTTTTTATTTTGTTGAGCATATTTGTTATAGGATCTATACTTGAGTAAATTTAGATGATAATAACAATAATTTTTTGGATTGTGAAAAAAATTTTAATTGGAAGTGTCAAATTTTAATAAATTTATTTGAAATCAACTTGAATTATTTTGGATTTTGTTGAGTATTGTGGTTGTAGGATCTATATTTGAGTAAATTTAGATGAAAATAACTTCAATTTTGTGGATTGTGAAAAAAATTTAGTTGGAAGTGTCAAATTTTAATAAGTTTATTTGAAATCAACTTCGATTATTTTGAATTTTGTTCAGTATTTTTGTTGTAGGATGTATTTTTGAGTAAATTTAGATGAAAATAACTACAATTTTTTGGATTGTGAAAAAAATTTGAGTTGGAAATGTCAAATTCTAATAAATTTATTTGAAACCAACTTCGATGATTCTCGTCTATGTTGAGTTTTTTTGATAGAGAAGCTTAATTTGAGTAATTTCAGTTGAAATTAACGTCGATTTTTTGGATTTTGTCACGATTTTTGTTAAATTTTAATAAATTTATTTGAAATCAACTTGGATAATTTTGGAATTTGTTGAGTATTTTTGTTGTAGGATCTATATTTGAGTAAATTTAGATGAAAATAACTTCAATTTTTAGGATTGTGAAAATAATTTTAGTTGGAAGTGTCAAATTTTAATAAATTTATTTGAAATCAACTTGAATTATTTTGGATTTTGTTCAGTATTTTTGTTGTAGGAAGTATTTTTGAGTAAATTTAGATGAAAATAACGACAATTTTTTGGATTGTGAAAAAAAATTTAGTTGGAAGTGTCAAATTTTAATAAATTTATTTGAAATCAACTTCGATTGTTTTGGATTTTGTTGAGTATTTTTGTTGTAGGGTCTATATTTGAGTAAATTTAGATGAAAATAACGACAATTTTTTGGATTGTGAAAAAAAAATTTAGTTGGAAGTGTCAAATTTTAATAAATTTATTTTAAATCAACTTGAATTATTTTGGATTTTGTTGAGTATTTTTGTTGTAGAATCTATATTTGAGTAAATTTAGATGAAGATAACTTCAATTTTTTGAATTGTGAAAAAATTTTAGTTGAAAGTGTCAAATTTTAATAAATTTATTTGAAATCAACTTCGATTATTTTTTATTTTGTTGAGCATATTTGTTATAGGATCTATACTTGAGTAAATTTAGATGAAAATAACAATAATTTTTTGGATTGTGAAAAAAATTTTAATTGGAAGTGTCAAATTTTAATAAATTTATTTGAAATCAACTTGAATTATTTTGGATTTTGTTGAGTATTTTTGGTGTAGGATGTATATTTGAGTAAATTTAGATGAAAATAACTTCAATTTTGTGGATTGTGAAAAAAAATTAGTTGGAAGTGTCAAATTGTAATAAATTTAATTGAAATCAACTTGAATTATTTTGGATTTTGTTGAGTATTTTTGTTGTAGGATCTATATTTGAGTAAATTTAGATGAAAATAACTTCAATTTTTTGGATTGTGAAAAAAAATTTAGTTGGAAGTGTCAAATTTTAATAAGTTTATTTGAAATCAACTTCGATTATTTTGAATTTTGTTCAGTATTTTTGTTGTAGGATGTATTTTTGAGTAAATTTAGATGAAAATAACTACAATTTTTTGGATTGTGAAAAAAATTTGAGTTGGAAATGTCAAATTCTAATAAATTTATTTGAAACCAACTTCGATGATTCTCGACTATGTTGAGTTTTTTTGATAGAGAAGCTTAATTTGAGTAATTTCAGTTGAAATTAACGTCGATTTTTTGGATTTTGTCACGATTTTTGTTAAATTTTAATAAATTTATTTGAAATCAACTTGGATAATTTTGGAATTTGTTGAGTATTTTTGTTGTAGGATCTATATTTGAGTAAATTTAGATGAAAATAACTTCAATTTTTAGGATTGTGAAAATAATTTTAGTTGGAAGTGTCAAATTTTAATAAATTTATTTGAAATCAACTTGAATTATTTTGGATTTTGTTCAGTATTTTTGTTGTAGGAAGTATTTTTGAGTAAATTTAGATGAAAATAACGACAATTTTTTGGATTGTGAAAAAAAATTTAGTTGGAAGTGTCAAATTTTAATAAATTTATTTGAAATCAACTTCGATTGTTTTGGATTTTGTTGAGTATTTTTGTTGTAGGGTCTATATTTGAGTAAATTTAGATGAAAATAACGACAATTTTTTGGATTGTGAAAAAAAAATTTAGTTGGATGTGTCAAATTTTAATAAATTTATTTGAAATCAACTTGAATTATTTTGGATTTTGTAGAGTATTTTTGTTGTAGAATCTATATTTGAGTAAATTAGATGAAAATAACTTCAATTTTTTGGATTGTGAAAAAAATTTCAGTTGGAAGTGTCAAATTTTAATAAATTTATTTGAAATCAACTTCGAATATTTTTTATTTTGTTGAGCATTTTTGTTGTAGGATCTATATTTGAGTAAATTTAGATGAAACTAACTTCAATTTTTTGGATTGTGAAAAAAATTTTAGTTGGAAGTGTCAAATTTTAATAAATTTATTGGAAACCAACTTCAATTTTTTGGGATTTTGTTTCGTATTTTTGTTGTAGGGTCTATATTAGAGTAAATTTTGATGAAGATAACTTCAATTTTTTGAATTGTGAAAAAATTTTAGTTGAAAGTGTCAAATTTTAATAAATTTATTTGAAATCAACTTCGATTATTTTTTTTTTGTTGAGCATATTTGTTATAGGATCTATACTTGAGTAAATTTAGATGAAAATAACAATAATTTTTTGGATTGTGAAAAAAATTTTAATTGGAAGTGTCAAATTTTAATAAATTTATTTGAAATCAACTTGAATTATTTTGGATTTTGTTGAGTATTGTGGTTGTAGGATCTATATTTGAGTAAATTTAGATGAAAATAACTTCAATTTTGTGGATTGTGAAAAAAATTTTAGTTGGAAGTGTCAAATTTTAATAAATTTATTTGGAATCAACTTCGATTTTTTTTTTATTTTGTCGAGTATTTTTGGTGTAGGATGTATATTTGAGTAAATTTAGATGAAAATAACTTCAATTTTTTGGATTGTGAAAAAAAGTTTAGTTGGAAGTGTCAAATTTTAATAAATTTATTTGAAATCAACTTCGATTTTATTGGATTTTGTCGAGTATTTTTGGTGTAGGATGTATATTTGAGTAAATTTAGATGAAAATAACTTCAATTTTTTGGATTGTGAAAAAAAATTAGTTGGAAGTGTCAAATTGTAATAAATTTAATTGAAATCAACTTGAATTATTTTGGATTTTGTTGAGTATTTTTGCTGTAGGATCTATATTTGAGTAAATTTAGATGAAAATAACTTCAATTTTTTGGATTGTGAAAAAAAATTTAGTTGGAAGTGTCAAATTTTAATAAGTTTATTTGAAATCAACTTCGATTATTTTGAATTTTGTTCAGTATTTTTGTTGTAGGATGTATTTTTGAGTAAATTTAGATGAAAATAACTACAATTTTTTGGATTGTGAAAAAAATTTGAGTTGGAAATGTCAAATTCTAATAAATTTATTTGAAACCAACTTCGATGATTCTCGACTATGTTGAGTTTTTTTGATAGAGAAGCTTAATTTGAGTAATTTCAGTTGAAATTAACGTCGATTTTTTGGATTTTGTCACGATTTTTGTTAAATTTTAATAAATTTATTTGAAATCAACTTGGATAATTTTGGAATTTGTTGAGTATTTTTGTTGTAGGATCTATATTTGAGTAAATTTAGATGAAAATAACTTCAATTTTTAGGATTGTGAAAATAATTTTAGTTGGAAGTGTCAAATTTTAATAAATTTATTTGAAATCAACTTGAATTATTTTGGATTTTGTTCAGTATTTTTGTTGTAGGAAGTATTTTTGAGTAAATTTAGATGAAAATAACGACAATTTTTTGGATTGTGAAAAAAAATTTAGTTGGAAGTGTCAAATTTTAATAAATTTATTTGAAATCAACTTCGATTGTTTTGGATTTTGTTGAGTATTTTTGTTGTAGGGTCTATATTTGAGTAAATTTAGATGAAAATAACGACAATTTTTTGGATTGTGAAAAAAAAATTTAGTTGGAAGTGTCAAATTTTAAAAAATTTATTTGAAATCAACTTGAATTATTTTGGATTTTGTTGAGTATTTTTGTTGTAGAATCTATATTTGAGTAAATTTAGATGAAAATAACTTAAATTTTTTGGATTGTGAAAAAATTTTAGTTGGATGTGTCAAATTATAATAAATTTATTTGAAACCAACTTCGATTTTTTTGGACGATGTTAAGTTTTTTGGATAGGGAAGCTTAATTTGAGTAATATCAGTAGAAATTAACATCGATTTTTTTTTTTTTGACAAGATTTTTGTCAAATTTTAATAATTTTTTTTTTAATCAACTTCGATTATTTTGCATTTTGTTGAGTATTTTTGTTGTAGGATCTATATTTGAGTAAATTTAGATAAAAATAACTTCAATTTTTTGAATTGTGAAAAAATTTTAGTTGGAAGTGTCAAATTTTAATAAATTTATTTGAAATCAACTTCGATTATTTTTTATTTTGTTGAGCATTTTTGTTATAGGATCTATACTTGAGTAAATTTAGATGAAAATAACTTTAATTTTTTGGATTGTGAAAAAAATTTTAATTGGAAGTGTCAAATTTTAATAAATTTATTTGAAACCAACTTCGAATATTTTTCATTTTGTTGAGCATTTTTGTTGTAGGATCTATACTTGAGTAAATTTAGATGAAAATAACTTCAATTTTTTGGATTGTGAAAAAAATTTCAGTTGGAAGTGTCAAATTTTAATAAATTTATTTGAAATCAACTTCGAATATTTTTTATTTTGTTGAGCATTTTTGTTGTAGGATCTATATTTGAGTAAATTTAGATGAAAATAACTTCAATTTTTTGGATTGTGAAAAAATTTTAGTTGGAAGTGTCAAATTTTAATAAATTTATTGGAAACCAACTTCAATTTTTTGGGATTTTGTTTCGTATTTTTGTTGTAGGGTCTATATTAGAGTAAATTTTGATGAAGATAACTTCAATTTTTTGAATTGTGAAAAAATTTTAGTTGAAAGTGTCAAATTTTAATAAATTTATTTGAAATCAACTTCGATTATTTTTTATTTTGTTGAGCATATTTGTTATAGGATCTATACTTGAGTAAATTTAGATGATAATAACAATAATTTTTTGGATTGTGAAAAAAATTTTAATTGGAAGTGTCAAATTTTAATAAATTTATTTGAAATCAACTTGAATTATTTTGGATTTTGTTGAGTATTGTGGTTGTAGGATCTATATTTGAGTAAATTTAGATGAAAATAACTTCAATTTTGTGGATTGTGAAAAAAATTTAGTTGGAAGTGTCAAATTTTAATAAGTTTATTTGAAATCAACTTCGATTATTTTGAATTTTGTTCAGTATTTTTGTTGTAGGATGTATTTTTGAGTAAATTTAGATGAAAATAACTACAATTTTTTGGATTGTGAAAAAAATTTGAGTTGGAAATGTCAAATTCTAATAAATTTATTTGAAACCAACTTCGATGATTCTCGTCTATGTTGAGTTTTTTTGATAGAGAAGCTTAATTTGAGTAATTTCAGTTGAAATTAACGTCGATTTTTTGGATTTTGTCACGATTTTTGTTAAATTTTAATAAATTTATTTGAAATCAACTTGGATAATTTTGGAATTTGTTGAGTATTTTTGTTGTAGGATCTATATTTGAGTAAATTTAGATGAAAATAACTTCAATTTTTAGGATTGTGAAAATAATTTTAGTTGGAAGTGTCAAATTTTAATAAATTTATTTGAAATCAACTTGAATTATTTTGGATTTTGTTCAGTATTTTTGTTGTAGGAAGTATTTTTGAGTAAATTTAGATGAAAATAACGACAATTTTTTGGATTGTGAAAAAAAATTTAGTTGGAAGTGTCAAATTTTAATAAATTTATTTGAAATCAACTTCGATTGTTTTGGATTTTGTTGAGTATTTTTGTTGTAGGGTCTATATTTGAGTAAATTTAGATGAAAATAACGACAATTTTTTGGATTGTGAAAAAAAAATTTAGTTGGAAATGTCAAATTTTAATAAATTTATTTGAAATCAACTTGAATTATTTTGGATTTTGTTGAGTATTTTTGTTGTAGAATCTATATTTGAGTAAATTTAGATGAAAATAACTTCAATTTTTTGGATTGTGAAAAAAATTTTAGTTGGAAGTGCAAATTTTAATAAATTTATTTGAAATCAACTTGAATTATTTTGGATTTTGTTGAGTATTTTTGTTGTAGGATCTATATTTGAGTAAATTTTAATGAAAATAACTTCAATTTTGTGGATTGTGAAAAAAATGTTAGTTGGAAGTGTCAAATTTTAATAAATTTATTTGAAATCAACTTCGATTTTTTTTTTATTTTGTCGAGTATTTTTGGTGTAGGATGTAAATTTGAGTAAATTTAGATGAAAATAACTTCAATTTTTTGGATTGTGAAAAAAAGTTTAGTTGGAAGTGTCAAATTTTAATAAATTTATTTGAAATCAACTTCGATTTTATTGGATTTTGTCGAGTATTTTTGGTGTAGGATGTATATTTGAGTAAATTTAGATGAAAATAACTTCAATTTTTTGGATTGTGAAAAAAAATTAGTTGGAAGTGTCAAATTGTAATAAATTTAATTGAAATCAACTTGAATTATTTTGGATTTTGTTGAGTATTTTTGATGTAGGATCTATATTTGAGTAAATTTAGATGAAAATAACTTCAATTTTTTGGATTGTGAAAAAAAATTTAGTTGGAAGTGTCAAATTCTAATAAATTTATTTCAAACCAACTTCGATGATTCTCGACTATGTTGAGTTTTTTTGATAGAGAAGCTTAATTTGAGTAATTTCAGTTGAAATTAACGTCGATTTTTTGGATTTTGTCACGATTTTTGTTAAATTTTAATAAATTTATTTGAAATCAACTTGGATAATTTTGGAATTTGTTGAGTATTTTTGTTGTAGGATCTATATTTGAGTAAATTTAGATGAAAATAACTTCAATTTTTAGGATTGTGAAAATAATTTTAGTTGGAAGTGTCAAATTTTAATAAATTTATTTGAAATCAACTTGAATTATTTTGGATTTTGTTGAGTATTTTTGTTGTAGAATCTATATTTGAGTAAATTTAGATGAAGATAACTTCAATTTTTTGAATTGTGAAAAAATTTTAGTTGAAAGTGTCAAATTTTAATAAATTTATTTGAAATCAACTTCGATTATTTTTTATTTTGTTGAGCATATTTGTTATAGGATCTATACTTGAGTAAATTTAGATGAAAATAACAATAATTTTTTGGATTGTGAAAAAAATTTTAATTGGAAGTGTCAAATTTTAATAAATTTATTTGAAATCAACTTGAATTATTTTGGATTTTGTTGAGTATTGTGGTTGTAGGATCTATATTTGAGTAAATTTAGATGAAAATAACTTCAATTTTGTGGATTGTGAAAAAAATTTTAGTTGGAAGTGTCAAATTTTAATAAATTTATTTGAAATCAACTTCGATTTTTTTTTTTTTGTCGAGTATTTTTGGTGTAGGATGTATATTTGAGTAAATTTAGATGAAAATAACTTCAATTTTTTGGATTGTGAAAAAAAGTTTAGTTGGAAGTGTCAAATTTTAATAAATTTATTTGAAATCAACTTCGATTTTATTGGATTTTGTCGAGTATTTTTGGTGTAGGATGTATATTTGAGTAAATTTAGATGAAAATAACTTCAATTTTTTGGATTGTGAAAAAAAATTAGTTGGAAGTGTCAAATTGTAATAAATTTAATTGAAATCAACTTGAATTATTTTGGATTTTGTTGAGTATTTTTGTTGTAGGATCTATATTTGAGTAAATTTAGATGAAAATAACTTCAATTTTTTGGATTGTGAAAAAAAATTTAGTTGGAAGTGTCAAATTTTAATAAGTTTATTTGAAATCAACTTCGATTATTTTGAATTTTGTTCAGTATTTTTGTTGTAGGATGTATTTTTGAGTAAATTTAGATGAAAATAACTACAATTTTTTGGATTGTGAAAAAAATTTGAGTTGGAAATGTCAAATTCTAATAAATTTATTTGAAACCAACTTCGATGATTCTCGACTATGTTGAGTTTTTTTTGATAGAGAAGCTTAATTTGAGTAATTTCAGTTGAAATTAACGTCGATTTTTTGGATTTTGTCACGATTTTTGTTAAATTTTAATAACTTTATTTGAAATCAACTTGGATAATTTTGGAATTTGTTGAGTATTTTTGTTGTAGGATCTATATTTGAGTAAATTTAGATGAAAATAACTTCAATTTTTAGGATTGTGAAAATAATTTTAGTTGGAAGTGTCAAATTTTAATAAATTTATTTGAAATCAACTTGAATTATTTTGGATTTTGTTCAGTATTTTTGTTGTAGGAAGTATTTTTGAGTAAATTTAGATGAAAATAACTTCAATTTTTTGGATTGTGAAAAAAATTTTAGTTGGAAGTGTCAAATTTTAATAAATTTATTGGAAACCAACTTCAATTTTTTGGGATTTTGTTTCGTATTTTTGTTGTAGGGTCTATATTAGAGTAAATTTTGATGAAGATAACTTCAATTTTTTGAATTGTGAAAAAATTTTAGTTGAAAGTGTCAAATTTTAATAAATTTATTTGAAATCAACTTCGATTATTTTTTTTTTGTTGAGCATATTTGTTATAGGATCTATACTTGAGTAAATTTAGATGAAAATAACAATAATTTTTTGGATTGTGAAAAAAATTTTAATTGGAAGTGTCAAATTTTAATAAATTTATTTGAAATCAACTTGAATTATTTTGGATTTTGTTGAGTATTGTGGTTGTAGGATCTATATTTGAGTAAATTTAGATGAAAATAACTTCAATTTTGTGGATTGTGAAAAAAATTTTAGTTGGAAGTGTCAAATTTTAATAAATTTATTTGGAATCAACTTCGATTTTTTTTTTATTTTGTCGAGTATTTTTGGTGTAGGATGTATATTTGAGTAAATTTAGATGAAAATAACTTCAATTTTTTGGATTGTGAAAAAAAGTTTAGTTGGAAGTGTCAAATTTTAATAAATTTATTTGAAATCAACTTCGATTTTATTGGATTTTGTCGAGTATTTTTGGTGTAGGATGTATATTTGAGTAAATTTAGATGAAAATAACTTCAATTTTTTGGATTGTGAAAAAAAATTAGTTGGAAGTGTCAAATTGTAATAAATTTAATTGAAATCAACTTGAATTATTTTGGATTTTGTTGAGTATTTTTGTTGTAGGATCTATATTTGAGTAAATTTAGATGAAAATAACTTCAATTTTTTGGATTGTGAAAAAAATTTGAGTTGGAAATGTCAAATTCTAATAAATTTATTTGAAACCAACTTCGATGATTCTCGACTATGTTGAGTTTTTTTGATAGAGAAGCTTAATTTGAGTAATTTCAGTTGAAATTAACGTCGATTTTTTGGATTTTGTCACGATTTTTGTTAAATTTTAATAAATTTATTTGAAATCAACTTGGATAATTTTGGAATTTGTTGAGTATTTTTGTTGTAGGATCTATATTTGAGTAAATTTAGATGAAAATAACTTCAATTTTTAGGATTGTGAAAATAATTTTAGTTGGAAGTGTCAAATTTTAATAAATTTATTTGAAATCAACTTGAATTATTTTGGATTTTGTTCAGTATTTTTGTTGTAGGAAGTATTTTTGAGTAAATTTAGATGAAAATAACGACAATTTTTTGGATTGTGAAAAAAAATTTAGTTGGAAGTGTCAAATTTTAATAAATTTATTTGAAATCAACTTCGATTGTTTTGGATTTTGTTGAGTATTTTTGTTGTAGGGTCTATATTTGAGTAAATTTAGATGAAAATAACGACAATTTTTTGGATTGTGAAAAAAAAATTTAGTTGGAAGTGTCAAATTTTAAAAAATTTATTTGAAATCAACTTGAATTATTTTGGATTTTGTTGAGTATTTTTGTTGTAGAATCTATATTTGAGTAAATTTAGATGAAAATAACTTCAATTTTTTGGATTGTGAAAAAAATTTTAGTTGGAAGTGCAAATTTTAATAAATTTATTTGAAATCAACTTGAATTATTTTGGATTTTGTTGAGTATTTTTGTTGTAGGATCTATATTTGAGTAAATTTAGATAAAAATAACTTCAATTTTTTGAATTGTGAAAAAATTTTAGTTGGAAGTGTCAAATTTTAATAAATTTATTTGAAATCAACTTCGATTATTTTTTATTTTGTTGAGCATTTTTGTTATAGGATCTATACTTGAGTAAATTTAGATGAAAATAACTTTAATTTTTTGGATTGTGAAAAAAATTTTAATTGGAAGTGTCAAATTTTAATAAATTTATTTGAAACCAACTTCGAATATTTTTCATTTTGTTGAGCATTTTTGTTGTAGGATCTATACTTGAGTAAATTTAGATGAAAATAACTTCAATTTTTTGGATTGTGAAAAAAATTTCAGTTGGAAGTGTCAAATTTTAATAAATTTATTTGAAATCAACTTCGAATATTTTTTATTTTGTTGAGCATTTTTGTTGTAGGATCTATATTTGAGTAAATTTAGATGAAAATAACTTCAATTTTTTGGATTGTGAAAAAAATTTTAGTTGGAAGTGTCAAATTTTAATAAATTTATTTGAAATCAACTTGAATTATTTTGGATTTTGTTCAGTATTTTTGTTGTAGGAAGTATTTTTGAGTAAATTTAGATGAAAATAACGACAATTTTTTGGAATGTGAAAAAAAATTTTGTTGGAAGTGTCAAATTTTAATAAATTTATTTGAAATCAACTTCGATTTTTTTTTTTTTGTCGAGTATTTTTGGTGTAGGATGTATATTTGAGTAAATTTAGATGAAAATAACTTCAATTTTTTGGATTGTGAAAAAAAGTTTAGTTGGAAGTGTCAAATTTTAATAAATTTATTTGAAATCAACTTCGATTTTATTGGATTTTGTCGAGTATTTTTGGTGTAGGATGTATATTTGAGTAAATTTAGATGAAAATAACTTCAATTTTTTGGATTGTGAAAAAAAATTAGTTGGAAGTGTCAAATTGTAATAAATTTAATTGAAATCAACTTGAATTATTTTGGATTTTGTTGAGTATTTTTGTTGTAGGATCTATATTTGAGTAAATTTAGATGAAAATAACTTCAATTTTTTGGATTGTGAAAAAAAATTTAGTTGGAAGTGTCAAATTTTAATAAGTTTATTTGAAATCAACTTCGATTATTTTGAATTTTGTTCAGTATTTTTGTTGTAGGATGTATTTTTGAGTAAATTTAGATGAAAATAACTACAATTTTTTGGATTGTGAAAAAAATTTGAGTTGGAAATGTCAAATTCTAATAAATTTATTTGAAACCAACTTCGATGATTCTCGACTATGTTGAGTTTTTTTTGATAGAGAAGCTTAATTTGAGTAATTTCAGTTGAAATTAACGTCGATTTTTTGGATTTTGTCACGATTTTTGTTAAATTTTAATAAATTTATTTGAAATCAACTTGGATAATTTTGGAATTTGTTGAGTATTTTTGTTGTAGGATCTATATTTGAGTAAATTTAGATGAAAATAACTTCAATTTTTAGGATTGTGAAAATAATTTTAGTTGGAAGTGTCAAATTTTAATAAATTTATTTGAAATCAACTTGAATTATTTTGGATTTTGTTCAGTATTTTTGTTGTAGGAAGTATTTTTGAGTAAATTTGGATGAAAATAACTTCAATTTTTTGGATTGTGAAAAAAATTTTAGTTGGAAGTGTCAAATTTTAATAAATTTATTGGAAACCAACTTCAATTTTTTGGGATTTTGTTTCGTATTTTTGTTGTAGGGTCTATATTAGAGTAAATTTTGATGAAGATAACTTCAATTTTTTGAATTGTGAAAAAATTTTAGTTGAAAGTGTCAAATTTTAATAAATTTATTTGAAATCAACTTCGATTATTTTTTTTTTGTTGAGCATATTTGTTATAGGATCTATACTTGAGTAAATTTAGATGAAAATAACAATAATTTTTTGGATTGTGAAAAAAATTTTAATTGGAAGTGTCAAATTTTAATAAATTTATTTGAAATCAACTTGAATTATTTTGGATTTTGTTGAGTATTGTGGTTGTAGGATCTATATTTGAGTAAATTTAGATGAAAATAACTTCAATTTTGTGGATTGTGAAAAAAATTTTAGTTGGAAGTGTCAAATTTTAATAAATTTATTTGGAATCAACTTCGATTTTTTTTTTATTTTGTCGAGTATTTTTGGTGTAGGATGTATATTTGAGTAAATTTAGATGAAAATAACTTCAATTTTTTGGATTGTGAAAAAAAGTTTAGTTGGAAGTGTCAAATTTTAATAAATTTATTTGAAATCAACTTCGATTTTATTGGATTTTGTCGAGTATTTTTGGTGTAGGATGTATATTTGAGTAAATTTAGATGAAAATAACTTCAATTTTTTGGATTGTGAAAAAAAATTAGTTGGAAGTGTCAAATTGTAATAAATTTAATTGAAATCAACTTGAATTATTTTGGATTTTGTTGAGTATTTTTGTTGTAGGATCTATATTTGAGTAAATTTAGATGAAAATAACTTCAATTTTTTGGATTGTGAAAAAAATTTGAGTTGGAAATGTCAAATTCTAATAAATTTATTTGAAACCAACTTCGATGATTCTCGACTATGTTGAGTTTTTTTGATAGAGAAGCTTAATTTGAGTAATTTCAGTTGAAATTAACGTCGATTTTTTGGATTTTGTCACGATTTTTGTTAAATTTTAATAAATTTATTTGAAATCAACTTGGATAATTTTGGAATTTGTTGAGTATTTTTGTTGTAGGATCTATATTTGAGTAAATTTAGATGAAAATAACTTCAATTTTTAGGATTGTGAAAATAATTTTAGTTGGAAGTGTCAAATTTTAATAAATTTATTTGAAATCAACTTGAATTATTTTGGATTTTGTTCAGTATTTTTGTTGTAGGAAGTATTTTTGAGTAAATTTAGATGAAAATAACGACAATTTTTTGGATTGTGAAAGAAAATTTAGTTGGAAGTGTCAAATTTTAATAAATTTATTTGAAATCAACTTCGATTGTTTTGGATTTTGTTGAGTATTTTTGTTGTAGGGTCTATATTTGAGTAAATTTAGATGAAAATAACGACAATTTTTTGGATTGTGAAAAAAAAATTTAGTTGGAAGTGTCAAATTTTAAAAAATTTATTTGAAATCAACTTGAATTATTTTGGATTTTGTTGAGTATTTTTGTTGTAGAATCTATATTTGAGTAAATTTAGATGAAAATAACTTCAATTTTTTGGATTGTGAAAAAAATTTTAGTTGGAAGTGCAAATTTTAATAAATTTATTTGAAATCAACTTGAATTATTTTGGATTTTGTTGAGTATTTTTGTTGTAGGATCTATATTTGAGTAAATTTAGATAAAAATAACTTCAATTTTTTGAATTGTGAAAAAATTTTAGTTGGAAGTGTCAAATTTTAATAAATTTATTTGAAATCAACTTCGATTATTTTTTATTTTGTTGAGCATTTTTGTTATAGGATCTATACTTGAGTAAATTTAGATGAAAATAACTTTAATTTTTTGGATTGTGAAAAAAATTTTAATTGGAAGTGTCAAATTTTAATAAATTTATTTGAAACCAACTTCGAATATTTTTCATTTTGTTGAGCATTTTTGTTGTAGGATCTATACTTGAGTAAATTTAGATGAAAATAACTTCAATTTTTTGGATTGTGAAAAAAATTTCAGTTGGAAGTGTCAAATTTTAATAAATTTATTTGAAATCAACTTCGAATATTTTTTATTTTGTTGAGCATTTTTGTTGTAGGATCTATATTTGAGTAAATTTAGATGAAAATAACTTCAATTTTTTGGATTGTGAAAAAAATTTTAGTTGGAAGTGTCAAATTTTAATAAATTTATTTGAAATCAACTTGAATTATTTTGGATTTTGTTCAGTATTTTTGTTGTAGGAAGTATTTTTGAGTAAATTTAGATGAAAATAACGACAATTTTTTGGAATGTGAAAAAAAATTTTGTTGGAAGTGTCAAATTTTAATAAATTTATTTGAAATCAACTTCGATTTTTTTTGGATTTTGTCGAGTATTTTTGTTGTAGGATCTATATTTGAGTAAATTTAGATAAAAATAACTTCAATTTTTTGAATTGTGAAAAAATTTTAGTTGGAAGTGTCAAATTTTAATAAATTTATTTGAAATCAACTTCGATTATTTTTTATTTTGTTGAGCATTTTTGTTATAGGATCTATACTTGAGTAAATTTAGATGAAAATAACTTCAATTTTTTGGATTGTGAAAAAAAATTAGTTGGAAGTGTCAAATTGTAATAAATTTAATTGAAATCAACTTGAATTATTTTGGATTTTGTTGAGTATTTTTGTTGTAGGATCTATATTTGAGTAAATTTAGATGAAAATAACTTCAATTTTTTGGATTGTGAAAAAAAATTTAGTTGGAAGTGTCAAATTTTAATAAGTTTATTTGAAATCAACTTCGATTATTTTGAATTTTGTTCAGTATTTTTGTTGTAGGATGTGTTTTTGAGTAAATTTAGATGAAAATAACTACAATTTTTTGGATTGTGAAAAAAATTTGAGTTGGAAATGTCAAATTCTAATAAATTTATTTGAAACCAACTTCGATGATTCTCGACTACGTTGAGTTTTTTTGATAGAGAAGCTTAATTTGAGTAATTTCAGTTGAAATTAACGTCGATTTTTTGGATTTTGTCACGATTTTTGTTAAATTTTAATAAATTTATTTGAAATCAACTTGGATAATTTTGGAATTTGTTGAGTATTTTTGTTGTAGGATCTATATTTGAGTAAATTTAGATGAAAATAACTTCAATTTTTAGGATTGTGAAAATAATTTTAGTTGGAAGTGTCAAATTTTAATAAATTTATTTGAAATCAACTTGAATTATTTTGGATTTTGTTCAGTATTTTTGTTGTAGGAAGTATTTTTGAGTAAATTTAGATGAAAATAACGACAATTTTTTGGATTGTGAAAAAAAATTTAGTTGGAAGTGTCAAATTTTAATAAAATTATTTGAAATCAACTTCGATTGTTTTGGATTTTGTTGAGTATTTTTGTTGTAGGGTCTATATTTGAGTAAATTTAGATGAAAATAACGACAATTTTTTGGATTGTGAAAAAAAAATTTAGTTGGAAGTGTCAAATTTTAATAAATTTATTTGAAATCAACTTGAATTATTTTGGATTTTGTTGAGTATTTTTGTTGTAGAATCTATATTTGAGTAAATTTAGATGAAGATAACTTCAATTTTTTGAATTGTGAAAAAATTTTAGTTGAAAGTGTCAAATTTTAATAAATTTATTTGAAATCAACTTCGATTATTTTTTATTTTGTTGAGCATATTTGTTATAGGATCTATACTTGAGTAAATTTAGATGAAAATAACAATAATTTTTTGGATTGTGAAAAAAATTTTAATTGGAAGTGTCAAATTTTAATAAATTTATTTGAAATCAACTTGAATTATTTTGGATTTTGTTGAGTATTGTGGTTGTAGGATCTATATTTGAGTAAATTTAGATGAAAATAACTTCAATTTTGTGGATTGTGAAAAAAATTTTAGTTGGAAGTGTCAAATTTTAATAAATTTATTTGAAATCAACTTCGATTTTTTTTTTTGTCGAGTATTTTTGGTGTAGGATGTATATTTGAGTAAATTTAGATGAAAATAACTTCAATTTTTTGGATTGTGAAAAAAAGTTTAGTTGGAAGTGTCAAATTTTAATAAATTTATTTGAAATCAACTTCGATTTTATTGGATTTTGTCGAGTATTTTTGGTGTAGGATGTATATTTGAGTAAATTTAGATGAAAATAACTTCAATTTTTTGGATTGTGAAAAAAAATTAGTTGGAAGTGTCAAATTGTAATAAATTTAATTGAAATCAACTTGAATTATTTTGGATTTTGTTGAGTATTTTTGTTGTAGGATCTATATTTGAGTAAATTTAGATGAAAATAACTTCAATTTTTTGGATTGTGAAAAAAAATTTAGTTGGAAGTGTCAAATTTTAATAAGTTTATTTGAAATCAACTTCGATTATTTTGAATTTTGTTCAGTATTTTTGTTGTAGGATGTATTTTTGAGTAAATTTAGATGAAAATAACTACAATTTTTTGGATTGTGAAAAAAATTTGAGTTGGAAATGTCAAATTCTAATAAATTTATTTGAAACCAACTTCGATGATTCTCGACTATGTTGAGTTTTTTTTGATAGAGAAGCTTAATTTGAGTAATTTCAGTTGAAATTAACGTCGATTTTTTGGATTTTGTCACGATTTTTGTTAAATTTTAATAAATTTATTTGAAATCAACTTGGATAATTTTGGAATTTGTTGAGTATTTTTGTTGTAGGATCTATATTTGAGTAAATTTAGATGAAAATAACTTCAATTTTTAGGATTGTGAAAATAATTTTAGTTGGAAGTGTCAAATTTTAATAAATTTATTTGAAATCAACTTGAATTATTTTGGATTTTGTTCAGTATTTTTGTTGTAGGAAGTATTTTTGAGTAAATTTAGATGAAAATAACGACAATTTTTTGGATTGTGAAAAAAAATTTAGTTGGAAGTGTCAAATTTTAATAAATTTATTTGAAATCAACTTCGATTGTTTTGGATTTTGTTGAGTATTTTTGTTGTAGGGTCTATATTTGAGTAAATTTAGATGAAAATAACGACAATTTTTTGGATTGTGAAAAAAAAATTTAGTTGGAAGTGTCAAATTTTAATAAATTTATTGGAAACCAACTTCAATTTTTTGGGATTTTGTTTCGTATTTTTGTTGTAGGGTCTATATTAGAGTAAATTTTGATGAAGATAACTTCAATTTTTTGAATTGTGAAAAAATTTTAGTTGAAAGTGTCAAATTTTAATAAATTTATTTGAAATCAACTTCGATTATTTTTTTTTTGTTGAGCATATTTGTTATAGGATCTATACTTGAGTAAATTTAGATGAAAATAACAATAATTTTTTGGATTGTGAAAAAAATTTTAATTGGAAGTGTCAAATTTTAATAAATTTATTTGAAATCAACTTGAATTATTTTGGATTTTGTTGAGTATTGTGGTTGTAGGATCTATATTTGAGTAAATTTAGATGAAAATAACTTCAATTTTGTGGATTGTGAAAAAAATTTTAGTTGGAAGTGTCAAATTTTAATAAATTTATTTGGAATCAACTTCGATTTTTTTTTTATTTTGTCGAGTATTTTTGGTGTAGGATGTATATTTGAGTAAATTTAGATGAAAATAACTTCAATTTTTTGGATTGTGAAAAAAAGTTTAGTTGGAAGTGTCAAATTTTAATAAATTTATTTGAAATCAACTTCGATTTTATTGGATTTTGTCGAGTATTTTTGGTGTAGGATGTATATTTGAGTAAATTTAGATGAAAATAACTTCAATTTTTTGGATTGTGAAAAAAAATTAGTTGGAAGTGTCAAATTGTAATAAATTTAATTGAAATCAACTTGAATTATTTTGGATTTTGTTGAGTATTTTTGTTGTAGGATCTATATTTGAGTAAATTTAGATGAAAATAACTTCAATTTTTTGGATTGTGAAAAAAATTTGAGTTGGAAATGTCAAATTCTAATAAATTTATTTGAAACCAACTTCGATGATTCTCGACTATGTTGAGTTTTTTTGATAGAGAAGCTTAATTTGAGTAATTTCAGTTGAAATTAACGTCGATTTTTTGGATTTTGTCACGATTTTTGTTAAATTTTAATAAATTTATTTGAAATCAACTTGGATAATTTGGGAATTTGTTGAGTATTTTTGTTGTAGGATCTATATTTGAGTAAATTTAGATGAAAATAACTTCAATTTTTAGGATTGTGAAAATAATTTTAGTTGGAAGTGTCAAATTTTAATAAATTTATTTGAAATCAACTTGAATTATTTTGGATTTTGTTCAGTATTTTTGTTGTAGGAAGTATTTTTGAGTAAATTTAGATGAAAATAACGACAATTTTTTGGATTGTGAAAAAAAATTTAGTTGGAAGTGTCAAATTTTAATAAATTTATTTGAAATCAACTTCGATTGTTTTGGATTTTGTTGAGTATTTTTGTTGTAGGGTCTATATTTGAGTAAATTTAGATGAAAATAACGACAATTTTTTGGATTGTGAAAAAAAAATTTAGTTGGAAGTGTCAAATTTTAAAAAATTTATTTGAAATCAACTTGAATTATTTTGGATTTTGTTGAGTATTTTTGTTGTAGAATCTATATTTGAGTAAATTTAGATGAAAATAACTTCAATTTTTTGGATTGTGAAAAAAATTTTAGTTGGAAGTGCAAATTTTAATAAATTTATTTGAAATCAACTTGAATTATTTTGGATTTTGTTGAGTATTTTTGTTGTAGGATCTATATTTGAGTAAATTTAGATAAAAATAACTTCAATTTTTTGAATTGTGAAAAAATTTTAGTTGGAAGTGTCAAATTTTAATAAATTTATTTGAAATCAACTTCGATTATTTTTTATTTTGTTGAGCATTTTTGTTATAGGATCTATACTTGAGTAAATTTAGATGAAAATAACTTTAATTTTTTGGATTGTGAAAAAAAATTTAATTGGAAGTGTCAAATTTTAATAAATTTATTTGAAACCAACTTCGAATATTTTTCATTTTGTTGAGCATTTTTGTTGTAGGATCTATACTTGAGTAAATTTAGATGAAAATAACTTCAATTTTTTGGATTGTGAAAAAAATTTCAGTTGGAAGTGTCAAATTTTAATAAATTTATTTGAAATCAACTTCGAATATTTTTTATTTTGTTGAGCATTTTTGTTGTAGGATCTATATTTGAGTAAATTTAGATGAAAATAACTTCAATTTTTTGGATTGTGAAAAAAATTTTAGTTGGAAGTGTCAAATTTTAATAAATTTATTTGAAATCAACTTGAATTATTTTGGATTTTGTTCAGTATTTTTGTTGTAGGAAGTATTTTTGAGTAAATTTAGATGAAAATAACGACAATTTTTTGGAATGTGAAAAAAAATTTTGTTGGAAGTGTCAAATTTTAATAAATGTATTTGAAATCAACTTCGATTTTTTTTGGATTTTGTCGAGTATTTTTGTTGTAGGATCTATATTTGAGTAAATTTAGATAAAAATAACTTCAATTTTTTGAATTGTGAAAAAATTTTAGTTGGAAGTGTCAAATTTTAATAAATTTATTTGAAATCAACTTCGATTATTTTTTATTTTGTTGAGCATTTTTGTTATAGGATCTATACTTGAGTAAATTTAGATGAAAATAACTTCAATTTTTTGGATTGTGAAAAAAAATTAGTTGGAAGTGTCAAATTGTAATAAATTTAATTGAAATCAACTTGAATTATTTTGGATTTTGTTGAGTATTTTTGTTGTAGGATCTATATTTGAGTAAATTTAGATGAAAATAACTTCAATTTTTTGGATTGTGAAAAAAAATTTAGTTGGAAGTGTCAAATTTTAATAAGTTTATTTGAAATCAACTTCGATTATTTTGAATTTTGTTCAGTATTTTTGTTGTAGGATGTGTTTTTGAGTAAATTTAGATGAAAATAACTACAATTTTTTGGATTGTGAAAAAAATTTGAGTTGGAAATGTCAAATTCTAATAAATTTATTTGAAACCAACTTCGATGATTCTCGACTATGTTGAGTTTTTTTGATAGAGAAGCTTAATTTGAGTAATTTCAGTTGAAATTAACGTCGATTTTTTGGATTTTGTCACGATTTTTGTTAAATTTTAATAAATTTATTTGAAATCAACTTGGATAATTTTGGAATTTGTTGAGTATTTTTGTTGTAGGATCTATATTTGAGTAAATTTAGATGAAAATAACTTCAATTTTTAGGATTGTGAAAATAATTTTAGTTGGAAGTGTCAAATTTTAATAAATTTATTTGAAATCAACTTGAATTATTTTGGATTTTGTTCAGTATTTTTGTTGTAGGAAGTATTTTTGAGTAAATTTAGATGAAAATAACGACAATTTTTTGGATTGTGAAAAAAAATTTAGTTGGAAGTGTCAAATTTTAATAAAATTATTTGAAATCAACTTCGATTGTTTTGGATTTTGTTGAGTATTTTTGTTGTAGGGTCTATATTTGAGTAAATTTAGATGAAAATAACGACAATTTTTTGGATTGTGAAAAAAAAATTTAGTTGGAAGTGTCAAATTTTAATAAATTTATTTGAAATCAACTTGAATTATTTTGGATTTTGTTGAGTATTTTTGTTGTAGAATCTATATTTGAGTAAATTTAGATGAAAATAACTTCAATTTTTTGGATTGTGAAAAAAATTTTAGTTGGAAGTGCAAATTTTAATAAATTTATTTGAAATCAACTTGAATTATTTTGGATTTTGTTGAGTATTTTTGTTGTAGGATCTATATTTGAGTAAATTTAGATAAAAATAACTTCAATTTTTTGAATTGTGAAAAAATTTTAGTTGGAAGTGTCAAATTTTAATAAATTTATTTGAAATCAACTTCGATTATTTTTTATTTTGTTGAGCATATTTGTTATAGGATCTATACTTGAGTAAATTTAGATGAAAATAACAATAATTTTTTGGATTGTGAAAAAAATTTTAATTGGAAGTGTCAAATTTTAATAAATTTATTTGAAATCAACTTTAATTATTTTGGATTTTGTTGAGTATTGTGGTTGTAGGATCTATATTTGAGTAAATTTAGATGAAAATAACTTCAATTTTGTGGATTGTGAAAAAAATTTTAGTTGGAAGTGTCAAATTTTAATAAATTTATTTGAAATCAACTTCGATTTTTTTTTTATTTTGTCGAGTATTTTTGGTGTAGGATGTATATTTGAGTAAATTTAGATGAAAATAACTTCAATTTTTTGGATTGTGAAAAAAAGTTTAGTTGGAAGTGTCAAATTTTAATAAATTTATTTGAAATCAACTTCGATTTTATTGGATTTTGTCGAGTATTTTTGGTGTAGGATGTATATTTGAGTAAATTTAGATGAAAATAACTTCAATTTTTTGGACTGTGAAAAAAATTTTAGTTGCAAGTGTAAAAGTTTAATAAATTTATTTGAAACCAACTTCGATTATTTTGGATTTTGTTGAGTATTTTTGTTGTAGGATCTATATTTGAGTAAATTTAGATGAAAATAACTACAATTTTTTGGATTGTCAAAAAAATTTCAGTTTGAAGTGTCAAATTTTAATAAATTTATTTGAAATCAACTTCGAATATTTTTTATTTTGTTGAGCATTTTTGTTGTAGGATCTATATTTGAGTAAATTTAGATGAAAATAACTTCAATTTTTTGGATTGTGAAAAAAATTTTAGTTGGAAGTGTCAAATTTTAATAAATTTATTGGAAACCAACTTCAATTTTTTGGGATTTTGTTTCGTATTTTTGTTGTAGGGTCTATATTAGAGTAAATTTTGATGAAGATAACTTCAATTTTTTGAATTGTGAAAAAATTTTAGTTGAAAGTGTCAAATTTTAATAAATTTATTTGAAATCAACTTCGATTATTTTTTATTTTGTTGAGCATATTTGTTATAGGATCTATACTTGAGTAAATTTAGATGAAAATAACAATAATTTTTTGGATTGTGAAAAAAATATTAGTTGGAAGTGTCAAATTTTAATAAATTTATTTGAAATCAACTTCGATTTTTTTTGGATTTTGTCGAGTATTTTTGGTGTAGGATGTATATTTGAGTAAATTTAGATGAAAATAACGACAATTTTTTGGATTGTGAAAAAAAATTTTAGTCGGAAGTGTCAAATTTTAATAAATTTATTTGAAATCAACTTGAATTATTTTGGATTTTGTTGAGTATTGTTGTTGTAGGATCTATATTTGAGTAAATTTAGATGAAAATAACTTCAATTTTTTGGACTGTGAAAAAAATTTTAGTTGCAAGTGTAAAAGTTTAATAAATTTATTTGAAACCAACTTCGATTATTTTGGATTTTGTTGAGTATTTTTGTTGTAGGATCTATATTTGAGTAAATTTAGATGAAAATAACTACAATTTTTTGGATTGTCAAAAAAATTTCAGTTTGAAGTGACAAATTTTAATAAATTTATTTGAAATCAACTTCGATTATTTTTTATTTTGTTGAGCATTTTTGTTCTAGGATCTATATTTGAGTAAATTTAGATGAAAATAACTTCAATTTTTTGGATTGTGAAAAAAATTTTAGTTGGATGTGTCAAATTATAATAAATTTATTTGAAACCAACTTCGATTTTTTTGGACGATGTTAAGTTTTTTGGATAGGGAAGCTTAATTTGAGTAATATCAGTAGAAATTAACATTTTTTTTTTTATTTTGACAAGATTTTTGTCAAATTTTAATAATTTTTTTTTAATCAACTTCGATTATTTTGCATTTTGTTGAGTATTTTTGTTGTAGGATCTATATTTGAGTAAATTTAGATAAAAATAACTTCAATTTTTTGAATTGTGAAAAAATTTTAGTTGGAAGTGTCAAATTTTAATAAATTTATTTGAAATCAACTTGGATAATTTTGGAATTTGTTGAGTATTTTTGTTGTAGGATCTATATTTGAGTAAATTTAGATGAAAATAACTTCAATTTTTAGGATTGTGAAAATAATTTTAGTTGGAAGTGTCAAATTTTAATAAATTTATTTGAAATCAACTTGAATTATTTTGGATTTTGTTCAGTATTTTTGTTGTAGGAAGTATTTTTGAGTAAATTTAGATGAAAATAACGACAATTTTTTGGATTGTGAAAAAAAATTTAGTTGGAAGTGTCAAATTTTAATAAAATTATTTGAAATCAACTTCGATTGTTTTGGATTTTGTTGAGTATTTTTGTTGTAGGGTCTATATTTGAGTAAATTTAGATGAAAATAACGACAATTTTTTGGATTGTGAAAAAAAAATTTAGTTGGAAGTGTCAAATTTTAATAAATTTATTTGAAATCAACTTGAATTATTTTGGATTTTGTTGAGTATTTTTGTTGTAGAATCTATATTTGAGTAAATTTAGATGAAAATAACTTCAATTTTTTGGATTGTGAAAAAAATTTTAGTTGGAAGTGCAAATTTTAATAAATTTATTTGAAATCAACTTGAATTATTTTGGATTTTGTTGAGTATTTTTGTTGTAGGATCTATATTTGAGTAAATTTAGATAAAAATAACTTCAATTTTTTGAATTGTGAAAAAATTTTAGTTGGAAGTGTCAAATTTTAATAAATTTATTTGAAATCAACTTCGATTATTTTTTATTTTGTTGTGCATTTTTGTTATAGGATCTATACTTGAGTAAATTTAGATGAAAATAACTTTAATTTTTTGGATTGTGAAAAAAATTTTAATTGGAAGTGTCAAATTTTAATAAATTTATTTGAAACCAACTTCGAATATTTTTCATTTTGTTGAGCATTTTTGTTGTAGGATCTATACTTGAGTAAATTTAGATGAAAATACCTTCAATTTTTTGGATTGTGAAAAAAATTTCAGTTGGAAGTGTCAAATTTTAATAAATTTATTTGAAATCAACTTCGATTATTTTTTATTTTGTTGAGCATATTTGTTATAGGATCTATACTTGAGTAAATTTAGATGAAAATAACAATAATTTTTTGGATTGTGAAAAAAATTTTAATTGGAAGTGTCAAATTTTAATAAATTTATTTGAAATCAACTTGAATTATTTTGGATTTTGTTGAGTATTGTGGTTGTAGGATCTATATTTGAGTAAATTTAGATGAAAATAACTTCAATTTTGTGGATTGTGAAAAAAATTTTAGTTGGAAGTGTCAAATTTTAATAAATTTATTTGAAATCAACTTCGATTTTTTTTTTATTTTGTCGAGTATTTTTGGTGTAGGATGTATATTTGAGTAAATTTAGATGAAAATAACTTCAATTTTTTGGATTGTGAAAAAAAGTTTAGTTGGAAGTGTCAAATTTTAATAAATTTATTTGAAATCAACTTCGATTTTATTGGATTTTGTCGAGTATTTTTGGTGTAGGATGTATATTTGAGTAAATTTAGATGAAAATAACTTCAATTTTTTGGACTGTGAAAAAAATTTTAGTTGCAAGTGTAAAAGTTTAATAAATTTATTTGAAACCAACTTCGATTATTTTGGATTTTGTTGAGTATTTTTGTTGTAGGATCTATATTTGAGTAAATTTAGATGAAAATAACTACAATTTTTTGGATTGTCAAAAAAATTTCAGTTTGAAGTGTCAAATTTTAATAAATTTATTTGAAATCAACTTCGAATATTTTTTATTTTGTTGAGCATTTTTGTTGTAGGATCTATATTTGAGTAAATTTAGATGAAAATAACTTCAATTTTTTGGATTGTGAAAAAAATTTTAGTTGGAAGTGTCAAATTTTAATAAATTTATTGGAAACCAACTTCAATTTTTTGGGATTTTGTTTCGTATTTTTGTTGTAGGGTCTATATTAGAGTAAATTTTGATGAAGATAACTTCAATTTTTTGAATTGTGAAAAAATTTTAGTTGAAAGTGTCAAATTTTAATAAATTTATTTGAAATCAACTTCGATTATTTTTTATTTTGTTGAGCATATTTGTTATAGGATCTATACTTGAGTAAATTTAGATGAAAATAACAATAATTTTTTGGATTGTGAAAAAAATTTTAGTTGGAAGTGTCAAATTTTAATAAATTTATTTGAAATCAACTTCGATTTTTTTTGGATTTTGTCGAGTATTTTTGGTGTAGGATGTATATTTGAGTAAATTTAGATGAAAATAACGACAATTTTTTGGATTGTGAAAAAAAATTTTAGTCGGAAGTGTCAAATTTTAATAAATTTATTTGAAATCAACTTGAATTATTTTGGATTTTGTTGAGTATTGTTGTTGTAGGATCTATATTTGAGTAAATTTAGATGAAAATAACTTCAATTTTTTGGACTGTGAAAAAAATTTTAGTTGCAAGTGTAAAAGTTTAATAAATTTATTTGAAACCAACTTCGATTATTTTGGATTTTGTTGAGTATTTTTGTTGTAGGATCTATATTTGAGTAAATTTAGATGAAAATAACTACAATTTTTTGGATTGTCAAAAAAATTTCAGTTTGAAGTGACAAATTTTAATAAATTTATTTGAAATCAACTTCGATTATTTTTTATTTTGTTGAGCATTTTTGTTCTAGGATCTATATTTGAGTAAATTTAGATGAAAATAACTTCAATTTTTTGGATTGTGAAAAAAATTTTAGTTGGATGTGTCAAATTATAATAAATTTATTTGAAACCAACTTCGATTTTTTTGGACGATGTTAAGTTTTTTGGATAGGGAAGCTTAATTTGAGTAATATCAGTAGAAATTAACATTTTTTTTTTTATTTTGACAAGATTTTTGTCAAATTTTAATAATTTTTTTTTAATCAACTTCGATTATTTTGCATTTTGTTGAGTATTTTTGTTGTAGGATCTATATTTGAGTAAATTTAGATAAAAATAACTTCAATTTTTTGAATTGTGAAAAAATTTTAGTTGGAAGTGTCAAATTTTAATAAATTTATTTGAAATCAACTTCGATTATTTTTTATTTTGTTGAGCATTTTTGTTATAGGATCTATACTTGAGTAAATTTAGATGAAAATAACAATAATTTTTTGGATTGTGAAAAAAATTTTAATTGGAAGTGTCAAATTTTAATAAATTTATTTGAAATCAACTTGAATTATTTTGGATTTTGTTGAGTATTGTGGTTGTAGGATCTATATTTGAGTAAATTTAGATGAAAATAACTTCAATTTTGTGGATTGTGAAAAAAATTTTAGTTGGAAGTGTCAAATTTTAATAAATTTATTTGAAATCAACTTCGATTTTTTTTTATTTTGTCGAGTATTTTTGGTGTAGGATGTAAATTTGAGTAAATTTAGATGAAAATAACTTCAATTTTTTGGATTGTGAAAAAAAGTTTAGTTGGAAGTGTCAAATTTTAATAAATTTATTTGAAATCAACTTCGATTTTATTGGATTTTGTCGAGTATTTTTGGTGTAGGATGTATATTTGAGTAAATTTAGATGAAAATAACTTCAATTTTTTGGATTGTGAAAAAAAATTAGTTGGAAGTGTCAAATTGTAATAAATTTAATTGAAATCAACTTGAATTATTTTGGATTTTGTTGAGTATTTTTGTTGTAGGATCTATATTTGAGTAAATTTAGATGAAAATAACTTCAATTTTTTGGATTGTGAAAAAAAATTTAGTTGGAAGTGTCAAATTTTAATAAGTTTATTTGAAATCAACTTCGATTATTTTGAATTTTGTTCAGTATTTTTGTTGTAGGATGTATTTTTGAGTAAATTTAGATGAAAATAACTACAATTTTTTGGATTGTGAAAAAAATTTGAGTTGGAAATGTCAAATTCTAATAAATTTATTTGAAACCAACTTCGATGATTCTCGACTATGTTGAGTTTTTTTGATAGAGAAGCTTAATTTGAGTAATTTCAGTTGAAATTAACGTCGATTTTTTGGATTTTGTCACGATTTTTGTTAAATTTTAATAAATTTATTTGAAATCAACTTGGATAATTTTGGAATTTGTTGAGTATTTTTGTTGTAGGATCTATATTTGAGTAAATTTAGATGAAAATAACTTCAATTTTTAGGATTGTGAAAATAATTTTAGTTGGAAGTGTCAAATTTTAATAAATTTATTTGAAATCAACTTGAATTATTTTGGATTTTGTTCAGTATTTTTGTTGTAGGAAGTATTTTTGAGTAAATTTAGATGAAAATAACGACAATTTTTTGGATTGTGAAAAAAAATTTAGTTGGAAGTGTCAAATTTTAATAAATTTATTTGAAATCAACTTCGATTGTTTTGGATTTTGTTGAGTATTTTTGTTGTAGGGTCTATATTTGAGTAAATTTAGATGAAAATAACGACAATTTTTTGGATTGTGAAAAAAAAATTTAGTTGGAAGTGTCAAATTTTAATAAATTTATTTGAAATCAACTTGAATTATTTTGGATTTTGTTGAGTATTTTTGTTGTAGAATCTATATTTGAGTAAATTTAGATGAAAATAACTTCAATTTTTTGGATTGTGAAAAAAATTTCAGTTGGAAGTGTCAAATTTTAATAAATTTATTTGAAATCAACTTCGAATATTTTTTATTTTGTTGAGCATTTTTGTTGTAGGATCTATATTTGAGTAAATTTAGATGAAAATAACTTCAATTTTTTGGATTGTGAAAAAAATTTTAGTTGGAAGTGTCAAATTTTAATAAATTTATTGGAAACCAACTTCAATTTTTTGGGATTTTGTTTCGTATTTTTGTTGTAGGGTCTATATTAGAGTAAATTTTGATGAAGATAACTTCAATTTTTTGAATTGTGAAAAAATTTTAGTTGAAAGTGTCAAATTTTAATAAATTTATTTGAAATCAACTTCGATTATTTTTTTTTTTGTTGAGCATATTTGTTATAGGATCTATACTTGAGTAAATTTAGATGAAAATAACAATAATTTTTTGGATTGTGAAAAAAATTTTAATTGGAAGTGTCAAATTTTAATAAATTTATTTGAAATCAACTTGAATTATTTTGGATTTTGTTGAGTATTGTGGTTGTAGGATCTATATTTGAGTAAATTTAGATGAAAATAACTTCAATTTTGTGGATTGTGAAAAAAATTTTAGTTGGAAGTGTCAAATTTTAATAAATTTATTTGGAATCAACTTCGATTTTTTTTTTTATTTTGTCGAGTATTTTTGGTGTAGGATGTATATTTGAGTAAATTTAGATGAAAATAACTTCAATTTTTTGGATTGTGAAAAAAAGTTTAGTTGGAAGTGTCAAATTTTAATAAATTTATTTGAAATCAACTTCGATTTTATTGGATTTTGTCGAGTATTTTTGGTGTTGGATGTATATTTGAGTAAATTTAGATGAAAATAACTTCAATTTTTTGGATTGTGAAAAAAATTAGTTGGAAGTGTCAAATTGTAATAAATTTAATTGAAATCAACTTGAATTATTTTGGATTTTGTTGAGTATTTTTGTTGTAGGATCTATATTTGAGTAAATTTAGATGAAAATAACTTCAATTTTTTGAATTGTGAAAAAAAATTTAGTTGGAAGTGTCAAATTTTAATAAGTTTATTTGAAATCAACTTCGATTATTTTTAATTTTGTTCAGTATTTTTGTTGTAGGATGTATTTTTGAGTAAATTTAGATGAAAATAACTTCAATTTTTAGGATTGTGAAAATAATTTTAGTTGGAAGTGTCAAATTTTAATAAATTTATTTGAAATCAACTTGAATTATTTTGGATTTTGTTCAGTATTTTTGTTGTAGGAAGTATTTTTGAGTAAATTTAGATGAAAATAACGACAATTTTTTGGATTGTGAAAAAAAATTTAGTTGGAAGTGTCAAATTTTAATAAGTTTATTTGAAATCAACTTCGATTATTTTGAATTTTGTTCTGTATTTTTGTTGTAGGATGTATTTTTGAGTAAATTTAGATGAAAATAACTACAATTTTTTGGATTGTGAAAAAAATTTGAGTTGGAAATGTCAAATTCTAATAAATTTATTTGAAACCAACTTCGATGATTCTCGACTATGTTGAGTTTTTTTGATAGAGAAGCTTAATTTGAGTAATTTCAGTTGAAATTAACGTCGATTTTTTGGATTTTGTCACGATTTTTGTTAAATTTTAATAAATTTATTTGAAATCAACTTGGATAATTTTGGAATTTGTTGAGTATTTTTGTTGTAGGATCTATATTTGAGTAAATTTAGATGAAAATAACTTCAATTTTTAGGATTGTGAAAATAATTTTAGTTGGAAGTGTCAAATTTTAATAAATTTATTTGAAATCAACTTGAATTATTTTGGATTTTGTTCAGTATTTTTGTTGTAGGAAGTATTTTTGAGTAAATTTAGATGAAAATAACGACAATTTTTTGGATTGTGAAAAAAAATTTAGTTGGAAGTGTCAAATTTTAATAAATTTATTTGAAATCAACTTCGATTGTTTTGGATTTTGTTGAGTATTTTTGTTGTAGGGTCTATATTTGAGTAAATTTAGATGAAAATAACGACAATTTTTTGGATTGTGAAAAAAAAATTTAGTTGGAAGTGTCAAATTTTAATAAATTTATTTGAAATCAACTTGAATTATTTTGGATTTTGTTGAGTATTTTTGTTGTAGAATCTATATTTGAGTAAATTTAGATGAAAATAACTTCAATTTTTTGGATTGTGAAAAAAATTTCAGTTGGAAGTGTCAAATTTTAATAAATTTATTTGAAATCAACTTCGAATATTTTTTATTTTGTTGAGCATTTTTGTTGTAGGATCTATATTTGAGTAAATTTAGATGAAAATAACTTCAATTTTTTGGATTGTGAAAAAAATTTTAGTTGGAAGTGTCAAATTTTAATAAATTTATTGGAAACCAACTTCAATTTTTTGGGATTTTGTTTCGTATTTTTGTTGTAGGGTCTATATTAGAGTAAATTTTGATGAAGATAACTTCAATTTTTTGAATTGTGAAAAAATTTTAGTTGAAAGTGTCAAATTTTAATAAATTTATTTGAAATCAACTTCGATTATTTTTTTTTTTGTTGAGCATATTTGTTATAGGATCTATACTTGAGTAAATTTAGATGAAAATAACAATAATTTTTTGGATTGTGAAAAAAATTTTAATTGGAAGTGTCAAATTTTAATAAATTTATTTGAAATCAACTTCGATTGTTTTGGATTTTGTTGAGTATTTTTGTTGTAGGGTCTATATTTGAGTAAATTTAGATGAAAATAACGACAATTTTTTGGATTGTGAAAAAAAAATTTAGTTGGAAGTGTCAAATTTTAAAAAATTTATTTGAAATCAACTTGAATTATTTTGGATTTTGTTGAGTATTTTTGTTGTAGAATCTATATTTGAGTAAATTTAGATGAAAATAACTTCAATTTTTTGGATTGTGAAAAAAATTTTAGTTGGAAGTGCAAATTTTAATAAATTTATTTGAAATCAACTTGAATTATTTTGGATTTTGTTGAGTATTTTTGTTGTAGGATCTATATTTGAGTAAATTTAGATAAAAATAACTTCAATTTTTTGAATTGTGAAAAAATTTTAGTTGGAAGTGTCAAATTTTAATAAATTTATTTGAAATCAACTTCGATTATTTTTTATTTTGTTGAGCATTTTTGTTATAGGATCTATACTTGAGTAAATTTAGATGAAAATAACTTTAATTTTTTGGATTGTGAAAAAAATTTTAATTGGAAGTGTCAAATTTTAATAAATTTATTTGAAACCAACTTCGAATATTTTTCATTTTGTTGAGCATTTTTGTTGTAGGATCTATACTTGAGTAAATTTAGATGAAAATAACTTCAATTTTTTGGATTGTGAAAAAAATTTTAGTTGCAAGTGTAAAAGTTTAATAAATTTATTTGAAACCAACTTCGATTATTTTGGATTTTGTTGAGTATTTTTGTTGTAGGATCTATATTTGAGTAAATTTAGATGAAAATAACTACAATTTTTTGGATTGTCAAAAAAATTTCAGTTTGAAGTGACAAATTTTAATAAATTTATTTGAAATCAACTTCGATTATTTTTTATTTTGTTGAGCATTTTTGTTCTAGGATCTATATTTGAGTAAATTTAGATGAAAATAACTTCAATTTTTTGGATTGTGAAAAAAATTTTAGTTGGATGTGTCAAATTATAATAAATTTATTTGAAACCAACTTCGATTTTTTTGGACGATGTTAAGTTTTTTGGATAGGGAAGCTTAATTTGAGTAATATCAGTAGAAATTAACATTTTTTTTTTTATTTTGACAAGATTTTTGTCAAATTTTAATAATTTTTTTTTAATCAACTTCGATTATTTTGCATTTTGTTGAGTATTTTTGTTGTAGGATCTATATTTGAGTAAATTTAGATAAAAATAACTTCAATTTTTTGAATTGTGAAAAAATTTTAGTTGGAAGTGTCAAATTTTAATAAATTTATTTGAAATCAACTTCGATTATTTTTTATTTTGTTGAGCATTTTTGTTATAGGATCTATACTTGAGTAAATTTAGATGAAAATAACAATAATTTTTTGGATTGTGAAAAAAATTTTAATTGGAAGTGTCAAATTTTAATAAATTTATTTGAAATCAACTTGAATTATTTTGGATTTTGTTGAGTATTGTGGTTGTAGGATCTATATTTGAGTAAATTTAGATGAAAATAACTTCAATTTTGTGGATTGTGAAAAAAATTTTAGTTGGAAGTGTCAAATTTTAATAAATTTATTTGAAATCAACTTCGATTTTTTTTTTATTTTGTCGAGTATTTTTGGTGTAGGATGTAAATTTGAGTAAATTTAGATGAAAATAACTTCAATTTTTTGGATTGTGAAAAAAAGTTTAGTTGGAAGTGTCAAATTTTAATAAATTTATTTGAAATCAACTTCGATTTTATTGGATTTTGTCGAGTATTTTTGGTGTAGGATGTATATTTGAGTAAATTTAGATGAAAATAACTTCAATTTTTTGGATTGTGAAAAAAAATTAGTTGGAAGTGTCAAATTGTAATAAATTTAATTGAAATCAACTTGAATTATTTTGGATTTTGTTGAGTATTTTTGTTGTAGGATCTATATTTGAGTAAATTTAGATGAAAATAACTTCAATTTTTTGGATTGTGAAAAAAAATTTAGTTGGAAGTGTCAAATTTTAATAAGTTTATTGGAAATCAACTTCGATTATTTTGAATTTTGTTCAGTATTTTTGTTGTAGGATGTATTTTTGAGTAAATTTAGATGAAAATAACTACAATTTTTTGGATTGTGAAAAAAATTTGAGTTGGAAATGTCAAATTCTAATAAATTTATTTGAAACCAACTTCGATGATTCTCGACTATGTTGAGTTTTTTTGATAGAGAAGCTTAATTTGAGTAATTTCAGTTGAAATTAACGTCGATTTTTTGGATTTTGTCACGATTTTTGTTAAATTTTAATAAATTTATTTGAAATCAACTTGGATAATTTTGGAATTTGTTGAATATTTTTGTTGTAGGATCTATATTTGAGTAAATTTAGATGAAAATAACTTCAATTTTTAGGATTGTGAAAATAATTTTAGTTGGAAGTGTCAAATTTTAATAAATTTATTTGAAATCAACTTGAATTATTTTGGATTTTGTTCAGTATTTTTGTTGTAGGAAGTATTTTTGAGTAAATTTAGATGAAAATAACGACAATTTTTTGGATTGTGAAAAAAAATTTAGTTGGAAGTGTCAAATTTTAATAAATTTATTTGAAATCAACTTCGATTGTTTTGGATTTTGTTGAGTATTTTTGTTGTAGGGTCTATATTTGAGTAAATTTAGATGAAAATAACGACAATTTTTTGGATTGTGAAAAAAAAATTTAGTTGGAAGTGTCAAATTTTAATAAATTTATTTGAAATCAACTTGAATTATTTTGGATTTTGTTGAGTATTTTTGTTGTAGAATCTATATTTGAGTAAATTTAGATGAAGATAACTTCAATTTTTTGAATTGTGAAAAAATTTTAGTTGAAAGTGTCAAATTTTAATAAATTTATTTGAAATCAACTTCGATTATTTTTTATTTTGTTGAGCATATTTGTTATAGGATCTATACTTGAGTAAATTTAGATGAAAATAACAATAATTTTTTGGATTGTGAAAAAAATTTTAATTGGAAGTGTCAAATTTTAATAAATTTATTTGAAATCAACTTGAATTATTTTGGATTTTGTTGAGTATTGTGGTTGTAGGATCTATATTTGAGTAAATTTAGATGAAAATAACTTCAATTTTGTGGATTGTGAAAAAAATTTTAGTTGGAAGTGTCAAATTTTAATAAATTTATTTGAAATCAACTTCGATTTTTTTTTTATTTTGTCGAGTATTTTTGGTGTAGGATGTATATTTGAGTAAATTTAGATGAAAATAACTTCAATTTTTTGGATTGTGAAAAAAAGTTTAGTTGGAAGTGTCAAATTTTAATAAATTTATTTGAAATCAACTTCGATTTTATTGGATTTTGTCGAGTATTTTTGGTGTAGGATGTATATTTGAGTAAATTTAGATGAAAATAACTTCAATTTTTTGGATTGTGAAAAAAAATTAGTTGGAAGTGTCAAATTGTAATAAATTTAATTGAAATCAACTTGAATTATTTTGGATTTTGTTGAGTATTTTTGTTGTAGGATCTATATTTGAGTAAATTTAGATGAAAATAACTTCAATTTTTTGGATTGTGAAAAAAAATTTAGTTGGAAGTGTCAAATTTTAATAAGTTTATTTGAAATCAACTTCGATTATTTTGAATTTTGTTCAGTATTTTTGTTGTAGGATGTATTTTTGAGTAAATTTAGATGAAAATAACTACAATTTTTTGGATTGTGAAAAAAATTTGAGTTGGAAATGTCAAATTCTAATAAATTTATTTGAAACCAACTTCGATGATTCTCGACTATGTTGAGTTTTTTTGATAGAGAAGCTTAATTTGAGTAATTTCAGTTGAAATTAACGTCGATTTTTTGGATTTTGTCACGATTTTTGTTAAATTTTAATAAATTTATTTGAAATCAACTTGGATAATTTTGGAATTTGTTGAGTATTTTTGTTGTAGGATCTATATTTGAGTAAATTTAGATGAAAATAACTTCAATTTTTAGGATTGTGAAAATAATTTTAGTTGGAAGTGTCAAATTTTAATAAATTTATTTGAAATCAACTTGAATTATTTTGGATTTTGTTCAGTATTTTTGTTGTAGGAAGTATTTTTGAGTAAATTTAGATGAAAATAACGACAATTTTTTGGATTGTGAAAAAAAATTTAGTTGGAAGTGTCAAATTTTAATAAATTTATTTGAAATCAACTTCGATTGTTTTGGATTTTGTTGAGTATTTTTGTTGTAGGGTCTATATTTGAGTAAATTTAGATGAAAATAACGACAATTTTTTGGATTGTGAAAAAAAAATTTAGTTGGAAGTGTCAAATTTTAATAAATTTATTTGAAATCAACTTGAATTATTTTGGATTTTGTTGAGTATTTTTGTTGTAGAATCTATATTTGAGTAAATTTAGATGAAAATAACTTCAATTTTTTGGATTGTGAAAAAAATTTCAGTTGGAAGTGTCAAATTTTAATAAATTTATTTGAAATCAACTTCGAATATTTTTTATTTTGTTGAGCATTTTTGTTGTAGGATCTATATTTGAGTAAATTTAGATGAAAATAACTTCAATTTTTTGGATTGTGAAAAAAATTTTAGTTGGAAGTGTCAAATTTTAATAAATTTATTGGAAACCAACTTCAATTTTTTGGGATTTTGTTTCGTATTTTTGTTGTAGGGTCTATATTAGAGTAAATTTTGATGAAGATAACTTCAATTTTTTGAATTGTGAAAAAATTTTAGTTGAAAGTGTCAAATTTTAATAAATTTATTTGAAATCAACTTCGATTATTTTTTTTTTTGTTGAGCATATTTGTTATAGGATCTATACTTGAGTAAATTTAGATGAAAATAACAATAATTTTTTGGATTGTGAAAAAAATTTTAATTGGAAGTGTCAAATTTTAATAAATTTATTTGAAATCAACTTGAATTATTTTGGATTTTGTTGAGTATTGTGGTTGTAGGATCTATATTTGAGTAAATTTAGATGAAAATAACTTCAATTTTGTGGATTGTGAAAAAAATTTTAGTTGGAAGTGTCAAATTTTAATAAATTTATTTGGAATCAACTTCGATTTTTTTTTTTATTTTGTCGAGTATTTTTGGTGTAGGATGTATATTTGAGTAAATTTAGATGAAAATAACTTCAATTTTTTGGATTGTGAAAAAAAGTTTAGTTGGAAGTGTCAAATTTTAATAAATTTATTTGAAATCAACTTCGATTTTATTGGATTTTGTCGAGTATTTTTGGTGTAGGATGTATATTTGAGTAAATTTAGATGAAAATAACTTCAATTTTTTGGATTGTGAAAAAAAATTAGTTGGAAGTGTCAAATTGTAATAAATTTAATTGAAATCAACTTGAATTATTTTGGATTTTGTTGAGTATTTTTGTTGTAGGATCTATATTTGAGTAAATTTAGATGAAAATAACTTCAATTTTTTGGATTGTGAAAAAAAATTTAGTTGGAAGTGTCAAATTTTAATAAGTTTATTTGAAATCAACTTCGATTATTTTGAATTTTGTTCAGTATTTTTGTTGTAGGATGTATTTTTGAGTAAATTTAGATGAAAATAACTACAATTTTTTGGATTGTGAAAAAAATTTGAGTTGGAAATGTCAAATTCTAATAAATTTATTTGAAACCAACTTCGATGATTCTCGACTATGTTGAGTTTTTTTGATAGAGAAGCTTAATTTGAGTAATTTCAGTTGAAATTAACGTCGATTTTTTGGATTTTGTCACGATTTTTGTTAAATTTTAATAAATTTATTTGAAATCAACTTGGATAATTTTGGAATTTGTTGAGTATTTTTGTTGTAGGATCTATATTTGAGTAAATTTAGATGAAAATAACTTCAATTTTTAGGATTGTGAAAATAATTTTAGTTGGAAGTGTCAAATTTTAATAAATTTATTTGAAATCAACTTGAATTATTTTGGATTTTGTTCAGTATTTTTGTTGTAGGAAGTATTTTTGAGTAAATTTAGATGAAAATAACGACAATTTTTTGGATTGTGAAAAAAAATTTAGTTGGAAGTGTCAAATTTTAATAAATTTATTTGAAATCAACTTCGATTGTTTTGGATTTTGTTGAGTATTTTTGTTGTAGGGTCTATATTTGAGTAAATTTAGATGAAAATAACGACAATTTTTTGGATTGTGAAAAAAAAATTTAGTTGGAAGTGTCAAATTTTAAAAAATTTATTTGAAATCAACTTGAATTATTTTGGATTTTGTTGAGTATTTTTGTTGTAGAATCTATATTTGAGTAAATTTAGATGAAAATAACTTCAATTTTTTGGATTGTGAAAAAAATTTTAGTTGGAAGTGCAAATTTTAATAAATTTATTTGAAATCAACTTGAATTATTTTGGATTTTGTTGAGTATTTTTGTTGTAGGATCTATATTTGAGTAAATTTAGATAAAAATAACTTCAATTTTTTGAATTGTGAAAAAATTTTAGTTGGAAGTGTCAAATTTTAATAAATTTATTTGAAATCAACTTCGATTATTTTTTATTTTGTTGAGCATTTTTGTTATAGGATCTATACTTGAGTAAATTTAGATGAAAATAACTTTAATTTTTTGGATTGTGAAAAAAATTTTAATTGGAAGTGTCAAATTTTAATAAATTTATTTGAAACCAACTTCGAATATTTTTCATTTTGTTGAGCATTTTTGTTGTAGGATCTATACTTGAGTAAATTTAGATGAAAATAACTTCAATTTTTTGGATTGTGAAAAAAATTTCAGTTGGAAGTGTCAAATTTTAATAAATTTATTTGAAATCAACTTCGAATATTTTTTATTTTGTTGAGCATTTTTGTTGTAGGATCTATATTTGAGTAAATTTAGATGAAAATAACTTCAATTTTTTGGATTGTGAAAAAAATTTTAGTTGGAAGTGTCAAATTTTAATAAATTTATTTGAAATCAACTTGAATTATTTTGGATTTTGTTCAGTATTTTTGTTGTAGGAAGTATTTTTGAGTAAATTTAGATGAAAATAACGACAATTTTTTGGAATGTGAAAAAAAATTTTGTTGGAAGTGTCAAATTTTAATAAATTTATTTGAAATCAACTTCGATTTTTTTTGGATTTTGTCGAGTATTTTTGTTGTAGGATCTATATTTGAGTAAATTTAGATAAAAATAACTTCAATTTTTTGAATTGTGAAAAAATTTTAGTTGGAAGTGTCAAATTTTAATAAATTTATTTGAAATCAACTTCGATTATTTTTTATTTTGTTGAGCATTTTTGTTATAGGATCTATACTTGAGTAAATTTAGATGAAAATAACTTCAATTTTTTGGATTGTGAAAAAAAATTAGTTGGAAGTGTCAAATTGTAATAAATTTAATTGAAATCAACTTGAATTATTTTGGATTTTGTTGAGTATTTTTGTTGTAGGATCTATATTTGAGTAAATTTAGATGAAAATAACTTCAATTTTTTGGATTGTGAAAAAAAATTTAGTTGGAAGTGTCAAATTTTAATAAGTTTATTTGAAATCAACTTCGATTATTTTGAATTTTGTTCAGTATTTTTGTTGTAGGATGTGTTTTTGAGTAAATTTAGATGAAAATAACTACAATTTTTTGGATTGTGAAAAAAATTTGAGTTGGAAATGTCAAATTCTAATAAATTTATTTGAAACCAACTTCGATGATTCTCGACTATGTTGAGTTTTTTTGATAGAGAAGCTTAATTTGAGTAATTTCAGTTGAAATTAACGTCGATTTTTTGGATTTTGTCACGATTTTTGTTAAATTTTAATAAATTTATTTGAAATCAACTTGGATAATTTTGGAATTTGTTGAGTATTTTTGTTGTAGGATCTATATTTGAGTAAATTTAGATGAAAATAACTTCAATTTTTAGGATTGTGAAAATAATTTTAGTTGGAAGTGTCAAATTTTAATAAATTTATTTGAAATCAACTTGAATTATTTTGGATTTTGTTCAGTATTTTTGTTGTAGGAAGTATTTTTGAGTAAATTTAGATGAAAATAACGACAATTTTTTGGATTGTGAAAAAAAATTTAGTTGGAAGTGTCAAATTTTAATAAATTTATTTGAAATCAACTTCGATTGTTTTGGATTTTGTTGAGTATTTTTGTTGTAGGGTCTATATTTGAGTAAATTTAGATGAAAATAACGACAATTTTTTGGATTGTGAAAAAAAAATTTAGTTGGAAGTGTCAAATTTTAATAAATTTATTTGAAATCAACTTGAATTATTTTGGATTTTGTTGAGTATTTTTGTTGTAGAATCTATATTTGAGTAAATTTAGATGAAAATAACTTCAATTTTTTGGATTGTGAAAAAAATTTTAGTTGGAAGTGCAAATTTTAATAAATTTATTTGAAATCAACTTGAATTATTTTGGATTTCGTTGAGTATTTTTGTTGTAGGATCTATATTTGAGTAAATTTAGATAAAAATAACTTCAATTTTTTGAATTGTGAAAAAATTTTAGTTGGAAGTGTCAAATTTTAATAAATTTATTTGAAATCAACTTCGATTATTTTTTATTTTGTTGTGCATTTTTGTTATAGGATCTATACTTGAGTAAATTTAGATGAAAATAACTTTAATTTTTTGGATTGTGAAAAAAATTTTAATTGGAAGTGTCAAATTTTAATAAATTTATTTGAAACCAACTTCGAATATTTTTCATTTTGTTGAGCATTTTTGTTGTAGGATCTATACTTGAGTAAATTTAGATGAAAATACCTTCAATTTTTTGGATTGTGAAAAAAATTAGTTGGAAGTGTCAAATTGTAATAAATTTAATTGAAATCAACTTGAATTATTTTGGATTTTGTTGAGTATTTTTGTTGTAGGATCTATATTTGAGTAAATTTAGATGAAAATAACTTCAATTTTTTGAATTGTGAAAAAAAATTTAGTTGGAAGTGTCAAATTTTAATAAGTTTATTTGAAATCAACTTCGATTATTTTTAATTTTGTTCAGTATTTTTGTTGTAGGATGTATTTTTGAGTAAATTTAGATGAAAATAACTTCAATTTTTAGGATTGTGAAAATAATTTTAGTTGGAAGTGTCAAATTTTAATAAATTTATTTGAAATCAACTTGAATTATTTTGGATTTTGTTCAGTATTTTTGTTGTAGGAAGTATTTTTGAGTAAATTTAGATGAAAATAACGACAATTTTTTGGATTGTGAAAAAAAATTTTGTTGGAAGTGTCAAATTTTAATAAATTTATTTGAAATCAACTTGAATTATTTTGGATTTTGTTGAGTATTTTTGTTGTAGGATCTATATTTGAGTAAATTTAGATGAAAATAACTTCAATTTTTTGGATTGTGAAAAAAGTTTAGTTGGAAGTGTCAAATTTTAATAAATTTATTTGAAATCAACTTCGATTTTATTGGATTTTGTCGAGTATTTTTGGTGTTGGATGTATATTTGAGTAAATTTAGATGAAAATAACTTCAATTTTTTGGATTGTGAAAAAAAATTAGTTGGAAGTGTCAAATTGTAATAAATTTAATTGAAATCAACTTGAATTATTTTGGATTTTGTTGAGTATTTTTGTTGTAGGATCTATATTTGAGTAAATTTAGATGAAAATAACTACAATTTTTTGGATTGTGAAAAAAAATTTAGTTGGAAGTGTCAAATTTTAATAAGTTTATTTGAAATCAACTTCGATTATTTTGAATTTTGTTCAGTATTTTTGTTGTAGGATGTATTTTTGAGTAAATTTAGATGAAAATAACTACAATTTTTTGGATTGTGAAAAAAATTTGAGTTGGAAATGTCAAATTCTAATAAATTTATTTGAAACCAACTTCGATGATTCTCGACTATGTTGAGTTTTTTTGATAGAGAAGCTTAATTTGAGTAATTTCAGTTGAAATTAACGTCGATTTTTTGGATTTTGTCACGATTTTTGTTAAATTTTAATAAATTTATTTGAAATCAACTTGGATAATTTTGGAATTTGTTGAGTATTTTTGTTGTAGGATCTATATTTGAGTAAATTTAGATGAAAATAACTTCAATTTTTAGGATTGTGAAAATAATTTTAGTTGGAAGTGTCAAATTTTAATAAATTTATTTGAAATCAACTTGAATTATTTTGGATTTTGTTCAGTATTTTTGTTGTAGGAAGTATTTTTGAGTAAATTTAGATGAAAATAACGACAATTTTTTGGATTGTGAAAAAAAATTTAGTTGGAAGTGTCAAATTTTAATAAATTTATTTGAAATCAACTTCGATTGTTTTGGATTTTGTTGAGTATTTTTGTTGTAGGGTCTATATTTGAGTAAATTTAGATGAAAATAACGACAATTTTTTGGATTGTGAAAAAAAAATTTAGTTGGAAGTGTCAAATTTTAATAAATTTATTTTAAATCAACTTGAATTATTTTGGATTTTGTTGAGTATTTTTGTTGTAGAATCTATATTTGAGTAAATTTAGATGAAGATAACTTCAATTTTTTGAATTGTGAAAAAATTTTAGTTGAAAGTGTCAAATTTTAATAAATTTATTTGAAATCAACTTCGATTATTTTTTATTTTGTTGAGCATATTTGTTATAGGATCTATACTTGAGTAAATTTAGATGAAAATAACAATAATTTTTTGGATTGTGAAAAAAATTTTAATTGGAAGTGTCAAATTTTAATAAATTTATTTGAAATCAACTTGAATTATTTTGGATTTTGTTGAGTATTGTGGTTGTAGGATCTATATTTGAGTAAATTTAGATGAAAATAACTTCAATTTTGTGGATTGTGAAAAAAATTTTAGTTGGAAGTGTCAAATTTTAATAAATTTATTTGAAATCAACTTCGATTTTTTTTTTATTTTGTCGAGTATTTTTGGTGTAGGATGTATATTTGAGTAAATTTAGATGAAAATAACTTCAATTTTTTGGATTGTGAAAAAAAGTTTAGTTGGAAGTGTCAAATTTTAATAAATTTATTTGAAATCAACTTCGATTTTATTGGATTTTGTCGAGTATTTTTGGTGTAGGATGTATATTTGAGTAAATTTAGATGAAAATAACTTCAATTTTTTGGATTGTGAAAAAAAATTAGTTGGAAGTGTCAAATTGTAATAAATTTAATTGATATCAACTTGAATTATTTTGGATTTTGTTGAGTATTTTTGTTGTAGGATCTATATTTGAGTAAATTTAGATGAAAATAACTTCAATTTTTTGGATTGTGAAAAAAAATTTAGTTGGAAGTGTCAAATTTTAATAAGTTTATTTGAAATCAACTTCGATTATTTTGAATTTTGTTCAGTATTTTTGTTGTAGGATGTATTTTTGAGTAAATTTAGATGAAAATAACTACAATTTTTTGGATTGTGAAAAAAATTTGAGTTGGAAATGTCAAATTCTAATAAATTTATTTGAAACCAACTTCGATGATTCTCGACTATGTTGAGTTTTTTTGATAGAGAAGCTTAATTTGAGTAATTTCAGTTGAAATTAACGTCGATTTTTTGGATTTTGTCACGATTTTTGTTAAATTTTAATAAATTTATTTGAAATCAACTTGGATAATTTTGGAATTTGTTGAGTATTTTTGTTGTAGGATCTATATTTGAGTAAATTTAGATGAAAATAACTTCAATTTTTAGGATTGTGAAAATAATTTTAGTTGGAAGTGTCAAATTTTAATAAATTTATTTGAAATCAACTTGAATTATTTTGGATTTTGTTCAGTATTTTTGTTGTAGGAAGTATTTTTGAGTAAATTTAGATGAAAATAACGACAATTTTTTGGATTGTGAAAAAAAATTTAGTTGGAAGTGTCAAATTTTAATAAATTTATTTGAAATCAACTTCGATTGTTTTGGATTTTGTTGAGTATTTTTGTTGTAGGGTCTATATTTGAGTAAATTTAGATGAAAATAACGACAATTTTTTGGATTGTGAAAAAAAAATTTAGTTGGATGTGTCAAATTTTAATAAATTTATTTGAAATCAACTTGAATTATTTTGGATTTTGTAGAGTATTTTTGTTGTAGAATCTATATTTGAGTAAATTTAGATGAAAATAACTTCAATTTTTTGGATTGTGAAAAAAATTTCAGTTGGAAGTGTCAAATTTTAATAAATTTATTTGAAATCAACTTCGAATATTTTTTATTTTGTTGAGCATTTTTGTTGTAGGATCTATATTTGAGTAAATTTAGATGAAACTAACTTCAATTTTTTGGATTGTGAAAAAAATTTTAGTTGGAAGTGTCAAATTTTAATAAATTTATTGGAAACCAACTTCAATTTTTTGGGATTTTGTTTCGTATTTTTGTTGTAGGGTCTATATTAGAGTAAATTTTGATGAAGATAACTTCAATTTTTTGAATTGTGAAAAAATTTTAGTTGAAAGTGTCAAATTTTAATAAATTTATTTGAAATCAACTTCGATTATTTTTTTTTTGTTGAGCATATTTGTTATAGGATCTATACTTGAGTAAATTTAGATGAAAATAACAATAATTTTTTGGATTGTGAAAAAAATTTTAATTGGAAGTGTCAAATTTTAATAAATTTATTTGAAATCAACTTGAATTATTTTGGATTTTGTTGAGTATTGTGGTTGTAGGATCTATATTTGAGTAAATTTAGATGAAAATAACTTCAATTTTGTGGATTGTGAAAAAAATTTTAGTTGGAAGTGTCAAATTTTAATAAATTTATTTGGAATCAACTTCGATTTTTTTTTTATTTTGTCGAGTATTTTTGGTGTAGGATGTATATTTGAGTAAATTTAGATGAAAATAACTTCAATTTTTTGGATTGTGAAAAAAAGTTTAGTTGGAAGTGTCAAATTTTAATAAATTTATTTGAAATCAACTTCGATTTTATTGGATTTTGTCGAGTATTTTTGGTGTAGGATGTATATTTGAGTAAATTTAGATGAAAATAACTTCAATTTTTTGGATTGTGAAAAAAAATTAGTTGGAAGTGTCAAATTGTAATAAATTTAATTGAAATCAACTTGAATTATTTTGGATTTTGTTGAGTATTTTTGCTGTAGGATCTATATTTGAGTAAATTTAGATGAAAATAACTTCAATTTTTTGGATTGTGAAAAAAAATTTAGTTGGAAGTGTCAAATTTTAATAAGTTTATTTGAAATCAACTTCGATTATTTTGAATTTTGTTCAGTATTTTTGTTGTAGGATGTATTTTTGAGTAAATTTAGATGAAAATAACTACAATTTTTTGGATTGTGAAAAAAATTTGAGTTGGAAATGTCAAATTCTAATAAATTTATTTGAAACCAACTTCGATGATTCTCGACTATGTTGAGTTTTTTTGATAGAGAAGCTTAATTTGAGTAATTTCAGTTGAAATTAACGTCGATTTTTTGGATTTTGTCACGATTTTTGTTAAATTTTAATAAATTTATTTGAAATCAACTTGGATAATTTTGGAATTTGTTGAGTATTTTTGTTGTAGGATCTATATTTGAGTAAATTTAGATGAAAATAACTTCAATTTTTAGGATTGTGAAAATAATTTTAGTTGGAAGTGTCAAATTTTAATAAATTTATTTGAAATCAACTTGAATTATTTTGGATTTTGTTCAGTATTTTTGTTGTAGGAAGTATTTTTGAGTAAATTTAGATGAAAATAACGACAATTTTTTGGATTGTGAAAAAAAATTTAGTTGGAAGTGTCAAATTTTAATAAATTTATTTGAAATCAACTTCGATTGTTTTGGATTTTGTTGAGTATTTTTGTTGTAGGGTCTATATTTGAGTAAATTTAGATGAAAATAACGACAATTTTTTGGATTGTGAAAAAAAAATTTAGTTGGAAGTGTCAAATTTTAAAAAATTTATTTGAAATCAACTTGAATTATTTTGGATTTTGTTGAGTATTTTTGTTGTAGAATCTATATTTGAGTAAATTTAGATGAAAATAACTTCAATTTTTTGGATTGTGAAAAAAATTTTAGTTGGAAGTGCAAATTTTAATAAATTTATTTGAAATCAACTTGAATTATTTTGGATTTTGTTGAGTATTTTTGTTGTAGGATCTATATTTGAGTAAATTTAGATAAAAATAACTTCAATTTTTTGAATTGTGAAAAAATTTTAGTTGGAAGTGTCAAATTTTAATAAATTTATTTGAAATCAACTTCGATTATTTTTTATTTTGTTGAGCATTTTTGTTATAGGATCTATACTTGAGTAAATTTAGATGAAAATAACTTTAATTTTTTGGATTGTGAAAAAAATTTTAATTGGAAGTGTCAAATTTTAATAAATTTATTTGAAACCAACTTCGAATATTTTTCATTTTGTTGAGCATTTTTGTTGTAGGATCTATACTTGAGTAAATTTAGATGAAATTAACGTCGATTTTTTGGATTTTGTCACGATTTTTGTTAAATTTTAATAAATTTATTTGAAATCAACTTGGATAATTTTGGAATTTGTTGAGTATTTTTGTTGTAGGATCTATATTTGAGTAAATTTAGATGAAAATAACTTCAATTTTTAGGATTGTGAAAATAATTTTAGTTGGAAGTGTCAAATTTTAATAAATTTATTTGAAATCAACTTGAATTATTTTGGATTTTGTTCAGTATTTTTGTTGTAGGAAGTATTTTTGAGTAAATTTAGATGAAAATAACGACAATTTTTTGGATTGTGAAAAAAAATTTAGTTGGAAGTGTCAAATTTTAATAAATTTATTTGAAATCAACTTCGATTGTTTTGGATTTTGTTGAGTATTTTTGTTGTAGGGTCTATATTTGAGTAAATTTAGATGAAAATAACGACAATTTTTTGGATTGTGAAAAAAAATTTTAGTTGGAAGTGTCAAATTTTAATAAATTTATTGGAAACCAACTTCAATTTTTTGGGATTTTGTTTCGTATTTTTGTTGTAGGGTCTATATTAGAATAAATTTTGATGAAGATAACTTCAATTTTTTGAATTGTGAAAAAATTTTAGTTGAAAGTGTCAAATTTTAATAAATTTATTTGAAATCAACTTCGATTATTTTTTTTTTTGTTGAGCATATTTGTTATAGGATCTATACTTGAGTAAATTTAGATGAAAATAACAATAATTTTTTGGATTGTGAAAAAAATTTTAATTGGAAGTGTCAAATTTTAATAAATTTATTTGAAATCAACTTGAATTATTTTGGATTTTGTTGAGTATTGTGGTTGTAGGATCTATATTTGAGTAAATTTAGATGAAAATAACTTCAATTTTGTGGATTGTGAAAAAAATTTTAGTTGGAAGTGTCAAATTTTAATAAATTTATTTGGAATCAACTTCGATTTTTTTTTTATTTTGTCGAGTATTTTTGGTGTAGGATGTATATTTGAGTAAATTTAAATGAAAATAACTTCAAATTTTTGGATTGTGAAAAAAAGTTTAGTTGGAAGTGTCAAATTTTAATAAATTTATTTGAAATCAACTTCGATTTTATTGGATTTTGTCGAGTATTTTTGGTGTAGGATGTATATTTGAGTAAATTTAGATGAAAATAACTTCAATTTTTTGGATTGTGAAAAAAAATTAGTTGGAAGTGTCAAATTGTAATAAATTTAATTGAAATCAACTTGAATTATTTTGGATTTTGTTGAGTATTTTTGTTGTAGGATCTATATTTGAGTAAATTTAGATGAAAATAACTTCAATTTTTTGGATTGTGAAAAAAAATTTATTTGGAAGTGTCAAATTTTAATAAGTTTATTTGAAATCAACTTCGATTATTTTGAATTTTGTTCAGTATTTTTGTTGTAGGATGTATTTTTGAGTAAATTTAGATGAAAATAACTACAATTTTTTGGATTGTGAAAAAAATTTGAGTTGGAAATGTCAAATTCTAATAAATTTATTTGAAACCAACTTCGATGATTCTCGACTATGTTGAGTTTTTTTGATAGAGAAGCTTAATTTGAGTAATTTCAGTTGAAATTAACGTCGATTTTTTGGATTTTGTCACGATTTTTGTTAAATTTTAATAAATTTATTTGAAATCAACTTGGATAATTTTGGAATTTGTTGAGTATTTTTGTTGTAGGATCTATATTTGAGTAAATTTAGATGAAAATAACTTCAATTTTTAGGATTGTGAAAATAATTTTAGTTGGAAGTGTCAAATTTTAATAAATTTATTTGAAATCAACTTGAATTATTTTGGATTTTGTTGAGTATTTTTGTTGTAGGATCTATATTTGAGTAAATTTAGATGAAAATAACTTCAATTTTTTGGATTGTGAAAAAAAATTTAGTTGGAAGTGTCAAATTTTAATAAGTTTATTTGAAATCAACTTCGATTATTTTGAATTTTGTTCAGTATTTTTGTTGTAGGATGTATTTTTGAGTAAATTTAGATGAAAATAACTACAATTTTTTGGATTGTGAAAAAAATTTGAGTTGGAAATGTCAAATTCTAATAAATTTATTTGAAACCAACTTCGATGATTCTCGACTATGTTGAGTTTTTTTGATAGAGAAGCTTAATTTGAGTAATTTCAGTTGAAATTAACGTCGATTTTTTGGATTTTGTCACGATTTTTGTTAAATTTTAATAAATTTATTTGAAATCAACTTGGATAATTTTGGAATTTGTTGAGTGTTTTTGTTGTAGGATCTATATTTGAGTAAATTTAGATGAAAATAACTTCAATTTTTAGGATTGTGAAAATAATTTTAGTTGGAAGTGTCAAATTTTAATAAATTTATTTGAAATCAACTTGAATTATTTTGGATTTTGTTCAGTATTTTTGTTGTAGGAAGTATTTTTGAGTAAATTTAGATGAAAATAACGACAATTTTTTGGATTGTGAAAAAAAATTTAGTTGGAAGTGTCAAATTTTAATAAATTTATTTGAAATCAACTTCGATTGTTTTGGATTTTGTTGAGTATTTTTGTTGTAGGGTCTATATTTGAGTAAATTTAGATGAAAATAACGACAATTTTTTGGATTGTGAAAAAAAATTTAGTTGGAAGTTTCAAATTTTAATAAATTTATTTGAAATCAACTTGAATTATTTTGGATTTTGTTGAGTATTTTTGTTGTAGAATCTATATTTGAGTAAATTTAGATGAAAATAACTTCAATTTTTTGGATTGTGAAAAAAATTTTAGTTGGAAGTGCAAATTTTAATAAATTTATTTGAAATCAACTTGAATTATTTTGGATTTTGTTGAGTATTTTTGTTGTAGGATCTATATTTGAGTAAATTTAGATAAAAATAACTTCAATTTTTTGAATTGTGAAAAAATTTTAGTTGGAAGTGTCAAATTTTAATAAATTTATTTGAAATCAACTTCGATTATTTTTTATTTTGTTGAGCATTTTTGTTATAGGATCTATACTTGAGTAAATTTAGATGAAAATAACTTTAATTTTTTGGATTGTGAAAAAAATTTTAATTGGAAGTGTCAAATTTTAATAAATTTATTTGAAACCAACTTCGAATATTTTTCATTTTGTTGAGCATTTTTGTTGTAGGATCTATACTTGAGTAAATTTAGATGAAAATAACTTCAATTTTTTGGATTGTGAAAAAAATTTCAGTTGGAAGTGTCAAATTTTAATAAATTTATTTGAAATCAACTTCGAATATTTTTTATTTTGTTGAGCATTTTTGTTGTAGGATCTATATTTGAGTAAATTTAGATGAAAATAACTTCAATTTTTTGGATTGTGAAAAAAATTTTAGTTGGAAGTGTCAAATTTTAATAAATTTATTGGAAACCAACTTCAATTTTTTGGGATTTTGTTTCGTATTTTTGTTGTAGGGTCTATATTAGAGTAAATTTTGATGAAGATAACTTCAATTTTTTGAATTGTGAAAAAATTTTAGTTGAAAGTGTCAAATTTTAATAAATTTATTTGAAATCAACTTCGATTATTTTTTATTTTGTTGAGCATATTTGTTATAGGATCTATACTTGAGTAAATTTAGATGAAAATAACAATAATTTTTTGGATTGTGAAAAAAATTTTAATTGGAAGTGTCAAATTTTAATAAATTTATTTGAAATCAACTTGAATTATTTTGGATTTTGTTGAGTATTGTGGTTGTAGGATCTATATTTGAGTAAATTTAGATGAAAATAACTTCAATTTTGTGGATTGTGAAAAAAATTTTAGTTGGAAGTGTCAAATTTTAATAAATTTATTTGAAATCAACTTCGATTTTTTTTTTATTTTGTCGAGTATTTTTGGTGTAGGATGTATATTTGAGTAAATTTAGATGAAAATAACTTCAATTTTTTGGATTGTGAAAAAAAGTTTAGTTGGAAGTGTCAAATTTTAATAAATTTATTTGAAATCAACTTCGATTTTTTTTTTATTTTGTCGAGTATTTTTGGTGTAGGATGTATATTTGAGTAAATTTAGATGAAAATAACTTCAATTTTTTGGATTGTGAAAAAAAGTTTAGTTGGAAGTGTCAAATTTTAATAAATTTATTTGAAATCAACTTCGATTTTATTGGATTTTGTTGAGTATTTTTGTTGTAGGATCTATATTTGAGTAAATTTAGATGAAAATAACTTCAATTTTTTGGATTGTGAAAAAAAATTTAGTTGGAAGTGTCAAATTTTAATAAGTTTATTTGAAATCAACTTCGATTATTTTGAATTTTGTTCAGTATTTTTGTTGTAGGATGTATTTTTGAGTAAATTTAGATGAAAATAACTACAATTTTTTGGATTGTGAAAAAAATTTGAGTTGGAAATGTCAAATTCTAATAAATTTATTTGAAACCAACTTCGATGATTCTCGACTATGTTGAGTTTTTTTGATAGAGAAGCTTAATTTGAGTAATTTCAGTTGAAATTAACGTCGATTTTTTGGATTTTGTCACGATTTTTGTTAAATTTTAATAAATTTATTTGAAATCAACTTGGATAATTTTGGAATTTGTTGAGTATTTTTGTTGTAGGGTCTATATTTGAGTAAATTTAGATGAAAATAACTTCAATTTTTAGGATTGTGAAAATAATTTTAGTTGGAAGTGTCAAATTTTAATAAATTTATTTGAAATCAACTTGAATTATTTTGGATTTTGTTCAGTATTTTTGTTGTAGGAAGTATTTTTGAGTAAATTTAGATGAAAATAAGGACAATTTTTTGGATTGTGAAAAAAAATTTAGTTGGAAGTGTCAAATTTTAATAAGTTTATTTGAAATCAACTTCGATTATTTTGAATTTTGTTCAGTATTTTTGTTGTAGGATGTATTTTTGAGTAAATTTAGATGAAAATAACTACAATTTTTTGGATTGTGAAAAAAATTTGAGTTGGAAATGTCAAATTCTAATAAATTTATTTGAAACCAACTTCGATGATTCTCGACTATGTTGAGTTTTTTTGATAGAGAAGCTTAATTTGAGTAATTTCAGTTGAAATTAACGTCGATTTTTTGGATTTTGTCACGATTTTTGTTAAATTTTAATAAATTTATTTGAAATCAACTTGGATAATTTTGGAATTTGTTGAGTATTTTTGTTGTAGGATCTATATTTGAGTAAATGTAGATGAAAATAACTTCAATTTTTAGGATTGTGAAAATAATTTTAGTTGGAAGTGTCAAATTTTAATAAATTTATTTGAAATCAACTTGAATTATTTTGGATTTTGTTCAGTATTTTTGTTGTAGGAAGTATTTTTGAGTAAATTTAGATGAAAATAACGACAATTTTTTGGATTGTGAAAAAAAATTTAGTTGGAAGTGTCAAATTTTAATAAATTTATTTGAAATCAACTTCGATTGTTTTGGATTTTGTTGAGTATTTTTGTTGTAGGGTCTATATTTGAGTAAATTTAGATGAAAATAACGACAATTTTTTGGATTGTGAAAAAAAAATTTAGTTGGATGTGTCAAATTTTAATAAATTTATTTGAAATCAACTTGAATTATTTTGGATTTTGTAGAGTATTTTTGTTGTAGAATCTATATTTGAGTAAATTTAGATGAAAATAACTTCAATTTTTTGGATTGTGAAAAAAATTTCAGTTGGAAGTGTCAAATTTTAATAAATTTATTTGAAATCAACTTCGAATATTTTTTATTTTGTTGAGCATTTTTGTTGTAGGATCTATATTTGAGTAAATTTAGATGAAACTAACTTCAATTTTTTGGATTGTGAAAAAAATTTTAGTTGGAAGTGTCAAATTTTAATAAATTTATTGGAAACCAACTTCAATTTTTTGGGATTTTGTTTCGTATTTTTGTTGTAGGGTCTATATTAGAGTAAATTTTGATGAAGATAACTTCAATTTTTTGAATTGTGAAAAAATTTTAGTTGAAAGTGTCAAATTTTAATAAATTTATTTGAAATCAACTTCGATTATTTTTTTTTTGTTGAGCATATTTGTTATAGGATCTATACTTGAGTAAATTTAGATGAAAATAACAATAATTTTTTGGATTGTGAAAAAAATTTTAATTGGAAGTGTCAAATTTTAATAAATTTATTTGAAATCAACTTGAATTATTTTGGATTTTGTTGAGTATTGTGGTTGTAGGATCTATATTTGAGTAAATTTAGATGAAAATAACTTCAATTTTGTGGATTGTGAAAAAAATTTTAGTTGGAAGTGTCAAATTTTAATAAATTTATTTGGAATCAACTTCGATTTTTTTTTTATTTTGTCGAGTATTTTTGGTGTAGGATGTATATTTGAGTAAATTTAGATGAAAATAACTTCAATTTTTTGGATTGTGAAAAAAAGTTTAGTTGGAAGTGTCAAATTTTAATAAATTTATTTGAAATCAACTTCGATTTTATTGGATTTTGTCGAGTATTTTTGGTGTAGGATGTATATTTGAGTAAATTTAGATGAAAATAACTTCAATTTTTTGGATTGTGAAAAAAAATTAGTTGGAAGTGTCAAATTGTAATAAATTTAATTGAAATCAACTTGAATTATTTTGGATTTTGTTGAGTATTTTTGCTGTAGGATCTATATTTGAGTAAATTTAGATGAAAATAACTTCAATTTTTTGGATTGTGAAAAAAAATTTAGTTGGAAGTGTCAAATTTTAATAAGTTTATTTGAAATCAACTTCGATTATTTTGAATTTTGTTCAGTATTTTTGTTGTAGGATGTATTTTTGAGTAAATTTAGATGAAAATAACTACAATTTTTTGGATTGTGAAAAAAATTTGAGTTGGAAATGTCAAATTCTAATAAATTTATTTGAAACCAACTTCGATGATTCTCGACTATGTTGAGTTTTTTTGATAGAGAAGCTTAATTTGAGTAATTTCAGTTGAAATTAACGTCGATTTTTTGGATTTTGTCACGATTTTTGTTAAATTTTAATAAATTTATTTGAAATCAACTTGGATAATTTTGGAATTTGTTGAGTATTTTTGTTGTAGGATCTATATTTGAGTAAATTTAGATGAAAATAACTTCAATTTTTAGGATTGTGAAAATAATTTTAGTTGGAAGTGTCAAATTTTAATAAATTTATTTGAAATCAACTTGAATTATTTTGGATTTTGTTCAGTATTTTTGTTGTAGGAAGTATTTTTGAGTAAATTTAGATGAAAATAACGACAATTTTTTGGATTGTGAAAAAAAATTTAGTTGGAAGTGTCAAATTTTAATAAATTTATTTGAAATCAACTTCGATTGTTTTGGATTTTGTTGAGTATTTTTGTTGTAGGGTCTATATTTGAGTAAATTTAGATGAAAATAACGACAATTTTTTGGATTGTGAAAAAAAAATTTAGTTGGAAGTGTCAAATTTTAAAAAATTTATTTGAAATCAACTTGAATTATTTTGGATTTTGTTGAGTATTTTTGTTGTAGAATCTATATTTGAGTAAATTTAGATGAAAATAACTTCAATTTTTTGGATTGTGAAAAAAATTTTAGTTGGAAGTGCAAATTTTAATAAATTTATTTGAAATCAACTTGAATTATTTTGGATTTTGTTGAGTATTTTTGTTGTAGGATCTATATTTGAGTAAATTTAGATAAAAATAACTTCAATTTTTTGAATTGTGAAAAAATTTTAGTTGGAAGTGTCAAATTTTAATAAATTTATTTGAAATCAACTTCGATTATTTTTTATTTTGTTGAGCATTTTTGTTATAGGATCTATACTTGAGTAAATTTAGATGAAAATAACTTTAATTTTTTGGATTGTGAAAAAAATTTTAATTGGAAGTGTCAAATTTTAATAAATTTATTTGAAACCAACTTCGAATATTTTTCATTTTGTTGAGCATTTTTGTTGTAGGATCTATACTTGAGTAAATTTAGATGAAATTAACGTCGATTTTTTGGATTTTGTCACGATTTTTGTTAAATTTTAATAAATTTATTTGAAATCAACTTGGATAATTTTGGAATTTGTTGAGTATTTTTGTTGTAGGATCTATATTTGAGTAAATTTAGATGAAAATAACTTCAATTTTTAGGATTGTGAAAATAATTTTAGTTGGAAGTGTCAAATTTTAATAAATTTATTTGAAATCAACTTGAATTATTTTGGATTTTGTTCAGTATTTTTGTTGTAGGAAGTATTTTTGAGTAAATTTAGATGAAAATAACGACAATTTTTTGGATTGTGAAAAAAAATTTAGTTGGAAGTGTCAAATTTTAATAAATTTATTTGAAATCAACTTCGATTGTTTTGGATTTTGTTGAGTATTTTTGTTGTAGGGTCTATATTTGAGTAAATTTAGATGAAAATAACGACAATTTTTTGGATTGTGAAAAAAAATTTTAGTTGGAAGTGTCAAATTTTAATAAATTTATTGGAAACCAACTTCAATTTTTTGGGATTTTGTTTCGTATTTTTGTTGTAGGGTCTATATTAGAATAAATTTTGATGAAGATAACTTCAATTTTTTGAATTGTGAAAAAATTTTAGTTGAAAGTGTCAAATTTTAATAAATTTATTTGAAATCAACTTCGATTATTTTTTTTTTTGTTGAGCATATTTGTTATAGGATCTATACTTGAGTAAATTTAGATGAAAATAACAATAATTTTTTGGATTGTGAAAAAAATTTTAATTGGAAGTGTCAAATTTTAATAAATTTATTTGAAATCAACTTGAATTATTTTGGATTTTGTTGAGTATTGTGGTTGTAGGATCTATATTTGAGTAAATTTAGATGAAAATAACTTCAATTTTGTGGATTGTGAAAAAAATTTTAGTTGGAAGTGTCAAATTTTAATAAATTTATTTGGAATCAACTTCGATTTTTTTTTTATTTTGTCGAGTATTTTTGGTGTAGGATGTATATTTGAGTAAATTTAAATGAAAATAACTTCAAATTTTTGGATTGTGAAAAAAAGTTTAGTTGGAAGTGTCAAATTTTAATAAATTTATTTGAAATCAACTTCGATTTTATTGGATTTTGTCGAGTATTTTTGGTGTAGGATGTATATTTGAGTAAATTTAGATGAAAATAACTTCAATTTTTTGGATTGTGAAAAAAAATTAGTTGGAAGTGTCAAATTGTAATAAATTTAATTGAAATCAACTTGAATTATTTTGGATTTTGTTGAGTATTTTTGTTGTAGGATCTATATTTGAGTAAATTTAGATGAAAATAACTTCAATTTTTTGGATTGTGAAAAAAAATTTATTTGGAAGTGTCAAATTTTAATAAGTTTATTTGAAATCAACTTCGATTATTTTGAATTTTGTTCAGTATTTTTGTTGTAGGATGTATTTTTGAGTAAATTTAGATGAAAATAACTACAATTTTTTGGATTGTGAAAAAAATTTGAGTTGGAAATGTCAAATTCTAATAAATTTATTTGAAACCAACTTCGATGATTCTCGACTATGTTGAGTTTTTTTGATAGAGAAGCTTAATTTGAGTAATTTCAGTTGAAATTAACGTCGATTTTTTGGATTTTGTCACGATTTTTGTTAAATTTTAATAAATTTATTTGAAATCAACTTGGATAATTTTGGAATTTGTTGAGTATTTTTGTTGTAGGATCTATATTTGAGTAAATTTAGTTGAAAATAACTTCAATTTTTAGGATTGTGAAAATAATTTTAGTTGGAAGTGTCAAATTTTAATAAATTTATTTGAAATCAACTTGAATTATTTTGGATTTTGTTGAGTATTTTTGTTGTAGGATCTATATTTGAGTAAATTTAGATGAAAATAACTTCAATTTTTTGGATTGTGAAAAAAAATTTAGTTGGAAGTGTCAAATTTTAATAAGTTTATTTGAAATCAACTTCGATTATTTTGAATTTTGTTCAGTATTTTTGTTGTAGGATGTATTTTTGAGTAAATTTAGATGAAAATAACTACAATTTTTTGGATTGTGAAAAAAATTTGAGTTGGAAATGTCAAATTCTAATAAATTTATTTGAAACCAACTTCGATGATTCTCGACTATGTTGAGTTTTTTTGATAGAGAAGCTTAATTTGAGTAATTTCAGTTGAAATTAACGTCGATTTTTTGGATTTTGTCACGATTTTTGTTAAATTTTAATAAATTTATTTGAAATCAACTTGGATAATTTTGGAATTTGTTGAGTGTTTTTGTTGTAGGATCTATATTTGAGTAAATTTAGATGAAAATAACTTCAATTTTTAGGATTGTGAAAATAATTTTAGTTGGAAGTGTCAAATTTTAATAAATTTATTTGAAATCAACTTGAATTATTTTGGATTTTGTTCAGTATTTTTGTTGTAGGAAGTATTTTTGAGTAAATTTAGATGAAAATAACGACAATTTTTTGGATTGTGAAAAAAAATTTAGTTGGAAGTGTCAAATTTTAATAAATTTATTTGAAATCAACTTCGATTGTTTTGGATTTTGTTGAGTATTTTTGTTGTAGGGTCTATATTTGAGTAAATTTAGATGAAAATAACGACAATTTTTTGGATTGTGAAAAAAAATTTTAGTTGGAAGTGTCAAATTTTAATAAATTTATTGGAAACCAACTTCAATTTTTTGGGATTTTGTTTCGTATTTTTGTTGTAGGGTCTATATTAGAATAAATTTTGATGAAGATAACTTCAATTTTTTGAATTGTGAAAAAATTTTAGTTGAAAGTGTCAAATTTTAATAAATTTATTTGAAATCAACTTCGATTATTTTTTTTTTTGTTGAGCATATTTGTTATAGGATCTATACTTGAGTAAATTTAGATGAAAATAACAATAATTTTTTGGATTGTGAAAAAAATTTTAATTGGAAGTGTCAAATTTTAATAAATTTATTTGAAATCAACTTGAATTATTTTGGATTTTGTTGAGTATTGTGGTTGTAGGATCTATATTTGAGTAAATTTAGATGAAAATAACTTCAATTTTGTGGATTGTGAAAAAAATTTTAGTTGGAAGTGTCAAATTTTAATAAATTTATTTGGAATCAACTTCGATTTTTTTTTTATTTTGTCGAGTATTTTTGGTGTAGGATGTATATTTGAGTAAATTTAAATGAAAATAACTTCAAATTTTTGGATTGTGAAAAAAAGTTTAGTTGGAAGTGTCAAATTTTAATAAATTTATTTGAAATCAACTTCGATTTTATTGGATTTTGTCGAGTATTTTTGGTGTAGGATGTATATTTGAGTAAATTTAGATGAAAATAACTTCAATTTTTTGGATTGTGAAAAAAAATTAGTTGGAAGTGTCAAATTGTAATAAATTTAATTGAAATCAACTTGAATTATTTTGGATTTTGTTGAGTATTTTTGTTGTAGGATCTATATTTGAGTAAATTTAGATGAAAATAACTTCAATTTTTTGGATTGTGAAAAAAAATTTATTTGGAAGTGTCAAATTTTAATAAGTTTATTTGAAATCAACTTCGATTATTTTGAATTTTGTTCAGTATTTTTGTTGTAGGATGTATTTTTGAGTAAATTTAGATGAAAATAACTACAATTTTTTGGATTGTGAAAAAAATTTGAGTTGGAAATGTCAAATTCTAATAAATTTATTTGAAACCAACTTCGATGATTCTCGACTATGTTGAGTTTTTTTGATAGAGAAGCTTAATTTGAGTAATTTCAGTTGAAATTAACGTCGATTTTTTGGATTTTGTCACGATTTTTGTTAAATTTTAATAAATTTATTTGAAATCAACTTGGATAATTTTGGAATTTGTTGAGTATTTTTGTTGTAGGATCTATATTTGAGTAAATTTAGATGAAAATAACTTCAATTTTTAGGATTGTGAAAATAATTTTAGTTGGAAGTGTCAAATTTTAATAAATTTATTTGAAATCAACTTGAATTATTTTGGATTTTGTTGAGTATTTTTGTTGTAGGATCTATATTTGAGTAAATTTAGATGAAAATAACTTCAATTTTTTGGATTGTGAAAAAAAATTTAGTTGGAAGTGTCAAATTTTAATAAATTTATTTGCAATCAACTTCGATTTTATTGGATTTTGTCGAGTATTTTTGGTGTAGGATGTATATTTGAGTAAATTTAGATGAAAATAACGACAATTTTTTGGATTGTGAAAAAAAATTTTAGTCGGAAGTGACAAATTTTAATAAATTTATTTGAAATCAACTTGAATTATTTTGGATTTTGTTGAGTATTGTTGTTGTAGGATCTATATTTGAGTAAATTTAGATGAAAATAACTTCAATTTTTTGGACTGTGAAAAAAATTTTAGTTGCAAGTGTAAAAGTTTAATAAATTTATTTGAAACCAACTTCGATTATTTTGGATTTTGTTGAGTATTTTTGTTGTAGGATCTATATTTGAGTAAATTTAGATGAAAATAACTTTAATTTTTTGGATTGTGAATAAATTTTTAGTTGGAAGTGTCAAATTTTAATAAATTTATTTGAAATCAACTTCGATTTTTTTTTATTTTGTTGAGTATTTTTGTTGTAGGGTCTATATTTGAGTAAATTTAGATGAAAATAACTTCAATTTTTTGGATTGTGAAAAAAATTTTAGTTGGAAGTGCAAATTTTAATAAATTTATTTGAAATCAACTTGAATTATTTTGGATTTTGTTGAGTATTTTTGTTGTAGGATCTATATTTGAGTAAATTTAGATGAAAATAACTTCAATTTTTTGGATTGTGAAAAAAAATTTAGTTGGAAGTGTCAAATTTTAATAAGTTTATTTGAAATCAACTTCGATTATTTTGAATTTTGTTCAGTATTTTTGTTGTAGGATGTATTTTTGAGTAAATTTAGATGAAAATAACGACAAATTTTTGGATTGTGAAAAAAATTTGAGTTGGAAATGTCAAATTCTAATAAATTTATTTGAAACCAACTTCGATGATTCTCGACTATGTTGAGTTTTTTTGATAGAGAAGCTTAATTTGAGTAATTTCAGTTGAAATTAACGTCGATATTTTGGATTTTGTCACGATTTTTGTTAAATTTTAATAAATTTATTTGAAATCAACTTGGATAATTTTGGAATTTGTTGAGTATTTTTGTTGTAGGATCTATATTTGAGTAAATTTAGATGAAAATAACTTCAATTTTTAGGATTGTGAAAATAATTTTAGTTGGAAGTGTCAAATTTTAATAAATTTATTTGAAATCAACTTGAATTATTTTGGATTTTGTTCAGTATTTTTGTTGTAGGAAGTATTTTTGAGTAAATTTAGATGAAAATAACGACAATTTTTTGGATTGTGAAAAAAAATTTAGTTGGAAGTGTCAAATTTTAATAAATTTATTTGAAATCAACTTCGATTGTTTTGGATTTTGTTGAGTATTTTTGTTGTAGGGTCTATATTTGAGTAAATTTAGATGAAAATAACGACAATTTTTTGGATTGTGAAAAAAAAATTTAGTTGGAAGTGTCAAATTTTAATAAATTTATTTGAAATCAACTTGAATTATTTTGGATTTTGTTGAGTATTTTTGTTGTAGGATCTATATTTGAGTAAATTTAGATGAAAATAACTTCAATTTTTTGGATTGTGAAAAAAAATTTAGTTGGAAGTGTCAAATTTTAATAAGTTTATTTGAAATCAACTTCGATTATTTTGAATTTTGTTCAGTATTTTTGTTGTAGGATGTATTTTTGAGTAAATTTAGATGAAAATAACGACAAATTTTTGGATTGTGAAAAAAATTTGAGTTGGAAATGTCAAATTCTAATAAATTTATTTGAAACCAACTTCGATGATTCTCGACTATGTTGAGTTTTTTTGATAGAGAAGCTTAATTTGAGTAATTTCAGTTGAAATTAACGTCGATATTTTGGATTTTGTCACGATTTTTGTTAAATTTTAATAAATTTATTTGAAATCAACTTGGATAATTTTGGAATTTGTTGAGTATTTTTGTTGTAGGATCTATATTTGAGTAAATTTAGATGAAAATAACTTCAATTTTTAGGATTGTGAAAATAATTTTAGTTGGAAGTGTCAAATTTTAATAAATTTATTTGAAATCAACTTGAATTATTTTGGATTTTGTTCAGTATTTTTGTTGTAGGAAGTATTTTTGAGTAAATTTAGATGAAAATAACGACAATTTTTTGGATTGTGAAAAAAAATTTAGTTGGAAGTGTCAAATTTTAATAAATTTATTTGAAATCAACTTCGATTGTTTTGGATTTTGTTGAGTATTTTTGTTGTAGGGTCTATATTTGAGTAAATTTAGATGAAAATAACGACAATTTTTTGGATTGTGAAAAAAAATTTAGTTGGAAGTGTCAAATTTTAATAAATTTATTTGAAATCAACTTCGATTGTTTTGGATTTTGTTGAGTATTTTTGTTGTAGGGTCTATATTTGAGTAAATTTAGATGAAAATAACGACAATTTTTTGGATTGTGAAAAAAAAATTTAGTTGGAAGTGTCAAATTTTAATAAATTTATTTGAAATCAACTTGAATTATTTTGGATTTTGTTCAGTATTTTTGTTGTAGGAAGTATTTTTGAGTAAATTTTGATGAAAATAACGACAATTTTTTGGATTGTGAAAAAAAATTTAGTTGGAAGTGTCAAATTTTAATAAATTTATTTGAAATCAACTTGAATTATTTTGGATTTTGTTCAGTATTTTTGTTGTAGGAAGTATTTTTGAGTAAATTTAGATGAAAATAACTTCAATTTATTGGATTGTGAAAAAAAGTTTAGTTGGAAGTGTCAAATTTTAATAAATTTATTTGCAATCAACTTCGATTTTATTGGATTTTGTCGAGTATTTTTGGTGTAGGATGTATATTTGAGTAAATTTAGATGAAAATAACGACAATTTTTTGGATTGTGAAAAAAAATTTTAGTCGGAAGTGTCAAATTTTAATAAATTTATTTGAAATCAACTTGAATTATTTTGGATTTTGTTGAGTATTGTTGTTGTAGGATCTATATTTGAGTAAATTTAGATGAAAATAACTTCAATTTTTTGGACTGGGAAAAAAATTTTAGTTGCAAGTGTAAAAGTTTAATAAATTTATTTGAAACCAACTTCGATTATTTTGGATTTTGTTGAGTATTTTTGTTGTAGGATCTATATTTGAGTAAATTTAGATGAAAATAACTACAATTTTTTGGATTGTCAAAAAAATTTCAGTTTGAAGTGTCAAATTTTAATAAATTTATTTGAAATCAACTTCGATTATTTTTTATTTTGTTGAGCATTTTTGTTCTAGGATCTATATTTGAGTAAATTTAGATGAAAATAACTTAAATTTTTTGGATTGTGAAAAAATTTTAGTTGGATGTGTCAAATTATAATAAATTTATTTGAAACCAACTTCGATTTTTTTGGACGATTTTAAGTTTTTTGGATAGGGAAGCTTAATTTGAGTAATATCAGTAGAAATTAACATTGATTTTTTTTTATTTTGACAAGATTTTTGTCAAATTTTAATAATTTTTTTTTTAATCAACTTCGATTATTTTGCATTTTGTTGAGTATTTTTGTTGTAGGATCTATATTTGAGTAAATTTAGATAAAAATAACTTCAATTTTTTGAATTGTGAAAAAATTTTAGTTGGAAGTGTCAAATTTTAATAAATTTATTTGAAATCAACTTCGATTATTTTTTATTTTGTTGAGCATTTTTGTTATAGGATCTATACTTGAGTAAATTTAGATGAAAATAACTTTAATTTTTTGGATTGTGAAAAAAATTTTAATTGGAAGTGTCAAATTTTAATAAATTTATTTGAAACCAACTTCGAATATTTTTCATTTTGTTGAGCATTTTTGTTGTAGGATCTATACTTGAGTAAATTTAGATGAAAATAACTTCAATTTTTTGGATTGTGAAAAAAATTTCAGTTGGAAGTGTCAAATTTTAATAAATTTATTTGAAATCAACTTCGAATATTTTTTATTTTGTTGAGCATTTTTGTTGTAGGATCTATATTTGAGTAAATTTAGATGAAAATAACTTCAATTTTTTGGATTGTGAAAAAATTTTAGTTGGAAGTGTCAAATTTTAATAAATTTATTGGAAACCAACTTCAATTTTTTGGGATTTTGTTTCGTATTTTTGTTGTAGGGTCTATATTAGAGTAAATTTTGATGAAGATAACTTCAATTTTTTGAATTGTGAAAAAATTTTAGTTGAAAGTGTCAAATTTTAATAAATTTATTTGAAATCAACTTCGATTATTTTTTATTTTGTTGAGCATATTTGTTATAGGATCTATACTTGAGTAAATTTAGATGAAAATAACAATAATTTTTTGGATTGTGAAAAAAATTTTAATTGGAAGTGTCAAATTTTAATAAATTTATTTGAAATCAACTTCGATTTTTTTTTTATTTTGTCGAGAATTTTTGGTGTAGGATGTATATTTGAGTAAATTTAGATGAAAATAACTTCAATTTTTTGGATTGTGAAAAAAAGTTTAGTTGGAAGTGTCAAATTTTAATAAATTTATTTGAAATCAACTTCGATTTTATTGGATTTTGTCGAGTATTTTTGGTGTAGGATGTATATTTGAGTAAATTTAGATGAAAATAACTTCAATTTTTTGGATTGTGAAAAAAAATTAGTTGGAAGTGTCAAATTGTAATAAATTTAATTGAAATCAACTTGAATTATTTTGGATTTTGTTGAGTATTTTTGTTGTAGGATCTATATTTGAGTAAATTTAGATGAAAATAACTTCAATTTTTTGGATTGTGAAAAAAAATTTAGTTGGAAGTGTCAAATTTTAATAAGTTTATTTGAAATCAACTTCGATGATTCTCGACTATGTTGAGTTTTTTTGATAGAGAAGCTTAATTTGAGTAATTTCAGTTGAAATTAACGTCGATTTTTTGGATTTTGTCACGATTTTTGTTAAATTTTAATAAATTTATTTGAAATCAACTTGGATAATTTTGGAATTTGTTGAGTATTTTTGTTGTAGGATCTATATTTGAGTAAATTTAGATGAAAATAACTTCAATTTTTAGGATTGTGAAAATAATTTTAGTTGGAAGTGTCAAATTTTAATAAATTTATTTGAAATCAACTTGAATTATTTTGGATTTTGTTCAGTATTTTTGTTGTAGGAAGTATTTTTGAGTAAATTTAGATGAAAATAACGACAATTTTTTGGATTGTGAAAAAAAATTTAGTTGGAAGTGTCAAATTTTAATAAATTTATTTGAAATCAACTTCGATTGTTTTGGATTTTGTTGAGTATTTTTGTTGTAGGGTCTATATTTGAGTAAATTGAGATGAAAATAACGACAATTTTTTGGATTGTGAAAAAAAATTTAGTTGGAAGTGTCAAATTTTAATAAATTTATTTGAAATCAACTTGAATTATTTTGGATTTTGTTGAGTATTTTTGTTGTAGAATCTATATTTGAGTAAATTTAGATGAAAATAACTTCAATTTTTTGGATTGTGAAAAAAATTTTAGTTGGAAGTGCAAATTTTAATAAATTTATTTGAAATCAACTTGAATTATTTTGGATTTTGTTGAGTATTTTTGTTGTAGGATCTATATTTGAGTAAATTTTAATGAAAATAACTTCAATTTTGTGGATTGTGAAAAAAATGTTAGTTGGAAGTGTCAAATTTTAATAAATTTATTTGAAATCAACTTCGATTTTTTTTGGATTTTGTCGAGTATTTTTGGTGTAGGATGTATATTTGAGTAAATTTAGATGAAAATAACGACAATTTTTTGGATTGTGAAAAAAAATTTTAGTCGGAAGTGTCAAATTTTAATAAATTTATTTGAAATCAACTTGAATTATTTTGGATTTTGTTGAGTATTTTTGTTGTAGGATCTATATTTGAGTAAATTTAGATAAAAATAACTTCAATTTTTTGAATTGTGAAAAAATTTTAGTTGGAAGTGTCAAATTTTAATAAATTTATTTGAAATCAACTTCGATTATTTTTTATTTTGTTGAGCATTTTTGTTATAGGATCTATACTTGAGTAAATTTAGATGAAAATAACTTTAATTTTTTGGATTGTGAAAAAAATTTTAGTTGCAAGTGTAAAAGTTTAATAAATTTATTTGAAACCAACTTCGATTATTTTGGATTTTGTTGAGTATTTTTGTTGTAGGATCTATATTTGAGTAAATTTAGATGAAAATAACTACAATTTTTTGGATTGTCAAAAAAATTTCAGTTTGAAGTGTCAAATTTTAATAAATTTATTTGAAATCAACTTCGATTATTTTTTATTTTGTTGAGCATTTTTGTTCTAGGATCTATATTTGAGTAAATTTAGATGAAAATAACTTCAATTTTTTGGATTGTGAAAAAAATTTTAGTTGGATGTGTCAAATTATAATAAATTTATTTGAAACCAACTTCGATTTTTTTGGACGATGTTAAGTTTTTTGGATAGGGAAGCTTAATTTGAGTAATATCAGTAGAAATTAACATCGATTTTTTTTTATTTTGACAAGATTTTTGTCAAATTTTAATAATTTTTTTTTAATCAACTTCGATTATTTTGCATTTTGTTGAGTATTTTTGTTGTAGGATCTATATTTGAGTAAATTTAGATAAAAATAACTTCAATTTTTTGAATTGTGAAAAAATTTTAGTTGGAAGTGTCAAATTTTAATAAATTTATTTGAAATCAACTTCGATTATTTTTTATTTTGTTGAGCATTTTTGTTATAGGATCTATACTTGAGTAAATTTAGATGAAAATAACTTTAATTTTTTGGATTGTGAAAAAAATTTTAATTGGAAGTGTCAAATTTTAATAAATTTATTTGAAATCAACTTCGATTTTTTTTGGATTTTGTCGAGTATTTTTGGTGTAGGATGTATATTTGAGTAAATTTAGATGAAAATAACGACAATTTTTTGGATTGTGAAAAAAAATTTTAGTCGGAAGTGTCAAATTTTAATAAATTTATTTGAAATCAACTTGAATTATTTTGGATTTTGTTGAGTATTGTTGTTGTAGGATCTATATTTGAGTAAATTTAGATGAAAATAACTTCAATTTTTTGGACTGTGAAAAAAATTTTAGTTGCAAGTGTAAAAGTTTAATAAATTTATTTGAAACCAACTTCGATTATTTTGGATTTTGTTGAGTATTTTTGTTGTAGGATCTATATTTGAGTAAATTTAGATGAAAATAACTACAATTTTTTGGATTGTCAAAAAAATTTCAGTTTGAAGTGTCAAATTTTAATAAATTTATTTGAAATCAACTTCGATTATTTTTTATTTTGTTGAGCATTTTTGTTCTAGGATCTATATTTGAGTAAATTTAGATGAAAATAACTTCAATTTTTTGGATTGTGAAAAAAATTTTAGTTGGATGTGTCAAATTATAATAAATTTATTTGAAACCAACTTCGATTTTTTTGGACGATGTTAAGTTTTTTGGATAGGGAAGCTTAATTTGAGTAATATCAGTAGAAATTAACATCGATTTTTTTTTATTTTGACAAGATTTTTGTCAAATTTTAATAATTTTTTTTTAATCAACTTCGATTATTTTGCATTTTGTTGAGTATTTTTGTTGTAGGATCTATATTTGAGTAAATTTAGATAAAAATAACTTCAATTTTTTGAATTGTGAAAAAATTTTAGTTGGAAGTGTCAAATTTTAATAAATTTATTTGAAATCAACTTCGATTATTTTTTATTTTGTTGAGCATTTTTGTTATAGGATCTATACTTGAGTAAATTTAGATGAAAATAACTTTAATTTTTTGGATTGTGAAAAAAATTTTAATTGGAAGTGTCAAATTTTAATAAATTTATTTGAAATCAACTTCGATTTTTTTTGGATTTTGTCGAGTATTTTTGGTGTAGGATGTATATTTGAGTAAATTTAGATGAAAATAACGACAATTTTTTGGATTGTGAAAAAAAATTTTAGTCGGAAGTGTCAAATTTTAATAAATTTATTTGAAATCAACTTGAATTATTTTGGATTTTGTTGAGTATTGTTGTTGTAGGATCTATATTTGAGTAAATTTAGATGAAAATAACTTCAATTTTTTGGACTGTGAAAAAAATTTTAGTTGCAAGTGTAAAAGTTTAATAAATTTATTTGAAACCAACTTCGATTATTTTGGATTTTGTTGAGTATTTTTGTTGTAGGATCTATATTTGAGTAAATTTAGATGAAAATAACTACAATTTTTTGGATTGTCAAAAAAATTTCAGTTTGAAGTGTCAAATTTTAATAAATTTATTTGAAATCAACTTCGATTATTTTTTATTTTGTTGAGCATTTTTGTTCTAGGATCTATATTTGAGTAAATTTAGATGAAAATAACTTCAATTTTTTGGATTGTGAAAAAAATTTTAGTTGGATGTGTCAAATTATAATAAATTTATTTGAAATCAACTTCGATTATTTTTTATTTTGTTGAGCATTTTTGTTATAGGATCTATACTTGAGTAAATTTAGATGAAAATAACTTTAATTTTTTGGATTGTGAAAAAAATTTTAATTGGAAGTGTCAAATTTTAATAAATTTATTTGAAATCAACTTCGATTTTTTTTGGATTTTGTCGAGTATTTTTGGTGTAGGATGTATATTTGAGTAAATTTAGATGAAAATAACGACAATTTTTTGGATTGTGAAAAAAAATTTTAGTCGGAAGTGTCAAATTTTAATAAATTTATTTGAAATCAACTTGAATTATTTTGGATTTTGTTGAGTATTGTTGTTGTAGGATCTATATTTGAGTAAATTTAGATGAAAATAACTTCAATTTTTTGGACTGTGAAAAAAATTTTAGTTGCAAGTGTAAAAGTTTAATAAATTTATTTGAAACCAACTTCGATTATTTTGGATTTTGTTGAGTATTTTTGTTGTAGGATCTATATTTGAGTAAATTTAGATGAAAATAACTACAATTTTTTGGATTGTCAAAAAAATTTCAGTTGGAAGTGTCAAATTTTAATAAATTTATTTGAAATCAACTTCGAATATTTTTTATTTTGTTGAGCATTTTTGTTGTAGGATCTATATTTGAGTAAATTTAGATGAAAATAACTTCAATTTTTTGGATTGTGAAAAAAATTTTAGTTGGAAGTGTCAAATTTTAATAAATTTATTGGAAACCAACTTCAATTTTTTGGGATTTTGTTTCGTATTTTTGTTGTAGGGTCTATATTAGAGTAAATTTTGATGAAGATAACTTCAATTTTTTGAATTGTGAAAAAATTTTAGTTGAAAGTGGCAAATTTTAATAAATTTATTTGAAATCAACTTCGATTATTTTTTATTTTGTTGAGCATATTTGTTATAGGATCTATACTTGAGTAAATTTAGATGAAAATAACAATAATTTTTTGGATTGTGAAAAAAATTTTAATTGGAAGTGTCAAATTTTAATAAATTTATTTGAAATCAACTTGAATTATTTTGGATTTTGTTGAGTATTGTGGTTGTAGGATCTATATTTGAGTAAATTTAGATGAAAATAACTTCAATTTTGTGGATTGTGAAAAAAATTTTAGTTGGAAGTGTCAAATTTTAATAAATTTATTTGAAATCAACTTCGATTTTTTTTTTATTTTGTCGAGTATTTTTGGTGTAGGATGTATATTTGAGTAAATTTAGATGAAAATAACTTCAATTTTTTGGATTGTGAAAAAAAATTTAGTTGGAAGTGTCAAATTTTAATAAGTTTATTTGAAATCAACTTCGATTATTTTGAATTTTGTTCAGTATTTTTGTTGTAGGATGTATTTTTGAGTAAATTTAGATGAAAATAACTACAATTTTTTGGATTGTGAAAAAAATTTGAGTTGGAAATGTCAAATTCTAATAAATTTATTTGAAACCAACTTCGATGATTCTCGACTATGTTGAGTTTTTTTGATAGAGAAGCTTAATTTGAGTAATTTCAGTTGAAATTAACGTCGATTTTTTGGATTTTGTCACGATTTTTGTTAAATTTTAATAAATTTATTTGAAATCAACTTGGATAATTTTGGAATTTGTTGAGTATTTTTGTTGTAGGATCTATATTTGAGTAAATTTAGATGAAAATAACTTCAATTTTTAGGATTGTGAAAATAATTTTAGTTGGAAGTGTCAAATTTTAATAAATTTATTTGAAATCAACTTGAATTATTTTGGATTTTGTTCAGTATTTTTGTTGTAGGAAGTATTTTTGAGTAAATTTAGATGAAAATAAGGACAATTTTTTGGATTGTGAAAAAAAATTTAGTTGGAAGTGTCAAATTTTAATAAGTTTATTTGAAATCAACTTCGATTATTTTGAATTTTGTTCAGTATTTTTGTTGTAGGATGTATTTTTGAGTAAATTTAGATGAAAATAACTACAATTTTTTGGATTGTGAAAAAAATTTGAGTTGGAAATGTCAAATTCTAATAAATTTATTTGAAACCAACTTCGATGATTCTCGACTATGTTGAGTTTTTTTGATAGAGAAGCTTAATTTGAGTAATTTCAGTTGAAATTAACGTCGATTTTTTGGATTTTGTCACGATTTTTGTTAAATTTTAATAAATTTATTTGAAATCAACTTGGATAATTTTGGAATTTGTTGAGTATTTTTGTTGTAGGATCTATATTTGAGTAAATTTAGATGAAAATAACTTCAATTTTTAGGATTGTGAAAATAATTTTAGTTGGAAGTGTCAAATTTTAATAAATTTATTTGAAATCAACTTGAATTATTTTGGATTTTGTTCAGTATTTTTGTTGTAGGAAGTATTTTTGAGTAAATTTAGATGAAAATAAGGACAATTTTTTGGATTGTGAAAAAAAATTTAGTTGGAAGTGTCAAATTTTAATAAATTTATTTGAAATCAACTTCGATTGTTTTGGATTTTGTTGAGTATTTTTGTTGTAGGGTCTATATTTGAGTAAATTTAGATGAAAATAACGACAATTTTTTGGATTGTGAAAAAAAAATTTAGTTGGAAGTGTCAAATTTTAATAAATTTATTTGAAATCAACTTGAATTATTTTGGATTTTGTTGAGTATTTTTGTTGTAGAATCTATATTTGAGTAAATTTAGATGAAAATAACTTCAATTTTTTGGATTGTGAAAAAAATTTCAGTTGGAAGTGTCAAATTTTAATAAATTTATTTGAAATCAACTTCGAATATTTTTTATTTTGTTGAGCATTTTTGTTGTAGGATCTATATTTGAGTAAATTTAGATGAAAATAACTTCAATTTTTTGGATTGTGAAAAAAATTTTAGTTGGAAGTGTCAAATTTTAATAAATTTATTGGAAACCAACTTCAATTTTTTGGGATTTTGTTTCGTATTTTTGTTGTAGGGTCTATATTAGAGTAAATTTTGATGAAGATAACTTCAATTTTTTGAATTGTGAAAAAATTTTAGTTGAAAGTGGCAAATTTTAATAAATTTATTTGAAATCAACTTCGATTATTTTTTATTTTGTTGAGCATATTTGTTATAGGATCTATACTTGAGTAAATTTAGATGAAAATAACAATAATTTTTTGGATTGTGAAAAAAATTTTAATTGGAAGTGTCAAATTTTAATAATTTTTTTTTAATCAACTTCGATTATTTTGCATTTTGTTGAGTATTTTTGTTGTAGGATCTATATTTGAGTAAATTTAGATAAAAATAACTTCAATTTTTTGAATTGTGAAAAAATTTTAGTTGGAAGTGTCAAATTTTAATAAATTCATTTGAAATCAACTTCGATTATTTTTTATTTTGTTGAGCATTTTTGTTATAGGATCTATACTTGAGTAAATTTAGATGAAAATAACAATAATTTTTTGGATTGTGAAATAAATTTTAATTGGAAGTGTCAAATTTTAATAAATTTATTTGAAATCAACTTGAATTATTTTGGATTTTGTTGAGTATTGTGGTTGTAGGATCTATATTTGAGTAAATTTAGATGAAAATAACTTCAATTTTGTGGATTGTGAAAAAAATTTTAGTTGGAAGTGTCAAATTTTAATAAATTTATTTGAAATCAACTTCGATTTTTTTTTTATTTTGTCGAGTATTTTTGGTGTAGGATGTAAATTTGAGTAAATTTAGATGAAAATAACTTCAATTTTTTGGATTGTGAAAAAAAGTTTAGTTGGAAGTGTCAAATTTTAATAAATTTATTTGAAATCAACTTCGATTTTATTGGATTTTGTCGAGTATTTTTGGTGTAGGATGTATATTTGAGTAAATTTAGATGAAAATAACTTCAATTTTTTGGATTGTGAAAAAAAATTAGTTGGAAGTGTCAAATTGTAATAAATTTAATTGAAATCAACTTGAATTATTTTGGATTTTGTTGAGTATTTTTGATGTAGGATCTATATTTGAGTAAATTTAGATGAAAATAACTTCAATTTTTTGGATTGTGAAAAAAAATTTAGTTGGAAGTGTCAAATTTTAATAAGTTTATTTGAAATCAACTTCGATTATTTTGAATTTTGTTCAGTATTTTTGTTGTAGGATGTATTTTTGAGTAAATTTAGATGAAAATAACTACAATTTTTTGGATTGTGAAAAAAATTTGAGTTGGAAATGTCAAATTCTAATAAATTTATTTGAAACCAACTTCGATGATTCTCGACTATGTTGAGTTTTTTTGATAGAGAAGCTTAATTTGAGTAATTTCAGTTGAAATTAACGTCGATTTTTTGGATTTTGTCACGATTTTTGTTAAATTTTAATAAATTTATTTGAAATCAACTTGGATAATTTTGGAATTTGTTGAGTATTTTTGTTGTAGGATCTATATTTGAGTAAATTTAGATGAAAATAACTTCAATTTTTAGGATTGTGAAAATAATTTTAGTTGGAAGTGTCAAATTTTAATAAATTTATTTGAAATCAACTTGAATTATTTTGGATTTTGTTCAGTATTTTTGTTGTAGGAAGTATTTTTGAGTAAATTTAGATGAAAATAACGACAATTTTTTGGATTGTGAAAAAAAATTTAGTTGGAAGTGTCAAATTTTAATAAATTTATTTGAAATCAACTTCGATTGTTTTGGATTTTGTTGAGTATTTTTGTTGTAGGGTCTATATTTGAGTAAATTTAGATGAAAATAACGACAATTTTTTGGATTGTGAAAAAAAAATTTAGTTGGAAGTGTCAAATTTTAATAAATTTATTTGAAATCAACTTGAATTATTTTGGATTTTGTTGAGTATTTTTGTTGTAGAATCTATATTTGAGTAAATTTAGATGAAGATAACTTCAATTTTTTGAATTGTGAAAAAATTTTAGTTGAAAGTGTCAAATTTTAATAAATTTATTTGAAATCAACTTCGATTATTTTTTATTTTGTTGAGCATATTTGTTATAGGATCTATACTTGAGTAAATTTAGATGAAAATAACAATAATTTTTTGGATTGTGAAAAAAATTTTAATTGGAAGTGTCAAATTTTAATAAATTTATTTGAAATCAACTTGAATTATTTTGGATTTTGTTGAGTATTGTGGTTGTAGGATCTATATTTGAGTAAATTTAGATGAAAATAACTTCAATTTTGTGGATTGTGAAAAAAATTTTAGTTGGAAGTGTCAAATTTTAATAAATTTATTTGAAATCAACTTCGATTTTTTTTTTTTTGTCGAGTATTTTTGGTGTAGGATGTATATTTGAGTAAATTTAGATGAAAATAACTTCAATTTTTTGGATTGTGAAAAAAAGTTTAGTTGGAAGTGTCAAATTTTAATAAATTTATTTGAAATCAACTTCGATTTTATTGGATTTTGTCGAGTATTTTTGGTGTAGGATGTATATTTGAGTAAATTTAGATGAAAATAACTTCAATTTTTTGGATTGTGAAAAAAAATTAGTTGGAAGTGTCAAATTGTAATAAATTTAATTGAAATCAACTTGAATTATTTTGGATTTTGTTGAGTATTTTTGTTGTAGGATCTATATTTGAGTAAATTTAGATGAAAATAACTTCAATTTTTTGGATTGTGAAAAAAAATTTAGTTGGAAGTGTCAAATTTTAATAAGTTTATTTGAAATCAACTTCGATTATTTTGAATTTTGTTCAGTATTTTTGTTGTAGGATGTATTTTTGAGTAAATTTAGATGAAAATAACTACAATTTTTTGGATTGTGAAAAAAATTTGAGTTGGAAATGTCAAATTCTAATAAATTTATTTGAAACCAACTTCGATGATTCTCGACTATGTTGAGTTTTTTTGATAGAGAAGCTTAATTTGAGTAATTTCAGTTGAAATTAACGTCGATTTTTTGGATTTTGTCACGATTTTTGTTAAATTTTAATAAATTTATTTGAAATCAACTTGGATAATTTTGGAATTTGTTGAGTATTTTTGTTGTAGGATCTATATTTGAGTAAATTTAGATGAAAATAACTTCAATTTTTAGGATTGTGAAAATAATTTTAGTTGGAAGTGTCAAATTTTAATAAATTTATTTGAAATCAACTTGAATTATTTTGGATTTTGTTCAGTATTTTTGTTGTAGGAAGTATTTTTGAGTAAATTTAGATGAAAATAACGACAATTTTTTGGATTGTGAAAAAAAATTTAGTTGGAAGTGTCAAATTTTAATAAATTTATTTGAAATCAACTTCGATTGTTTTGGATTTTGTTGAGTATTTTTGTTGTAGGGTCTATATTTGAGTAAATTTAGATGAAAATAACGACAATTTTTTGGATTGTGAAAAAAAAATTTAGTTGGAAGTGTCAAATTTTAATAAATTTATTTGAAATCAACTTGAATTATTTTGGATTTTGTTGAGTATTTTTGTTGTAGAATCTATATTTGAGTAAATTTAGATGAAAATAACTTCAATTTTTTGGATTGTGAAAAAAATTTCAGTTGGAAGTGTCAAATTTTAATAAATTTATTTGAAATCAACTTCGAATATTTTTTATTTTGTTGAGCATTTTTGTTGTAGGATCTATATTTGAGTAAATTTAGATGAAAATAACTTCAATTTTTTGGATTGTGAAAAAAATTTTAGTTGGAAGTGTCAAATTTTAATAAATTTATTGGAAACCAACTTCAATTTTTTGGGATTTTGTTTCGTATTTTTGTTGTAGGGTCTATATTAGAGTAAATTTTGATGAAGATAACTTCAATTTTTTGAATTGTGAAAAAATTTTAGTTGAAAGTGTCAAATTTTAATAAATTTATTTGAAATCAACTTCGATTATTTTTTTTTTGTTGAGCATATTTGTTATAGGATCTATACTTGAGTAAATTTAGATGAAAATAACAATAATTTTTTGGATTGTGAAAAAAATTTTAATTGGAAGTGTCAAATTTTAATAAATTTATTTGAAATCAACTTGGATAATTTTGGAATTTGTTGAGTATTTTTGTTGTAGGATCTATATTTGAGTAAATTTAGATGAAAATAACTTCAATTTTTAGGATTGTGAAAATAATTTTAGTTGGAAGTGTCAAATTTTAATAAATTTATTTGAAATCAACTTGAATTATTTTGGATTTTGTTCAGTATTTTTGTTGTAGGAAGTATTTTTGAGTAAATTTAGATGAAAATAACGACAATTTTTTGGATTGTGAAAAAAAATTTAGTTGGAAGTGTCAAATTTTAATAAATTTATTTGAAATCAACTTCGATTGTTTTGGATTTTGTTGAGTATTTTTGTTGTAGGGTCTATATTTGAGTAAATTTAGATGAAAATAACGACAATTTTTTGGATTGTGAAAAAAAAATTTAGTTGGAAGTGTCAAATTTTAAAAAATTTATTTGAAATCAACTTGAATTATTTTGGATTTTGTTGAGTATTTTTGTTGTAGAATCTATATTTGAGTAAATTTAGATGAAAATAACTTCAATTTTTTGGATTGTGAAAAAAATTTTAGTTGGAAGTGCAAATTTTAATAAATTTATTTGAAATCAACTTGAATTATTTTGGATTTTGTTGAGTATTTTTGTTGTAGGATCTATATTTGAGTAAATTTAGATAAAAATAACTTCAATTTTTTGAATTGTGAAAAAATTTTAGTTGGAAGTGTCAAATTTTAATAAATTTATTTGAAATCAACTTCGATTATTTTTTATTTTGTTGAGCATTTTTGTTATAGGATCTATACTTGAGTAAATTTAGATGAAAATAACTTTAATTTTTTGGATTGTGAAAAAAATTTTAATTGGAAGTGTCAAATTTTAATAAATTTATTTGAAACCAACTTCGAATATTTTTCATTTTGTTGAGCATTTTTGTTGTAGGATCTATACTTGAGTAAATTTAGATGAAAATAACTTCAATTTTTTGGATTGTGAAAAAAATTTCAGTTGGAAGTGTCAAATTTTAATAAATTTATTTGAAATCAACTTCGAATATTTTTTATTTTGTTGAGCATTTTTGTTGTAGGATCTATATTTGAGTAAATTTAGATGAAAATAACTTCAATTTTTTGGATTGTGAAAAAAATTTTAGTTGGAAGTGTCAAATTTTAATAAATTTATTTGAAATCAACTTGAATTATTTTGGATTTTGTTCAGTATTTTTGTTGTAGGAAGTATTTTTGAGTAAATTTAGATGAAAATAACGACAATTTTTTGGATTGTGAAAAAAAAATTTAGTTGGAAGTGTCAAATTTTAAAAAATTTATTTGAAATCAACTTGAATTATTTTGGATTTTGTTGAGTATTTTTGTTGTAGAATCTATATTTGAGTAAATTTAGATGAAAATAACTTCAATTTTTTGGATTGTGAAAAAAATTTTAGTTGGAAGTGCAAATTTTAATAAATTTATTTGAAATCAACTTGAATTATTTTGGATTTTGTTGAGTATTTTTGTTGTAGGATCTATATTTGAGTAAATTTAGATAAAAATAACTTCAATTTTTTGAATTGTGAAAAAATTTTAGTTGGAAGTGTCAAATTTTAATAAATTTATTTGAAATCAACTTCGATTATTTTTTATTTTGTCGAGTATTTTTGTTGTAGGATCTATATTTGAGTAAATTTAGATAAAAATAACTTCAATTTTTTGAATTGTGAAAAAATTTTAGTTGGAAGTGTCAAATTTTAATAAATTTATTTGAAATCAACTTCGATTATTTTTTATTTTGTTGAGCATTTTTGTTATAGGATCTATACTTGAGTAAATTTAGATGAAAATAACTTCAATTTTTTGGATTGTGAAAAAAAATTAGTTGGAAGTGTCAAATTGTAATAAATTTAATTGAAATCAACTTGAATTATTTTGGATTTTGTTGAGTATTTTTGTTGTAGGATCTATATTTGAGTAAATTTAGATGAAAATAACTTCAATTTTTTGGATTGTGAAAAAAAATTTAGTTGGAAGTGTCAAATTTTAATAAGTTTATTTGAAATCAACTTCGATTATTTTGAATTTTGTTCAGTATTTTTGTTGTAGGATGTGTTTTTGAGTAAATTTAGATGAAAATAACTACAATTTTTTGGATTGTGAAAAAAATTTGAGTTGGAAATGTCAAATTCTAATAAATTTATTTGAAACCAACTTCGATGATTCTCGACTATGTTGAGTTTTTTTGATAGAGAAGCTTAATTTGAGTAATTTCAGTTGAAATTAACGTCGATTTTTTGGATTTTGTCACGATTTTTGTTAAATTTTAATAAATTTATTTGAAATCAACTTGGATAATTTTGGAATTTGTTGAGTATTTTTGTTGTAGGATCTATATTTGAGTAAATTTAGATGAAAATAACTTCAATTTTTAGGATTGTGAAAATAATTTTAGTTGGAAGTGTCAAATTTTAATAAATTTATTTGAAATCAACTTGAATTATTTTGGATTTTGTTCAGTATTTTTGTTGTAGGAAGTATTTTTGAGTAAATTTAGATGAAAATAACGACAATTTTTTGGATTGTGAAAAAAAATTTAGTTGGAAGTGTCAAATTTTAATAAAATTATTTGAAATCAACTTCGATTGTTTTGGATTTTGTTGAGTATTTTTGTTGTAGGGTCTATATTTGAGTAAATTTAGATGAAAATAACGACAATTTTTTGGATTGTGAAAAAAAAATTTAGTTGGAAGTGTCAAATTTTAATAAATTTATTTGAAATCAACTTGAATTATTTTGGATTTTGTTGAGTATTTTTGTTGTAGAATCTATATTTGAGTAAATTTAGATGAAAATAACTTCAATTTTTTGGATTGTGAAAAAAATTTTAGTTGGAAGTGCAAATTTTAATAAATTTATTTGAAATCAACTTGAATTATTTTGGATTTTGTTGAGTATTTTTGTTGTAGGATCTATATTTGAGTAAATTTAGATAAAAATAACTTCAATTTTTTGAATTGTGAAAAAATTTTAGTTGGAAGTGTCAAATTTTAATAAATTTATTTGAAATCAACTTCGATTATTTTTTATTTTGTTGTGCATTTTTGTTATAGGATCTATACTTGAGTAAATTTAGATGAAAATAACTTTAATTTTTTGGATTGTGAAAAAAATTTTAATTGGAAGTGTCAAATTTTAATAAATTTATTTGAAACCAACTTCGAATATTTTTCATTTTGTTGAGCATTTTTGTTGTAGGATCTATACTTGAGTAAATTTAGATGAAAATACCTTCAATTTTTTGGATTGTGAAAAAAATTTCAGTTGGAAGTGTCAAATTTTAATAAATTTATTTGAAATCAACTTCGATTATTTTTTATTTTGTTGAGCATATTTGTTATAGGATCTATACTTGAGTAAATTTAGATGAAAATAACAATAATTTTTTGGATTGTGAAAAAAATTTTAATTGGAAGTGTCAAATTTTAATAAATTTATTTGAAATCAACTTGAATTATTTTGGATTTTGTTGAGTATTGTGGTTGTAGGATCTATATTTGAGTAAATTTAGATGAAAATAACTTCAATTTTGTGGATTGTGAAAAAAATTTTAGTTGGAAGTGTCAAATTTTAATAAATTTATTTGAAATCAACTTCGATTTTTTTTTTATTTTGTCGAGTATTTTTGGTGTAGGATGTATATTTGAGTAAATTTAGATGAAAATAACTTCAATTTTTTGGATTGTGAAAAAAAGTTTAGTTGGAAGTGTCAAATTTTAATAAATTTATTTGAAATCAACTTCGATTTTATTGGATTTTGTCGAGTATTTTTGGTGTAGGATGTATATTTGAGTAAATTTAGATGAAAATAACTTCAATTTTTTGGACTGTGAAAAAAATTTTAGTTGCAAGTGTAAAAGTTTAATAAATTTATTTGAAACCAACTTCGATTATTTTGGATTTTGTTGAGTATTTTTGTTGTAGGATCTATATTTGAGTAAATTTAGATGAAAATAACTACAATTTTTTGGATTGTCAAAAAAATTTCAGTTTGAAGTGTCAAATTTTAATAAATTTATTTGAAATCAACTTCGATTATTTTTTATTTTGTTGAGCATTTTTGTTCTAGGATCTATATTTGAGTAAATTTAGATGAAAATAACTTCAATTTTTTGGATTGTGAAAAAAATTTTAGTTGGATGTGTCAAATTATAATAAATTTATTTGAAACCAACTTCGATTTTTTTGGACGATGTTAAGTTTTTTGGATAGGGAAGCTTAATTTGAGTAATATCAGTAGAAATTAACATCGATTTTTTTTTATTTTGACAAGATTTTTGTCAAATTTTAATAATTTTTTTTTTAATCAACTTCGATTATTTTGTATTTTGTTGAGTATTTTTGTTGTAGGATCTATATTTGAGTAAATTTAGATAAAAATAACTTCAATTTTTTGAATTGTGAAAAAATTTTAGTTGGAAGTGTCAAATTTTAATAAATTTATTTGAAATCAACTTCGATTATTTTTTATTTTGTTGAGCATTTTTGTTATAGGATCTATACTTGAGTAAATTTAGATGAAAATAACTTTAATTTTTTGGATTGTGAAAAAAATTTTAATTGGAAGTGTCAAATTTTAATAAATTTATTTGAAACCAACTTCGAATATTTTTCATTTTGTTGAGCATTTTTGTTGTAGGATCTATACTTGAGTAAATTTAGATGAAAATAACTTCAATTTTTTGGATTGTGAAAAAAATTTCAGTTGGAAGTGTCAAATTTTAATAAATTTATTTGAAATCAACTTCGAATATTTTTTATTTTGTTGAGCATTTTTGTTGTAGGATCTATATTTGAGTAAATTTAGATGAAAATAACTTCAATTTTTTGGATTGTGAAAAAAATTTTAGTTGGAAGTGTCAAATTTTAATAAATTTATTGGAAACCAACTTCAATTTTTTGGGATTTTGTTTCGTATTTTTGTTGTAGGGTCTATATTAGAGTAAATTTTGATGAAGATAACTTCAATTTTTTGAATTGTGAAAAAATTTTAGTTGAAAGTGTCAAATTTTAATAAATTTATTTGAAATCAACTTCGATTATTTTTTATTTTGTTGAGCATATTTGTTATAGGATCTATACTTGAGTAAATTTAGATGAAAATAACAATAATTTTTTGGATTGTGAAAAAAATTTTAGTTGGAAGTGTCAAATTTTAATAAATTTATTTGAAATCAACTTCGATTTTTTTTGGATTTTGTCGAGTATTTTTGGTGTAGGATGTATATTTGAGTAAATTTAGATGAAAATAACGACAATTTTTTGGATTGTGAAAAAAAATTTTAGTCGGAAGTGTCAAATTTTAATAAATTTATTTGAAATCAACTTGAATTATTTTGGATTTTGTTGAGTATTGTTGTTGTAGGATCTATATTTGAGTAAATTTAGATGAAAATAACTTCAATTTTTTGGACTGTGAAAAAAATTTTAGTTGCAAGTGTAAAAGTTTAATAAATTTATTTGAAACCAACTTCGATTATTTTGGATTTTGTTGAGTATTTTTGTTGTAGGATCTATATTTGAGTAAATTTAGATGAAAATAACTACAATTTTTTGGATTGTCAAAAAAATTTCAGTTTGAAGTGACAAATTTTAATAAATTTATTTGAAATCAACTTCGATTATTTTTTATTTTGTTGAGCATTTTTGTTCTAGGATCTATATTTGAGTAAATTTAGATGAAAATAACTTCAATTTTTTGGATTGTGAAAAAAATTTTAGTTGGATGTGTCAAATTATAATAAATTTATTTGAAACCAACTTCGATTTTTTTGGACGATGTTAAGTTTTTTGGATAGGGAAGCTTAATTTGAGTAATATCAGTAGAAATTAACATTTTTTTTTTATTTTGACAAGATTTTTGTCAAATTTTAATAATTTTTTTTTAATCAACTTCGATTATTTTGCATTTTGTTGAGTATTTTTGTTGTAGGATCTATATTTGAGTAAATTTAGATAAAAATAACTTCAATTTTTTGAATTGTGAAAAAATTTTAGTTGGAAGTGTCAAATTTTAATAAATTTATTTGAAATCAACTTCGATTATTTTTTATTTTGTTGAGCATTTTTGTTATAGGATCTATACTTGAGTAAATTTAGATGAAAATAACAATAATTTTTTGGATTGTGAAAAAAATTTTAATTGGAAGTGTCAAATTTTAATAAATTTATTTGAAATCAACTTGAATTATTTTGGATTTTGTTGAGTATTGTGGTTGTAGGATCTATATTTGAGTAAATTTAGATGAAAATAACTTCAATTTTGTGGATTGTGAAAAAAATTTTAGTTGGAAGTGTCAAATTTTAATAAATTTATTTGAAATCAACTTCGATTTTTTTTTTATTTTGTCGAGTATTTTTGGTGTAGGATGTAAATTTGAGTAAATTTAGATGAAAATAACTTCAATTTTTTGGATTGTGAAAAAAAGTTTAGTTGGAAGTGTCAAATTTTAATAAATTTATTTGAAATCAACTTCGATTTTATTGGATTTTGTCGAGTATTTTTGGTGTAGGATGTATATTTGAGTAAATTTAGATGAAAATAACTTCAATTTTTTGGATTGTGAAAAAAAATTAGTTGGAAGTGTCAAATTGTAATAAATTTAATTGAAATCAACTTGAATTATTTTGGATTTTGTTGAGTATTTTTGTTGTAGGATCTATATTTGAGTAAATTTAGATGAAAATAACTTCAATTTTTTGGATTGTGAAAAAAAATTTAGTTGGAAGTGTCAAATTTTAATAAGTTTATTTGAAATCAACTTCGATTATTTTGAATTTTGTTCAGTATTTTTGTTGTAGGATGTATTTTTGAGTAAATTTAGATGAAAATAACTACAATTTTTTGGATTGTGAAAAAAATTTGAGTTGGATGTGTCAAATTCTAATAAATTTATTTGAAACCAACTTCGATGATTCTCGACTATGTTGAGTTTTTTTGATAGAGAAGCTTAATTTGAGTAATTTCAGTTGAAATTAACGTCGATTTTTTGGATTTTGTCACGATTTTTGTTAAATTTTAATAAATTTATTTGAAATCAACTTGGATAATTTTGGAATTTGTTGAATATTTTTGTTGTAGGATCTATATTTGAGTAAATTTAGATGAAAATAACAATAATTTTTTGGATTGTGAAAAAAATTTTAATTGGAAGTGTCAAATTTTAATAAATTTATTTGAAATCAACTTGAATTATTTTGGATTTTGTTGAGTATTGTGGTTGTAGGATCTATATTTGAGTAAATTTAGATGAAAATAACTTCAATTTTGTGGATTGTGAAAAAAATTTTAGTTGGAAGTGTCAAATTTTAATAAATTTATTTGAAATCAACTTCGATTTTTTTTTTATTTTGTCGAGTATTTTTGGTGTAGGATGTATATTTGAGTAAATTTAGATGAAAATAACTTCAATTTTTTGGATTGTGAAAAAAAGTTTAGTTGGAAGTGTCAAATTTTAATAAATTTATTTGAAATCAACTTCGATTTTATTGGATTTTGTCGAGTATTTTTGGTGTAGGATGTATATTTGAGTAAATTTAGATGAAAATAACTTCAATTTTTTGGATTGTGAAAAAAAATTAGTTGGAAGTGTCAAATTGTAATAAATTTAATTGAAATCAACTTGAATTATTTTGGATTTTGTTGAGTATTTTTGTTGTAGGATCTATATTTGAGTAAATTTAGATGAAAATAACTTCAATTTTTTGGATTGTGAAAAAAAATTTAGTTGGAAGTGTCAAATTTTAATAAGTTTATTTGAAATCAACTTCGATTATTTTGAATTTTGTTCAGTATTTTTGTTGTAGGATGTATTTTTGAGTAAATTTAGATGAAAATAACTACAATTTTTTGGATTGTGAAAAAAATTTGAGTTGGAAATGTCAAATTCTAATAAATTTATTTGAAACCAACTTCGATGATTCTCGACTATGTTGAGTTTTTTTGATAGAGAAGCTTAATTTGAGTAATTTCAGTTGAAATTAACGTCGATTTTTTGGATTTTGTCACGATTTTTGTTAAATTTTAATAAATTTATTTGAAATCAACTTGGATAATTTTGGAATTTGTTGAGTATTTTTGTTGTAGGATCTATATTTGAGTAAATTTAGATGAAAATAACTTCAATTTTTAGGATTGTGAAAATAATTTTAGTTGGAAGTGTCAAATTTTAATAAATTTATTTGAAATCAACTTGAATTATTTTGGATTTTGTTCAGTATTTTTGTTGTAGGAAGTATTTTTGAGTAACTTTAGATGAAAATAACGACAATTTTTTGGATTGTGAAAAAAAATTTAGTTGGAAGTGTCAAATTTTAATAAATTTATTTGAAATCAACTTCGATTGTTTTGGATTTTGTTGAGTATTTTTGTTGTAGGGTCTATATTTGAGTAAATTTAGATGAAAATAACGACAATTTTTTGGATTGTGAAAAAAAAATTTAGTTGGAAGTGTCAAATTTTAATAAATTTATTTGAAATCAACTTGAATTATTTTGGATTTTGTTGAGTATTTTTGTTGTAGAATCTATATTTGAGTAAATTTAGATGAAAATAACTTCAATTTTTTGGATTGTGAAAAAAATTTTAGTTGGAAGTGTCAAATTTTAATAAATTTATTGGAAACCAACTTCAATTTTTTGGGATTTTGTTTCGTATTTTTGTTGTAGGGTCTATATTAGAGTAAATTTTGATGAAGATAACTTCAATTTTTTGAATTGTGAAAAAATTTTAGTTGAAAGTGTCAAATTTTAATAAATTTATTTGAAATCAACTTCGATTATTTTTTTTTTTGTTGAGCATATTTGTTATAGGATCTATACTTGAGTAAATTTAGATGAAAATAACAATAATTTTTTGGATTGTGAAAAAAATTTTAATTGGAAGTGTCAAATTTTAATAAATTTATTTGAAATCAACTTGAATTATTTTGGATTTTGTTGAGTATTGTGGTTGTAGGATCTATATTTGAGTAAATTTAGATGAAAATAACTTCAATTTTGTGGATTGTGAAAAAAATTTTAGTTGGAAGTGACAAATTTTAATAAATTTATTTGGAATCAACTTCGATTTTTTTTTTTATTTTGTCGAGTATTTTTGGTGTAGGATGTATATTTGAGTAAATTTAGATGAAAATAACTTCAATTTTTTGGATTGTGAAAAAAAGTTTAGTTGGAAGTGTCAAATTTTAATAAATTTATTTGAAATCAACTTCGATTTTATTGGATTTTGTCGAGTATTTTTGGTGTAGGATGTATATTTGAGTAAATTTAGATGAAAATAACTTCAATTTTTTGGATTGTGAAAAAAAATTAGTTGGAAGTGTCAAATTGTAATAAATTTAATTGAAATCAACTTGAATTATTTTGGATTTTGTTGAGTATTTTTGTTGTAGGATCTATATTTGAGTAAATTTAGATGAAAATAACTTCAATTTTTTGGATTGTGAAAAAAAATTTAGTTGGAAGTGTCAAATTTTAATAAGTTTATTTGAAATCAACTTCGATTATTTTGAATTTTGTTCAGTATTTTTGTTGTAGGATGTATTTTTGAGTAAATTTAGATGAAAATAACTACAATTTTTTGGATTGTGAAAAAAATTTGAGTTGGAAATGTCAAATTCTAATAAATTTATTTGAAACCAACTTCGATGATTCTCGACTATGTTGAGTTTTTTTGATAGAGAAGCTTAATTTGAGTAATTTCAGTTGAAATTAACGTCGATTTTTTGGATTTTGTCACGATTTTTGTTAAATTTTAATAAATTTATTTGAAATCAACTTGGATAATTTTGGAATTTGTTGAGTATTTTTGTTGTAGGATCTATATTTGAGTAAATTTAGATGAAAATAACTTCAATTTTTAGGATTGTGAAAATAATTTTAGTTGGAAGTGTCAAATTTTAATAAATTTATTTGAAATCAACTTGAATTATTTTGGATTTTGTTCAGTATTTTTGTTGTAGGAAGTATTTTTGAGTAAATTTAGATGAAAATAACGACAATTTTTTGGATTGTGAAAAAAAATTTAGTTGGAAGTGTCAAATTTTAATAAATTTATTTGAAATCAACTTCGATTGTTTTGGATTTTGTTGAGTATTTTTGTTGTAGGGTCTATATTTGAGTAAATTTAGATGAAAATAACGACAATTTTTTGGATTGTGAAAAAAAAATTTAGTTGGAAGTGTCAAATTTTAATAAATTTATTTGAAATCAACTTGAATTATTTTGGATTTTGTTGAGTATTTTTGTTGTAGAATCTATATTTGAGTAAATTTAGATGAAAATAACTTCAATTTTTTGGATTGTGAAAAAAATTTCAGTTGGAAGTGTCAAATTTTAATAAATTTATTTGAAATCAACTTCGAATATTTTTTATTTTGTTGAGCATTTTTGTTGTAGGATCTATATTTGAGTAAATTTAGATGAAAATAACTTCAATTTTTTGGATTGTGAAAAAAATTTTAGTTGGAAGTGTCAAATTTTAATAAATTTATTGGAAACCAACTTCAATTTTTTGGGATTTTGTTTCGTATTTTTGTTGTAGGGTCTATATTAGAGTAAATTTTGATGAAGATAACTTCAATTTTTTGAATTGTGAAAAAATTTTAGTTGAAAGTGTCAAATTTTAATAAATTTATTTGAAATCAACTTCGATTATTTTTTTTTTTGTTGAGCATATTTGTTATAGGATCTATACTTGAGTAAATTTAGATGAAAATAACAATAATTTTTTGGATTGTGAAAAAAATTTTAATTGGAAGTGTCAAATTTTAATAAATTTATTTGAAATCAACTTGAATTATTTTGGATTTTGTTGAGTATTGTGGTTGTAGGATCTATATTTGAGTAAATTTAGATGAAAATAACTTCAATTTTGTGGATTGTGAAAAAAATTTTAGTTGGAAGTGTCAAATTTTAATAAATTTATTTGGAATCAACTTCGATTTTTTTTTTATTTTGTCGAGTATTTTTGGTGTAGGATGTATATTTGAGTAAATTTAAATGAAAATAACTTCAATTTTTTGGATTGTGAAAAAAAGTTTAGTTGGAAGTGTCAAATTTTAATAAATTTATTTGAAATCAACTTCGATTTTATTGGATTTTGTCGAGTATTTTTGGTGTAGGATGTATATTTGAGTAAATTTAGATGAAAATAACTTCAATTTTTTGGATTGTGAAAAAAAATTAGTTGGAAGTGTCAAATTGTAATAAATTTAATTGAAATCAACTTGAATTATTTTGGATTTTGTTGAGTATTTTTGTTGTAGGATCTATATTTGAGTAAATTTAGATGAAAATAACTTCAATTTTTTGGATTGTGAAAAAAAATTTAGTTGGAAGTGTCAAATTTTAATAAGTTTATTTGAAATCAACTTCGATTATTTTGAATTTTGTTCAGTATTTTTGTTGTAGGATGTATTTTTGAGTAAATTTAGATGAAAATAACTACAATTTTTTGGATTGTGAAAAAAATTTGAGTTGGAAATGTCAAATTCTAATAAATTTATTTGAAACCAACTTCGATGATTCTCGACTATGTTGAGTTTTTTTGATAGAGAAGCTTAATTTGAGTAATTTCAGTTGAAATTAACGTCGATTTTTTGGATTTTGTCACGATTTTTGTTAAATTTTAATAAATTTATTTGAAATCAACTTGGATAATTTTGGAATTTGTTGAGTATTTTTGTTGTAGGATCTATATTTGAGTAAATTTAGATGAAAATAACTTCAATTTTTAGGATTGTGAAAATAATTTTAGTTGGAAGTGTCAAATTTTAATAAATTTATTTGAAATCAACTTGAATTATTTTGGATTTTGTTGAGTATTTTTGTTGTAGGATCTATATTTGAGTAAATTTAGATGAAAATAACTTCAATTTTTTGGATTGTGAAAAAAAATTTAGTTGGAAGTGTCAAATTTTAATAAGTTTATTTGAAATCAACTTCGATTATTTTGAATTTTGTTCAGTATTTTTGTTGTAGGATGTATTTTTGAGTAAATTTAGATGAAAATAACTACAATTTTTTGGATTGTGAAAAAAATTTGAGTTGGAAATGTCAAATTCTAATAAATTTATTTGAAACCAACTTCGATGATTCTCGACTATGTTGAGTTTTTTTGATAGAGAAGCTTAATTTGAGTAATTTCAGTTGAAATTAACGTCGATTTTTTGGATTTTGTCACGATTTTTGTTAAATTTTAATAAATTTATTTGAAATCAACTTGGATAATTTTGGAATTTGTTGAGTGTTTTTGTTGTAGGATCTATATTTGAGTAAATTTAGATGAAAATAACTTCAATTTTTAGGATTGTGAAAATAATTTTAGTTGGAAGTGTCAAATTTTAATAAGTTTATTTGAAATCAACTTCGATTATTTTGAATTTTGTTCAGTATTTTTGTTGTAGGATGTGTTTTTGAGTAAATTTAGATGAAAATAACTACAATTTTTTGGATTGTGAAAAAAATTTGAGTTGGAAATGTCAAATTCTAATAAATTTATTTGAAACCAACTTCGATGATTCTCGACTATGTTGAGTTTTTTTGATAGAGAAGCTTAATTTGAGTAATTTCAGTTGAAATTAACGTCGATTTTTTGGATTTTGTCACGATTTTTGTTAAATTTTAATAAATTTATTTGAAATCAACTTGGATAATTTTGGAATTTGTTGAGTATTTTTGTTGTAGGATCTATATTTGAGTAAATTTAGATGAAAATAACTTCAATTTTTAGGATTGTGAAAATAATTTTAGTTGGAAGTGTCAAATTTTAATAAATTTATTTGAAATCAACTTGAATTATTTTGGATTTTGTTCAGTATTTTTGTTGTAGGAAGTATTTTTGAGTAAATTTAGATGAAAATAACGACAATTTTTTGGATTGTGAAAAAAAATTTAGTTGGAAGTGTCAAATTTTAATAAATTTATTTGAAATCAACTTCGATTGTTTTGGATTTTGTTGAGTATTTTTGTTGTAGGGTCTATATTTGAGTAAATTTAGATGAAAATAACGACAATTTTTTGGATTGTGAAAAAAAAATTTAGTTGGAAGTGTCAAATTTTAATAAATTTATTTGAAATCAACTTGAATTATTTTGGATTTTGTTGAGTATTTTTGTTGTAGAATCTATATTTGAGTAAATTTAGATGAAAATAACTTCAATTTTTTGGATTGTGAAAAAAATTTTAGTTGGAAGTGCAAATTTTAATAAATTTATTTGAAATCAACTTGAATTATTTTGGATTTCGTTGAGTATTTTTGTTGTAGGATCTATATTTGAGTAAATTTAGATAAAAATAACTTCAATTTTTTGAATTGTGAAAAAATTTTAGTTGGAAGTGTCAAATTTTAATAAATTTATTTGAAATCAACTTCGATTATTTTTTATTTTGTTGTGCATTTTTGTTATAGGATCTATACTTGAGTAAATTTAGATGAAAATAACTTTAATTTTTTGGATTGTGAAAAAAATTTTAATTGGAAGTGTCAAATTTTAATAAATTTATTTGAAACCAACTTCGAATATTTTTCATTTTGTTGAGCATTTTTGTTGTAGGATCTATACTTGAGTAAATTTAGATGAAAATACCTTCAATTTTTTGGATTGTGAAAAAAATTTCAGTTGGAAGTGTCAAATTTTAATAAATTTATTTGAAATCAACTTCGAATATTTTTTATTTTGTTGAGCATTTTTGTTGTAGGATCTATATTTGAGTAAATTTAGATGAAAATAACTTCAATTTTTTGGATTGTGAAAAAAATTTTAGTTGGAAGTGTCAAATTTTAATAAATTTATTGGAAACCAACTTCAATTTTTTGGGATTTTGTTTCGTATTTTTGTTGTAGGGTCTATATTAGAGTAAATTTTGATGAAGATAACTTCAATTTTTTGAATTGTGAAAAAATTTTAGTTGAAAGTGTCAAATTTTAATAAATTTATTTGAAATCAACTTCGATTATTTTTTATTTTGTTGAGCATATTTGTTATAGGATCTATACTTGAGTAAATTTAGATGAAAATAACAATAATTTTTTGGATTGTGAAAAAAATTTTAATTGGAAGTGTCAAATTTTAATAAATTTATTTGAAATCAACTTGAATTATTTTGGATTTTGTTGAGTATTGTGGTTGTAGGATCTATATTTGAGTAAATTTAGATGAAAATAACTTCAATTTTGTGGATTGTGAAAAAAATTTTAGTTGGAAGTGTCAAATTTTAATAAATTTATTTGAAATCAATTTCGATTTTTTTTTTATTTTGTCGAGTATTTTTGGTGTAGGATGTATATTTGAGTAAATTTAGATGAAAATAACTTCAATTTTTTGGATTGTGAAAAAAAGTTTAGTTGGAAGTGTCAAATTTTAATAAATTTATTTGAAATCAACTTCGATTTTATTGGATTTTGTCGAGTATTTTTGGTGTTGGATGTATATTTGAGTAAATTTAGATGAAAATAACTTCAATTTTTTGGATTGTGAAAAAAATTAGTTGGAAGTGTCAAATTGTAATAAATTTAATTGAAATCAACTTGAATTATTTTGGATTTTGTTGAGTATTTTTGTTGTAGGATCTATATTTGAGTAAATTTAGATGAAAATAACTTCAATTTTTTGAATTGTGAAAAAAAATTTAGTTGGAAGTGTCAAATTTTAATAAGTTTATTTGAAATCAACTTCGATTATTTTTAATTTTGTTCAGTATTTTTGTTGTAGGATGTATTTTTGAGTAAATTTAGATGAAAATAACTTCAATTTTTAGGATTGTGAAAATAATTTTAGTTGGAAGTGTCAAATTTTAATAAATTTATTTGAAATCAACTTGAATTATTTTGGATTTTGTTCAGTATTTTTGTTGTAGGAAGTATTTTTGAGTAAATTTAGATGAAAATAACGACAATTTTTTGGATTGTGAAAAAAAATTTTGTTGGAAGTGTCAAATTTTAATAAATTTATTTGAAATCAACTTCGATTTTTTTTGGATTTTGTCGAGTATTTTTGGTGTAGGATGTATATTTGAGTAAATTTAGATGAAAATAACTTCAATTTATTGGATTGTGAAAAAAAGTTTAGTTGGAAGTGTCAAATTTTAATAAATTTATTTGCAATCAACTTCGATTTTATTGGATTTTGTCGAGTATTTTTGGTGTAGGATGTATATTTGAGTAAATTTAGATGAAAATAACGACAATTTTTTGGATTGTGAAAAAAAATTTTAGTTGGAAGTGTCAAATTTTAATAAATTTATTTGAAATCAACTTGAATTATTTTGGATTTTGTTGAGTATTTTTGTTGTAGGATCTATATTTGAGTAAATTTAGATGAAAATAACTTCAATTTTTTGGATTGTGAAAAAAGTTTAGTTGGAAGTGTCAAATTTTAATAAATTTATTTGAAATCAACTTCGATTTTATTGGATTTTGTCGAGTATTTTTGGTGTAGGATGTATATTTGAGTAAATTTAGATGAAAATAACTTCAATTTTTTGGATTGTGAAAAAAATTTTAGTTGGAAGTGCAAATTTTAATAAATTTATTTGAAATCAACTTGAATTATTTTGGATTTCGTTGAGTATTTTTGTTGTAGGATCTATATTTGAGTAAATTTAGATAAAAATAACTTCAATTTTTTGAATTGTGAAAAAATTTTAGTTGGAAGTGTCAAATTTTAATAAATTTATTTGAAATCAACTTCGATTATTTTTTATTTTGTTGTGCATTTTTGTTATAGGATCTATACTTGAGTAAATTTAGATGAAAATAACTTTAATTTTTTGGATTGTGAAAAAAATTTTAATTGGAAGTGTCAAATTTTAATAAATTTATTTGAAACCAACTTCGAATATTTTTCATTTTGTTGAGCATTTTTGTTGTAGGATCTATACTTGAGTAAATTTAGATGAAAATACCTTCAATTTTTTGGATTGTGAAAAAAATTTCAGTTGGAAGTGTCAAATTTTAATAAATTTATTTGAAATCAACTTCGAATATTTTTTATTTTGTTGAGCATTTTTGTTGTAGGATCTATATTTGAGTAAATTTAGATGAAAATAACTTCAATTTTTTGGATTGTGAAAAAAATTTTAGTTGGAAGTGTCAAATTTTAATAAATTTATTGGAAACCAACTTCAATTTTTTGGGATTTTGTTTCGTATTTTTGTTGTAGGGTCTATATTAGAGTAAATTTTGATGAAGATAACTTCAATTTTTTGAATTGTGAAAAAATTTTAGTTGAAAGTGTCAAATTTTAATAAATTTATTTGAAATCAACTTCGATTATTTTTTATTTTGTTGAGCATATTTGTTATAGGATCTATACTTGAGTAAATTTAGATGAAAATAACAATAATTTTTTGGATTGTGAAAAAAATTTTAATTGGAAGTGTCAAATTTTAATAAATTTATTTGAAATCAACTTGAATTATTTTGGATTTTGTTGAGTATTGTGGTTGTAGGATCTATATTTGAGTAAATTTAGATGAAAATAACTTCAATTTTGTGGATTGTGAAAAAAATTTTAGTTGGAAGTGTCAAATTTTAATAAATTTATTTGAAATCAATTTCGATTTTTTTTTTATTTTGTCGAGTATTTTTGGTGTAGGATGTATATTTGAGTAAATTTAGATGAAAATAACTTCAATTTTTTGGATTGTGAAAAAAAGTTTAGTTGGAAGTGTCAAATTTTAATAAATTTATTTGAAATCAACTTCGATTTTATTGGATTTTGTCGAGTATTTTTGGTGTTGGATGTATATTTGAGTAAATTTAGATGAAAATAACTTCAATTTTTTGGATTGTGAAAAAAATTAGTTGGAAGTGTCAAATTGTAATAAATTTAATTGAAATCAACTTGAATTATTTTGGATTTTGTTGAGTATTTTTGTTGTAGGATCTATATTTGAGTAAATTTAGATGAAAATAACTTCAATTTTTTGAATTGTGAAAAAAAATTTAGTTGGAAGTGTCAAATTTTAATAAGTTTATTTGAAATCAACTTCGATTATTTTTAATTTTGTTCAGTATTTTTGTTGTAGGATGTATTTTTGAGTAAATTTAGATGAAAATAACTTCAATTTTTAGGATTGTGAAAATAATTTTAGTTGGAAGTGTCAAATTTTAATAAATTTATTTGAAATCAACTTGAATTATTTTGGATTTTGTTCAGTATTTTTGTTGTAGGAAGTATTTTTGAGTAAATTTAGATGAAAATAACGACAATTTTTTGGATTGTGAAAAAAAATTTTGTTGGAAGTGTCAAATTTTAATAAATTTATTTGAAATCAACTTCGATTTTTTTTGGATTTTGTCGAGTATTTTTGGTGTAGGATGTATATTTGAGTAAATTTAGATGAAAATAACTTCAATTTATTGGATTGTGAAAAAAAGTTTAGTTGGAAGTGTCAAATTTTAATAAATTTATTTGCAATCAACTTCGATTTTATTGGATTTTGTCGAGTATTTTTGGTGTAGGATGTATATTTGAGTAAATTTAGATGAAAATAACGACAATTTTTTGGATTGTGAAAAAAAATTTTAGTTGGAAGTGTCAAATTTTAATAAATTTATTTGAAATCAACTTGAATTATTTTGGATTTTGTTGAGTATTTTTGTTGTAGGATCTATATTTGAGTAAATTTAGATGAAAATAACTTCAATTTTTTGGATTGTGAAAAAAGTTTAGTTGGAAGTGTCAAATTTTAATAAATTTATTTGAAATCAACTTCGATTTTATTGGATTTTGTCGAGTATTTTTGGTGTAGGATGTATATTTGAGTAAATTTAGATGAAAATAACTTCAATTTTTTGGATTGTGAAAAAAAGTTTAGTTGGAAGTGTCAAATTTTAATAAATTTATTTGAAATCAACTTCGATTTTATTGGATTTTGTCGAGTATTTTTGGTGTAGGATGTATATTTGAGTAAATTTAGATGAAAATAACTTCAATTTTTTGGATTGTGAAAAAAAATTAGTTGGAAGTGTCAAATTGTAATAAATTTAATTGAAATCAACTTGAATTATTTTGGATTTTGTTGAGTATTTTTGTTGTAGGATCTATATTTGAGTAAATTTAGATGAAAATAACTTCAATTTTTTGGATTGTGAAAAAAAATTTAGTTGGAAGTGTCAAATTTTAATAAGTTTATTTGAAATCAACTTCGATTATTTTGAATTTTGTTCAGTATTTTTGTTGTAGGATGTATTTTTGAGTAAATTTAGATGAAAATAACTACAATTTTTTGGATTGTGAAAAAAATTTGAGTTGGAAATGTCAAATTCTAATAAATTTATTTGAAACCAACTTCGATGATTCTCGACTATGTTGAGTTTTTTTGATAGAGAAGCTTAATTTGAGTAATTTCAGTTGAAATTAACGTCGATTTTTTGGATTTTGTCACGATTTTTGTTAAATTTTAATAAATTTATTTGAAATCAACTTGGATAATTTTGGAATTTGTTGAGTATTTTTGTTGTAGGATCTATATTTGAGTAAATTTAGATGAAAATAACTTCAATTTTTTGGATTGTGAAAAAAATTTCAGTTGGAAGTGTCAAATTTTAATAAATTTATTTGAAATCAACTTCGAATATTTTTTATTTTGTTGAGCATTTTTGTTGTAGGATCTATATTTGAGTAAATTTAGATGAAAATAACTTCAATTTTTTGGATTGTGAAAAAAATTTTAGTTGGAAGTGTCAAATTTTAATAAATTTATTGGAAACCAACTTCAATTTTTTGGGATTTTGTTTCGTATTTTTGTTGTAGGGTCTATATTAGAGTAAATTTTGATGAAGATAACTTCAATTTTTTGAATTGTGAAAAAATTTTAGTTGAAAGTGTCAAATTTTAATAAATTTATTTGAAATCAACTTCGATTATTTTTTATTTTGTTGAGCATATTTGTTATAGGATCTATACTTGAGTAAATTTAGATGAAAATAACAATAATTTTTTGGATTGTGAAAAAAATTTTAATTGGAAGTGTCAAATTTTAATAAATTTATTTGAAATCAACTTGAATTATTTTGGATTTTGTTGAGTATTGTGGTTGTAGGATCTATATTTGAGTAAATTTAGATGAAAATAACTTCAATTTTGTGGATTGTGAAAAAAAATTTAGTTGGAAGTGTCAAATTTTAATAAGTTTATTTGAAATCAACTTCGATTATTTTTAATTTTGTTCAGTATTTTTGTTGTAGGATGTATTTTTGAGTAAATTTAGATGAAAATAACTTCAATTTTTAGGATTGTGAAAATAATTTTAGTTGGAAGTGTCAAATTTTAATAAATTTATTTGAAATCAACTTCGATTTTATTGGATTTTGTCGAGTATTTTTGGTGTTGGATGTATATTTGAGTAAATTTAGATGAAAATAACTTCAATTTTTTGGATTGTGAAAAAAATTAGTTGGAAGTGTCAAATTGTAATAAATTTAATTGAAATCAACTTGAATTATTTTGGATTTTGTTGAGTATTTTTGTTGTAGGATCTATATTTGAGTAAATTTAGATGAAAATAACTTCAATTTTTTGAATTGTGAAAAAAAATTTAGTTGGAAGTGTCAAATTTTAATAAGTTTATTTGAAATCAACTTCGATTATTTTTAATTTTGTTCAGTATTTTTGTTGTAGGATGTATTTTTGAGTAAATTTAGATGAAAATAACTTCAATTTTTAGGATTGTGAAAATAATTTTAGTTGGAAGTGTCAAATTTTAATAAATTTATTTGAAATCAACTTGAATTATTTTGGATTTTGTTCAGTATTTTTGTTGTAGGAAGTATTTTTGAGTAAATTTAGATGAAAATAACGACAATTTTTTGGATTGTGAAAAAAAATTTTGTTGGAAGTGTCAAATTTTAATAAATTTATTTGAAATCAACTTCGATTTTTTTTGGATTTTGTCGAGTATTTTTGGTGTAGGATGTATATTTGAGTAAATTTAGATGAAAATAACTTCAATTTATTGGATTGTGAAAAAAAGTTTAGTTGGAAGTGTCAAATTTTAATAAATTTATTTGCAATCAACTTCGATTTTATTGGATTTTGTCGAGTATTTTTGGTGTAGGATGTATATTTGAGTAAATTTAGATGAAAATAACGACAATTTTTTGGATTGTGAAAAAAAATTTTAGTTGGAAGTGTCAAATTTTAATAAATTTATTTGAAATCAACTTGAATTATTTTGGATTTTGTTGAGTATTTTTGTTGTAGGATCTATATTTGAGTAAATTTAGATGAAAATAACTTCAATTTTTTGAATTGTGAAAAAATTTTAGTTGGAAGTGTCAAATTTTAATAAATTTATTTGAAATCAACTTCGATTATTTTTTATTTTGTTGAGCATTTTTGTTATAGGATCTATACTTGAGTAAATTTAGATGAAAATAACTTTAATTTTTTGGATTGTGAAAAAAATTTTAATTGGAAGTGTCAAATTTTAATAAATTTATTTGAAACCAACTTCGAATATTTTTCATTTTGTTGAGCATTTTTGTTGTAGGATCTATACTTGAGTAAATTTAGATGAAAATAACTTCAATTTTTTGGATTGTGAAAAAAATTTCAGTTGGAAGTGTCAAATTTTAATAAATTTATTTGAAATCAACTTCGAATATTTTTTATTTTGTTGAGCATTTTTGTTGTAGGATCTATATTTGAGTAAATTTAGATGAAATTAACGTCGATTTTTTGGATTTTGTCACGATTTTTGTTAAATTTTAATAAATTTATTTGAAATCAACTTGGATAATTTTGGAATTTGTTGAGTATTTTTGTTGTAGGATCTATATTTGAGTAAATTTAGATGAAAATAACTTCAATTTTTAGGATTGTGAAAATAATTTTAGTTGGAAGTGTCAAATTTTAATAAATTTATTTGAAATCAACTTGAATTATTTTGGATTTTGTTCAGTATTTTTGTTGTAGGAAGTATTTTTGAGTAAATTTAGATGAAAATAACGACAATTTTTTGGATTGTGAAAAAAAATTTAGTTGGAAGTGTCAAATTTTAATAAATTTATTTGAAATCAACTTCGATTGTTTTGGATTTTGTTGAGTATTTTTGTTGTAGGGTCTATATTTGAGTAAATTTAGATGAAAATAACGACAATTTTTTGGATTGTGAAAAAAAAATTTAGTTGGAAGTGTCAAATTTTAATAAATTTATTTGAAATCAACTTGAATTATTTTGGATTTTGTTGAGTATTTTTGTTGTAGAATCTATATTTGAGTAAATTTAGATGAAAATAACTTCAATTTTTTGGATTGTGAAAAAAATTTCAGTTGGAAGTGTCAAATTTTAATAAATTTATTTGAAATCAACTTCGAATATTTTTTATTTTGTTGAGCATTTTTGTTGTAGGATCTATATTTGAGTAAATTTAGATGAAAATAACTTCAATTTTTTGGATTGTGAAAAAAATTTTAGTTGGAAGTGTCAAATTTTAATAAATTTATTGGAAACCAACTTCAATTTTTTGGGATTTTGTTTCGTATTTTTGTTGTAGGGTCTATATTAGAGTAAATTTTGATGAAGATAACTTCAATTTTTTGAATTGTGAAAAAATTTTAGTTGAAAGTGTCAAATTTTAATAAATTTATTTGAAATCAACTTCGATTATTTTTTTTTTTGTTGAGCATATTTGTTATAGGATCTATACTTGAGTAAATTTAGATGAAAATAACAATAATTTTTTGGATTGTGAAAAAAATTTTAATTGGAAGTGTCAAATTTTAATAAATTTATTTGAAATCAACTTGAATTATTTTGGATTTTGTTGAGTATTGTGGTTGTAGGATCTATATTTGAGTAAATTTAGATGAAAATAACTTCAATTTTGTGGATTGTGAAAAAAATTTTAGTTGGAAGTGTCAAATTTTAATAAATTTATTTGGAATCAACTTCGATTTTTTTTTTATTTTGTCGAGTATTTTTGGTGTAGGATGTATATTTGAGTAAATTTAGATGAAAATAACTTCAATTTTTTGGATTGTGAAAAAAAATTAGTTGGAAGTGTCAAATTTTAATAAATTTATTTGAAATCAACTTCGATTTTATTGGATTTTGTCGAGTATTTTTGGTGTAGGATGTATATTTGAGTAAATTTAGATGAAAATAACTTCAATTTTTTGGATTGTGAAAAAAAATTAGTTGGAAGTGTCAAATTGTAATAAATTTAATTGAAATCAACTTGAATTATTTTGGATTTTGTTGAGTATTTTTGTTGTAGGATCTATATTTGAGTAAATTTAGATGAAAATAACTTCAATTTTTTGGATTGTGAAAAAAAATTTAGTTGGAAGTGTCAAATTTTAATAAGTTTATTTGAAATCAACTTCGATTATTTTGAATTTTGTTCAGTATTTTTGTTGTAGGATGTATTTTTGAGTAAATTTAGATGAAAATAACTACAATTTTTTGGATTGTGAAAAAAATTTGAGTTGGAAATGTCAAATTCTAATAAATTTATTTGAAACCAACTTCGATGATTCTCGACTATGTTGAGTTTTTTTGATAGAGAAGCTTAATTTGAGTAATTTCAGTTGAAATTAACGTCGATTTTTTGGATTTTGTCACGATTTTTGTTAAATTTTAATAAATTTATTTGAAATCAACTTGGATAATTTTGGAATTTGTTGAGTATTTTTGTTGTAGGATCTATATTTGAGTAAATTTAGATGAAAATAACTTCAATTTTTAGGATTGTGAAAATAATTTTAGTTGGAAGTGTCAAATTTTAATAAATTTATTTGAAATCAACTTGAATTATTTTGGATTTTGTTGAGTATTTTTGTTGTAGGATCTATATTTGAGTAAATTTAGATGAAAATAACTTCAATTTTTTGGATTGTGAAAAAAAATTTAGTTGGAAGTGTCAAATTTTAATAAGTTTATTTGAAATCAACTACGATTATTTTGAATTTTGTTCAGTATTTTTGTTGTAGGATGTATTTTTGAGTAAATTTAGATGAAAATAACTACAATTTTTTGGATTGTGAAAAAAATTTGAGTTGGAAATGTCAAATTCTAATAAATTTATTTGAAACCAACTTCGATGATTCTCGACTATGTTGAGTTTTTTTGATAGAGAAGCTTAATTTGAGTAATTTCAGTTGAAATTAACGTCGATTTTTTGGATTTTGTCACGATTTTTGTTAAATTTTAATAAATTTATTTGAAATCAACTTGGATAATTTTGGAATTTGTTGAGTGTTTTTGTTGTAGGATCTATATTTGAGTAAATTTAGATGAAAATAACTTCAATTTTTAGGATTGTGAAAATAATTTTAGTTGGAAGTGTCAAATTTTAATAAATTTATTTGAAATCAACTTGAATTATTTTGGATTTTGTTCAGTATTTTTGTTGTAGGAAGTATTTTTGAGTAAATTTAGATGAAAATAACGACAATTTTTTGGATTGTGAAAAAAAATTTAGTTGGAAGTGTCAAATTTTAATAAATTTATTTGAAATCAACTTCGATTGTTTTGGATTTTGTTGAGTATTTTTGTTGTAGGGTCTATATTTGAGTAAATTTAGATGAAAATAACGACAATTTTTTGGATTGTGAAAAAAAAATTTAGTTGGAAGTGTCAAATTTTAATAAATTTATTTGAAATCAACTTGAATTATTTTGGATTTTGTTGAGTATTTTTGTTGTAGAATCTATATTTGAGTAAATTTAGATGAAAATAACTTCAATTTTTTGGATTGTGAAAAAAATTTCAGTTGGAAGTGTCAAATTTTAATAAATTTATTTGAAATCAACTTCGAATATTTTTTATTTTGTTGAGCATTTTTGTTGTAGGATCTATATTTGAGTAAATTTAGATGAAAATAACTTCAATTTTTTGGATTGTGAAAAAAATTTTAGTTGGAAGTGTCAAATTTTAATAAATTTATTGGAAACCAACTTCAATTTTTTGGGATTTTGTTTCGTATTTTTGTTGTAGGGTCTATATTAGAGTAAATTTTGATGAAGATAACTTCAATTTTTTGAATTGTGAAAAAATTTTAGTTGAAAGTGTCAAATTTTAATAAATTTATTTGAAATCAACTTCGATTATTTTTTTTTTTGTTGAGCATATTTGTTATAGGATCTATACTTGAGTAAATTTAGATGAAAATAACAATAATTTTTTGGATTGTGAAAAAAATTTTAATTGGAAGTGTCAAATTTTAATAAATTTATTTGAAATCAACTTGAATTATTTTGGATTTTGTTGAGTATTGTGGTTGTAGGATCTATATTTGAGTAAATTTAGATGAAAATAACTTCAATTTTGTGGATTGTGAAAAAAATTTTAGTTGGAAGTGTCAAATTTTAATAAATTTATTTGGAATCAACTTCGATTTTTTTTTTATTTTGTCGAGTATTTTTGGTGTAGGATGTATATTTGAGTAAATTTAAATGAAAATAACTTCAATTTTTTGGATTGTGAAAAAAAGTTTAGTTGGAAGTGTCAAATTTTAATAAATTTATTTGAAATCAACTTCGATTTTATTGGATTTTGTCGAGTATTTTTGGTGTAGGATGTATATTTGAGTAAATTTAGATGAAAATAACTTCAATTTTTTGGATTGTGAAAAAAAATTAGTTGGAAGTGTCAAATTGTAATAAATTTAATTGAAATCAACTTGAATTATTTTGGATTTTGTTGAGTATTTTTGTTGTAGGATCTATATTTGAGTAAATTTAGATGAAAATAACTTCAATTTTTTGGATTGTGAAAAAAAATTTAGTTGGAAGTGTCAAATTTTAATAAGTTTATTTGAAATCAACTTCGATTATTTTGAATTTTGTTCAGTATTTTTGTTGTAGGATGTATTTTTGAGTAAATTTAGATGAAAATAACTACAATTTTTTGGATTGTGAAAAAAATTTGAGTTGGAAATGTCAAATTCTAATAAATTTATTTGAAACCAACTTCGATGATTCTCGACTATGTTGAGTTTTTTTGATAGAGAAGCTTAATTTGAGTAATTTCAGTTGAAATTAACGTCGATTTTTTGGATTTTGTCACGATTTTTGTTAAATTTTAATAAATTTATTTGAAATCAACTTGGATAATTTTGGAATTTGTTGAGTGTTTTTGTTGTAGGATCTATATTTGAGTAAATTTAGATGAAAATAACTTCAATTTTTAGGATTGTGAAAATAATTTTAGTTGGAAGTGTCAAATTTTAATAAATTTATTTGAAATCAACTTGAATTATTTTGGATTTTGTTCAGTATTTTTGTTGTAGGCAGTATTTTTGAGTAAATTTAGATGAAAATAACGACAATTTTTTGGATTGTGAAAAAAAATTTAGTTGGAAGTGTCAAATTTTAATAAATTTATTTGAAATCAACTTCGATTGTTTTGGATTTTGTTGAGTATTTTTGTTGTAGGGTCTATATTTGAGTAAATTTAGATGAAAATAACGACAATTTTTTGGATTGTGAAAAAAAATTTAGTTGGAAGTGTCAAATTTTAATAAATTTATTTGAAATCAACTTGAATTATTTTGGATTTTGTTGAGTATTTTTGTTGTAGAATCTATATTTGAGTAAATTTAGATGAAAATAACTTCAATTTTTTGGATTGTGAAAAAAATTTTAGTTGGAAGTGCAAATTTTAATAAATTTATTTGAAATCAACTTGAATTATTTTGGATTTTGTTGAGTATTTTTGTTGTAGGATCTATATTTGAGTAAATTTAGATAAAAATAACTTCAATTTTTTGAATTGTGAAAAAATTTTAGTTGGAAGTGTCAAATTTTAATAAATTTATTTGAAATCAACTTCGATTATTTTTTATTTTGTTGAGCATTTTTGTTATAGGATCTATACTTGAGTAAATTTAGATGAAAATAACTTTAATTTTTTGGATTGTGAAAAAAATTTTAATTGGAAGTGTCAAATTTTAATAAATTTATTTGAAACCAACTTCGAATATTTTTCATTTTGTTGAGCATTTTTGTTGTAGGATCTATACTTGAGTAAATTTAGATGAAAATAACTTCAATTTTTTGGATTGTGAAAAAAATTTCAGTTGGAAGTGTCAAATTTTAATAAATTTATTTGAAATCAACTTCGAATATTTTTTATTTTGTTGAGCATTTTTGTTGTAGGATCTATATTTGAGTAAATTTAGATGAAAATAACTTCAATTTTTTGGATTGTGAAAAAAATTTTAGTTGGAAGTGTCAAATTTTAATAAATTTATTGGAAACCAACTTCAATTTTTTGGGATTTTGTTGAGTATTTTTGTTGTAGGATCTATATTTGAGTAAATTTAGAGGAAAATAACTTCAATTTTTTGGATTGTGAAAAAAAATTTAGTTGGAAGTGTCAAATTTTAATAAGTTTATTTGAAATCAACTTCGATTATTTTGAATTTTGTTCAGTATTTTTGTTGTAGGATGTATTTTTGAGTAAATTTAGATGAAAATAACTACAATTTTTTGGATTGTGAAAAAAATTTGAGTTGGAAATGTCAAATTCTAATAAATTTATTTGAAACCAACTTCGATGATTCTCGACTATGTTGAGTTTTTTTGATAGAGAAGCTTAATTTGAGTAATTTCAGTTGAAATTAACGTCGATTTTTTGGATTTTGTCACGATTTTTGTTAAATTTTAATAAATTTATTTGAAATCAACTTGGATAATTTTGGAATTTGTTGAGTATTTTTGTTGTAGGGTCTATATTTGAGTAAATTTAGATGAAAATAACTTCAATTTTTAGGATTGTGAAAATAATTTTAGTTGGAAGTGTCAAATTTTAATAAATTTATTTGAAATCAACTTGAATTATTTTGGATTTTGTTGAGTATTTTTGTTGTAGGATCTATATTTGAGTAAATTTAGAGGAAAATAACTTCAATTTTTTGGATTGTGAAAAAAAATTTAGTTGGAAGTGTCAAATTTTAATAAGTTTATTTGAAATCAACTTCGATTATTTTGAATTTTGTTCAGTATTTTTGTTGTAGGATGTATTTTTGAGTAAATTTAGATGAAAATAACTACAATTTTTTGGATTGTGAAAAAAATTTGAGTTGGAAATGTCAAATTCTAATAAATTTATTTGAAACCAACTTCGATAATTCTCGACTATGTTGAGTTTTTTTGATAGAGAAGCTTAATTTGAGTAATTTCAGTTGAAATTAACGTCGATTTTTTGGATTTTGTCACGATTTTTGTTAAATTTTAATAAATTTATTTGAAATCAACTTGGATAATTTTGGAATTTGTTGAGTATTTTTGTTGTAGGATCTATATTTGAGTAAATTTAGATGAAAATAACATCAATTTTTACGATTGTGAAAATAATTTTAGTTGGAAGTGTCAAATTTTAATAAATTTATTTGAAATCAACTTGAATTATTTTGGATTTTGTTCAGTATTTTTGTTGTAGGAAGTATTTTTGAGTAAATTTAGATGAAAATAACGACAATTTTTTGGATTGTGAAAAAAAATTTAGTTGGAAGTGTCAAATTTTAATAAATTTATTTGAAATCAACTTCGATTGTTTTGGATTTTGTTGAGTATTTTTGTTGTAGGGTCTATATTTGAGTAAATTTAGATGAAAATAACGACAATTTTTTGGATTGTGAAAAAAAAATTTAGTTGGAAGTGTCAAATTTTAATAAATTTATTTGAAATCAACTTGAATTATTTTGGATTTTGTTGAGTATTTTTGTTGTAGAATCTATATTTGAGTAAATTTAGATGAAAATAACTTCAATTTTTTGGATTGTGAAAAAAATTTTAGTTGGAAGTGCAAATTTTAATAAATTTATTTGAAATCAACTTGAATTATTTTGGATTTTGTTGAGTATTTTTGTTGTAGGATCTATATTTGAGTAAATTTAGATAAAAATAACTTCAATTTTTTGAATTGTGAAAAAATTTTAGTTGGAAGTGTCAAATTTTAATAAATTTATTTGAAATCAACTTCGATTATTTTTTATTTTGTTGAGCATTTTTGTTATAGGATCTATACTTGAGTAAATTTAGATGAAAATAACTTTAATTTTTTGGATTGTGAAAAAAATTTTAATTGGAAGTGTCAAATTTTAATAAATTTATTTGAAACCAACTTCGAATATTTTTCATTTTGTTGAGCATTTTTGTTGTAGGATCTATACTTGAGTAAATTTAGATGAAAATAACTTCAATTTTTTGGATTGTGAAAAAAATTTCAGTTGGAAGTGTCAAATTTTAATAAATTTATTTGAAATCAACTTCGAATATTTTTTATTTTGTTGAGCATTTTTGTTGTAGGATCTATATTTGAGTAAATTTAGATGAAAATAACTTCAATTTTTTGGATTGTGAAAAAAATTTTAGTTGGAAGTGTCAAATTTTAATAAATTTATTGGAAACCAACTTCAATTTTTTGGGATTTTGTTTCGTATTTTTGTTGTAGGGTCTATATTAGAGTAAATTTTGATGAAGATAACTTCAATTTTTTGAATTGTGAAAAAATTTTAGTTGAAAGTGTCAAATTTTAATAAATTTATTTGAAATCAACTTCGATTATTTTTTATTTTGTTGAGCATATTTGTTATAGGATCTATACTTGAGTAAATTTAGATGAAAATAACAATAATTTTTTGGATTGTGAAAAAAATTTTAATTGGAAGTGTCAAATTTTAATAAATTTATTTGAAATCAACTTGAATTATTTTGGATTTTGTTGAGTATTGTGGTTGTAGGATCTATATTTGAGTAAATTTAGATGAAAATAACTTCAACCTTGTGGATTGTGAAAAAAATTTTAGTTGGAAGTGTCAAATTTTAATAAATTTATTTGAAATCAACTTCGATTTTTTTTTATTTTGTCGAGTATTTTTGGTGTAGGATGTATATTTGAGTAAATTTAGATGAAAATAACTTCAATTTTTTGGATTGTGAAAAAAAGTTTAGTTGGAAGTGTCAAATTTTAATAAATTTATTTGCAATCAACTTCGATTTTATTGGATTTTGTCGAGTATTTTTGGTGTAGGATGTATATTTGAGTAAATTTAGATGAAAATAACGACAATTTTTTGCATTGTGAAAAAAAATTTTAGTCGGAAGTGTCAAATTTTAATAAATTTATTTGAAATCAACTTGAATTATTTTGGATTTTGTTGAGTATTGTTGTTGTAGGATCTATATTTGAGTAAATTTAGATGAAAATAACTTCAATTTTTTGGACTGCGAAAAAAATTTTAGTTGCAAGTGTAAAAGTTTAATAAATTTATTTGAAACCAACTTCGATTATTTTGGATTTTGTTGAGTATTTTTGTTGTAGGATCTATATTTGAGTAAATTTAGATGAAAATAATTTTAATTTTTTGGATTGTGAATAAATTTTTAGTTGGAAGTGTCAAATTTTAATAAATTTATTTGAAATCAACTTCGATTTTTTTTTATTTTGTTGAGTATTTTTGTTGTAGGGTCTATATTTGAGTAAATTTAGATGAAAATAACTTCAATTTTTTGGACTGTGAAAAAAATTTTAGTTGCAAGTGTAAAAGTTTAATAAATTTATTTGAAACCAACTTCGATTATTTTGGATTTTGTTGAGTATTTTTGTTGTAGGATCTATATTTGAGTAAATTTAGATGAAAATAACTTTAATTTTTTGGATTGTGAATAAATTTTTAGTTGGAAGTGTCAAATTTTAATAAATTTATTTGAAATCAACTTCGATTTTTTTTTATTTTGTTGAGTATTTTTGTTGTAGGGTCTATATTTGAGTAAATTTAGATGAAAATAACTTCAATTTTTTGGATTGTGAAAAAAATTTTAGTTGGAAGTGCAAATTTTAATAAATTTATTTGAAATCAACTTGAATTATTTTGGATTTTGTTGAGTATTTTTGTTGTAGGATCTATATTTGAGTAAATTTAGATGAAAATACCTTCAATTATTTGGATTGTGAAAAAAAATTTAGTTGGAAGTGTCAAATTTTAATAAGTTTATTTGAAATCAACTTCGATTATTTTGAATTTTGTTCAGTATTTTTGTTGTAGGATGTATTTTTGAGTAAATTTAGATGAAAATAACGACAAATTTTTGGATTGTGAAAAAAATTTGAGTTGGAAATGTCAAATTCTAATAAATTTATTTGAAACCAACTTCGATGATTCTCGACTATGTTGAGTTTTTTTGATAGAGAAGCTTAATTTGAGTAATTTCAGTTGAAATTAACGTCGATATTTTGGATTTTGTCACGATTTTTGTTAAATTTTAATAAATTTATTTGAAATCAACTTGGATAATTTTGGAATTTGTTGAGTATTTTTGTTGTAGGATCTATATTTGAGTAAATTTAGATGAAAATAACTTCAATTTTTTGGATTGTGAAAAAAAGTTTAGTTGGAAGTGTCAAATTTTAATAAATTTATTTGCAATCAACTTCGATTTTATTGGATTTTGTCGAGTATTTTTGGTGTAGGATGTATATTTGAGTAAATTTAGATGAAAATAACGACAATTTTTTGGATTGTGAAAAAAAATTTTAGTCGGAAGTGACAAATTTTAATAAGTTTATTTGAAATCAACTTGAATTATTTTGGATTTTGTTGAGTATTGTTGTTGTAGGATCTATAATTGAGTAAATTTAGATGAAAATAACTTCAATTTTTTGGACTGTGAAAAAAATTTTAGTTGCAAGTGTAAAAGTTTAATAAATTTATTTGAAACCAACTTCGATTATTTTGGATTTTGTTGAGTATTTTTGTTGTAGGATCTATATTTGAGTAAATTTAGATGAAAATAACTTTAATTTTTTGGATTGTGAATAAATTTTTAGTTGGAAGTGTCAAATTTTAATAAATTTATTTGAAATCAACTTCGATTTTTTTTTATTTTGTTGAGTATTTTTGTTGTAGGGTCTATATTTGAGTAAATTTAGATGAAAATAACTTCAATTTTTTGGATTGTGAAAAAAATTTTAGTTGGAAGTGCAAATTTTAATAAATTTATTTGAAATCAACTTGAATTATTTTGGATTTTGTTGAGTATTTTTGTTGTAGGATCTATATTTGAGTAAATTTAGATGAAAATAACTTCAATTTTTTGGATTGTGAAAAAAAATTTAGTTGGAAGTGTCAAATTTTAATAAGTTTATTTGAAATCAACTTCGATTATTTTGAATTTTGTTCAGTATTTTTGTTGTAGGATGTATTTTTGAGTAAATTTAGATGAAAATAACGACAAATTTTTGGATTGTGAAAAAAATTTGAGTTGGAAATGTCAAATTCTAATAAATTTATTTGAAACCAACTTCGATGATTCTCGACTATGTTGAGTTTTTTTGATAGAGAAGCTTAATTTGAGTAATTTCAGTTGAAATTAACGTCGATATTTTGGATTTTGTCACGATTTTTGTTAAATTTTAATAAATTTATTTGAAATCAACTTGGATAATTTTGGAATTTGTTGAGTATTTTTGTTGTAGGATCTATATTTGAGTAAATTTAGATGAAAATAACTTCAATTTTTAGGATTGTGAAAATAATTTTAGTTGGAAGTGTCAAATTTTAATAAATTTATTTGAAATCAACTTGAATTATTTTGGATTTTGTTCAGTATTTTTGTTGTAGGAAGTATTTTTGAGTAAATTTAGATGAAAATAACGACAATTTTTTGGATTGTGAAAAAAAATTTAGTTGGAAGTGTCAAATTTTAATAACTTTATTTGAAATCAACTTGGATTGTTTTGGATTTTGTTGAGTATTTTTGTTGTAGGGTCTATATTTGAGTAAATTTAGATGAAAATAACGACAATTTTTTGGATTGTGAAAAAAAAATTTAGTTGGAAGTGTCAAATTTTAATAAATTTATTTGAAATCAACTTGAATTATTTTGGATTTTGTTGAGTATTTTTGTTGTAGAATCTATATTTGAGTAAATTTAGATGAAAATAACTTCAATTTTTTGGATTGTGAAAAAAAATTTAGTTGGAAGTGCAAATTTTAATAAATTTATTTGAAATCAACTTGAATTATTTTGGATTTTGTTGAGTATTTTTGTTGTAGGATCTATATTTGAGTAAATTTTAATGAAAATAACTTCAATTTTGTGGATTGTGAAAAAAATGTTAGTTGGAAGTGTCAAATTTTAATAAATTTATTTGAAATCAACTTCGATTTTTTTTGGATTTTGTCGAGTATTTTTGGTGTAGGATGTATATTTGAGTAAATTTAGATGAAAATAACTTCAATTTTTTGGATTGTGAAAAAAAGTTTAGTTGGAAGTGTCAAATTTTAATAAATTTATTTGCAATCAACTTCGATTTTATTGGATTTTGTCGAGTATTTTTGGTGTAGGATGTATATTTGAGTAAATTTAGATGAAAATAACGACAATTTTTTGCATTGTGAAAAAAAATTTTAGTCGGAAGTGTCAAATTTTAATAAATTTATTTGAAATCAACTTGAATTATTTTGGATTTTGTTGAGTATTGTTGTTGTAGGATCTATATTTGAGTAAATTTAGATGAAAATAACTTCAATTTTTTGGACTGTGAAAAAAATTTTAGTTGCAAGTGTAAAAGTTTAATAAATTTATTTGAAACCAACTTCGATTATTTTGGATTTTGTTGAGTATTTTTGTTGTAGGATCTATATTTGAGTAAATTTAGATGAAAATAACTTTAATTTTTTGGATTGTGAATAAATTTTTAGTTGGAAGTGTCAAATTTTAATAAATTTATTTGAAATCAACTTCGATTTTTTTTTATTTTGTTGAGTATTTTTGTTGTAGGGTCTATATTTGAGTAAATTTAGATGAAAATAACTTCAATTTTTTGGACTGTGAAAAAAATTTTAGTTGCAAGTGTAAAAGTTTAATAAATTTATTTGAAACCAACTTCGATTATTTTGGATTTTGTTGAGTATTTTTGTTGTAGGATCTATATTTGAGTAAATTTAGATGAAAATAACTTTAATTTTTTGGATTGTGAATAAATTTTTAGTTGGAAGTGTCAAATTTTAATAAATTTATTTGAAATCAACTTCGATTTTTTTTTATTTTGTTGAGTATTTTTGTTGTAGGGTCTATATTTGAGTAAATTTAGATGAAAATAACTTCAATTTTTTGGATTGTGAAAAAAATTTTAGTTGGAAGTGCAAATTTTAATAAATTTATTTGAAATCAACTTGAATTATTTTGGATTTTGTTGAGTATTTTTGTTGTAGGATCTATATTTGAGTAAATTTAGATGAAAATAACTTCAATTATTTGGATTGTGAAAAAAAATTTAGTTGGAAGTGTCAAATTTTAATAAGTTTATTTGAAATCAACTTCGATTATTTTGAATTTTGTTCAGTATTTTTGTTGTAGGATGTATTTTTGAGTAAATTTAGATGAAAATAACGACAAATTTTTGGATTGTGAAAAAAATTTGAGTTGGAAATGTCAAATTCTAATAAATTTATTTGAAACCAACTTCGATGATTCTCGACTATGTTGAGTTTTTTTGATAGAGAAGCTTAATTTGAGTAATTTCAGTTGAAATTAACGTCGATATTTTGGATTTTGTCACGATTTTTGTTAAATTTTAATAAATTTATTTGAAATCAACTTGGATAATTTTGGAATTTGTTGAGTATTTTTGTTGTAGGATCTATATTTGAGTAAATTTAGATGAAAATAACTTCAATTTTTTGGATTGTGAAAAAAAGTTTAGTTGGAAGTGTCAAATTTTAATAAATTTATTTGCAATCAACTTCGATTTTATTGGATTTTGTCGAGTATTTTTGGTGTAGGATGTATATTTGAGTAAATTTAGATGAAAATAACGACAATTTTTTGGATTGTGAAAAAAAATTTTAGTCGGAAGTGACAAATTTTAATAAATTTATTTGAAATCAACTTGAATTATTTTGGATTTTGTTGAGTATTGTTGTTGTAGGATCTATATTTGAGTAAATTTAGATGAAAATAACTTCAATTTTTTGGACTGTGAAAAAAATTTTAGTTGCAAGTGTAAAAGTTTAATAAATTTATTTGAAACCAACTTCGATTATTTTGGATTTTGTTGAGTATTTTTGTTGTAGGATCTATATTTGAGTAAATTTAGATGAAAATAACTTTAATTTTTTGGATTGTGAATAAATTTTTAGTTGGAAGTGTCAAATTTTAATAAATTTATTTGAAATCAACTTCGATTTTTTTTTATTTTGTTGAGTATTTTTGTTGTAGGGTCTATATTTGAGTAAATTTAGATGAAAATAACTTCAATTTTTTGGATTGTGAAAAAAATTTTAGTTGGAAGTGCAAATTTTAATAAATTTATTTGAAATCAACTTGAATTATTTTGGATTTTGTTGAGTATTTTTGTTGTAGGATCTATATTTGAGTAAATTTAGATGAAAATAACTTCAATTTTTTGGATTGTGAAAAAAAATTTAGTTGGAAGTGTCAAATTTTAATAAGTTTATTTGAAATCAACTTCGATTATTTTGAATTTTGTTCAGTATTTTTGTTGTAGGATGTATTTTTGAGTAAATTTAGATGAAAATAACGACAAATTTTTGGATTGTGAAAAAAATTTGAGTTGGAAATGTCAAATTCTAATAAATTTATTTGAAACCAACTTCGATGATTCTCGACTATGTTGAGTTTTTTTGATAGAGAAGCTTAATTTGAGTAATTTCAGTTGAAATTAACGTCGATATTTTGGATTTTGTCACGATTTTTGTTAAATTTTAATAAATTTATTTGAAATCAACTTGGATAATTTTGGAATTTGTTGAGTATTTTTGTTGTAGGATCTATATTTGAGTAAATTTAGATGAAAATAACTTCAATTTTTAGGATTGTGAAAATAATTTTAGTTGGAAGTGTCAAATTTTAATAAATTTATTTGAAATCAACTTGAATTATTTTGGATTTTGTTCAGTATTTTTGTTGTAGGAAGTATTTTTGAGTAAATTTAGATGAAAATAACGACAATTTTTTGGATTGTGAAAAAAAATTTAGTTGGAAGTGTCAAATTTTAATAAATTTATTTGAAATCAACTTCGATTGTTTTGGATTTTGTTGAGTATTTTTGTTGTAGGGTCTATATTTGAGTAAATTTAGATGAAAATAACGACAATTTTTTGGATTGTGAAAAAAAAATTTAGTTGGAAGTGTCAAATTTTAATAAATTTATTTGAAATCAACTTGAATTATTTTGGATTTTGTTGAGTATTTTTGTTGTAGGATCTATATTTGAGTAAATTTAGATGAAAATAACTTCAATTTTTTGGATTGTGAAAAAAAATTTAGTTGGAAGTGTCAAATTTTAATAAGTTTATTTGAAATCAACTTCGATTATTTTGAATTTTGTTCAGTATTTTTGTTGTAGGATGTATTTTTGAGTAAATTTAGATGAAAATAACGACAAATTTTTGGATTGTGAAAAAAATTTGAGTTGGAAATGTCAAATTCTAATGAATTTATTTGAAACCAACTTCGATGATTCTCGACTATGTTGAGTTTTTTTGATAGAGAAGCTTAATTTGAGTAATTTCAGTTGAAATTAACGTCGATATTTTGGATTTTGTCACGATTTTTGTTAAATTTTAATAAATTTATTTGAAATCAACTTGGATAATTTTGGAATTTGTTGAGTATTTTTGTTGTAGGATCTATATTTGAGTAAATTTAGATGAAAATAACTTCAATTTTTAGGATTGTGAAAATAATTTTAGTTGGAAGTGTCAAATTTTAATAAATTTATTTGAAATCAACTTGAATTATTTTGGAATTTGTTGAGTATTTTTGTTGTAGGATCTATATTTGAGTAAATTTAGATGAAAATAACTTCAATTTTTAGGATTGTGAAAATAATTTTAGTTGGAAGTGTCAAATTTTAATAAATTTATTTGAAATCAACTTGAATTATTTTGGATTTTGTTCAGTATTTTTGTTGTAGGAAGTATTTTTGAGTAAATTTTGATGAAAATAACGACAATTTTTTGGATTGTGAAAAAAATTTAGTTGGAAGTGTCAAATTTTAATAAATTTATTTGAAATCAACTTCGATTTTTTTTGGATTTTGTCGAGTATTTTTGGTGTAGGATGTATATTTGAGTAAATTTAGATGAAAATAACTTCAATTTATTGGATTGTGAAAAAAAGTTTAGTTGGAAGTGTCAAATTTTAATAAATTTATTTGCAATCAACTTCGATTTTATTGGATTTTGTCGAGTATTTTTGGTGTAGGATGTATATTTGAGTAAATTTAGATGAAAATAACGACAATTTTTTGGATTGTGAAAAAAAATTTTAGTCGGAAGTGTCAAATTTTAATAAATTTATTTGAAATCAACTTGAATTATTTTGGATTTTGTTGAGTATTGTTGTTGTAGGATCTATATTTGAGTAAATTTAGATGAAAATAACTTCAATTTTTTGGACTGTGAAAAAAATTTTAGTTGCAAGTGTAAAAGTTTAATAAATTTATTTGAAACCAACTTCGATTATTTTGGATTTTGTTGAGTATTTTTGTTGTAGGATCTATATTTGAGTAAATTTAGATGAAAATAACTTCAATTTTTTGGATTGTGAAAAAAAAATTTAGTTGGAAGTGTCAAATTTTAATAAATTTATTTGAAATCAACTTGAATTATTTTGGATTTTGTTGAGTATTTTTGTTGTAGGATCTATATTTGAGTAAATTTAGATGAAAATAACTTCAATTTTTTGGATTGTGAAAAAAAATTTAGTTGGAAGTGTCAAATTTTAATAAGTTTATTTGAAATCAACTTCGATTATTTTTTATTTTGTTGAGCATTTTTGTTATAGGATCTATACTTGAGTAAATTTAGATGAAAATAACTTTAATTTTTTCGATTGTGAAAAAAATTTTAATTGGAAGTGTCAAATTTTAATAAATTTATTTGAAACCAACTTCGAATATTTTTCATTTTGTTGTAGGATCTATACTTGAGTAAATTTAGATGAAAATAACTTCAATTTTTTGGATTGTGAAAAAAATTTCAGTTGGAAGTGTCAAATTTTAATAAATTTATTTGAAATCAACTTCGAATATTTTTTATTTTGTTGAGCATTTTTGTTGTAGGATCTATATTTGAGTAAATTTAGATGAAAATAACTTCAATTTTTTGGATTGTGAAAAAAATTTTAGTTGGAAGTGTCAAATTTTAATAAATTTATTTGAAATCAACTTGAATTATTTTGGATTTTGTTGAGTATTGTTGTTGTAGGATCTATATTTGAGTAAATTTAGATGAAAATAACTTCAATTTTTTGGACTGTGAAAAAAATTTTAGTTGCAAGTGTAAAAGTTTAATAAATTTATTTGAAACCAACTTCGATTATTTTGGATTTTGTTGAGTATTTTTGTTGTAGGATCTATATTTGAGTAAATTTAGATGAAAATAACTACAATTTTTTGGATTGTCAAAAAAATTTCAGTTTGAAGTGTCAAATTTTAATAAATTTATTTGAAATCAACTTCGATTATTTTTTATTTTGTTGAGCATTTTTGTTATAGGATCTATACTTGAGTAAATTTAGATGAAAATAACTTTAATTTTTTCGATTGTGAAAAAAATTTTAATTGGAAGTGTCAAATTTTAATAAATTTATTTGAAACCAACTTCGAATATTTTTCATTTTGTTGTAGGATCTATACTTGAGTAAATTTAGATGAAAATAACTTCAATTTTTTGGATTGTGAAAAAAATTTCAGTTGGAAGTGTCAAATTTTAATAAATTTATTTGAAATCAACTTCGAATATTTTTTATTTTGTTGAGCATTTTTGTTGTAGGATCTATATTTGAGTAAATTTAGATGAAAATAACTTCAATTTTTTGGATTGTGAAAAAAATTTTAGTTGGAAGTGTCAAATTTTAATAAATTTATTGGAAACCAACTTCAATTTTTTGGGATTTTGTTTCGTATTTTTGTTGTAGGGTCTATATTAGAGTAAATTTTGATGAAGATAACTTCAATTTTTTGAATTGTGAAAAAATTTTAGTTGAAAGTGGCAAATTTTAATAAATTTATTTGAAATCAACTTCGATTATTTTTTATTTTGTTGAGCATATTTGTTATAGGATCTATACTTGAGTAAATTTAGATGAAAATAACAATAATTTTTTGGATTGTGAAAAAAATTTTAATTGGAAGTGTCAAATTTTAATAAATTTATTTGAAATCAACTTGAATTATTTTGGATTTTGTTGAGTATTGTGGTTGTAGGATCTATATTTGAGTAAATTTAGATGAAAATAACTTCAATTTTGTGGATTGTGAAAAAAATTTTAGTTGGAAGTGTCAAATTTTAATAAATTTATTTGAAATCAACTTCGATTTTTTTTTTATTTTGTCGAGTATTTTTGGTGTAGGATGTATATTTGAGTAAATTTAGATGAAAATAACTTCAATTTTTTGGATTGTGAAAAAAAATTAGTTGGAAGTGTCAAATTGTAATAAATTTAATTGAAATCAACTTGAATTATTTTGGATTTTGTTGAGTATTGTTGTTGTAGGATCTATATTTGAGTAAATTTAGATGAAAATAACTTCAATTTTTTGGACTGTGAAAAAAAATTTAGTTGGAAGTGTCAAATTTTAATAAGTTTATTTGAAATCAACTTCGATTATTTTGAATTTTGTTCAGTATTTTTGTTGTAGGATGTATTTTTGAGTAAATTTAGATGAAAATAACTACAATTTTTTGGATTGTGAAAAAAATTTGAGTTGGAAATGTCAAATTCTAATAAATTTATTTGAAACCAACTTCGATGATTCTCGACTATGTTGAGTTTTTTTGATAGAGAAGCTTAATTTGAGTAATTTCAGTTGAAATTAACGTCGATTTTTTGGATTTTGTCACGATTTTTGTTAAATTTTAATAAATTTATTTGAAATCAACTTGGATAATTTTGGAATTTGTTGAGTATTTTTGTTGTAGGATCTATATTTGAGTAAATTTAGATGAAAATAACTTCAATTTTTAGGATTGTGAAAATAATTTTAGTTGGAAGTGTCAAATTTTAATAAATTTATTTGAAATCAACTTGAATTATTTTGGATTTTGTTCAGTATTTTTGTTGTAGGAAGTATTTTTGAGTAAATTTAGATGAAAATAACGACAATTTTTTGGATTGTGAAAAAAAAATTTGTTGGAAGTGTCAAATTTTAATAAATTTATTTGAAATCAACTTCGATTTTTTTTGGATTTTGTCGAGTATTTTTGGTGTAGGATGTATATTTGAGTAAATTTAGATGAAAATAACTTCAATTTATTGGATTGTGAAAAAAAGTTTAGTTGGAAGTGTCAAATTTTAATAAATTTATTTGCAATCAACTTCGATTTTATTGGATTTTGTCGAGTATTTTTGGTGTAGGATGTATATTTGAGTAAATTTAGATGAAAATCACGACAATTTTTTGGATTGTGAAAAAAAATTTTAGTCGGAAGTGTCAAATTTTAATAAATTTATTTGAAATCAACTTCGATTATTTTTTATTTTGTTGAGCATTTTTGTTATAGGATCTATACTTGAGTAAATTTAGATGAAAATAACTTTAATTTTTTGGATTGTGAAAAAAATTTTAATTGGAAGTGTCAAATTTTAATAAATTTATTTGAAACCAACTTCGAATATTTTTCATTTTGTTGAGCATTTTTGTTGTAGGATCTATACTTGAGTAAATTTAGATGAAAATAACTTTCATTTTTTCGATTGTGAAAAAAATTTCAGTTGGAAGTGTCAAATTTTAATAAATTTATTTGAAACCAACTTCGAATATTTTTCATTTTGTTGTAGGATCTATACTTGAGTAAATTTAGATGAAAATAACTTCAATTTTTTGGATTGTGAAAAAAATTTCAGTTGGAAGTGTCAAATTTTAATAAATTTATTTGAAATCAACTTCGAATATTTTTTATTTTGTTGAGCATTTTTGTTGTAGGATCTATATTTGAGTAAATTTAGATGAAAATAACTTCAATTTTTTGGATTGTGAAAAAAATTTTAGTTGGAAGTGTCAAATTTTAATAAATTTATTGGAAACCAACTTCAATTTTGTGGGATTTTGTTTCGTATTTTTGTTGTAGGGTCTATATTAGAGTAAATTTTGATGAAGATAACTTCAATTTTTTGAATTGTGAAAAAATTTTAGTTGAAAGTGGCAAATTTTAATAAATTTATTTGAAATCAACTTCGATTATTTTTTATTTTGTTGAGCATATTTGTTATAGGATCTATACTTGAGTAAATTTAGATGAAAATAACAATAATTTTTTGGATTGTGAAAAAAATTTTAATTGGAAGTGTCAAATTTTAATAAATTTATTTGAAATCAACTTGAATTATTTTGGATTTTGTTGAGTATTGTGGTTGTAGGATCTATATTTGAGTAAATTTAGATGAAAATAACTTCAATTTTGTGGATTGTGAAAAAAATTTTAGTTGGAAGTGTCAAATTTTAATAAATTTATTTGAAATCAACTTCGATTTTTTTTTTATTTTGTCGAGTATTTTTGGTGTAGGATGTATATTTGAGTAAATTTAGATGAAAATAACTTCAATTTTTTGGATTGTGAAAAAAAATTAGTTGGAAGTGTCAAATTGTAATAAATTTAATTGAAATCAACTTGAATTATTTTGGATTTTGTTGAGTATTGTTGTTGTAGGATCTATATTTGAGTAAATTTAGATGAAAATAACTTCAATTTTTTGGACTGTGAAAAAAAATTTAGTTGGAAGTGTCAAATTTTAATAAGTTTATTTGAAATCAACTTCGATTATTTTGAATTTTGTTCAGTATTTTTGTTGTAGGATGTATTTTTGAGTAAATTTAGATGAAAATAACTACAATTTTTTGGATTGTGAAAAAAATTTGAGTTGGAAATGTCAAATTCTAATAAATTTATTTGAAACCAACTTCGATGATTCTCGACTATGTTGAGTTTTTTTGATAGAGAAGCTTAATTTGAGTAATTTCAGTTGAAATTAACGTCGATTTTTTGGATTTTGTCACGATTTTTGTTAAATTTTAATAAATTTATTTGAAATCAACTTGGATAATTTTGGAATTTGTTGAGTATTTTTGTTGTAGGATCTATATTTGAGTAAATTTAGATGAAAATAACTTCAATTTTTAGGATTGTGAAAATAATTTTAGTTGGAAGTGTCAAATTTTAATAAATTTATTTGAAATCAACTTGAATTATTTTGGATTTTGTTCAGTATTTTTGTTGTAGGAAGTATTTTTGAGTAAATTTAGATGAAAATAACGACAATTTTTTGGATTGTGAAAAAAAATTTTGTTGGAAGTGTCAAATTTTAATAAATTTATTTGAAATCAACTTCGATTTTTTTTGGATTTTGTCGAGTATTTTTGGTGTAGGATGTATATTTGAGTAAATTTAGATGAAAATAACTTCAATTTATTGGATTGTGAAAAAAAGTTTAGTTGGAAGTGTCAAATTTTAATAAATTTATTTGCAATCAACTTCGATTTTATTGGATTTTGTCGAGTATTTTTGGTGTAGGATGTATATTTGAGTAAATTTAGATGAAAATAACGACAATTTTTTGGATTGTGAAAAAAAATTTTAGTCGGAAGTGTCAAATTTTAATAAATTTATTTGAAATCAACTTCGATTATTTTTTATTTTGTTGAGCATTTTTGTTATAGGATCTATACTTGAGTAAATTTAGATGAAAATAACTTTAATTTTTTGGATTGTGAAAAAAATTTTAATTGGAAGTGTCAAATTTTAATAAATTTATTTGAAACCAACTTCGAATATTTTTCATTTTGTTGAGCATTTTTGTTGTAGGATCTATACTTGAGTAAATTTAGATGAAAATAACTTCAATTTTTTGGATTGTGAAAAAAATTTCAGTTGGAAGTGTCAAATTTTAATAAATTTATTTGAAATCAACTTCGAATATTTTTTATTTTGTTGAGCATTTTTGTTGTAGGATCTATATTTGAGTAAATTTAGATGAAAATAACTTCAATTTTTTGGATTGTGAAAAAATTTTAGTTGAAAGTGTCAAATTTTAATAAATTTATTTGAAATCAACTTCGATTATTTTTTATTTTGTTGAGCATATTTGTTATAGGATCTATACTTGAGTAAATTTAGATGAAAATAACTTCAATTTTTTGGATTGTGAAAAAAAGTTTAGTTGGAAGTGTCAAATTTTAATAAATTTATTTGAAATCAACTTCGATTTTATTGGATTTTGTCGAGTATTTTTGGTGTAGGATGTATATTTGAGTAAATTTAGATGAAAATAACTTCAATTTTTTGGATTGTGAAAAAAAATTAGTTGGAAGTGTCAAATTGTAATAAATTTAATTGAAATCAACTTGAATTATTTTGGATTTTGTTGAGTATTTTTGTTGTAGGATCTATATTTGAGTAAATTTAGATGAAAATAACTTCAATTTTTTGGATTGTGAAAAAAAATTTAGTTGGAAGTGTCAAATTTTAATAAGTTTATTTGAAATCAACTTCGATGATTCTCGACTATGTTGAGTTTTTTTGATAGAGAAGCTTAATTTGAGTAATTTCAGTTGAAATTAACGTCGATTTTTTGGATTTTGTCACGATTTTTGTTAAATTTTAATAAATTTATTTGAAATCAACTTGGATAATTTTGGAATTTGTTGAGTATTTTTGTTGTAGGATCTATATTTGAGTAAATTTAGATGAAAATAACTTCAATTTTTAGGATTGTGAAAATAATTTTAGTTGGAAGTGTCAAATTTTAATAAATTTATTTGAAATCAACTTGAATTATTTTGGATTTTGTTCAGTATTTTTGTTGTAGGAAGTATTTTTGAGTAAATTTAGATGAAAATAACGACAATTTTTTGGATTGTGAAAAAAAATTTAGTTGGAAGTGTCAAATTTTAATAAATTTATTTGAAATCAACTTCGATTGTTTTGGATTTTGTTGAGTATTTTTGTTGTAGGGTCTATATTTGAGTAAATTGAGATGAAAATAACGACAATTTTTTGGATTGTGAAAAAAAATTTAGTTGGAAGTGTCAAATTTTAATAAATTTATTTGAAATCAACTTGAATTATTTTGGATTTTGTTGAGTATTTTTGTTGTAGAATCTATATTTGAGTAAATTTAGATGAAAATAACTTCAATTTTTTGGATTGTGAAAAAAATTTTAGTTGGAAGTGCAAATTTTAATAAATTTATTTGAAATCAACTTGAATTATTTTGGATTTTGTTGAGTATTTTTGTTGTAGGATCTATATTTGAGTAAATTTTAATGAAAATAACTTCAATTTTGTGGATTGTGAAAAAAATGTTAGTTGGAAGTGTCAAATTTTAATAAATTTATTTGAAATCAACTTCGATTTTTTTTGGATTTTGTCGAGTATTTTTGGTGTAGGATGTATATTTGAGTAAATTTAGATGAAAATAACGACAATTTTTTGGATTGTGAAAAAAAATTTTAGTCGGAAGTGTCAAATTTTAATAAATTTATTTGAAATCAACTTGAATTATTTTGGATTTTGTTGAGTATTGTTGTTGTAGGATCTATATTTGAGTAAATTTAGATGAAAATAACTTCAATTTTTTGGACTGTGAAAAAAATTTTAGTTGCAAATGTAAAAGTTTAATAAATTTATTTGAAACCAACTTCGATTATTTTGGATTTTGTTGAGTATTTTTGTTGTAGGATCTATATTTGAGTAAATTTAGATGAAAATAACTACAATTTTTTGGATTGTCAAAAAAATTTCAGTTTGAAGTGTCAAATTTTAATAAATTTATTTGAAATCAACTTCGATTATTTTTTATTTTGTTGAGCATTTTTGTTCTAGGATCTATATTTGAGTAAATTTAGATGAAAATAACTTCAATTTTTTGGATTGTGAAAAAAATTTTAGTTGGATGTGTCAAATTATAATAAATTTATTTGAAACCAACTTCGATTTTTTTGGACGATGTTAAGTTTTTTGGATAGGGAAGCTTAATTTGAGTAATATCAGTAGAAATTAACATTTTTTTTTTATTTTGACAAGATTTTTGTCAAATTTTAATAATTTTTTTTTTAATCAACTTCGATTATTTTGCATTTTGTTGAGTATTTTTGTTGTAGGATCTATATTTGAGTAAATTTAGATAAAAATAACTTCAATTTTTTGAATTGTGAAAAAATTTTAGTTGGAAGTGTCAAATTTTAATAAATTTATTTGAAATCAACTTCGATTATTTTTTATTTTGTTGAGCATTTTTGTTATAGGATCTATACTTGAGTAAATTTAGATGAAAATAACTTTAATTTTTTCGATTGTGAAAAAAATTTTAATTGGAAGTGTCAAATTTTAATAAATTTATTTGAAACCAACTTCGAATATTTTTCATTTTGTTGTAGGATCTATACTTGAGTAAATTTAGATGAAAATAACTTCAATTTTTTGGATTGTGAAAAAAATTTCAGTTGGAAGTGTCAAATTTTAATAAATTTATTTGAAATCAACTTCGAATATTTTTTATTTTGTTGAGCATTTTTGTTGTAGGATCTATATTTGAGTAAATTTAGATGAAAATAACTTCAATTTTTTGGATTGTGAAAAAAATTTTAGTTGGAAGTGTCAAATTTTAATAAATTTATTGGAAACCAACTTCAATTTTTTGGGATTTTGTTTCGTATTTTTGTTGTAGGGTCTATATTAGAGTAAATTTTGATGAAGATAACTTCAATTTTTTGAATTGTGAAAAAATTTTAGTTGAAAGTGGCAAATTTTAATAAATTTATTTGAAATCAACTTCGATTATTTTTTATTTTGTTGAGCATATTTGTTATAGGATCTATACTTGAGTAAATTTAGATGAAAATAACAATAATTTTTTGGATTGTGAAAAAAATTTTAATTGGAAGTGTCAAATTTTAATAAATTTATTTGAAATCAACTTGAATTATTTTGGATTTTGTTGAGTATTGTGGTTGTAGGATCTATATTTGAGTAAATTTAGATGAAAATAACTTCAATTTTGTGGATTGTGAAAAAAATTTTAGTTGGAAGTGTCAAATTTTAATAAATTTATTTGAAATCAACTTCGATTTTTTTTTTATTTTGTCGAGTATTTTTGGTGTAGGATGTATATTTGAGTAAATTTAGATGAAAATAACTTCAATTTTTTGGATTGTGAAAAAAAATTAGTTGGAAGTGTCAAATTGTAATAAATTTAATTGAAATCAACTTGAATTATTTTGGATTTTGTTGAGTATTGTTGTTGTAGGATCTATATTTGAGTAAATTTAGATGAAAATAACTTAAATTTTTTGGACTGTGAAAAAAAATTTAGTTGGAAGTGTCAAATTTTAATAAGTTTATTTGAAATCAACTTCGATTATTTTGAATTTTGTTCAGTATTTTTGTTGTAGGATGTATTTTTGAGTAAATTTAGATGAAAATAACTACAATTTTTTGGATTGTGAAAAAAATTTGAGTTGGAAATGTCAAATTCTAATAAATTTATTTGAAACCAACTTCGATGATTCTCGACTATGTTGAGTTTTTTTGATAGAGAAGCTTAATTTGAGTAATTTCAGTTGAAATTAACGTCGATTTTTTGGATTTTGTCACGATTTTTGTTAAATTTTAATAAATTTATTTGAAATCAACTTGGATAATTTTGGAATTTGTTGAGTATTTTTGTTGTAGGATCTATATTTGAGTAAATTTAGATAAAAATAACTTCAATTTTTTGGATTGTGAAAAAAAGTTTAGTTGGAAGTGTCAAATTTTAATAAATTTATTTGCAATCAACTTCGATTTTATCGGATTTTGTCGAGTATTTTTGGTGTAGGATGTATATTTGAGTAAATTTAGATGAAAATAACGACAATTTTTTGGATTATGAAAAAAAATTTTAGTCGGAAGTGTCAAATTTTAATAAAGTTATTTGAAATCAACTTGAATTATTTTGGATTTTGTTGAGTATTGTTGTTGTAGGATCTATATTTGAGTAAATTTAGATGAAAATAACTTCAATTTTTTGGACTGTGAAAAAAATTTTAGTTGCAAGTGTAAAAGTTTAATAAATTTATTTGAAACCAACTTCGATTATTTTGGATTTTGTTGAGTATTTTTGTTGTAGGATCTATACTTGAGTAAATTTAGATGAAAATAACTTCAATTTTTTGGATTGTGAAAAAAATTTCAGTTGGAAGTGTCAAATTTTAATAAATTTATTTGAAATCAACTTCGAATATTTTTTATTTTGTTGAGCATTTTTGTTCTAGGATCTATATTTGAGTAAATTTAGATGAAAATAACTTCAATTTTTTGGATTGTGAAAAAAATTTTAGTTGGATGTGTCAAATTATAATAAATTTATTTGAAACCAACTTCGATTTTTTTGGACGATGTTAAGTTTTTTGGATAGGGAAGCTTAATTTGAGTAATATCAGTAGAAATTAACATTTTTTTTTTATTTTGACAAGATTTTTGTCAAATTTTAATAATTTTTTTTTAATCAACTTCGATTATTTTGCATTTTGTTGAGTATTTTTGTTGTAGGATCTATATTTGAGTAAATTTAGATAAAAATAACTTCAATTTTTTGAATTGTGAAAAAATTTTAGTTGGAAGTGTCAAATTTTAATAAATTTATTTGAAATCAACTTCGATTATTTTTTATTTTGTTGAGCATTTTTGTTATAGGATCTATACTTGAGTAAATTTAGATGAAAATAACTTTAATTTTTTGGATTGTGAAAAAAATTTTAATTGGAAGTGTCAAATTTTAATAAATTTATTTGAAACCAACTTCGAATATTTTTCATTTTGTTGTAGGATCTATACTTGAGTAAATTTAGATGAAAATAACTTCAATTTTTTGGATTGTGAAAAAAATTTCAGTTGGAAGTGTCAAATTTTAATAAATTTATTTGAAATCAACTTCGAATATTTTTTATTTTGTTGAGCATTTTTGTTGTAGGATCTATATTTGAGTAAATTTAGATGAAAATAACTTCAATTTTTTGGATTGTGAAAAAAATTTTAGTTGGAAGTGTCAAATTTTAATAAATTTATTGGAAACCAACTTCAATTTTTTGGGATTTTGTTTCGTATTTTTGTTGTAGGGTCTATATTAGAGTAAATTTTGATGAAGATAACTTCAATTTTTTGAATTGTGAAAAAATTTTAGTTGAAAGTGTCAAATTTTAATAAATTTATTTGAAATCAACTTCGATTATTTTTTTTTTTGTTGAGCATATTTGTTATAGGATCTATACTTGAGTAAATTTAGATGAAAATAACAATAATTTTTTGGATTGTGAAAAAAATTTTAATTGGAAGTGTCAAATTTTAATAAATTTATTGGAAATCAACTTGAATTATTTTGGATTTTGTTGAGTATTGTGGTTGTAGGATCTATATTTGAGTAAATTTAGATGAAAATAACTTCAATTTTGTGGATTGTGAAAAAAATTTTAGTTGGAAGTGTCAAATTTTAATAAATTTATTTGGAATCAACTTCGATTTTTTTTTTATTTTGTCGAGTAATTTTGGTGTAGGATGTATATTTGAGTAAATTTAGATGAAAATAACTTCAATTTTTTGGATTGTGAAAAAAAGTTTAGTTGGAAGTGTCAAATTTTAATAAATTTATTTGAAATCAACTTCGATTTTATTGGATTTTGTCGAGTATTTTTGGTGTAGGATGTATATTTGAGTAAATTTAGATGAAAATAACTTCAATTTTTTGGATTGTGAAAAAAAATTTAGTTGGAAGTGTCAAATTTTAATAAGTTTATTTGAAATCAACTTCGATTATTTTGAATTTTGTTCAGTATTTTTGTTGTAGGATGTATTTTTGAGTAAATTTAGATGAAAATAACTACAATTTTTTGGATTGTGAAAAAAATTTGAGTTGGAAATGTCAAATTCTAATAAATTTATTTGAAACCAACTTCGATGATTCTCGACTATGTTGAGTTTTTTTGATAGAGAAGCTTAATTTGAGTAATTTCAGTTGAAATTAACGTCGATTTTTTGGATTTTGTCACGATTTTTGTTAAATTTTAATAAATTTATTTGAAATCAACTTGGATAATTTTGGAATTTGTTGAGTATTTTTGTTGTAGGATCTATATTTGAGTAAATTTAGATGAAAATAACTTCAATTTTTTGGATTGTGAAAAAAATTTTAGTTGGAAGTGTCAAATTTTAATAAATTTATTGGAAACCAACTTCAATTTTTTGGGATTTTGTTTCGTATTTTTGTTGTAGGGTCTATATTAGAGTAAATTTTGATGAAGATAACTTCAATTTTTTGAATTGTGAAAAAATTTTAGTTGAAAGTGGCAAATTTTAATAAATTTATTTGAAATCAACTTCGATTATTTTTTATTTTGTTGAGCATATTTGTTATAGGATCTATACTTGAGTAAATTTAGATGAAAATAACAATAATTTTTTGGATTGTGAAAAAAATTTTAATTGGAAGTGTCAAATTTTAATAAATTTATTTGAAATCAACTTGAATTATTTTGGATTTTGTTGAGTATTGTGGTTGTAGGATCTATATTTGAGTAAATTTAGATGAAAATAACTTCAATTTTGTGGATTGTGAAAAAAATTTTAGTTGGAAGTGTCAAATTTTAATAAATTTATTTGAAATCAACTTCGATTTTTTTTTTATTTTGTCGAGTATTTTTGGTGTAGGATGTATATTTGAGTAAATTTAGATGAAAATAACTTCAATTTTTTGGATTGTGAAAAAAAATTTAGTTGGAAGTGTCAAATTTTAATAAGTTTATTTGAAATCAACTTCGATTATTTTGAATTTTGTTCAGTATTTTTGTTGTAGGATGTATTTTTGAGTAAATTTAGATGAAAATAACTACAATTTTTTGGATTGTGAAAAAAATTTGAGTTGGAAATGTCAAATTCTAATAAATTTATTTGAAACCAACTTCGATGATTCTCGACTATGTTGAGTTTTTTTGATAGAGAAGCTTAATTTGAGTAATTTCAGTTGAAATTAACGTCGATTTTTTGGATTTTGTCACGATTTTTGTTAAATTTTAATAAATTTATTTGAAATCAACTTGGATAATTTTGGAATTTGTTGAGTATTTTTGTTGTAGGATCTATATTTGAGTAAATTTAGATGAAAATAACTTCAATTTTTAGGATTGTGAAAATAATTTTAGTTGGAAGTGTCAAATTTTAATAAATTTATTTGAAATCAACTTGAATTATTTTGGATTTTGTTCAGTATTTTTGTTGTAGGAAGTATTTTTGAGTAAATTTAGATGAAAATAAGGACAATTTTTTGGATTGTGAAAAAAAATTTAGTTGGAAGTGTCAAATTTTAATAAATTTATTTGAAATCAACTTCGATTGTTTTGGATTTTGTTGAGTATTTTTGTTGTAGGGTCTATATTTGAGTAAATTTAGATGAAAATAACGACAATTTTTTGGATTGTGAAAAAAAAATTTAGTTGGAAGTGTCAAATTTTAATAAATTTATTTGAAATCAACTTGAATTATTTTGGATTTTGTTGAGTATTTTTGTTGTAGAATCTATATTTGAGTAAATTTAGATGAAAATAACTTCAATTTTTTGGATTGTGAAAAAAATTTCAGTTGGAAGTGTCAAATTTTAATAAATTTATTTGAAATCAACTTCGAATATTTTTTATTTTGTTGAGCATTTTTGTTGTAGGATCTATATTTGAGTAAATTTAGATGAAAATAACTTCAATTTTTTGGATTGTGAAAAAAATTTTAGTTGGAAGTGTCAAATTTTAATAAATTTATTGGAAACCAACTTCAATTTTTTGGGATTTTGTTTCGTATTTTTGTTGTAGGGTCTATATTAGAGTAAATTTTGATGAAGATAACTTCAATTTTTTGAATTGTGAAAAAATTTTAGTTGAAAGTGGCAAATTTTAATAAATTTATTTGAAATCAACTTCGATTATTTTTTATTTTGTTGAGCATATTTGTTATAGGATCTATACTTGAGTAAATTTAGATGAAAATAACAATAATTTTTTGGATTGTGAAAAAAATTTTAATTGGAAGTGTCAAATTTTAATAAATTTATTTGAAATCAACTTGAATTATTTTGGATTTTGTTGAGTATTGTGGTTGTAGGATCTATATTTGAGTAAATTTAGATGAAAATAACTTCAATTTTTAGGATTGTGAAAATAATTTTAGTTGGAAGTGTCAAATTTTAATAAATTTATTTGAAATCAACTTGAATTATTTTGGATTTTGTTCAGTATTTTTGTTGTAGGAAGTATTTTTGAGTAAATTTAGATGAAAATAAGGACAATTTTTTGGATTGTGAAAAAAAATTTAGTTGGAAGTGTCAAATTTTAATAAATTTATTTGAAATCAACTTCGATTGTTTTGGATTTTGTTGAGTATTTTTGTTGTAGGGTCTATATTTGAGTAAATTTAGATGAAAATAACGACAATTTTTTGGATTGTGAAAAAAAAATTTAGTTGGAAGTGTCAAATTTTAATAAATTTATTTGAAATCAACTTGAATTATTTTGGATTTTGTTGAGTATTTTTGTTGTAGAATCTATATTTGAGTAAATTTAGATGAAAATAACTTCAATTTTTTGGATTGTGAAAAAAATTTCAGTTGGAAGTGTCAAATTTTAATAAATTTATTTGAAATCAACTTCGAATATTTTTTATTTTGTTGAGCATTTTTGTTGTAGGATCTATATTTGAGTAAATTTAGATGAAAATAACTTCAATTTTTTGGATTGTGAAAAAAATTTTAGTTGGAAGTGTCAAATTTTAATAAATTTATTGGAAACCAACTTCAATTTTTTGGGATTTTGTTTCGTATTTTTGTTGTAGGGTCTATATTAGAGTAAATTTTGATGAAGATAACTTCAATTTTTTGAATTGTGAAAAAATTTTAGTTGAAAGTGTCAAATTTTAATAAATTTATTTGAAATCAACTTCGATTATTTTTTTTTTTGTTGAGCATATTTGTTATAGGATCTATACTTGAGTAAATTTAGATGAAAATAACAATAATTTTTTGGATTGTGAAAAAAATTTTAATTGGAAGTGTCAAATTTTAATAAATTTATTTGAAATCAACTTGAATTATTTTGGATTTTGTTGAGTATTGTGGTTGTAGGATCTATATTTGAGTAAATTTAGATGAAAATAACTTCAATTTTTTGGATTGTGAAAAAAATTTGAGTTGGAAATGTCAAATTCTAATAAATTTATTTGAAACCAACTTCGATGATTCTCGACTATGTTGAGTTTTTTTGATAGAGAAGCTTAATTTGAGTAATTTCAGTTGAAATTAACGTCGATTTTTTGGATTTTGTCACGATTTTTGTTAAATTTTAATAAATTTATTTGAAATCAACTTGGATAATTTTGGAATTTGTTGAGTATTTTTGTTGTAGGATCTATATTTGAGTAAATTTAGATGAAAATAACTTCAATTTTTAGGATTGTGAAAATAATTTTAGTTGGAAGTGTCAAATTTTAATAAATTTATTTGAAATCAACTTGAATTATTTTGGATTTTGTTCAGTATTTTTGTTGTAGGAAGTATTTTTGAGTAAATTTAGATGAAAATAACTTCAATTTATTGGATTGTGAAAAAAAGTTTAGTTGGAAGTGTCAAATTTTAATAAATTTATTTGCAATCAACTTCGATTTTATTGGATTTTGTCGAGTATTTTTGGTGTAGGATGTATATTTGAGTAAATTTAGATGAAAATAACGACAATTTTTTGGGATTGTGAAAAAAAATTTTAGTCGGAAGTGTCAAATTTTAATAAATTTATTTGAAATCAACTTGAATTATTTTGGATTTTGTTGAGTATTGTTGTTGTAGGATCTATATTTGAGTAAATTTAGATGAAAATAACTTCAATTTTTTGGACTGTGAAAAAAATTTTAGTTGCAAGTGTAAAAGTTTAATAAATTTATTTGAAACCAACTTCGATTATTTTGGATTTTGTTGAGTATTTTTGTTGTAGGATCTATATTTGAGTAAATTTAGATGAAAATAACTACAATTTTTTGGATTGTCAAAAAAATTTCAGTTTGAAGTGTCAAATTTTAATAAATTTATTTGAAATCAACTTCGATTATTTTTTATTTTGTTGAGCATTTTTGTTCTAGGATCTATATTTGAGTAAATTTAGATGAAAATAACTTCAATTTTTTGGATTGTGAAAAAAATTTTAGTTGGATGTGTCAAATTATAATAAATTTATTTGAAACCAACTTCGATTTTTTTGGACGATGTTAAGTTTTTTGGATAGGGAAGCTTAATTTGAGTAATATCAGTAGAAATTAACATCGATTTTTTTTTATTTTGACAAGATTTTTGTCAAATTTTAATAATTTTTTTTTTAATCAACTTCGATTATTTTGCATTTTGTTGAGTATTTTTGTTGTAGGATCTATATTTGAGTAAATTTAGATAAAAATAACTTCAATTTTTTGAATTGTGAAAAAATTTTAGTTGGAAGTGTCAAATTTTAATAAATTTATTTGAAATCAACTTCGATTATTTTTTATTTTGTTGAGCATTTTTGTTATAGGATCTATACTTGAGTAAATTTAGATGAAAATAACTTTAATTTTTTGGATTGTGAAAAAAATTTTAATTGGAAGTGTCAAATTTTAATAAATTTATTTGAAATCAACTTCGATTTTTTTTGGATTTTGTCGAGTATTTTTGGTGTAGGATGTATATTTGAGTAAATTTAGATGAAAATAACGACAATTTTTTGGATTGTGAAAAAAAATTTTAGTCGGAAGTGTCAAATTTTAATAAATTTATTTGAAATCAACTTGAATTATTTTGGATTTTGTTGAGTATTGTTGTTGTAGGATCTATATTTGAGTAAATTTAGATGAAAATAACTTCAATTTTTTGGACTGTGAAAAAAATTTTAGTTGCAAGTGTAAAAGTTTAATAAATTTATTTGAAACCAACTTCGATTATTTTGGATTTTGTTGAGTATTTTTGTTGTAGGATCTATATTTGAGTAAATTTAGATGAAAATAACTACAATTTTTTGGATTGTCAAAAAAATTTCAGTTTGAAGTGTCAAATTTTAATAAATTTATTTGAAATCAACTTCGATTATTTTTTATTTTGTTGAGCATTTTTGTTCTAGGATCTATATTTGAGTAAATTTAGATGAAAATAACTTCAATTTTTTGGATTGTGAAAAAAATTTTAGTTGGATGTGTCAAATTATAATAAATTTATTTGAAACCAACTTCGATTTTTTTGGACGATGTTAAGTTTTTTGGATAGGGAAGCTTAATTTGAGTAATATCAGTAGAAATTAACATTTTTTTTTTTATTTTGACAAGATTTTTGTCAAATTTTAATAATTTTTTTTTAATCAACTTCGATTATTTTGCATTTTGTTGAGTATTTTTGTTGTAGGATCTATATTTGAGTAAATTTAGATAAAAATAACTTCAATTTTTTGAATTGTGAAAAAATTTTAGTTGGAAGTGTCAAATTTTAATAAATTTATTTGAAATCAACTTCGATTATTTTTTATTTTGTTGAGCATTTTTGTTATAGGATCTATACTTGAGTAAATTTAGATGAAAATAACTTTAATTTTTTGGATTGTGAAAAAAATTTTAATTGGAAGTGTCAAATTTTAATAAATTTATTTGAAACCAACTTCGAATATTTTTCATTTTGTTGTAGGATCTATACTTGAGTAAATTTAGATGAAAATAACTTCAATTTTTTGGATTGTGAAAAAAATTTCAGTTGGAAGTGTCAAATTTTAATAAATTTATTTGAAATCAACTTCGAATATTTTTTATTTTGTTGAGCATTTTTGTTGTAGGATCTATATTTGAGTAAATTTAGATGAAAATAACTTCAATTTTTTGGATTGTGAAAAAAATTTTAGTTGGAAGTGTCAAATTTTAATAAATTTATTGGAAACCAACTTCAATTTTTTGGGATTTTGTTTCGTATTTTTGTTGTAGGGTCTATATTAGAGTAAATTTTGATGAAGATAACTTCAATTTTTTGAATTGTGAAAAAATTTTAGTTGAAAGTGTCAAATTTTAATAAATTTATTTGAAATCAACTTCGATTATTTTTTTTTTTGTTGAGCATATTTGTTATAGGATCTATACTTGAGTAAATTTAGATGAAAATAACAATAATTTTTTGGATTGTGAAAAAAATTTTAATTGGAAGTGTCAAATTTTAATAAATTTATTGGAAATCAACTTGAATTATTTTGGATTTTGTTGAGTATTGTGGTTGTAGGATCTATATTTGAGTAAATTTAGATGAAAATAACTTCAATTTTGTGGATTGTGAAAAAAATTTTAGTTGGAAGTGTCAAATTTTAATAAATTTATTTGGAATCAACTTCGATTTTTTTTTTATTTTGTCGAGTAATTTTGGTGTAGGATGTATATTTGAGTAAATTTAGATGAAAATAACTTCAATTTTTTGGATTGTGAAAAAAAGTTTAGTTGGAAGTGTCAAATTTTAATAAATTTATTTGAAATCAACTTCGATTTTATTGGATTTTGTCGAGTATTTTTGGTGTAGGATGTATATTTGAGTAAATTTAGATGAAAATAACTTCAATTTTTTGGATTGTGAAAAAAAATTAGTTGGAAGTGTCAAATTGTAATAAATTTAATTGAAATCAACTTGAATTATTTTGGATTTTGTTGAGTATTTTTGTTGTAGGATCTATATTTGAGTAAATTTAGATGAAAATAACTTCAATTTTTTGGATTGTGAAAAAAAATTTAGTTGGAAGTGTCAAATTTTAATAAGTTTATTTGAAATCAACTTGAATTATTTTGGATTTTGTTGAGTATTTTTGTTGTAGGATCTATATTTGAGTAAATTTAGATGAAAATAACTTCAATTTTTTGGATTGTGAAAAAAAATTTAGTTGGAAGTGTCAAATTTTAATAAGTTTATTTGAAATCAACTTCGATTATTTTGAATTTTGTTCAGTATTTTTGTTGTAGAATCTATATTTGAGTAAATTTAGATGAAAATAACTTCAATTTTTTGGATTGTGAAAAAAATTTTAGTTGGAAGTGCAAATTTTAATAAATTTATTTGAAATCAACTTGAATTATTTTGGATTTTGTTGAGTATTTTTGTTGTAGGATCTATATTTGAGTAAATTTAGATAAAAATAACTTCAATTTTTTGAATTGTGAAAAAATTTTAGTTGGAAGTGTCAAATTTTAATAAATTTATTTGAAATCAACTTCGATTATTTTTTATTTTGTTGAGCATTTTTGTTGTAGGATCTATATTTGAGTAAATTTAGATGAAAATAACTTCAATTTTTTGGATTGTGAAAAAAATTTCAGTTGGAAGTGTCAAATTTTAATAAATTTATTTGAAATCAACTTCGAATATTTTTTATTTTGTTGAGCATTTTTGTTGTAGGATCTATATTTGAGTAAATTTAGATGAAAATAACTTCAATTTTTTGGATTGTGAAAAAAATTTTAGTTGGAAGTGTCAAATTTTAATAAATTTATTGGAAACCAACTTCAATTTTTTGGGATTTTGTTTCGTATTTTTGTTGTAGGGTCTATATTAGAGTAAATTTTGATGAAGATAACTTCAATTTTTTGAATTGTGAAAAAATTTTAGTTGAAAGTGGCAAATTTTAATAAATTTATTTGAAATCAACTTCGATTATTTTTTATTTTGTTGAGCATATTTGTTATAGGATCTATACTTGAGTAAATTTAGATGAAAATAACAATAATTTTTTGGATTGTGAAAAAAATTTTAATTGGAAGTGTCAAATTTTAATAAATTTATTTGAAATCAACTTGAATTATTTTGGATTTTGTTGAGTATTGTGGTTGTAGGATCTATATTTGAGTAAATTTAGATGAAAATAACTTCAATTTTTAGGATTGTGAAAATAATTTTAGTTGGAAGTGTCAAATTTTAATAAATTTATTTGAAATCAACTTGAATTATTTTGGATTTTGTTCAGTATTTTTGTTGTAGGAAGTATTTTTGAGTAAATTTAGATGAAAATAAGGACAATTTTTTGGATTGTGAAAAAAAATTTAGTTGGAAGTGTCAAATTTTAATAAATTTATTTGAAATCAACTTCGATTGTTTTGGATTTTGTTGAGTATTTTTGTTGTAGGGTCTATATTTGAGTAAATTTAGATGAAAATAACGACAATTTTTTGGATTGTGAAAAAAAAATTTAGTTGGAAGTGTCAAATTTTAATAAATTTATTTGAAATCAACTTGAATTATTTTGGATTTTGTTGAGTATTTTTGTTGTAGAATCTATATTTGAGTAAATTTAGATGAAAATAACTTCAATTTTTTGGATTGTGAAAAAAATTTCAGTTGGAAGTGTCAAATTTTAATAAATTTATTTGAAATCAACTTCGAATATTTTTTATTTTGTTGAGCATTTTTGTTGTAGGATCTATATTTGAGTAAATTTAGATGAAAATAACTTCAATTTTTTGGATTGTGAAAAAAATTTTAGTTGGAAGTGTCAAATTTTAATAAATTTATTGGAAACCAACTTCAATTTTTTGGGATTTTGTTTCGTATTTTTGTTGTAGGGTCTATATTAGAGTAAATTTTGATGAAGATAACTTCAATTTTTTGAATTGTGAAAAAATTTTAGTTGAAAGTGTCAAATTTTAATAAATTTATTTGAAATCAACTTCGATTATTTTTTTTTTTGTTGAGCATATTTGTTATAGGATCTATACTTGAGTAAATTTAGATGAAAATAACAATAATTTTTTGGATTGTGAAAAAAATTTTAATTGGAAGTGTCAAATTTTAATAAATTTATTGGAAATCAACTTGAATTATTTTGGATTTTGTTGAGTATTGTGGTTGTAGGATCTATATTTGAGTAAATTTAGATGAAAATAACTTCAATTTTGTGGATTGTGAAAAAAATTTTAGTTGGAAGTGTCAAATTTTAATAAATTTATTTGGAATCAACTTCGATTTTTTTTTTATTTTGTCGAGTAATTTTGGTGTAGGATGTATATTTGAGTAAATTTAGATGAAAATAACTTCAATTTTTTGGATTGTGAAAAAAAGTTTAGTTGGAAGTGTCAAATTTTAATAAATTTATTTGAAATCAACTTCGATTTTATTGGATTTTGTCGAGTATTTTTGGTGTAGGATGTATATTTGAGTAAATTTAGATGAAAATAACTTCAATTTTTTGGATTGTGAAAAAAAATTAGTTGGAAGTGTCAAATTGTAATAAATTTAATTGAAATCAACTTGAATTATTTTGGATTTTGTTGAGTATTTTTGTTGTAGGATCTATATTTGAGTAAATTTAGATGAAAATAACTTCAATTTTTTGGATTGTGAAAAAAAATTTAGTTGGAAGTGTCAAATTTTAATAAGTTTATTTGAAATCAACTTCGATTATTTTGAATTTTGTTCAGTATTTTTGTTGTAGGATGTATTTTTGAGTAAATTTAGATGAAAATAACTACAATTTTTTGGATTGTGAAAAAAATTTGAGTTGGAAATGTCAAATTCTAATAAATTTATTTGAAACCAACTTCGATGATTCTCGACTATGTTGAGTTTTTTTGATAGAGAAGCTTAATTTGAGTAATTTCAGTTGAAATTAACGTCGATTTTTTGGATTTTGTCACGATTTTTGTTAAATTTTAATAAATTTATTTGAAATCAACTTGGATAATTTTGGAATTTGTTGAGTATTTTTGTTGTAGGATCTATATTTGAGTAAATTTAGATGAAAATAACTTCAATTTTTAGGATTGTGAAAATAATTTTAGTTGGAAGTGTCAAATTTTAATAAATTTATTTGAAATCAACTTGAATTATTTTGGATTTTGTTGAGTATTTTTGTTGTAGGATCTATATTTGAGTAAATTTAGATGAAAAGAACTTCAATTTTTTGGATTGTGAAAAAAAATTTAGTTGGAAGTGTCAAATTTTAATAAGTTTATTTGAAATCAACTTCGATTATTTTGAATTTTGTTCAGTATTTTTGTTGTAGAATCTATATTTGAGTAAATTTAGATGAAAATAACTTCAATTTTTTGGATTGTGAAAAAAATTTTAGTTGGAAGTGCAAATTTTAATAAATTTATTTGAAATCAACTTGAATTATTTTGGATTTTGTTGAGTATTGTGGTTGTAGGATCTATATTTGAGTAAATTTAGATGAAAATAACTTCAATTTTGTGGATTGTGAAAAAAATTTTAGTTGGAAGTGTCAAATTTTAATAAATTTATTTGAAATCAACTTCGATTTTTTTTTTATTTTGTCGAGTATTTTTGGTGTAGGATGTATATTTGAGTAAATTTAGATGAAAATAACTTCAATTTTTTGGATTGTGAAAAAAAGTTTAGTTGGAAGTGTCAAATTTTAATAAATTTATTTTAAATCAACTTCGATTTTATTGGATTTTGTCGAGTATTTTTGGTGTAGGATGTATATTTGAGTAAATTTAGATGAAAATAACTTCAATTTTTTGGATTGTGAAAAAAAATTAGTTGGAAGTGTCAAATTGTAATAAATTTAATTGAAATCAACTTGAATTATTTTGGATTTTGTTGAGTATTTTTGTTGTAGGATCTATATTTGAGTAAATTTAGATGAAAATAACTTCAATTTTTTGGATTGTGAAAAAAAATTTAGTTGGAAGTGTCAAATTTTAATAAGTTTATTTGAAATCAACTTCGATTATTTTGAATTTTGTTCAGTATTTTTGTTGTAGGATGTATTTTTGAGTAAATTTAGATGAAAATAACTACAATTTTTTGGATTGTGAAAAAAATTTGAGTTGGAAATGTCAAATTCTAATAAATTTATTTGAAACCAACTTCGATGATTCTCGACTATGTTGAGTTTTTTTGATAGAGAAGCTTAATTTGAGTAATTTCAGTTGAAATTAACGTCGATTTTTTGGATTTTGTCACGATTTTTGTTAAATTTTAATAAATTTATTTGAAATCAACTTGGATAATTTTGGAATTTGTTGAGTATTTTTGTTGTAGGATCTATATTTGAGTAAATTTAGATGAAAATAACTTCAATTTTTAGGATTGTGAAAATAATTTTAGTTGGAAGTGTCAAATTTTAATAAATTTATTTGAAATCAACTTGAATTATTTTGGATTTTGTTCAGTATTTTTGTTGTAGGAAGTATTTTTGAGTAAATTTAGATGAAAATAACTTCAATTTATTGGATTGTGAAAAAAAGTTTAGTTGGAAGTGTCAAATGTTAATAAATTTATTTGCAATCAACTTCGATTTTATTGGATTTTGTCGAGTATTTTTGGTGTAGGATGTATATTTGAGTAAATTTAGATGAAAATAACGACAATTTTTTGGATTGTGAAAAAAAATTTTAGTCGGAAGTGTCAAATTTTAATAAATTTATTTGAAATCAACTTGAATTATTTTGGATTTTGTTGAGTATTGTTGTTGTAGGATCTATATTTGAGTAAATTTAGATGAAAATAACTTCAATTTTTTGGACTGTGAAAAAAATTTTAGTTGCAAGTGTCAAATTTTAATAAATTTATTTGAAATCAACTTCGATTATTTTTTATTTTGTTGAGCATTTTTGTTCTAGGATCTATATTTGAGTAAATTTAGATGAAAATAACTTCAATTTTTTGGATTGTGAAAAAAATTTTAGTTGGATGTGTCAAATTATAATAAATTTATTTGAAACCAACTTCGATTTTTTTGGACGATGTTAAGTTTTTTGGATAGGGAAGCTTAATTTGAGTAATATCAGTAGAAATTAACATCGATTTTTTTTTATTTTGACAAGATTTTTGTCAAATTTTAATAATTTTTTTTTTAATCAACTTCGATTATTTTGCATTTTGTTGAGTATTTTTGTTGTAGGATCTATATTTGAGTAAATTTAGATAAAAATAACTTCAATTTTTTGAATTGTGAAAAAATTTTAGTTGGAAGTGTCAAATTTTAATAAATTTATTTGAAATCAACTTCGATTATTTTTTATTTTGTTGAGCATTTTTGTTATAGGATCTATACTTGAGTAAATTTAGATGAAAATAACTTTAATTTTTTGGATTGTGAAAAAAATTTTAATTGGAAGTGTCAAATTTTAATAAATTTATTTGAAATCAACTTCGATTTTTTTTGGATTTTGTCGAGTATTTTTGGTGTAGGATGTATATTTGAGTAAATTTAGATGAAAATAACGACAATTTTTTGGATTGTGAAAAAAAATTTTAGTCGGAAGTGTCAAATTTTAATAAATTTATTTGAAATCAACTTGAATTATTTTGGATTTTGTTGAGTATTGTTGTTGTAGGATCTATATTTGAGTAAATTTAGATGAAAATAACTTCAATTTTTTGGACTGTGAAAAAAATTTTAGTTGCAAGTGTAAAAGTTTAATAAATTTATTTGAAACCAACTTCGATTATTTTGGATTTTGTTGAGTATTTTTGTTGTAGGATCTATATTTGAGTAAATTTAGATGAAAATAACTACAATTTTTTGGATTGTCAAAAAAATTTCAGTTTGAAGTGTCAAATTTTAATAAATTTATTTGAAATCAACTTCGATTATTTTTTATTTTGTTGAGCATTTTTGTTCTAGGATCTATATTTGAGTAAATTTAGATGAAAATAACTTCAATTTTTTGGATTGTGAAAAAAATTTTAGTTGGATGTGTCAAATTATAATAAATTTATTTGAAACCAACTTCGATTTTTTTGGACGATGTTAAGTTTTTTGGATAGGGAAGCTTAATTTGAGTAATATCAGTAGAAATTAACATTTTTTTTTTTATTTTGACAAGATTTTTGTCAAATTTTAATAATTTTTTTTTAATCAACTTCGATTATTTTGCATTTTGTTGAGTATTTTTGTTGTAGGATCTATATTTGAGTAAATTTAGATAAAAATAACTTCAATTTTTTGAATTGTGAAAAAATTTTAGTTGGAAGTGTCAAATTTTAATAAATTTATTTGAAATCAACTTCGATTATTTTTTATTTTGTTGAGCATTTTTGTTATAGGATCTATACTTGAGTAAATTTAGATGAAAATAACTTTAATTTTTTGGATTGTGAAAAAAATTTTAATTGGAAGTGTCAAATTTTAATAAATTTATTTGAAACCAACTTCGAATATTTTTCATTTTGTTGTAGGATCTATACTTGAGTAAATTTAGATGAAAATAACTTCAATTTTTTGGATTGTGAAAAAAATTTCAGTTGGAAGTGTCAAATTTTAATAAATTTATTTGAAATCAACTTCGAATATTTTTTATTTTGTTGAGCATTTTTGTTGTAGGATCTATATTTGAGTAAATTTAGATGAAAATAACTTCAATTTTTTGGATTGTGAAAAAAATTTTAGTTGGAAGTGTCAAATTTTAATAAATTTATTGGAAACCAACTTCAATTTTTTGGGATTTTGTTTCGTATTTTTGTTGTAGGGTCTATATTAGAGTAAATTTTGATGAAGATAACTTCAATTTTTTGAATTGTGAAAAAATTTTAGTTGAAAGTGTCAAATTTTAATAAATTTATTTGAAATCAACTTCGATTATTTTTTTTTTTGTTGAGCATATTTGTTATAGGATCTATACTTGAGTAAATTTAGATGAAAATAACAATAATTTTTTGGATTGTGAAAAAAATTTTAGTTGGAAGTGTCAAATTTTAATAAATTTATTTGGAATCAACTTCGATTTTTTTTTTATTTTGTCGAGTAATTTTGGTGTAGGATGTATATTTGAGTAAATTTAGATGAAAATAACTTCAATTTTTTGGATTGTGAAAAAAAGTTTAGTTGGAAGTGTCAAATTTTAATAAATTTATTTGAAATCAACTTCGATTTTATTGGATTTTGTCGAGTATTTTTGGTGTAGGATGTATATTTGAGTAAATTTAGATGAAAATAACTTCAATTTTTTGGATTGTGAAAAAAAATTAGTTGGAAGTGTCAAATTGTAATAAATTTAATTGAAATCAACTTGAATTATTTTGGATTTTGTTGAGTATTTTTGTTGTAGGATCTATATTTGAGTAAATTTAGATGAAAATAACTTCAATTTTTTGGATTGTGAAAAAAAATTTAGTTGGAAGTGTCAAATTTTAATAAGTTTATTTGAAATCAACTTCGATTATTTTGAATTTTGTTCAGTATTTTTGTTGTAGGATGTATTTTTGAGTAAATTTAGATGAAAATAACTACAATTTTTTGGATTGTGAAAAAAATTTGAGTTGGAAATGTCAAATTCTAATAAATTTATTTGAAACCAACTTCGATGATTCTCGACTATGTTGAGTTTTTTTGATAGAGAAGCTTAATTTGAGTAATTTCAGTTGAAATTAACGTCGATTTTTTGGATTTTGTCACGATTTTTGTTAAATTTTAATAAATTTATTTGAAATCAACTTGGATAATTTTGGAATTTGTTGAGTATTTTTGTTGTAGGATCTATATTTGAGTAAATTTAGATGAAAATAACTTCAATTTTTTGGATTGTGAAAAAAAATTTAGTTGGAAGTGTCAAATTTTAATAAGTTTATTTGAAATCAACTTCGATTATTTTGAATTTTGTTCAGTATTTTTGTTGTAGAATCTATATTTGAGTAAATTTAGATGAAAATAACTTCAATTTTTTGGATTGTGAAAAAAATTTTAGTTGGAAGTGCAAATTTTAATAAATTTATTTGAAATCAACTTGAATTATTTTGGATTTTGTTGAGTATTTTTGTTGTAGGATCTATATTTGAGTAAATTTAGATAAAAATAACTTCAATTTTTTGAATTGTGAAAAAATTTTAGTTGGAAGTGTCAAATTTTAATAAATTTATTTGAAATCAACTTCGATTATTTTTTATTTTGTTGAGCATTTTTGTTGTAGGATCTATATTTGAGTAAATTTAGATGAAAATAACTTCAATTTTTTGGATTGTGAAAAAAATTTCAGTTGGAAGTGTCAAATTTTAATAAATTTATTTGAAATCAACTTCGAATATTTTTTATTTTGTTGAGCATTTTTGTTGTAGGATCTATATTTGAGTAAATTTAGATGAAAATAACTTCAATTTTTTGGATTGTGAAAAAAATTTTAGTTGGAAGTGTCAAATTTTAATAAATTTATTGGAAACCAACTTCAATTTTTTGGGATTTTGTTTCGTATTTTTGTTGTAGGGTCTATATTAGAGTAAATTTTGATGAAGATAACTTCAATTTTTTGAATTGTGAAAAAATTTTAGTTGAAAGTGGCAAATTTTAATAAATTTATTTGAAATCAACTTCGATTATTTTTTATTTTGTTGAGCATATTTGTTATAGGATCTATACTTGAGTAAATTTAGATGAAAATAACAATAATTTTTTGGATTGTGAAAAAAATTTTAATTGGAAGTGTCAAATTTTAATAAATTTATTTGAAATCAACTTGAATTATTTTGGATTTTGTTGAGTATTGTGGTTGTAGGATCTATATTTGAGTAAATTTAGATGAAAATAACTTCAATTTTGTGGATTGTGAAAAAAATTTTAGTTGGAAGTGTCAAATTTTAATAAATTTATTTGAAATCAACTTCGATTTTTTTTTTATTTTGTCGAGTATTTTTGGTGTAGGATGTATATTTGAGTAAATTTAGATGAAAATAACTTCAATTTTTTGGATTGTGAAAAAAAGTTTAGTTGGAAGTGTCAAATTTTAATAAATTTATTTTAAATCAACTTCGATTTTATTGGATTTTGTCGAGTATTTTTGGTGTAGGATGTATATTTGAGTAAATTTAGATGAAAATAACTTCAATTTTTTGGATTGTGAAAAAAAATTAGTTGGAAGTGTCAAATTGTAATAAATTTAATTGAAATCAACTTGAATTATTTTGGATTTTGTTGAGTATTTTTGTTGTAGGATCTATATTTGAGTAAATTTAGATGAAAATAACTTCAATTTTTTGGATTGTGAAAAAAAATTTAGTTGGAAGTGTCAAATTTTAATAAGTTTATTTGAAATCAACTTCGATTATTTTGAATTTTGTTCAGTATTTTTGTTGTAGGATGTATTTTTGAGTAAATTTAGATGAAAATAACTACAATTTTTTGGATTGTGAAAAAAATTTGAGTTGGAAATGTCAAATTCTAATAAATTTATTTGAAACCAACTTCGATGATTCTCGACTATGTTGAGTTTTTTTGATAGAGAAGCTTAATTTGAGTAATTTCAGTTGAAATTAACGTCGATTTTTTGGATTTTGTCACGATTTTTGTTAAATTTTAATAAATTTATTTGAAATCAACTTGGATAATTTTGGAATTTGTTGAGTATTTTTGTTGTAGGATCTATATTTGAGTAAATTTAGATGAAAATAACTTCAATTTTTAGGATTGTGAAAATAATTTTAGTTGGAAGTGTCAAATTTTAATAAATTTATTTGAAATCAACTTGAATTATTTTGGATTTTGTTCAGTATTTTTGTTGTAGGAAGTATTTTTGAGTAAATTTAGATGAAAATAAGGACAATTTTTTGGATTGTGAAAAAAAATTTAGTTGGAAGTGTCAAATTTTAATAAATTTATTTGAAATCAACTTCGATTGTTTTGGATTTTGTTGAGTATTTTTGTTGTAGGGTCTATATTTGAGTAAATTTAGATGAAAATAACGACAATTTTTTGGATTGTGAAAAAAAAATTTAGTTGGAAGTGTCAAATTTTAATAAATTTATTTGAAATCAACTTGAATTATTTTGGATTTTGTTGAGTATTTTTGTTGTAGAATCTATATTTGAGTAAATTTAGATGAAAATAACTTCAATTTTTTGGATTGTGAAAAAAATTTCAGTTGGAAGTGTCAAATTTTAATAAATTTATTTGAAATCAACTTCGAATATTTTTTATTTTGTTGAGCATTTTTGTTGTAGGATCTATATTTGAGTAAATTTAGATGAAAATAACTTCAATTTTTTGGATTGTGAAAAAAATTTTAGTTGGAAGTGTCAAATTTTAATAAATTTATTGGAAACCAACTTCAATTTTTTGGGATTTTGTTTCGTATTTTTGTTGTAGGGTCTATATTAGAGTAAATTTTGATGAAGATAACTTCAATTTTTTGAATTGTGAAAAAATTTTAGTTGAAAGTGTCAAATTTTAATAAATTTATTTGAAATCAACTTCGATTATTTTTTTTTTTGTTGAGCATATTTGTTATAGGATCTATACTTGAGTAAATTTAGATGAAAATAACAATAATTTTTTGGATTGTGAAAAAAATTTTAATTGGAAGTGTCAAATTTTAATAAATTTATTTGAAATCAACTTGAATTATTTTGGATTTTGTTGAGTATTGTGGTTGTAGGATCTATATTTGAGTAAATTTAGATGAAAATAACTTCAATTTTGTGGATTGTGAAAAAAATTTTAGTTGGAAGTGTCAAATTTTAATAAATTTATTTGGAATCAACTTCGATTTTTTTTTTATTTTGTCGAGTATTTTTGGTGTAGGATGTATATTTGAGTAAATTTAGATGAAAATAACTTCAATTTTTTGGATTGTGAAAAAAAGTTTAGTTGGAAGTGTCAAATTTTAATAAATTTATTTGAAATCAACTTCGATTTTATTGGATTTTGTCGAGTATTTTTGGTGTAGGATGTATATTTGAGTAAATTTAGATGAAAATAACTTCAATTTTTTGGATTGTGAAAAAAATTTTAGTTGGAAGTGCAAATTTTAATAAATTTATTTGAAATCAACTTGAATTATTTTGGATTTTGTTGAGTATTTTTGTTGTAGGATCTATATTTGAGTAAATTTAGATAAAAATAACTTCAATTTTTTGAATTGTGAAAAAATTTTAGTTGGAAGTGTCAAATTTTAATAAATTTATTTGAAATCAACTTCGATTATTTTTTATTTTGTTGAGCATTTTTGTTGTAGGATCTATATTTGAGTAAATTTAGATGAAAATAACTTCAATTTTTTGGATTGTGAAAAAAATTTCAGTTGGAAGTGTCAAATTTTAATAAATTTATTGGAAACCAACTTCAATTTTTTGGGATTTTGTTTCGTATTTTTGTTGTAGGGTCTATATTAGAGTAAATTTTGATGAAGATAACTTCAATTTTTTGAATTGTGAAAAAATTTTAGTTGAAAGTGTCAAATTTTAATAAATTTATTTGAAATCAACTTCGATTATTTTTTTTTTTGTTGAGCATATTTGTTATAGGATCTATACTTGAGTAAATTTAGATGAAAATAACAATAATTTTTTGGATTGTGAAAAAAATTTTAATTGGAAGTGTCAAATTTTAATAAATTTATTTGAAATCAACTTGAATTATTTTGGATTTTGTTGAGTATTGTGGTTGTAGGATCTATATTTGAGTAAATTTAGATGAAAATAACTTCAATTTTGTGGATTGTGAAAAAAATTTTAGTTGGAAGTGTCAAATTTTAATAAATTTATTTGGAATCAACTTCGATTTTTTTTTTATTTTGTCGAGTATTTTTGGTGTAGGATGTATATTTGAGTAAATTTAGATGAAAATAACTTCAATTTTTTGGATTGTGAAAAAAAGTTTAGTTGGAAGTGTCAAATTTTAATAAATTTATTTGAAATCAACTTCGATTTTATTGGATTTTGTCGAGTATTTTTGGTGTAGGATGTATATTTGAGTAAATTTAGATGAAAATAACTTCAATTTTTTGGATTGTGAAAAAAATTTTAGTTGGAAGTGCAAATTTTAATAAATTTATTTGAAATCAACTTGAATTATTTTGGATTTTGTTGAGTATTTTTGTTGTAGGATCTATATTTGAGTAAATTTAGATAAAAATAACTTCAATTTTTTGAATTGTGAAAAAATTTTAGTTGGAAGTGTCAAATTTTAATAAATTTATTTGAAATCAACTTCGATTATTTTTTATTTTGTTGAGCATTTTTGTTGTAGGATCTATATTTGAGTAAATTTAGATGAAAATAACTTCAATTTTTTGGATTGTGAAAAAAATTTCAGTTGGAAGTGTCAAATTTTAATAAATTTATTGGAAACCAACTTCAATTTTTTGGGATTTTGTTTCGTATTTTTGTTGTAGGGTCTATATTAGAGTAAATTTTGATGAAGATAACTTCAATTTTTTGAATTGTGAAAAAATTTTAGTTGAAAGTGGCAAATTTTAATAAATTTATTTGAAATCAACTTCGATTATTTTTTATTTTGTTGAGCATATTTGTTATAGGATCTATACTTGAGTAAATTTAGATGAAAATAACAATAATTTTTTGGATTGTGAAAAAAATTTTAATTGGAAGTGTCAAATTTTAATAAATTTATTTGAAATCAACTTGAATTATTTTGGATTTTGTTGAGTATTGTGGTTGTAGGATCTATATTTGAGTAAATTTAGATGAAAATAACTTCAATTTTGTGGATTGTGAAAAAAATTTTAGTTGGAAGTGTCAAATTTTAATAAATTTATTTGAAATCAACTTCGATTTTTTTTTTATTTTGTCGAGTATTTTTGGTGTAGGATGTATATTTGAGTAAATTTAGATGAAAATAACTTCAATTTTTTGGATTGTGAAAAAAAGTTTAGTTGGAAGTGTCAAATTTTAATAAATTTATTTTAAATCAACTTCGATTTTATTGGATTTTGTCGAGTATTTTTGGTGTAGGATGTATATTTGAGTAAATTTAGATGAAAATAACTTCAATTTTTTGGATTGTGAAAAAAAATTAGTTGGAAGTGTCAAATTGTAATAAATTTAATTGAAATCAACTTGAATTATTTTGGATTTTGTTGAGTATTTTTGTTGTAGGATCTATATTTGAGTAAATTTAGATGAAAATAACTTCAATTTTTTGGATTGTGAAAAAAAATTTAGTTGGAAGTGTCAAATTTTAATAAGTTTATTTGAAATCAACTTCGATTATTTTGAATTTTGTTCAGTATTTTTGTTGTAGGATGTATTTTTGAGTAAATTTAGATGAAAATAACTACAATTTTTTGGATTGTGAAAAAAATTTGAGTTGGAAATGTCAAATTCTAATAAATTTATTTGAAACCAACTTCGATGATTCTCGACTATGTTGAGTTTTTTTGATAGAGAAGCTTAATTTGAGTAATTTCAGTTGAAATTAACGTCGATTTTTTGGATTTTGTCACGATTTTTGTTAAATTTTAATAAATTTATTTGAAATCAACTTGGATAATTTTGGAATTTGTTGAGTATTTTTGTTGTAGGATCTATATTTGGGTAAATTTAGATGAAAATAACTTCAATTTTTAGGATTGTGAAAATAATTTTAGTTGGAAGTGTCAAATTTTAATAAATTTATTTGAAATCAACTTGAATTATTTTGGATTTTGTTCAGTATTTTTGTTGTAGGAAGTATTTTTGAGTAAATTTAGATGAAAATAAGGACAATTTTTTGGATTGTGAAAAAAAATTTAGTTGGAAGTGTCAAATTTTAATAAATTTATTTGAAATCAACTTCGATTGTTTTGGATTTTGTTGAGTATTTTTGTTGTAGGGTCTATATTTGAGTAAATTTAGATGAAAATAACGACAATTTTTTGGATTGTGAAAAAAAAATTTAGTTGAAAGTGTCAAATTTTAATAAATTTATTTGAAATCAACTTGAATTATTTTGGATTTTGTTGAGTATTTTTGTTGTAGAATCTATATTTGAGTAAATTTAGATGAAAATAACTTCAATTTTTTGGATTGTGAAAAAAATTTCAGTTGGAAGTGTCAAATTTTAATAAATTTATTTGAAATCAACTTCGAATATTTTTTATTTTGTTGAGCATTTTTGTTGTAGGATCTATATTTGAGTAAATTTAGATGAAAATAACTTCAATTTTTTGGATTGTGAAAAAAATTTTAGTTGGAAGTGTCAAATTTTAATAAATTTATTGGAAACCAACTTCAATTTTTTGGGATTTTGTTTCGTATTTTTGTTGTAGGGTCTATATTAGAGTAAATTTTGATGAAGATAACTTCAATTTTTTGAATTGTGAAAAAATTTTAGTTGAAAGTGTCAAATTTTAATAAATTTATTTGAAATCAACTTCGATTATTTTTTTTTTTGTTGAGCATATTTGTTATAGGATCTATACTTGAGTAAATTTAGATGAAAATAACAATAATTTTTTGGATTGTGAAAAAAATTTTAATTGGAAGTGTCAAATTTTAATAAATTTATTTGAAATCAACTTGAATTATTTTGGATTTTGTTGAGTATTGTGGTTGTAGGATCTATATTTGAGTAAATTTAGATGAAAATAACTTCAATTTTGTGGATTGTGAAAAAAATTTTAGTTGGAAGTGTCAAATTTTAATAAATTTATTTGGAATCAACTTCGATTTTTTTTTTATTTTGTCGAGTATTTTTGGTGTAGGATGTATATTTGAGTAAATTTAGATGAAAATAACTTCAATTTTTTGGATTGTGAAAAAAAGTTTAGTTGGAAGTGTCAAATTTTAATAAATTTATTTGAAATCAACTTCGATTTTATTGGATTTTGTCGAGTATTTTTGGTGTAGGATGTATATTTGAGTAAATTTAGATGAAAATAACTTCAATTTTTTGGATTGTGAAAAAAATTTTAGTTGGAAGTGCAAATTTTAATAAATTTATTTGAAATCAACTTGAATTATTTTGGATTTTGTTGAGTATTTTTGTTGTAGGATCTATATTTGAGTAAATTTAGATAAAAATAACTTCAATTTTTTGAATTGTGAAAAAATTTTAGTTGGAAGTGTCAAATTTTAATAAATTTATTTGAAATCAACTTGAATTATTTTGGATTTTGTTCAGTATTTTTGTTGTAGGAAGTATTTTTGAGTAAATTTAGATGAAAATAAGGACAATTTTTTGGATTGTGAAAAAAAATTTAGTTGGAAGTGTCAAATTTTAATAAATTTATTTGAAATCAACTTCGATTGTTTTGGATTTTGTTGAGTATTTTTGTTGTAGGGTCTATATTTGAGTAAATTTAGATGAAAATAACTTCAATTTTTAGGATTGTGAAAATAATTTTAGTTGGAAGTGTCAAATTTTAATAAATTTATTTGAAATCAACTTGAATTATTTTGGATTTTGTTCAGTATTTTTGTTGTAGGAAGTATTTTTGAGTAAATTTAGATGAAAATAAGGACAATTTTTTGGATTGTGAAAAAAAATTTAGTTGGAAGTGTCAAATTTTAATAAATTTATTTGAAATCAACTTCGATTGTTTTGGATTTTGTTGAGTATTTTTGTTGTAGGGTCTATATTTGAGTAAATTTAGATGAAAATAACGACAATTTTTTGGATTGTGAAAAAAAAATTTAGTTGGAAGTGTCAAATTTTAATAAATTTATTTGAAATCAACTTGAATTATTTTGGATTTTGTTGAGTATTTTTGTTGTAGAATCTATATTTGAGTAAATTTAGATGAAAATAACTTCAATTTTTTGGATTGTGAAAAAAATTTCAGTTGGAAGTGTCAAATTTTAATAAATTTATTTGAAATCAACTTCGAATATTTTTTATTTTGTTGAGCATTTTTGTTGTAGGATCTATATTTGAGTAAATTTAGATGAAAATAACTTCAATTTTTTGGATTGTGAAAAAAATTTTAGTTGGAAGTGTCAAATTTTAATAAATTTATTGGAAACCAACTTCAATTTTTTGGGATTTTGTTTCGTATTTTTGTTGTAGGGTCTATATTAGAGTAAATTTTGATGAAGATAACTTCAATTTTTTGGATTGTGAAAAAAATTTTAGTTGGAAGTGCAAATTTTAATAAATTTATTTGAAATCAACTTGAATTATTTTGGATTTTGTTGAGTATTTTTGTTGTAGGATCTATATTTGAGTAAATTTAGATAAAAATAACTTCAATTTTTTGAATTGTGAAAAAATTTTAGTTGGAAGTGTCAAATTTTAATAAATTTATTTGAAATCAACTTCGATTATTTTTTATTTTGTTGAGCATTTTTGTTATAGGATCTATACTTGAGTAAATTTAGATGAAAATAACTTTAATTTTTTGGATTGTGAAAAAAATTTTAATTGGAAGTGTCAAATTGTAATAAATTTAATTGAAATCAACTTGAATTATTTTGGATTTTGTTGAGTATTTTTGTTGTAGGATCTATATTTGAGTAAATTTAGATGAAAATAACTTCAATTTTTTGGATTGTGAAAAAAAATTTAGTTGGAAGTGTCAAATTTTAATAAGTTTATTTGAAATCAACTTCGATTATTTTGAATTTTGTTCAGTATTTTTGTTGTAGGATGTATTTTTGAGTAAATTTAGATGAAAATAACTACAATTTTTTGGATTGTGAAAAAAATTTGAGTTGGAAATGTCAAATTCTAATAAATTTATTTGAAACCAACTTCGATGATTCTCGACTATGTTGAGTTTTTTTGATAGAGAAGCTTAATTTGAGTAATTTCAGTTGAAATTAACGTCGATTTTTTGGATTTTGTCACGATTTTTGTTAAATTTTAATAAATTTATTTGAAATCAACTTGGATAATTTTGGAATTTGTTGAGTATTTTTGTTGTAGGATCTATATTTGAGTAAATTTAGATGAAAATAACTTCAATTTTTAGGATTGTGAAAATAATTTTAGTTGGAAGTGTCAAATTTTAATAAATTTATTTGAAATCAACTTGAATTATTTTGGATTTTGTTCAGTATTTTTGTTGTAGGAAGTATTTTTGAGTAAATTTAGATGAAAATAAGGACAATTTTTTGGATTGTGAAAAAAAATTTAGTTGGAAGTGTCAAATTTTAATAAATTTATTTGAAATCAACTTCGATTGTTTTGGATTTTGTTGAGTATTTTTGTTGTAGGGTCTATATTTGAGTAAATTTAGATGAAAATAACGACAATTTTTTGGATTGTGAAAAAAAAATTTAGTTGGAAGTGTCAAATTTTAATAAATTTATTTGAAATCAACTTGAATTATTTTGGATTTTGTTGAGTATTTTTGTTGTAGAATCTATATTTGAGTAAATTTAGATGAAAATAACTTCAATTTTTTGGATTGTGAAAAAAATTTCAGTTGGAAGTGTCAAATTTTAATAAATTTATTTGAAATCAACTTCGAATATTTTTTATTTTGTTGAGCATTTTTGTTGTAGGATCTATATTTGAGTAAATTTAGATGAAAATAACTTCAATTTTTTGAATTGTGAAAAAATTTTAGTTGGAAGTGTCAAATTTTAATAAATTTATTTGAAATCAACTTCGATTATTTTTTATTTTGTTGAGCATTTTTGTTATAGGATCTATACTTGAGTAAATTTAGATGAAAATAACTTTAATTTTTTGGATTGTGAAAAAAATTTTAATTGGAAGTGTCAAATTTTAATAAATTTATTTGAAACCAACTTCGAATATTTTTCATTTTGTTGTAGGATCTATACTTGAGTAAATTTAGATGAAAATAACTTCAATTTTTTGGATTGTGAAAAAAATTTCAGTTGGAAGTGTCAAATTTTAATAAATTTATTTGAAATCAACTTCGAATATTTTTTATTTTGTTGAGCATTTTTGTTGTAGGATCTATATTTGAGTAAATTTAGATGAAAATAACTTCAATTTTTTGGATTGTGAAAAAAATTTTAGTTGGAAGTGTCAAATTTTAATAAATTTATTGGAAACCAACTTCAATTTTTTGGGATTTTGTTTCGTATTTTTGTTGTAGGGTCTATATTAGAGTAAATTTTGATGAAGATAACTTCAATTTTTTGAATTGTGAAAAAATTTTAGTTGAAAGTGTCAAATTTTAATAAATTTATTTGAAATCAACTTCGATTATTTTTTTTTTTGTTGAGCATATTTGTTATAGGATCTATACTTGAGTAAATTTAGATGAAAATAACAATAATTTTTTGGATTGTGAAAAAAATTTTAATTGGAAGTGTCAAATTTTAATAAATTTATTGGAAATCAACTTGAATTATTTTGGATTTTGTTGAGTATTGTGGTTGTAGGATCTATATTTGAGTAAATTTAGATGAAAATAACTTCAATTTTGTGGATTGTGAAAAAAATTTTAGTTGGAAGTGTCAAATTTTAATAAATTTATTTGGAATCAACTTCGATTTTTTTTTTATTTTGTCGAGTAATTTTGGTGTAGGATGTATATTTGAGTAAATTTAGATGAAAATAACTACAATTTTTTGGATTGTGAAAAAAATTTGAGTTGGAAATGTCAAATTCTAATAAATTTATTTGAAACCAACTTCGATGATTCTCGACTATGTTGAGTTTTTTTGATAGAGAAGCTTAATTTGAGTAATTTCAGTTGAAATTAACGTCGATTTTTTGGATTTTGTCACGATTTTTGTTAAATTTTAATAAATTTATTTGAAATCAACTTGGATAATTTTGGAATTTGTTGAGTATTTTTGTTGTAGGATCTATATTTGAGTAAATTTAGATGAAAATAACTTCAATTTTTAGGATTGTGAAAATAATTTTAGTTGGAAGTGTCAAATTTTAATAAATTTATTTGAAATCAACTTGAATTATTTTGGATTTTGTTGAGTATTTTTGTTGTAGGATCTATATTTGAGTAAATTTAGATGAAAAGAACTTCAATTTTTTGGATTGTGAAAAAAAATTTAGTTGGAAGTGTCAAATTTTAATAAGTTTATTTGAAATCAACTTCGATTATTTTGAATTTTGTTCAGTATTTTTGTTGTAGAATCTATATTTGAGTAAATTTAGATGAAAATAACTTCAATTTTTTGGATTGTGAAAAAAATTTTAGTTGGAAGTGCAAATTTTAATAAATTTATTTGAAATCAACTTGAATTATTTTGGATTTTGTTGAGTATTTTTGTTGTAGGATCTATATTTGAGTAAATTTAGATAAAAATAACTTCAATTTTTTGAATTGTGAAAAAATTTTAGTTGGAAGTGTCAAATTTTAATAAATTTATTTGAAATCAACTTCGATTATTTTTTATTTTGTTGAGCATTTTTGTTGTAGGATCTATATTTGAGTAAATTTAGATGAAAATAACTTCAATTTTTTGGATTGTGAAAAAAATTTCAGTTGGAAGTGTCAAATTTTAATAAATTTATTTGAAATCAACTTCGAATATTTTTTATTTTGTTGAGCATTTTTGTTGTAGGATCTATATTTGAGTAAATTTAGATGAAAATAACTTCAATTTTTTGGATTGTGAAAAAAATTTTAGTTGGAAGTGTCAAATTTTAATAAATTTATTGGAAACCAACTTCAATTTTTTGGGATTTTGTTTCGTATTTTTGTTGTAGGGTCTATATTAGAGTAAATTTTGATGAAGATAACTTCAATTTTTTGAATTGTGAAAAAATTTTAGTTGAAAGTGGCAAATTTTAATAAATTTATTTGAAATCAACTTCGATTATTTTTTATTTTGTTGAGCATATTTGTTATAGGATCTATACTTGAGTAAATTTAGATGAAAATAACAATAATTTTTTGGATTGTGAAAAAAATTTTAATTGGAAGTGTCAAATTTTAATAAATTTATTTGAAATCAACTTGAATTATTTTGGATTTTGTTGAGTATTGTGGTTGTAGGATCTATATTTGAGTAAATTTAGATGAAAATAACTTCAATTTTGTGGATTGTGAAAAAAATTTTAGTTGGAAGTGTCAAATTTTAATAAATTTATTTGAAATCAACTTCGATTTTTTTTTTATTTTGTCGAGTATTTTTGGTGTAGGATGTATATTTGAGTAAATTTAGATGAAAATAACTTCAATTTTTTGGATTGTGAAAAAAAGTTTAGTTGGAAGTGTCAAATTTTAATAAATTTATTTTAAATCAACTTCGATTTTATTGGATTTTGTCGAGTATTTTTGGTGTAGGATGTATATTTGAGTAAATTTAGATGAAAATAACTTCAATTTTTTGGATTGTGAAAAAAAATTAGTTGGAAGTGTCAAATTGTAATAAATTTAATTGAAATCAACTTGAATTATTTTGGATTTTGTTGAGTATTTTTGTTGTAGGATCTATATTTGAGTAAATTTAGATGAAAATAACTTCAATTTTTTGGATTGTGAAAAAAAATTTAGTTGGAAGTGTCAAATTTTAATAAGTTTATTTGAAATCAACTTCGATTATTTTGAATTTTGTTCAGTATTTTTGTTGTAGGATGTATTTTTGAGTAAATTTAGATGAAAATAACTACAATTTTTTGGATTGTGAAAAAAATTTGAGTTGGAAATGTCAAATTCTAATAAATTTATTTGAAACCAACTTCGATGATTCTCGACTATGTTGAGTTTTTTTGATAGAGAAGCTTAATTTGAGTAATTTCAGTTGAAATTAACGTCGATTTTTTGGATTTTGTCACGATTTTTGTTAAATTTTAATAAATTTATTTGAAATCAACTTGGATAATTTTGGAATTTGTTGAGTATTTTTGTTGTAGGATCTATATTTGAGTAAATTTAGATGAAAATAACTTCAATTTTTAGGATTGTGAAAATAATTTTAGTTGGAAGTGTCAAATTTTAATAAATTTATTTGAAATCAACTTGAATTATTTTGGATTTTGTTCAGTATTTTTGTTGTAGGAAGTATTTTTGAGTAAATTTAGATGAAAATAACGACAATTTTTTGGATTGTGAAAAAAATTTTAGTTGCAAGTGTCAAATTTTAATAAATTTATTTGAAATCAACTTCGATTATTTTTTATTTTGTTGAGCATTTTTGTTCTAGGATCTATATTTGAGTAAATTTAGATGAAAATAACTTCAATTTTTTGGATTGTGAAAAAAAGTTTAGTTGGAAGTGTCAAATTTTAATAAATTTATTTGCAATCAACTTCGATTTTATTGGATTTTGTCGAGTATTTTTGGTGTAGGATGTATATTTGAGTAAATTTAGATGAAAATAACGACAATTTTTTGGATTGTGGAAAAAAATTTTAGTCGGAAGTGTCAAATTTTAATAAATTTATTTGAAATCAACTTGAATTATTTTGGATTTTGTTGAGTATTGTTGTTGTAGGATCTATATTTGAGTAAATTTAGATGAAAATAACTTCAATTTTTTGGACTGTGAAAAAAATTTTAGTTGCAAGTGTCAAATTTTAATAAATTTATTTGAAATCAACTTCGATTATTTTTTATTTTGTTGAGCATTTTTGTTCTAGGATCTATATTTGAGTAAATTTAGATGAAAATAACTTCAATTTTTTGGATTGTGAAAAAAATTTTAGTTGGATGTGTCAAATTATAATAAATTTATTTGAAACCAACTTCGATTTTTTTGGACGATGTTAAGTTTTTTGGATAGGGAAGCTTAATTTGAGTAATATCAGTAGAAATTAACATCGATTTTTTTTTATTTTGACAAGATTTTTGTCAAATTTTAATAATTTTTTTTTTAATCAACTTCGATTATTTTGCATTTTGTTGAGTATTTTTGTTGTAGGATCTATATTTGAGTAAATTTAGATAAAAATAACTTCAATTTTTTGAATTGTGAAAAAATTTTAGTTGGAAGTGTCAAATTTTAATAAATTTATTTGAAATCAACTTCGATTATTTTTTATTTTGTTGAGCATTTTTGTTATAGGATCTATACTTGAGTAAATTTAGATGAAAATAACTTTAATTTTTTGGATTGTGAAAAAAATTTTAATTGGAAGTGTCAAATTTTAATAAATTTATTTGAAATCAACTTCGATTTTTTTTGGATTTTGTCGAGTATTTTTGGTGTAGGATGTATATTTGAGTAAATTTAGATGAAAATAACGACAATTTTTTGGATTGTGAAAAAAAATTTTAGTCGGAAGTGTCAAATTTTAATAAATTTATTTGAAATCAACTTGAATTATTTTGGATTTTGTTGAGTATTGTTGTTGTAGGATCTATATTTGAGTAAATTTAGATGAAAATAACTTCAATTTTTTGGACTGTGAAAAAAATTTTAGTTGCAAGTGTAAAAGTTTAATAAATTTATTTGAAACCAACTTCGATTATTTTGGATTTTGTTGAGTATTTTTGTTGTAGGATCTATATTTGAGTAAATTTAGATGAAAATAACTACAATTTTTTGGATTGTCAAAAAAATTTCAGTTTGAAGTGTCAAATTTTAATAAATTTATTTGAAATCAACTTCGATTATTTTTTATTTTGTTGAGCATTTTTGTTCTAGGATCTATATTTGAGTAAATTTAGATGAAAATAACTTCAATTTTTTGGATTGTGAAAAAAATTTTAGTTGGATGTGTCAAATTATAATAAATTTATTTGAAACCAACTTCGATTTTTTTGGACGATGTTAAGTTTTTTGGATAGGGAAGCTTAATTTGAGTAATATCAGTAGAAATTAACATTTTTTTTTTTATTTTGACAAGATTTTTGTCAAATTTTAATAATTTTTTTTTAATCAACTTCGATTATTTTGCATTTTGTTGAGTATTTTTGTTGTAGGATCTATATTTGAGTAAATTTAGATAAAAATAACTTCAATTTTTTGAATTGTGAAAAAATTTTAGTTGGAAGTGTCAAATTTTAATAAATTTATTTGAAATCAACTTCGATTATTTTTTATTTTGTTGAGCATTTTTGTTATAGGATCTATACTTGAGTAAATTTAGATGAAAATAACTTTAATTTTTTGGATTGTGAAAAAAATTTTAATTGGAAGTGTCAAATTTTAATAAATTTATTTGAAACCAACTTCGAATATTTTTCATTTTGTTGTAGGATCTATACTTGAGTAAATTTAGATGAAAATAACTTCAATTTTTTGGATTGTGAAAAAAATTTCAGTTGGAAGTGTCAAATTTTAATAAATTTATTTGAAATCAACTTCGAATATTTTTTATTTTGTTGAGCATTTTTGTTGTAGGATCTATATTTGAGTAAATTTAGATGAAAATAACTTCAATTTTTTGGATTGTGAAAAAAATTTTAGTTGGAAGTGTCAAATTTTAATAAATTTATTGGAAACCAACTTCAATTTTTTGGGATTTTGTTTCGTATTTTTGTTGTAGGGTCTATATTAGAGTAAATTTTGATGAAGATAACTTCAATTTTTTGAATTGTGAAAAAATTTTAGTTGAAAGTGTCAAATTTTAATAAATTTATTTGAAATCAACTTCGATTATTTTTTTTTTTGTTGAGCATATTTGTTATAGGATCTATACTTGAGTAAATTTAGATGAAAATAACAATAATTTTTTGGATTGTGAAAAAAATTTTAATTGGAAGTGTCAAATTTTAATAAATTTATTGGAAATCAACTTGAATTATTTTGGATTTTGTTGAGTATTGTGGTTGTAGGATCTATATTTGAGTAAATTTAGATGAAAATAACTTCAATTTTGTGGATTGTGAAAAAAATTTTAGTTGGAAGTGTCAAATTTTAATAAATTTATTTGGAATCAACTTCGATTTTTTTTTTATTTTGTCGAGTAATTTTGGTGTAGGATGTATATTTGAGTAAATTTAGATGAAAATAACTTCAATTTTTTGGATTGTGAAAAAAAGTTTAGTTGGAAGTGTCAAATTTTAATAAATTTATTTGAAATCAACTTCGATTTTATTGGATTTTGTCGAGTATTTTTGGTGTAGGATGTATATTTGAGTAAATTTAGATGAAAATAACTTCAATTTTTTGGATTGTGAAAAAAAATTAGTTGGAAGTGTCAAATTGTAATAAATTTAATTGAAATCAACTTGAATTATTTTGGATTTTGTTGAGTATTTTTGTTGTAGGATCTATATTTGAGTAAATTTAGATGAAAATAACTTCAATTTTTTGGATTGTGAAAAAAAATTTAGTTGGAAGTGTCAAATTTTAATAAGTTTATTTGAAATCAACTTCGATTATTTTGAATTTTGTTCAGTATTTTTGTTGTAGGATGTATTTTTGAGTAAATTTAGATGAAAATAACTACAATTTTTTGGATTGTGAAAAAAATTTGAGTTGGAAATGTCAAATTCTAATAAATTTATTTGAAACCAACTTCGATGATTCTCGACTATGTTGAGTTTTTTTGATAGAGAAGCTTAATTTGAGTAATTTCAGTTGAAATTAACGTCGATTTTTTGGATTTTGTCACGATTTTTGTTAAATTTTAATAAATTTATTTGAAATCAACTTGGATAATTTTGGAATTTGTTGAGTATTTTTGTTGTAGGATCTATATTTGAGTAAATTTAGATGAAAATAACTTCAATTTTTAGGATTGTGAAAATAATTTTAGTTGGAAGTGTCAAATTTTAATAAATTTATTTGAAATCAACTTGAATTATTTTGGATTTTGTTGAGTATTTTTGTTGTAGGATCTATATTTGAGTAAATTTAGATGAAAATAACTTCAATTTTTTAGATTGTGAAAAAAAATTTAGTTGGAAGTGTCAAATTTTAATAAGTTTATTTGAAATCAACTTCGATTATTTTGAATTTTGTTCAGTATTTTTGTTGTAGAATCTATATTTGAGTAAATTTAGATGAAAATAACTTCAATTTTTTGGATTGTGAAAAAAATTTTAGTTGGAAGTGCAAATTTTAATAAATTTATTTGAAATCAACTTGAATTATTTTTGATTTTGTTGAGTATTTTTGTTGTAGGATCTATATTTGAGTAAATTTAGATAAAAATAACTTCAATTTTTTGAATTGTGAAAAAATTTTAGTTGGAAGTGTCAAATTTTAATAAATTTATTTGAAATCAACTTCGATTATTTTTTATTTTGTTGAGCATTTTTGTTGTAGGATCTATATTTGAGTAAATTTAGATGAAAATAACTTCAATTTTTTGGATTGTGAAAAAAATTTCAGTTGGAAGTGTCAAATTTTAATAAATTTATTTGAAATCAACTTCGAATATTTTTTATTTTGTTGAGCATTTTTGTTGTAGGATCTATATTTGAGTAAATTTAGATGAAAATAACTTCAATTTTTTGGATTGTGAAAAAAATTTTAGTTGGAAGTGTCAAATTTTAATAAATTTATTGGAAACCAACTTCAATTTTTTGGGATTTTGTTTCGTATTTTTGTTGTAGGGTCTATATTAGAGTAAATTTTGATGAAGATAACTTCAATTTTTTGAATTGTGAAAAAATTTTAGTTGAAAGTGGCAAATTTTAATAAATTTATTTGAAATCAACTTCGATTATTTTTTATTTTGTTGAGCATATTTGTTATAGGATCTATACTTGAGTAAATTTAGATGAAAATAACAATAATTTTTTGGATTGTGAAAAAAATTTTAATTGGAAGTGTCAAATTTTAATAAATTTATTTGAAATCAACTTGAATTATTTTGGATTTTGTTGAGTATTGTGGTTGTAGGATCTATATTTGAGTAAATTTAGATGAAAATAACTTCAATTTTGTGGATTGTGAAAAAAATTTTAGTTGGAAGTGTCAAATTTTAATAAATTTATTTGAAATCAACTTCGATTTTTTTTTTATTTTGTCGAGTATTTTTGGTGTAGGATGTATATTTGAGTAAATTTAGATGAAAATAACTTCAATTTTTTGGATTGTGAAAAAAAGTTTAGTTGGAAGTGTCAAATTTTAATAAATTTATTTTAAATCAACTTCGATTTTATTGGATTTTGTCGAGTATTTTTGGTGTAGGATGTATATTTGAGTAAATTTAGATGAAAATAACTTCAATTTTTTGGATTGTGAAAAAAAATTAGTTGGAAGTGTCAAATTGTAATAAATTTAATTGAAATCAACTTGAATTATTTTGGATTTTGTTGAGTATTTTTGTTGTAGGATCTATATTTGAGTAAATTTAGATGAAAATAACTTCAATTTTTTGGATTGTGAAAAAAAATTTAGTTGGAAGTGTCAAATTTTAATAAGTTTATTTGAAATCAACTTCGATTATTTTGAATTTTGTTCAGTATTTTTGTTGTAGGATGTATTTTTGAGTAAATTTAGATGAAAATAACTACAATTTTTTGGATTGTGAAAAAAATTTGAGTTGGAAATGTCAAATTCTAATAAATTTATTTGAAACCAACTTCGATGATTCTCGACTATGTTGAGTTTTTTTGATAGAGAAGCTTAATTTGAGTAATTTCAGTTGAAATTAACGTCGATTTTTTGGATTTTGTCACGATTTTTGTTAAATTTTAATAAATTTATTTGAAATCAACTTGGATAATTTTGGAATTTGTTGAGTATTTTTGTTGTAGGATCTATATTTGAGTAAATTTAGATGAAAATAACTTCAATTTTTAGGATTGTGAAAATAATTTTAGTTGGAAGTGTCAAATTTTAATAAATTTATTTGAAATCAACTTGAATTATTTTGGATTTTGTTCAGTATTTTTGTTGTAGGAAGTATTTTTGAGTAAATTTAGATGAAAATAAGGACAATTTTTTGGATTGTGAAAAAAAATTTAGTTGGAAGTGTCAAATTTTAATAAATTTATTTGAAATCAACTTCGATTGTTTTGGATTTTGTTGAGTATTTTTGTTGTAGGGTCTATATTTGAGTAAATTTAGATGAAAATAACGACAATTTTTTGGATTGTGAAAAAAAAATTTAGTTGGAAGTGTCAAATTTTAATAAATTTATTTGAAATCAACTTGAATTATTTTGGATTTTGTTGAGTATTTTTGTTGTAGAATCTATATTTGAGTAAATTTAGATGAAAATAACTTCAATTTTTTGGATTGTGAAAAAAATTTCAGTTGGAAGTGTCAAATTTTAATAAATTTATTTGAAATCAACTTCGAATATTTTTTATTTTGTTGAGCATTTTTGTTGTAGGATCTATATTTGAGTAAATTTAGATGAAAATAACTTCAATTTTTTGGATTGTGAAAAAAATTTTAGTTGGAAGTGTCAAATTTTAATAAATTTATTGGAAACCAACTTCAATTTTTTGGGATTTTGTTTCGTATTTTTGTTGTAGGGTCTATATTAGAGTAAATTTTGATGAAGATAACTTCAATTTTTTGAATTGTGAAAAAATTTTAGTTGAAAGTGTCAAATTTTAATAAATTTATTTGAAATCAACTTCGATTATTTTTTTTTTTGTTGAGCATATTTGTTATAGGATCTATACTTGAGTAAATTTAGATGAAAATAACAATAATTTTTTGGATTGTGAAAAAAATTTTAATTGGAAGTGTCAAATTTTAATAAATTTATTTGAAATCAACTTGAATTATTTTGGATTTTGTTGAGTATTGTGGTTGTAGGATCTATATTTGAGTAAATTTAGATGAAAATAACTTCAATTTTGTGGATTGTGAAAAAAATTTTAGTTGGAAGTGTCAAATTTTAATAAATTTATTTGGAATCAACTTCGATTTTTTTTTTATTTTGTCGAGTATTTTTGGTGTAGGATGTATATTTGAGTAAATTTAGATGAAAATAACTTCAATTTTTTGGATTGTGAAAAAAAGTTTAGTTGGAAGTGTCAAATTTTAATAAATTTATTTGAAATCAACTTCGATTTTATTGGATTTTGTCGAGTATTTTTGGTGTAGGATGTATATTTGAGTAAATTTAGATGAAAATAACTTCAATTTTTTGGATTGTGAAAAAAATTTTAGTTGGAAGTGCAAATTTTAATAAATTTATTTGAAATCAACTTGAATTATTTTGGATTTTGTTGAGTATTTTTGTTGTAGGATCTATATTTGAGTAAATTTAGATAAAAATAACTTCAATTTTTTGAATTGTGAAAAAATTTTAGTTGGAAGTGTCAAATTTTAATAAATTTATTTGAAATCAACTTCGATTATTTTTTATTTTGTTGAGCATTTTTGTTGTAGGATCTATATTTGAGTAAATTTAGATGAAAATAACTTCAATTTTTTGGATTGTGAAAAAAATTTCAGTTGGAAGTGTCAAATTTTAATAAATTTATTTGAAATCAACTTCGAATATTTTTTATTTTGTTGAGCATTTTTGTTGTAGGATCTATATTTGAGTAAATTTAGATGAAAATAACTTCAATTTTTTGGATTGTGAAAAAAATTTTAGTTGGAAGTGTCAAATTTTAATAAATTTATTGGAAACCAACTTCAATTTTTTGGGATTTTGTTTCGTATTTTTGTTGTAGGGTCTATATTAGAGTAAATTTTGATGAAGATAACTTCAATTTTTTGAATTGTGAAAAAATTTTAGTTGAAAGTGGCAAATTTTAATAAATTTATTTGAAATCAACTTCGATTATTTTTTATTTTGTTGAGCATATTTGTTATAGGATCTATACTTGAGTAAATTTAGATGAAAATAACAATAATTTTTTGGATTGTGAAAAAAATTTTAATTGGAAGTGTCAAATTTTAATAAATTTATTTGAAATCAACTTGAATTATTTTGGATTTTGTTGAGTATTGTGGTTGTAGGATCTATATTTGAGTAAATTTAGATGAAAATAACTTCAATTTTGTGGATTGTGAAAAAAATTTTAGTTGGAAGTGTCAAATTTTAATAAATTTATTTGAAATCAACTTCGATTTTTTTTTTATTTTGTCGAGTATTTTTGGTGTAGGATGTATATTTGAGTAAATTTAGATGAAAATAACTTCAATTTTTTGGATTGTGAAAAAAAGTTTAGTTGGAAGTGTCAAATTTTAATAAATTTATTTTAAATCAACTTCGATTTTATTGGATTTTGTCGAGTATTTTTGGTGTAGGATGTATATTTGAGTAAATTTAGATGAAAATAACTTCAATTTTTTGGATTGTGAAAAAAAATTAGTTGGAAGTGTCAAATTGTAATAAATTTAATTGAAATCAACTTGAATTATTTTGGATTTTGTTGAGTATTTTTGTTGTAGGATCTATATTTGAGTAAATTTAGATGAAAATAACTTCAATTTTTTGGATTGTGAAAAAAAATTTAGTTGGAAGTGTCAAATTTTAATAAGTTTATTTGAAATCAACTTCGATTATTTTGAATTTTGTTCAGTATTTTTGTTGTAGGATGTATTTTTGAGTAAATTTAGATGAAAATAACTACAATTTTTTGGATTGTGAAAAAAATTTGAGTTGGAAATGTCAAATTCTAATAAATTTATTTGAAACCAACTTCGATGATTCTCGACTATGTTGAGTTTTTTTGATAGAGAAGCTTAATTTGAGTAATTTCAGTTGAAATTAACGTCGATTTTTTGGATTTTGTCACGATTTTTGTTAAATTTTAATAAATTTATTTGAAATCAACTTGGATAATTTTGGAATTTGTTGAGTATTTTTGTTGTAGGATCTATATTTGAGTAAATTTAGATGAAAATAACTTCAATTTTTAGGATTGTGAAAATAATTTTAGTTGGAAGTGTCAAATTTTAATAAATTTATTTGAAATCAACTTGAATTATTTTGGATTTTGTTCAGTATTTTTGTTGTAGGAAGTATTTTTGAGTAAATTTAGATGAAAATAAGGACAATTTTTTGGATTGTGAAAAAAAATTTAGTTGGAAGTGTCAAATTTTAATAAATTTATTTGAAATCAACTTCGATTGTTTTGGATTTTGTTGAGTATTTTTGTTGTAGGGTCTATATTTGAGTAAATTTAGATGAAAATAACGACAATTTTTTGGATTGTGAAAAAAAAATTTAGTTGGAAGTGTCAAATTTTAATAAATTTATTTGAAATCAACTTGAATTATTTTGGATTTTGTTGAGTATTTTTGTTGTAGAATCTATATTTGAGTAAATTTAGATGAAAATAACTTCAATTTTTTGGATTGTGAAAAAAATTTCAGTTGGAAGTGTCAAATTTTAATAAATTTATTTGAAATCAACTTCGAATATTTTTTATTTTGTTGAGCATTTTTGTTGTAGGATCTATATTTGAGTAAATTTAGATGAAAATAACTTCAATTTTTTAGATTGTGAAAAAAATTTTAGTTGGAAGTGTCAAATTTTAATAAATTTATTGGAAACCAACTTCAATTTTTTGGGATTTTGTTTCGTATTTTTGTTGTAGGGTCTATATTAGAGTAAATTTTGATGAAGATAACTTCAATTTTTTGGATTGTGAAAAAAATTTTAGTTGGAAGTGCAAATTTTAATAAATTTATTTGAAATCAACTTGAATTATTTTGGATTTTGTTGAGTATTTTTGTTGTAGGATCTATATTTGAGTAAATTTAGATAAAAATAACTTCAATTTTTTGAATTGTGAAAAAATTTTAGTTGGAAGTGTCAAATTTTAATAAATTTATTTGAAATCAACTTCGATTATTTTTTATTTTGTTGAGCATTTTTGTTATAGGATCTATACTTGAGTAAATTTAGATGAAAATAACTTTAATTTTTTGGATTGTGAAAAAAATTTTAATTGGAAGTGTCAAATTGTAATAAATTTAATTGAAATCAACTTGAATTATTTTGGATTTTGTTGAGTATTTTTGTTGTAGGATCTATATTTGAGTAAATTTAGATGAAAATAACTTCAATTTTTTGGATTGTGAAAAAAAATTTAGTTGGAAGTGTCAAATTTTAATAAGTTTATTTGAAATCAACTTCGATTATTTTGAATTTTGTTCAGTATTTTTGTTGTAGGATGTATTTTTGAGTAAATTTAGATGAAAATAACTACAATTTTTTGGATTGTGAAAAAAATTTGAGTTGGAAATGTCAAATTCTAATAAATTTATTTGAAACCAACTTCGATGATTCTCGACTATGTTGAGTTTCTTTGATAGAGAAGCTTAATTTGAGTAATTTCAGTTGAAATTAACGTCGATTTTTTGGATTTTGTCACGATTTTTGTTAAATTTTAATAAATTTATTTGAAATCAACTTGGATAATTTTGGAATTTGTTGAGTATTTTTGTTGTAGGATCTATATTTGAGTAAATTTAGATGAAAATAACTTCAATTTTTAGGATTGTGAAAATAATTTTAGTTGGAAGTGTCAAATTTTAATAAATTTATTTGAAATCAACTTGAATTATTTTGGATTTTGTTCAGTATTTTTGTTGTAGGAAGTATTTTTGAGTAAATTTAGATGAAAATAAGGACAATTTTTTGGATTGTGAAAAAAAATTTAGTTGGAAGTGTCAAATTTTAATAAATTTATTTGAAATCAACTTCGATTGTTTTGGATTTTGTTGAGTATTTTTGTTGTAGGGTCTATATTTGAGTAAATTTAGATGAAAATAACGACAATTTTTTGGATTGTGAAAAAAAAATTTAGTTGGAAGTGTCAAATTTTAATAAATTTATTTGAAATCAACTTGAATTATTTTGGATTTTGTTGAGTATTTTTGTTGTAGAATCTATATTTGAGTAAATTTAGATGAAAATAACTTCAATTTTTTGGATTGTGAAAAAAATTTCAGTTGGAAGTGTCAAATTTTAATAAATTTATTTGAAATCAACTTCGAATATTTTTTATTTTGTTGAGCATTTTTGTTGTAGGATCTATATTTGAGTAAATTTAGATGAAAATAACTTCAATTTTTTGGATTGTGAAAAAAATTTTAGTTGGAAGTGTCAAATTTTAATAAATTTATTGGAAACCAACTTCAATTTTTTGGGATTTTGTTTCGTATTTGTGTTGTAGGGTCTATATTAGAGTAAATTTTGATGAAGATAACTTCAATTTTTTGAATTGTGAAAAAATTTTAGTTGAAAGTGTCAAATTTTAATAAATTTATTTGAAATCAACTTCGATTATTTTTTTTTTTGTTGAGCATATTTGTTATAGGATCTATACTTGAGTAAATTTAGATGAAAATAACAATAATTTTTTGGATTGTGAAAAAAATTTTAATTGGAAGTGTCAAATTTTAATAAATTTATTTGAAATCAACTTGAATTATTTTGGATTTTGTTGAGTATTGTGGTTGTAGGATCTATATTTGAGTAAATTTAGATGAAAATAACTTCAATTTTGTGGATTGTGAAAAAAATTTTAGTTGGAAGTGTCAAATTTTAATAAATTTATTTGGAATCAACTTCGATTTTTTTTTTATTTTGTCGAGTATTTTTGGTGTAGGATGTATATTTGAGTAAATTTAGATGAAAATAACTTCAATTTTTTGGATTGTGAAAAAAAGTTTAGTTGGAAGTGTCAAATTTTAATAAATTTATTTGAAATCAACTTCGATTTTATTGGATTTTGTCGAGTATTTTTGGTGTAGGATGTATATTTGAGTAAATTTAGATGAAAATAACTTCAATTTTTTGGATTGTGAAAAAAATTTTAGTTGGAAGTGCAAATTTTAATAAATTTATTTGAAATCAACTTGAATTATTTTGGATTTTGTTGAGTATTTTTGTTGTAGGATCTATATTTGAGTAAATTTAGATAAAAATAACTTCAATTTTTTGAATTGTGAAAAAATTTTAGTTGGAAGTGTCAAATTTTAATAAATTTATTTGAAATCAACTTCGATTATTTTTTATTTTGTTGAGCATTTTTGTTGTAGGATCTATATTTGAGTAAATTTAGATGAAAATAACTTCAATTTTTTGGATTGTGAAAAAAATTTCAGTTGGAAGTGTCAAATTTTAATAAATTTATTTGAAATCAACTTCGAATATTTTTTATTTTGTTGAGCATTTTTGTTGTAGGATCTATATTTGAGTAAATTTAGATGAAAATAACTTCAATTTTTTGGATTGTGAAAAAAATTTTAGTTGGAAGTGTCAAATTTTAATAAATTTATTGGAAACCAACTTCAATTTTTTGGGATTTTGTTTCGTATTTTTGTTGTAGGGTCTATATTAGAGTAAATTTTGATGAAGATAACTTCAATTTTTTGAATTGTGAAAAAATTTTAGTTGAAAGTGGCAAATTTTAATAAATTTATTTGAAATCAACTTCGATTATTTTTTATTTTGTTGAGCATATTTGTTATAGGATCTATACTTGAGTAAATTTAGATGAAAATAACAATAATTTTTTGGATTGTGAAAAAAATTTTAATTGGAAGTGTCAAATTTTAATAAATTTATTTGAAATCAACTTGAATTATTTTGGATTTTGTTGAGTATTGTGGTTGTAGGATCTATATTTGAGTAAATTTAGATGAAAATAACTTCAATTTTGTGGATTGTGAAAAAAATTTTAGTTGGAAGTGTCAAATTTTAATAAATTTATTTGAAATCAACTTCGATTTTTTTTTTATTTTGTCGAGTATTTTTGGTGTAGGATGTATATTTGAGTAAATTTAGATGAAAATAACTTCAATTTTTTGGATTGTGAAAAAAAGTTTAGTTGGAAGTGTCAAATTTTAATAAATTTATTTTAAATCAACTTCGATTTTATTGGATTTTGTCGAGTATTTTTGGTGTAGGATGTATATTTGAGTAAATTTAGATGAAAATAACTTCAATTTTTTGGATTGTGAAAAAAAATTAGTTGGAAGTGTCAAATTGTAATAAATTTAATTGAAATCAACTTGAATTATTTTGGATTTTGTTGAGTATTTTTGTTGTAGGATCTATATTTGAGTAAATTTAGATGAAAATAACTTCAATTTTTTGGATTGTGAAAAAAAATTTAGTTGGAAGTGTCAAATTTTAATAAGTTTATTTGAAATCAACTTCGATTATTTTGAATTTTGTTCAGTATTTTTGTTGTAGGATGTATTTTTGAGTAAATTTAGATGAAAATAACTACAATTTTTTGGATTGTGAAAAAAATTTGAGTTGGAAATGTCAAATTCTAATAAATTTATTTGAAACCAACTTCGATGATTCTCGACTATGTTGAGTTTTTTTGATAGAGAAGCTTAATTTGAGTAATTTCAGTTGAAATTAACGTCGATTTTTTGGATTTTGTCACGATTTTTGTTAAATTTAATAAATTTATTTGAAATCAACTTGGATAATTTTGGAATTTGTTGAGTATTTTTGTTGTAGGATCTATATTTGAGTAAATTTAGATGAAAATAACTTCAATTTTTAGGATTGTGAAAATAATTTTAGTTGGAAGTGTCAAATTTTAATAAATTTATTTGAAATCAACTTGAATTATTTTGGATTTTGTTCAGTATTTTTGTTGTAGGAAGTATTTTTGAGTAAATTTAGATGAAAATAAGGACAATTTTTTGGATTGTGAAAAAAATTTAGTTGGAAGTGTCAAATTTTAATAAATTTATTTGAAATCAACTTCGATTGTTTTGGATTTTGTTGAGTATTTTTGTTGTAGGGTCTATATTTGAGTAAATTTAGATGAAAATAACGACAATTTTTTGGATTGTGAAAAAAAAATTTAGTTGGAAGTGTCAAATTTTAATAAATTTATTTGAAATCAACTTGAATTATTTTGGATTTTGTTGAGTATTTTTGTTGTAGAATCTATATTTGAGTAAATTTAGATGAAAATAACTTCAATTTTTTGGATTGTGAAAAAAATTTCAGTTGGAAGTGTCAAATTTTAATAAATTTATTTGAAATCAACTTCGAATATTTTTTATTTTGTTGAGCATTTTTGTTGTAGGATCTATATTTGAGTAAATTTAGATGAAAATAACTTCAATTTTTTGGATTGTGAAAAAAATTTTAGTTGGAAGTGTCAAATTTTAATAAATTTATTGGAAACCAACTTCAATTTTTTGGGATTTTGTTTCGTATTTTTGTTGTAGGGTCTATATTAGAGTAAATTTTGATGAAGATAACTTCAATTTTTTGAATTGTGAAAAAATTTTAGTTGAAAGTGTCAAATTTTAATAAATTTATTTGAAATCAACTTCGATTATTTTTTTTTTTGTTGAGCATATTTGTTATAGGATCTATACTTGAGTAAATTTAGATGAAAATAACAATAATTTTTTGGATTGTGAAAAAAATTTTAATTGGAAGTGTCAAATTTTAATAAATTTATTTGAAATCAACTTGAATTATTTTGGATTTTGTTGAGTATTGTGGTTGTAGGATCTATATTTGAGTAAATTTAGATGAAAATAACTTCAATTTTGTGGATTGTGAAAAAAATTTTAGTTGGAAGTGTCAAATTTTAATAAATTTATTTGGAATCAACTTCGATTTTTTTTTTATTTTGTCGAGTATTTTTGGTGTAGGATGTATATTTGAGTAAATTTAGATGAAAATAACTTCAATTTTTTGGATTGTGAAAAAAAGTTTAGTTGGAAGTGTCAAATTTTAATAAATTTATTTGAAATCAACTTCGATTTTATTGGATTTTGTCGAGTATTTTTGGTGTAGGATGTATATTTGAGTAAATTTAGATGAAAATAACTTCAATTTTTTGGATTGTGAAAAAAATTTTAGTTGAAAGTGTCAAATTTTAATAAATTTATTTGAAATCAACTTCGATTATTTTTTTTTTTGTTGAGCATATTTGTTATAGGATCTATACTTGAGTAAATTTAGATGAAAATAACAATAATTTTTTGGATTGTGAAAAAAATTTTAATTGGAAGTGTCAAATTTTAATAAATTTATTTGAAATCAACTTGAATTATTTTGGATTTTGTTGAGTATTGTGGTTGTAGGATCTATATTTGAGTAAATTTAGATGAAAATAACTTCAATTTTGTGGATTGTGAAAAAAATTTTAGTTGGAAGTGTCAAATTTTAATAAATTTATTTGGAATCAACTTCGATTTTTTTTTTATTTTGTCGAGTATTTTTGGTGTAGGATGTATATTTGAGTAAATTTAGATGAAAATAACTTCAATTTTTTGGATTGTGAAAAAAAGTTTAGTTGGAAGTGTCAAATTTTAATAAATTTATTTGAAATCAACTTCGATTTTATTGGATTTTGTCGAGTATTTTTGGTGTAGGATGTATATTTGAGTAAATTTAGATGAAAATAACTTCAATTTTTTGGATTGTGAAAAAAATTTTAGTTGGAAGTGCAAATTTTAATAAATTTATTTGAAATCAACTTGAATTATTTTGGATTTTGTTGAGTATTTTTGTTGTAGGATCTATATTTGAGTAAATTTAGATAAAAATAACTTCAATTTTTTGAATTGTGAAAAAATTTTAGTTGGAAGTGTCAAATTTTAATAAATTTATTTGAAATCAACTTCGATTATTTTTTATTTTGTTGGGCATTTTTGTTGTAGGATCTATATTTGAGTAAATTTAGATGAAAATAACTTCAATTTTTTGGATTGTGAAAAAAATTTCAGTTGGAAGTGTCAAATTTTAATAAATTTATTTGAAATCAACTTCGAATATTTTTTATTTTGTTGAGCATTTTTGTTGTAGGATCTATATTTGAGTAAATTTAGATGAAAATAACTTCAATTTTTTGGATTGTGAAAAAAATTTTAGTTGGAAGTGTCAAATTTTAATAAATTTATTGGAAACCAACTTCAATTTTTTGGGATTTTGTTTCGTATTTTTGTTGTAGGGTCTATATTAGAGTAAATTTTGATGAAGATAACTTCAATTTTTTGAATTGTGAAAAAATTTTAGTTGAAAGTGGCAAATTTTAATAAATTTATTTGAAATCAACTTCGATTATTTTTTATTTTGTTGAGCATATTTGTTATAGGATCTATACTTGAGTAAATTTAGATGAAAATAACAATAATTTTTTGGATTGTGAAAAAAATTTTAATTGGAAGTGTCAAATTTTAATAAATTTATTTGAAATCAACTTGAATTATTTTGGATTTTGTTGAGTATTGTGGTTGTAGGATCTATATTTGAGTAAATTTAGATGAAAATAACTTCAATTTTGTGGATTGTGAAAAAAATTTCAGTTGGAAGTGTCAAATTTTAATAAATTTATTTGAAATCAACTTCGAATATTTTTTATTTTGTTGAGCATTTTTGTTGTAGGATCTATATTTGAGTAAATTTAGATGAAAATAACTTCAATTTTTTGGATTGTGAAAAAAATTTTAGTTGGAAGTGTCAAATTTTAATAAATTTATTGGAAACCAACTTCAATTTTTTGGGATTTTGTTTCGTATTTTTGTTGTAGGGTCTATATTAGAGTAAATTTTGATGAAGATAACTTCAATTTTTTGAATTGTGAAAAAATTTTAGTTGAAAGTGTCAAATTTTAATAAATTTATTTGAAATCAACTTCGATTATTTTTTATTTTGTTGAGCATATTTGTTATAGGATCTATACTTGAGTAAATTTAGATGAAAATAACAATAATTTTTTGGATTGTGAAAAAAATTTTAATTGGAAGTGTCAAATTTTAATAAATTTATTTGAAATCAACTTGAATTATTTTGGATTTTGTTGAGTATTGTGGTTGTAGGATCTATATTTGAGTAAATTTAGATGAAAATAACTTCAATTTTGTGGATTGTGAAAAAAATTTTAGTTGGAAGTGTCAAATTTTAATAAATTTATTTGAAATCAACTTCGATTTTTTTTTTATTTTGTCGAGTATTTTTGGTGTAGGATGTATATTTGAGTAAATTTAGATGAAAATAACTTCAATTTTTTGGATTGTGAAAAAAAGTTTAGTTGGAAGTGTCAAATTTTAATAAATTTATTTGAAATCAACTTCGATTTTATTGGATTTTGTCGAGTATTTTTGGTGTTGGATGTATATTTGAGTAAATTTAGATGAAAATAACTTCAATTTTTTGGATTGTGAAAAAAAATTTTGTTGGAAGTGTCAAATTTTAATAAATTTATTTGAAATCAACTTCGATTTTTTTTGGATTTTGTCGAGTATTTTTGGTGTAGGATGTATATTTGAGTAAATTTAGATGAAAATAACTTCAATTTATTGGATTGTGAAAAAAAGTTTAGTTGGAAGTGTCAAATTTTAATAAATTTATTTGCAATCAACTTCGATTTTATTGGATTTTGTCGAGTATTTTTGGTGTAGGATGTATATTTGAGTAAATTTAGATGAAAATAACGACAATTTTTTGGATGGTGAAAAAAAATTTTAGTCGGAAGTGTCAAATTTTAATAAATTTATTTGAAATCAACTTGAATTATTTTGGATTTTGTTGAGTATTTTTGTTGTAGGATCTATATTTGAGTAAATTTAGATGAAAATAACTTCAATTTTTTGGATTGTGAAAAAAAGTTTAGTTGGAAGTGTCAAATTTTAATAAATTTATTTGAAATCAACTTCGATTTTATTGGATTTTGTCGAGTATTTTTGGTGTTGGATGTATATTTGAGTAAATTTAGATGAAAATAACTTTGTTGCAGCCGCGGTTAAACGCGCCGCTTCGCGATGATTTAAATGTGCGTGCGAGAGCGTGTAAACACGGTGACGCACCGTTCGTCGAGAACGGTTACGCGCGTCACACGTTTTTGCACGGCTCGAGCGTTCGATTTCGGAGAATCGGGCCGTTAGTTCCTCGAACACCTTCGAACAAAGGCAACACGCTCTCGCACGCACAATCTGGAAGATCTCTTGTCGCCCAGCGACCCACCGGTTTTTGAGCCCTGTAAAACGGCCCTTCGAGCCATCGCGCCCAGCGCCCTGTACATAGTTTGTACATATTCGTGTCTCGTGTTGACTGCGTGTTTTGTGAGGAGTGTTTTGTTCGTGAAGTCTCTGCGTGTTGTATATATTGTTGCAACGACGCCCAGTTCGGCTAATAAACGTGCCGTCAACGACACCAATTCCTTGGAGTGCATCTCTTCTCTGGCCAGTCCCAGCGATCCACACCGCCTCCACTAGGCAACAGTTTAAACATTTTTGGTCCTTCGAGCCGGATCGCCTTGAAGGATGACTCCAACCAACCGGCATGGAGATACCGAGGATACCCCGACAGCCCCTCCAAAATGGCAGTCGTTGGTGAAGGAGATTCGGTTGCTCCTCCAGGGATCAGTTCGCCTCCTCGCGAACTTCAAGAAGATGGGGAGGGCGAAGTTCACGGAGGAGAATGCCGAGGACCGCCTGGCCAAGATGACCGAGACGTGGGCCCGGTGCGAGGCCCTCAACCTGGAGCTGGAGCTCCTGCTTCCCGACGCCGAGAGGACGGCGTGCCCCTTCGTCGCGCAGGAGGAGTTCGTCCGCGCTGAGGACGAATATTGGGCAGCGCGGGACTTTCTTCGGGAGGTCATCAAGTCCTTCCGGACACCGCCCACATCAGGGACGTCGGAGCCGACCAGCGGGGAACCCAGCAAAGGCCTGGCGCACCTGCCGCATATCGCCTTGCCCAAATTCTCTGGTGAGTACACGGAGTGGCCGAGTTTCCGCGACTTGTTCACGTCGTTGGTCATCGGCAACGCGACCCTCAGCGACACGACGCGACTGCAATATCTGCAATCGGCGGTGGAGGGCCAGGCGGCCGAGACGATCGCCCACATTACCATCACGGAGGCCAATTTCGGCACCGCGTGGGCCCTCCTGACCCAAGAGTTCGAAAACAAACGGGCGATCGTCTCGGCACACCTGCGTGACCTTATCACCTTGCCGCCGATGGCGGCTGCGTCGGCCGAGGAGCTGAAGCGGTTGCGTGGCCCCACCAACCGAGCGCTCTCCCTCCTCGCCAATCTCGGTCGCCCCACCGAACACTGGGATGATGTCATCGTCGCCCTGACGACGATGAAGCTCGATCCCGAGCTGATAGAGGAGTGGGAGCTCTCGCTTGGCGTCAGCACCGACCCCCCTTCTTACGCGCAGCTCGACAGATTTATGAAATCCCGAATTCAATCGCTTGACGCCGCGCGACTCGCGAAGGAAGCCGCCAAACCCGATCGAGGCCAGGCCGGGAAATCATCGCGCGTGTCCGTCGCTCGGGTCTGCACGACCAACCCTGCGCCAGACCATTCGTCGTACGGGACGAACTCCCAATGCCCTTTGTGCCGGGCGCGACATGCAATGTATCGGTGCCCGGCGTTTAAAGCCCTCCGCCTCGACCAGCGCCGCGAATTCGCGGCTGACAAGCGCGTGTGTTATAATTGTCTTGCGCCCGGCCACATGGCCCCGTCCTGCCCCGTCGCAGCCACGTGCTCGTATTGCGGCCGGCGGCATCACTCGCTGCTCCATCCGTCGAACGCCGAAACAGTACCCGATGCCCACGATGCCGACGAGGTCACTGCGGGCCCGTCGGCAAACGGAGAGCAGCCCCGCGAGGCTGCGATAAATTCGATCGCGTCGCCCGCGAGTACGGATGGAGCGCCAGTGGTGCTCGCCACCGCGATCGTCGGCGTTCGGTCATCGGGCGGCGAGTTGCTGACCATCCGCGCACTGCTGGACCAAGGAGCACAAGTGTCACTCGTGTCGGAGTCAGTGGTCCAGATATTGGGTCTCCCCCGGCAACCGCACGTGACCAACCTTGTCGGCGCTCTGGATGGCCAACTGGGAGCCTCGCAGTCGCAGGTGAGGCTGACCTTGACGCCGCTTGCTGGAGCACCACCGGCAGCCATTACTATCACCGCCCATGTTGTGCCCAAGGTGTCCTCGTACGTGCACGAGTGGACTCCGACCACGCAGCGGAAGGATTTCGCCGGTCTGACGTTCGCGGATCCAGATCCGTCAGCCAGTCGCCCGATTGACCTGATCGTCGGCGCCGACTATTTCGGAGCCCTGCTGCTCCCCGGGCTTCGTCGCGGCACCCCTTCGGCCCTGATCGCGCAACAGACTATCTTCGGATGGATTGTCTCCGGTCCCACCGGTCCCAACGGTCGTTCGCCCGCCGCCGGTGCGGTGCACCACGTCACGGCCCAGCCCGTGACCGTGGAGACCGACCTCCGGGCGGTACCACCGAAGTTTCTGGAGGATCGACGAAGCAACCGTGGCCCCGACCCCCGATCCAGACGACACACGCTGCGAGCGGTTTGTCATGAGCACGTGCCCACAGCGGGCGGACGATCGCGACGATCGCGACCCCGTCCGACTCCTTCTGAGGGCCGGACGTCCGCTCGATGTCGGCGAGTTCGGCCTGCCCGCGATCGCCCTCCTGAGCTCGCTCGACTGGCGCCTCCCTCGCTTCGTCCTCAAGGCCGACATCGAGGCGATGTACCGGCAAATCCTCGTGCACCGAGCGACGCGACCCACCCGTGCATTCGGTGGCACCCTGGCGAATCCCGGCGTCCGATCACTTGCGTCGTGCTCCTTCCAGGTCCCCCGCGCATGCTGACGTGGCCACGACGTGAACAACACTTGTATACCACCGCCACCAATGTAACGCGCCACTCCGGTCCACCTTGTCGCGTCATTGCGTGTCACGGCGGGCGGACGCCTGACGCCGGCGTCCGTCACGATCGGCTCGGTCGACCGAGCCGAGGCGGGCGGAATGTTGCAGCCGCGGTTAAACGCGCAGCTTCGCGATGATTTAAATGTGCGTGCGAGAGCGTGTAAACACGGTGACGCACCGTTCGTCGAGAACGGTTACGCGCGTCACACGTTTTTGCACGGCTCGAGCGTTCGATTTCGGAGAATCGGGCCGTTAGTTCCTCGAACACCTTCGAACAAAGGCAACACGCTCTCGCACGCACAATCTGGAAGATCTCTTGTCGCCCAGCGACCCACCGGTTTTTGAGCCCTGTAAAACGGCCCTTCGAGCCATCGCGCCCAGCGCCCTGTACATAGTTTGTACATATTCGTGTCTCGTGTTGACTGCGTGTTTTGTGAGGAGTGTTTTGTTCGTGAAGTCTCTGCGTGTTGTATATATTGTTGCAACGACGCCCAGTTCGGCTAATAAACGTGCCGTCAACGACACCAATTCCTTGGAGTGCATCTCTTCTCTGGCCAGTCCCAGCGATCCACACCGCCTCCACTAGGCAACAGTTTAAACAAACTTCAATTTTTTGGATTGTGAAAAAAAATTAGTTGGAAGTGTCAAATTGTAATAAATTTAATTGAAATCAACTTGAATTATTTTGGATTTTGTTGAGTATTTTTGTTGTAGGATCTATATTTGAGTAAATTTAGATGAAAATAACTTCAATTTTTTGGATTGTGAAAAAAAATTTAGTTGGAAGTGTCAAATTTTAATAAGTTTATTTGAAATCAACTTCGATTATTTTGAATTTTGTTCAGTATTTTTGTTGTAGGATGTATTTTTGAGTAAATTTAGATGAAAATAACTACAATTTTTTGGATTGTGAAAAAAATTTGAGTTGGAAATGTCAAATTCTAATAAATTTATTTGAAACCAACTTCGATGATTCTCGACTATGTTGAGTTTTTTTGATAGAGAAGCTTAATTTGAGTAATTTCAGTTGAAATTAACGTCGATTTTTTTGGATTTTGTCACGATTTTTGTCAAATTTTAATAAATTTATTTGAAATCAACTTCGATTTTTTTTGGATTTTGTCGAGTATTTTTGGTGTAGGATGTATATTTGAGTAAATTTAGATGAAAATAACTTCAATTTTTTGGATTGTGAAAAAAAGTTTAGTTGGAAGTGTCAAATTTTAATAAATTTATTTGCAATCAACTTCGATTTTATTGGATTTTGTCGAGTATTTTTGGTGTAGGATGTATATTTGAGTAAATTTTGATGAAAATAACGACAATTTTTTGGATTGTGAAAAAAAATTTTAGTTGGAAGTGTCAAATTTTAATAAATTTATTTGAAATCAACTTCGATTATTTTTTATTTTGTTGAGCATTTTTGTTATAGGATCTATACTTGAGTAAATTTAGATGAAAATAACTTTAATTTTTTGGATTGTGAAAAAAATTTTAATTGGAAGTGTCAAATTTTAATAAATTTATTTGAAACCAACTTCGAATATTTTTCATTTTGTTGAGCATTTTTGTTGTAGGATCTATACTTGAGTAAATTTAGATGAAAATAACTTCAATTTTTTGGATTGTGAAAAAAATTTTAGTTGGAAGTGTCAAATTTTAATAAATTTATTTGAAATCAACTTCGATTTTTTTTTGATTTTGTCGAGTATTTTTGGTGTAGGATGTATATTTGAGTAAATTTAGATGAAAATAACTTCAATTTATTGGATTGTGAAAAAAAGTTTAGTTGGAAGTGTCAAATTTTAATAAATTTATTTGCAATCAACTTCGATTTTATTGGATTTTGTCGAGTATTTTTGGTGTAGGATGTATATTTGAGTAAATTTAGATGAAAATAACGACAATTTTTTGGATTGTGAAAAAAAATTTTAGTCGGAAGTGTCAAATTTTAATAAATTTATTTGAAATCAACTTGAATTATTTTGGATTTTGTTGAGTATTGTTGTTGTAGGATCTATATTTGAGTAAATTTAGATGAAAATAACTTCAATTTTTTGGACTGTGAAAAAAATTTTAGTTGCAAGTGTCAAATTTTAATAAATTTATTTGAAATCAACTTCGATTATTTTTTATTTTGTTGAGCATTTTTGTTCTAGGATCTATATTTGAGTAAATTTAGATGAAAATAACTTCAATTTTTTGGATTGTGAAAAAAATTTTAGTTGGATGTGTCAAATTATAATAAATTTATTTGAAACCAACTTCGATTTTTTTGGACGATGTTAAGTTTTTTGGATAGGGAAGCTTAATTTGAGTAATATCAGTAGAAATTAACATCGATTTTTTTTTATTTTGACAAGATTTTTGTCAAATTTTAATAATTTTTTTTTTAATCAACTTCGATTATTTTGCATTTTGTTGAGTATTTTTGTTGTAGGATCTATATTTGAGTAAATTTAGATAAAAATAACTTCAATTTTTTGAATTGTGAAAAAATTTTAGTTGGAAGTGTCAAATTTTAATAAATTTATTTGAAATCAACTTCGATTATTTTTTATTTTGTTGAGCATTTTTGTTATAGGATTTATACTTGAGTAAATTTAGATGAAAATAACTTTAATTTTTTGGATTGTGAAAAAAATTTTAATTGGAAGTGTCAAATTTTAATAAATTTATTTGAAACCAACTTCGAATATTTTTCATTTTGTTGAGCATTTTTGTTGTAGGATCTATACTTGAGTAAATTTAGATGAAAATAACTTCAATTTTTTGGATTGTGAAAAAAATTTCAGTTGGAAGTGTCAAATTTTAATAAATTTATTTGAAATCAACTTCGAATATTTTTTATTTTGTTGAGCATTTTTGTTGTAGGATCTATATTTGAGTAAATTTAGATGAAAATAACTTCAATTTTTTGGATTGTGAAAAAAATTTTAGTTGGAAGTGTCAAATTTTAATAAATTTATTTGAAATCAACTTCGATTTTTTTTGGATTTTGTCGAGTATTTTTGGTGTAGGATGTATATTTGAGTAAATTTAGATGAAAATAACTTCAATTTATTGGATTGTGAAAAAAAGTTTAGTTGGAAGTGTCAAATTTTAATAAATTTATTTGCAATCAACTTCGATTTTATTGGATTTTGTCGAGTATTTTTGGTGTAGGATGTATATTTGAGTAAATTTAGATGAAAATAACGACAATTTTTTGGATTGTGAAAAAAAATTTTAGTCGGAAGTGTCAAATTTTAATAAATTTATTTGAAATCAACTTGAATTATTTTGGATTTTGTTGAGTATTTTTGTTGTAGGATCTATATTTGAGTAAATTTAGATGAAAATAACTTCAATTTTTTGGATTGTGAAAAAAAGTTTAGTTGGAAGTGTCAAATTTTAATAAATTTATTTGAAATCAACTTCGATTTTATTGGATTTTGTCGAGTATTTTTGGTGTTGGATGTATATTTGAGTAAATTTAGATGAAAATAACTTCAATTTTTTGGATTGTGAAAAAAAATTAGTTGGAAGTGTCAAATTGTAATAAATTTAATTGAAATCAACTTGAATTATTTTGGATTTTGTTGAGTATTTTTGTTGTAGGATCTATATTTGAGTAAATTTAGATGAAAATAACTTCAATTTTTTGGATTGTGAAAAAAAATTTAGTTGGAAGTGTCAAATTTTAATAAGTTTATTTGAAATCAACTTGAATTATTTTGGATTTTGTTCAGTATTTTTGTTGTAGGAAGTATTTTTGAGTAAATTTAGATGAAAATAACGACAATTTTTTGGATTGTGAAAAAAAATTTTGTTGGAAGTGTCAAATTTTAATAAATTTATTTGAAATCAACTTCGATTTTTTTTGGATTTTGTCGAGTATTTTTGGTGTAGGATGTATATTTGAGTAAATTTAGATGAAAATAACTTCAATTTATTGGATTGTGAAAAAAAGTTTAGTTGGAAGTGTCAAATTTTAATAAATTTATTTGCAATCAACTTCGATTTTATTGGATTTTGTCGAGTATTTTTGGTGTAGGATGTATATTTGAGTAAATTTAGATGAAAATAACGACAATTTTTTGGATTGTGAAAAAAAATTTTAGTCGGAAGTGTCAAATTTTAATAAATTTATTTGAAATCAACTTGAATTATTTTGGATTTTGTTGAGTATTTTTGTTGTAGGATCTATATTTGAGTAAATTTAGATGAAAATAACTTCAATTTTTTGGATTGTGAAAAAAAGTTTAGTTGGAAGTGTCAAATTTTAATAAATTTATTTGAAATCAACTTCGATTTTATTGGATTTTGTCGAGTATTTTTGGTGTTGGATGTATATTTGAGTAAATTTAGATGAAAATAACTTCAATTTTTTGGATTGTGAAAAAAAATTAGTTGGAAGTGTCAAATTGTAATAAATTTAATTGAAATCAACTTGAATTATTTTGGATTTTGTTGAGTATTTTTGTTGTAGGATCTATATTTGAGTAAATTTAGATGAAAATAACTTCAATTTTTTGGATTGTGAAAAAAAATTTAGTTGGAAGTGTCAAATTTTAATAACTTTATTTGAAATCAACTTCGATTATTTTGAATTTTGTTCAGTATTTTTGTTGTAGGATGTATTTTTGAGTAAATTTAGATGAAAATAACTACAATTTTTTGGATTGTGAAAAAAATTTGAGTTGGAAATGTCAAATTCTAATAAATTTATTTGAAACCAACTTCGATGATTCTCGACTATGTTGAGTTTTTTTGATAGAGAAGCTTAATTTGAGTAATTTCAGTTGAAATTAACGTCGATTTTTTTGATTTTGTCACGATTTTTGTTAAATTTTAATAAATTTATTTGAAATCAACTTCGATTTTTTTTTGATTTTGTCGAGTATTTTTGGTGTAGGATGTATATTTGAGTAAATTTAGATGAAAATAACTTCAATTTATTGGATTGTGAAAAAAAGTTTAGTTGGAAGTGTCAAATTTTAATAAATTTATTTGCAATCAACTTCGATTTTATTGGATTTTGTCGAGTATTTTTGGTGTAGGATGTATATTTGAGTAAATTTAGATGAAAATAACGACAATTTTTTGGATTGTGAAAAAAAATTTTAGTCGGAAGAGTCAAATTTTAATAAATTTATTTGAAATCAACTTCGATTATTTTTTATTTTGTTGAGCATTTTTGTTATAGGATCTATACTTGAGTAAATTTAGATGAAAATAACTTTAATTTTTTGGATTGTGAAAAAAATTTTAATTGGAAGTGTCAAATTTTAATAAATTTATTTGAAACCAACTTCGAATATTTTTCATTTTGTTGAGCATTTTTGTTGTAGGATCTATACTTGAGTAAATTTAGATGAAAATAACTTCAATTTTTTGGATTGTGAAAAAAATTTCAGTTGGAAGTGTCAAATTTTAATAAATTTATTTGAAATCAACTTCGAATATTTTTTATTTTGTTGAGCATTTTTGTTGTAGGATCTATATTTGAGTAAATTTAGATGAAAATAACTTCAATTTTTTGGATTGTGAAAAAAATTTTAGTTGGAAGTGTCAAATTTTAATAAATTTATTGGAAACCAACTTCAATTTTTTGGGATTTTGTTTCGTATTTTTGTTGTAGGGTCTATATTAGAGTAAATTTTGATGAAGATAACTTCAATTTTTTGAATTGTGAAAAAATTTTAGTTGAAAGTGTCAAATTTTAATAAATTTATTTGAAATCAACTTCGATTATTTTTTATTTTGTTGAGCATATTTGTTATAGGATCTATACTTGAGTAAATTTAGATGAAAATAACAATAATTTTTTGGATTGTGAAAAAAATTTTAATTGGAAGTGTCAAATTTTAATAAATTTATTTGAAATCAACTTGAATTATTTTGGATTTTGTTGAGTATTGTGGTTGTAGGATCTATATTTGAGTAAATTTAGATGAAAATAACTTCAATTTTGTGGATTGTGAAAAAAATTTTAGTTGGAAGTGTCAAATTTTAATAAATTTATTTGAAATCAACTTCGATTTTTTTTTTATTTTGTCGAGTATTTTTGGTGTAGGATGTATATTTGAGTAAATTTAGATGAAAATAACTTCAATTTATTGTATTGTGAAAAAAAGTTTAGTTGGAAGTGTCAAATTTTAATAAATTTATTTGCAATCAACTTCGATTTTATTGGATTTTGTCGAGTATTTTTGGTGTAGGATGTATATTTGAGTAAATTTAGATGAAAATAACGACAATTTTTTGGATTGTGAAAAAAAATTTTAGTCGGAAGTGTCAAATTTTAATAAATTTATTTGAAATCAACTTGAATTATTTTGGATTTTGTTGAGTATTGTTGTTGTAGGATCTATATTTGAGTAAATTTTGATGAAAATAACTTCAATTTTTTGGATTGTGAAAAAAATTTTAGTTGGATGTGTCAAATTATAATAAATTTATTTGAAACCAACTTCGATTTTTTTGGACGATGTTAAGTTTTTTGGATAGGGAAGCTTAATTTGAGTAATATCAGTAGAAATTAACATCGATTTTTTTTTATTTTGACAAGATTTTTGTCAAATTTTAATAATTTTTTTTTTAATCAACTTCGATTATTTTGCATTTTGTTGAGTATTTTTGTTGTAGGATCTATATTTGAGTAAATTTAGATAAAAATAACTTCAATTTTTTGGATTGTGAAAAAAAATTAGTTGGAAGTGTCAAATTGTAATAAATTTAATTGAAATCAACTTGAATTATTTTGGATTTTGTTGAGTATTTTTGTTGTAGGATCTATATTTGAGTAAATTTAGATGAAAATAACTTCAATTTTTTGGATTGTGAAAAAAAATTTAGTTGGAAGTGTCAAATTTTAATAAGTTTATTTGAAATCAACTTCGATTATTTTGAATTTTGTTCAGTATTTTTGTTGTAGGATGTATTTTTGAGTAAATTTAGATGAAAATAACTACAATTTTTTGGATTGTGAAAAAAATTTGAGTTGGAAATGTCAAATTCTAATAAATTTATTTGAAACCAACTTCGATGATTCTCGACTATGTTGAGTTTTTTTGATAGAGAAGCTTAATTTGAGTAATTTCAGTTGAAATTAACGTCGATTTTTTGGATTTTGTCACGATTTTTGTTAAATTTTAATAAATTTATTTGAAATCAACTTCGATTTTTTTTTTATTTTGTCGAGTATTTTTGGTGTAGGATGTATATTTGAGTAAATTTAGATGAAAATAACTTCAATTTATTGGATTGTGAAAAAAAGTTTAGTTGGAAGTGTCAAATTTTAATAAATTTATTTGCAATCAACTTCGATTTTATTGGATTTTGTCGAGTATTTTTGGTGTAGGATGTATATTTGAGTAAATTTAGATGAAAATAACGACAATTTTTTGGATTGTGAAAAAAAATTTTAGTCGGAAGTGTCAAATTTTAATAAATTTATTTGAAATCAACTTGAATTATTTTGGATTTTGTTGAGTATTTTTGTTGTAGGATCTATATTTGAGTAAATTTAGATGAAAATAACTTCAATTTTTTGGATTGTGAAAAAAAGTTTAGTTGGAAGTGTCAAATTTTAATAAATTTATTTGCAATCAACTTCGATTTTATTGGATTTTGTCGAGTATTTTTGGTGTAGGATGTATATTTGAGTAAATTTAGATGAAAATAACGACAATTTTTTGGATTGTGAAAAAAAATTTTAGTCGGAAGTGTCAAATTTTAATAAATTTATTTGAAATCAACTTGAATTATTTTGGATTTTGTTGAGTATTTTTGTTGTAGGATCTATATTTGAGTAAATTTAGATGAAAATAACTTCAATTTTTTGGATTGTGAAAAAAAGTTTAGTTGGAAGTGTCAAATTTTAATAAATTTATTTGAAATCAACTTCGATTTTATTGGATTTTGTCGAGTATTTTTGGTGTTGGATGTATATTTGAGTAAATTTAGATGAAAATAACTTCAATTTTTTGGATTGTGAAAAAAAATTAGTTGGAAGTGTCAAATTGTAATAAATTTAATTGAAATCAACTTGAATTATTTTGGATTTTGTTGAGTATTTTTGTTGTAGGATCTATATTTGAGTAAATTTAGATGAAAATAACTTCAATTTTTTGGATTATGAAAAAAAATTTAGTTGGAAGTGTCAAATTTTAATAAGTTTATTTGAAATCAACTTCGATTATTTTGAATTTTGTTCAGTATTTTTGTTGTAGGATCTATATTTGAGTAAATTTAGATGAAAATAACTTCAATTTTTTGGATTGTGAAAAAAAATTTAGTTGGAAGTGTCAAATTTTAATAAGTTTATTTGAAATCAACTTGAATTATTTTGGATTTTGTTCAGTATTTTTGTTGTAGGAAGTATTTTTGAGTAAATTTAGATGAAAATAACGACAATTTTTTGGATTGTGAAAAAAAATTTTGTTGGAAGTGTCAAATTTTAATAAATTTATTTGAAATCAACTTCGATTTTTTTTGGATTTTGTCGAGTATTTTTGGTGTAGGATGTATATTTGAGTAAATTTAGATGAAAATAACTTCAATTTATTGGATTGTGAAAAAAAGTTTAGTTGGAAGTGTCAAATTTTAATAAATTTATTTGCAATCAACTTCGATTTTATTGGATTTTGTCGAGTATTTTTGGTGTAGGATGTATATTTGAGTAAATTTAGATGAAAATAACGACAATTTTTTGGATTGTGAAAAAAAATTTTAGTCGGAAGTGTCAAATTTTAATAAATTTATTTGAAATCAACTTGAATTATTTTGGATTTTGTTGAGTATTTTTGTTGTAGGATCTATATTTGAGTAAATTTAGATGAAAATAACTTCAATTTTTTGGATTGTGAAAAAAAGTTTAGTTGGAAGTGTCAGATTTTAATAAATTTATTTGAAATCAACTTCGATTTTATTGGATTTTGTCGAGTATTTTTGGTGTTGGATGTATATTTGAGTAAATTTAGATGAAAATAACTTCAATTTTTTGGATTGTGAAAAAAAATTAGTTGGAAGTGTCAAATTGTAATAAATTTAATTGAAATCAACTTGAATTATTTTGGATTTTGTTGAGTATTTTTGTTGTAGGATCTATATTTGAGTAAATTTAGATGAAAATAACTTCAATTTTTTGGATTGTGAAAAAAAATTTATTTGGAAGTGTCAAATTTTAATAACTTTATTTGAAATCAACTTCGATTATTTTGAATTTTGTTCAGTATTTTTGTTGTAGGATGTATTTTTGAGTAAATTTAGATGAAAATAACTACAATTTTTTGGATTGTGAAAAAAATTTGAGTTGGAAATGTCAAATTCTAATAAATTTATTTGAAACCAACTTCGATGATTCTCGACTATGTTGAGTTTTTTTGATAGAGAAGCTTAATTTGAGTAATTTCAGTTGAAATTAACGTCGATTTTTTTGATTTTGTCACGATTTTTGTTAAATTTTAATAAATTTATTTGAAATCAACTTCGATTTTTTTTTGATTTTGTCGAGTATTTTTGGTGTAGGATGTATATTTGAGTAAATTTAGATGAAAATAACTTCAATTTTTTGGATTGTGAAAAAAAATTTAGTTGGAAGTGTCAAATTTTAATAACTTTATTTGAAATCAACTTCGATTATTTTGAATTTTGTTCAGTATTTTTGTTGTAGGATGTATTTTTGAGTAAATTTAGATGAAAATAACTACAATTTTTTGGATTGTGAAAAAAATTTTAATTGGAAGTGTCAAATTTTAATAAATTTATTTGAAACCAACTTCGAATATTTTTCATTTTGTTGAGCATTTTTGTTGTAGGATCTATACTTGAGTAAATTTAGATGAAAATAACTTCAATTTTTTGGATTGTGAAAAAAATTTCAGTTGGAAGTGTCAAATTTTAATAAATTTATTTGAAATCAACTTCGAATATTTTTTATTTTGTTGAGCATTTTTGTTGTAGGATCTATATTTGAGTAAATTTAGATGAAAATAACTTCAATTTTTTGGATTGTGAAAAAAATTTTAGTTGGAAGTGTCAAATTTTAATAAATTTATTGGAAACCAACTTCAATTTTTTGGGATTTTGTTTCGTATTTTTGTTGTAGGGTCTATATTAGAGTAAATTTTGATGAAGATAACTTCAATTTTTTGAATTGTGAAAAAATTTTAGTTGAAAGTGTCAAATTTTAATAAATTTATTTGAAATCAACTTCGATTATTTTTTATTTTGTTGAGCATATTTGTTATAGGATCTATACTTGAGTAAATTTAGATGAAAATAACAATAATTTTTTGGATTGTGAAAAAAATTTTAGTTGGAAGTGTCAAATTTTAATAAATTTATTTGCAATCAACTTCGATTTTATTGGATTTTGTCGAGTATTTTTGGTGTAGGATGTATATTTGAGTAAATTTAGATGAAAATAACGACAATTTTTTGGATTGTGAAAAAAAATTTTAGTCGGAAGTGTCAAATTTTAATAAATTTATTTGAAATCAACTTGAATTATTTTGGATTTTGTTGAGTATTGTTGTTGTAGGATCTATATTTGAGTAAATTTAGATGAAAATAACTTCAATTTTTTGGACTGTGAAAAAAATTTTAGTTGCAAGTGTCAAATTTTAATAAATTTACTTGAAATCAACTTCGATTATTTTTTATTTTGTTGAGCATTTTTGTTCTAGGATCTATATTTGAGTAAATTTAGATGAAAATAACTTCAATTTTTTGGATTGTGAAAAAAATTTTAGTTGGATGTGTCAAATTATAATAAATTTATTTGAAACCAACTTCGATTTTTTTGGACGATGTTAAGTTTTTTGGATAGGGAAGCTTAATTTGAGTAATATCAGTAGAAATTAACATCGATTTTTTTTTATTTTGACAAGATTTTTGTCAAATTTTAATAATTTTTTTTTTAATCAACTTCGATTATTTTGCATTTTGTTGAGTATTTTTGTTGTAGGATCTATATTTGAGTAAATTTAGATAAAAATAACTTCAATTTTTTGGATTGTGAAAAAAAATTAGTTGGAAGTGTCAAATTGTAATAAATTTAATTGAAATCAACTTGAATTATTTTGGATTTTGTTGAGTATTTTTGTTGTAGGATCTATATTTGAGTAAATTTAGATGAAAATAACTTCAATTTTTTGGATTGTGAAAAAAAATTTAGTTGGAAGTGTCAAATTTTAATAAGTTTATTTGAAATCAACTTCGATTATTTTGAATTTTGTTCAGTATTTTTGTTGTAGGATGTATTTTTGAGTAAATTTAGATGAAAATAACTACAATTTTTTGGATTGTGAAAAAAATTTGAGTTGGAAATGTCAAATTCTAATAAATTTATTTGAAACCAACTTCGATGATTCTCGACTATGTTGAGTTTTTTTGATAGAGAAGCTTAATTTGAGTAATTTCAGTTGAAATTAACGTCGATTTTTTGGATTTTGTCACGATTTTTGTTAAATTTTAATAAATTTATTTGAAATCAACTTCGATTTTTTTTTTATTTTGTCGAGTATTTTTGGTGTAGGATGTATATTTGAGTAAATTTAGATGAAAATAACTTCAATTTATTGGATTGTGAAAAAAAGTTTAGTTGGAAGTGTCAAATTTTAATAAATTTATTTGCAATCAACTTCGATTTTATTGGATTTTGTCGAGTATTTTTGGTATAGGATGTATATTTGAGTAAATTTAGATGAAAATAACGACAATTTTTTGGATTGTGAAAAAAAATTTTAGTCGGAAGTGTCAAATTTTAATAAATTTATTTGAAATCAACTTGAATTATTTTGGATTTTGTTGAGTATTGTTGTTGTAGGATCTATATTTGAGTAAATTTAGATGAAAATAACTTCAATTTTTTGGACTGTGAAAAAAATTTTAGTTGCAAGTGTCAAATTTTAATAAATTTATTTGAAATCAACTTCGATTATTTTTTATTTTGTTGAGCATTTTTGTTCTAGGATCTATATTTGAGTAAATTTAGATGAAAATAACTTCAATTTTTTGGATTGTGAAAAAAATTTTAGTTGGATGTGTCAAATTATAATAAATTTATTTGAAACCAACTTCGATTTTTTTGGACGATGTTAAGTTTTTTGGATAGGGAAGCTTAATTTGAGTAATATCAGTAGAAATTAACATCGATTTTTTTTTATTTTGACAAGATTTTTGTCAAATTTTAATAATTTTTTTTTTAATCAACTTCGATTTTATTGGATTTTGTCGAGTATTTTTGGTGTAGGATGTATATTTGAGTAAATTTAGATGAAAATAACGACAATTTTTTGGATTGTGAAAAAAAATTTTAGTCGGAAGTGTCAAATTTTAATAAATTTATTTGAAATCAACTTGAATTATTTTGGATTTTGTTGAGTATTGTTGTTGTAGGATCTATATTTGAGTAAATTTAGATGAAAATAACTTCAATTTTTTGGACTGTGAAAAAAATTTTAGTTGCAAGTGTCAAATTTTAATAAATTTATTTGAAATCAACTTCGATTATTTTTTATTTTGTTGAGCATTTTTGTTCTAGGATCTATATTTGAGTAAATTTAGATGAAAATAACTTCAATTTTTTGGATTGTGAAAAAAATTTTAGTTGGATGTGTCAAATTATAATAAATTTATTTGAAACCAACTTCGATTTTTTTGGACGATGTTAAGTTTTTTGGATAGGGAAGCTTAATTTGAGTAATATCAGTAGAAATTAACATCGATTTTTTTTTATTTTGACAAGATTTTTGTCAAATTTTAATAATTTTTTTTTTAATCAACTTCGATTATTTTGCATTTTGTTGAGTATTTTTGTTGTAGGATCTATATTTGAGTAAATTTAGATAAAAATAACTTCAATTTTTTGAATTGTGAAAAAATTTTAGTTGGAAGTGTCAAATTTTAATAAATTTATTTGAAATCAACTTCGATTATTTTTTATTTTGTTGAGCATTTTTGTTATAGGATCTATACTTGAGTAAATTTAGATGAAAATAACTTTAATTTTTTGGATTGTGAAAAAAATTTTAATTGGAAGTGTCAAATTTTAATAAATTTATTTGAAACCAACTTCGAATATTTTTCATTTTGTTGAGCATTTTTGTTGTAGGATCTATACTTGAGTAAATTTAGATGAAAATAACTTCAATTTTTTGGATTGTGAAAAAAATTTCAGTTGGAAGTGTCAAATTTTAATAAATTTATTGGAAACCAACTTCAATTTTTTGGGATTTTGTTTCGTATTTTTGTTGTAGGGTCTATATTAGAGTAAATTTTGATGAAGATAACTTCAATTTTTTGGATTGTGAAAAAAATTTTAGTTGGAAGTGCAAATTTTAATAAATTTATTTGAAATCAACTTGAATTATTTTGGATTTTGTTGAGTATTTTTGTTGTAGGATCTATATTTGAGTAAATTTAGATAAAAATAACTTCAATTTTTTGAATTGTGAAAAAATTTTAGTTGGAAGTGTCAAATTTTAATAAATTTATTTGAAATCAACTTCGATTATTTTTTATTTTGTTGAGCATTTTTGTTATAGGATCTATACTTGAGTAAATTTAGATGAAAATAACTATAATTTTTTGGATTGTGAAAAAAATTTTAATTGGAAGTGTCAAATTGTAATAAATTTAATTGAAATCAACTTGAATTATTTTGGATTTTGTTGAGTATTTTTGTTGTAGGATCTATATTTGAGTAAATTTAGATGAAAATAACTTCAATTTTTTGGATTGTGAAAAAAAATTTAGTTGGAAGTGTCAAATTTTAATAAGTTTATTTGAAATCAACTTCGATTATTTTGAATTTTGTTCAGTATTTTTGTTGTAGGATGTATTTTTGAGTAAATTTAGATGAAAATAACTACAATTTTTTGGATTGTGAAAAAAATTTGAGTTGGAAATGTCAAATTCTAATAAATTTATTTGAAACCAACTTCGATGATTCTCGACTATGTTGAGTTTTTTTGATAGAGAAGCTTAATTTGAGTAATTTCAGTTGAAATTAACGTCGATTTTTTGGATTTTGTCACGATTTTTGTTAAATTTTAATAAATTTATTTGAAATCAACTTGGACAATTTTGGAATTTGTTGAGTATTTTTGTTGTAGGATCTATATTTGAGTAAATTTAGATGAAAATAACTTCAATTTTTAGGATTGTGAAAATAATTTTAGTTGGAAGTGTCAAATTTTAATAAATTTATTTGAAATCAACTTGAATTATTTTGGATTTTGTTCAGTATTTTTGTTGTAGGAAGTATTTTTGAGTAAATTTAGATGAAAATAACGACAATTTTTTGGATTGTGAAAAAAAATTTAGTTGGAAGTGTCAAATTTTAATAAATTTATTTGAAATCAACTTCGATTGTTTTGGATTTTGTTGAGTATTTTTGTTGTAGGGTCTATATTTGAGTAAATTTAGTTGAAAATAACGACAATTTTTTGGATTGTGAAAAAAAAATTTAGTTGGAAGTGTCAAATTTTAAAAAATTTATTTGAAATCAACTTGAATTATTTTGGATTTTGTTGAGTATTTTTGTTGTAGAATCTATATTTGAGTAAATTTAGATGAAAATAACTTCAATTTTTTGGATTGTGAAAAAAATTTTAGTTGGAAGTGCAAATTTTAATAAATTTATTTGAAATCAACTTGAATTATTTTGGATTTTGTTGAGTATTTTTGTTGTAGGATCTATATTTGAGTAAATTTAGATAAAAATAACTTCAATTTTTTGAATTGTGAAAAAATTTTAGTTGGAAGTGTCAAATTTTAATAAATTTATTTGAAATCAACTTCGATTATTTTTTATTTTGTTGAGCATTTTTGTTATAGGATCTATATTTGAGTAAATTTAGATGAAAATAACTTCAATTTTTTGGATTGTGAAAAAAATTTTAGTTGGAAGTGTCAAATTTTAATAAATTTATTTGAAATCAACTTGAATTATTTTGGATTTTGTTCAGTATTTTTGTTGTAGGAAGTATTTTTGAGTAAATTTAGATGAAAATAACGACAATTTTTTGGAATGTGAAAAAAAAATTTGTTGGAAGTGTCAAATTTTAATAAATTTATTTGAAATCAACTTCGATTTTTTTTGGATTTTGTCGAGTATTTTTGTTGTAGGATCTATATTTGAGTAAATTTAGATAAAAATAACTTCAATTTTTTGAATTGTGAAAAAATTTTAGTTGGAAGTGTCAAATTTTAATAAATTTATTTGAAATCAACTTCGATTATTTTTTATTTTGTTGAGCATTTTTGTTATAGGATCTATACTTGAGTAAATTTAGATGAAAATAACTTCAATTTTTTGGATTGTGAAAAAAAATTAGTTGGAAGTGTCAAATTGTAATAAATTTAATTGAAATCAACTTGAATTATTTTGGATTTTGTTGAGTATTTTTGTTGTAGGATGTATTTTTGAGTAAATTTAGATGAAAATAACTACAATTTTTTGGATTGTGAAAAAAATTTGAGTTGGAAATGTCAAATTCTAATAAATTTATTTGAAACCAACTTCGATGATTCTCGACTATGTTGAGTTTTTTTGATAGAGAAGCTTAATTTGAGTAATTTCAGTTGAAATTAACGTCGATTTTTTGGATTTTGTCACGATTTTTGTTAAATTTTAATAAATTTATTTGAAATCAACTTGAATTATTTTGGATTTTGTTGAGTATTTTTGTTGTAGAATCTATATTTGAGTAAATTTAGATGAAAATAACTTCAATTTTTTGGATTGTGAAAAAAATTTTAGTTGGAAGTGCAAATTTTAATAAATTTATTTGAAATCAACTTGAATTATTTTGGATTTTGTTGAGTATTTTTGTTGTAGGATCTATATTTGAGTAAATTTAGATAAAAATAACTTCAATTTTTTGAATTGTGAAAAAATTTTAGTTGGAAGTGTCAAATTTTAATAAATTTATTTGAAATCAACTTCGATTATTTTTTATTTTGTTGAGCATTTTTGTTATAGGATCTATACTTGAGTAAATTTAGATGAAAATAACTTTAATTTTTTGGATTGTGAAAAAAATTTTAATTGGAAGTGTCAAATTTTAATAAATTTATTTGAAACCAACTTCGAATATTTTTCATTTTGTTGAGCATTTTTGTTGTAGGATCTATACTTGAGTAAATTTAGATGAAAATACCTTCAATTTTTTGGATTGTGAAAAAAATTTCAGTTGGAAGTGTCAAATTTTAATAAATTTATTTGAAATCAACTTCGAATATTTTTTATTTTGTTGAGCATTTTTGTTGTAGGATCTATATTTGAGTAAATTTAGATGGAAATAACTTCAATTTTTTGGATTGTGAAAAAAATTTTAGTTGGAAGTGTCAAATTTTAATAAATTTATTGGAAACCAACTTCAATTTTTTGGGATTTTGTTTCGTATTTTTGTTGTAGGGTCTATATTAGAGTAAATTTTGATGAAGATAACTTCAATTTTTTGAATTGTGAAAAAATTTTAGTTGAAAGTGTCAAATTTTAATAAATTTATTTGAAATCAACTTCGATTATTTTTTATTTTGTTGAGCATATTTGTTATAGGATCTATACTTGAGTAAATTTAGATGAAAATAACAATAATTTTTTGGATTGTGAAAAAAATTTTAATTGGAAGTGTCAAATTTTAATAAATTTATTTGAAATCAACTTGAATTATTTTGGATTTTGTTGAGTATTGTGGTTGTAGGATCTATATTTGAGTAAATTTAGATGAAAATAACTTCAATTTTGTGGATTGTGAAAAAAATTTTAGTTGGAAGTGTCAAATTTTAATAAATTTATTTGAAATCAACTTCGATTTTTTTTTATTTTGTCGAGTATTTTTGGTGTAGGATGTATATTTGAGTAAATTTAGATGAAAATAACTTCAATTTTTTGGATTGTGAAAAAAAGTTTAGTTGGAAGTGTCAAATTTTAATAAATTTATTTGAAATCAACTTCGATTGTTTTGGATTTTGTTGAGTATTTTTGTTGTAGGGTCTATATTTGAGTAAATTTAGATGAAAATAACGACAATTTTTTGGATTGTGAAAAAAAAATTTAGTTGGAAGTGTCAAATTTTAATAAATTTATTTGAAATCAACTTGAATTATTTTGGATTTTGTTGAGTATTTTTGTTGTAGAATCTATATTTGAGTAAATTTAGATGAAAATAACTTCAATTTTTTGGATTGTGAAAAAAATTTTAGTTGGAAGTGCAAATTTTAATAAATTTATTTGAAATCAACTTGAATTATTTTGGATTTTGTTGAGTATTTTTGTTGTAGGATCTATATTTGAGTAAATTTAGATAAAAATAACTTCAATTTTTTGAATTGTGAAAAAATTTTAGTTGGAAGTGTCAAATTTTAATAAATTTATTTGAAATCAACTTCGATTATTTTTTATTTTGTTGAGCATTTTTGTTATAGGATCTATACTTGAGTAAATTTAGATGAAAATAACTTTAATTTTTTGGATTGTGAAAAAAATTTTAATTGGAAGTGTCAAATTTTAATAAATTTATTTGAAACCAACTTCGAATATTTTTCATTTTGTTGAGCATTTTTGTTGTAGGATCTATACTTGAGTAAATTTAGATGAAAATACCTTCAATTTTTTGGATTGTGAAAAAAATTTCAGTTGGAAGTGTCAAATTTTAATAAATTTATTTGAAATCAACTTCGAATATTTTTTATTTTGTTGAGCATTTTTGTTGTAGGATCTATATTTGAGTAAATTTAGATGGAAATAACTTCAATTTTTTGGATTGTGAAAAAAATTTTAGTTGGAAGTGTCAAATTTTAATAAATTTATTGGAAACCAACTTCAATTTTTTGGGATTTTGTTTCGTATTTTTGTTGTAGGGTCTATATTAGAGTAAATTTTGATGAAGATAACTTCAATTTTTTGAATTGTGAAAAAATTTTAGTTGAAAGTGTCAAATTTTAATAAATTTATTTGAAATCAACTTCGATTATTTTTTATTTTGTTGAGCATATTTGTTATAGGATCTATACTTGAGTAAATTTAGATGAAAATAACAATAATTTTTTGGATTGTGAAAAAAATTTTAATTGGAAGTGTCAAATTTTAATAAATTTATTTGAAATCAACTTGAATTATTTTGGATTTTGTTGAGTATTGTGGTTGTAGGATCTATATTTGAGTAAATTTAGATGAAAATAACTTCAATTTTGTGGATTGTGAAAAAAATTTTAGTTGGAAGTGTCAAATTTTAATAAATTTATTTGAAATCAACTTCGATTTTTTTTTATTTTGTCGAGTATTTTTGGTGTAGGATGTATATTTGAGTAAATTTAGATGAAAATAACTTCAATTTTTTGGATTGTGAAAAAAAGTTTAGTTGGAAGTGTCAAATTTTAATAAATTTATTTGAAATCAACTTCGATTTTATTGGATTTTGTCGAGTATTTTTGGTGTTGGATGTATATTTGAGTAAATTTAGATGAAAATAACTTCAATTTTTTGGATTGCGAAAAAAAATTAGTTGGAAGTGTCAAATTGTAATAAATTTAATTGAAATCAACTTGAATTATTTTGGATTTTGTTGAGTATTTTTGTTGTAGGATCTATATTTGAGTAAATTTAGATGAAAATAACTTCAATTTTTTGGATTGTGAAAAAAAATTTAGTTGGAAGTGTCAAATTTTAATAAGTTTATTTGAAATCAACTTCGATTATTTTGAATTTTGTTCAGTATTTTTGTTGTAGGATGTATTTTTGAGTAAATTTAGATGAAAATAACTTCAATTTTTAGGATTGTGAAAATAATTTTAGTTGGAAGTGTCAAATTTTAATAAATTTATTTGAAATCAACTTGAATTATTTTGGATTTTGTTCAGTATTTTTGTTGTAGGAAGTATTTTTGAGTAAATTTAGATGAAAATAACGACAATTTTTTGGATTGTGAAAAAAAATTTTGTTGGAAGTGTCAAATTTTAATAAATTTATTTGAAATCAACTTCGATTTTTTTTGGATTTTGTCGAGTATTTTTGGTGTAGGATGTATATTTGAGTAAATTTAGATGAAAATAACTTCAATTTATTGGATTGTGAAAAAAAGTTTAGTTGGAAGTGTCAAATTTTAATAAATTTATTTGCAATCAACTTCGATTTTATTGGATTTTGTCGAGTATTTTTGGTGTAGGATGTATATTTGAGTAAATTTAGATGAAAATAACGACAATTTTTTGGATTGTGAAAAAAAATTTTAGTCGGAAGTGTCAAATTTTAATAAATTTATTTGAAATCAACTTGAATTATTTTGGATTTTGTTGAGTATTTTTGTTGTAGGATCTATATTTGAGTAAATTTAGATGAAAATAACTTCAATTTTTTGGATTGTGAAAAAAAGTTTAGTTGGAAGTGTCAAATTTTAATAAATTTATTTGAAATCAACTTCGATTTTATTGGATTTTGTCGAGTATTTTTGGTGTTGGATGTATATTTGAGTAAATTTAGATGAAAATAACTTCAATTTTTTGGATTGTGAAAAAAAATTAGTTGGAAGTGTCAAATTGTAATAAATTTAATTGAAATCAACTTGAATTATTTTGGATTTTGTTGAGTATTTTTGTTGTAGGATCTATATTTGAGTAAATTTAGATGAAAATAACTTCAATTTTTTGGATTGTGAAAAAAAATTTAGTTGGAAGTGTCAAATTTTAATAAGTTTATTTGAAATCAACTTCGATTATTTTGAATTTTGTTCAGTATTTTTGTTGTAGGATGTATTTTTGAGTAAATTTAGATGAAAATAACTACAATTTTTTGGATTGTGAAAAAAATTTGAGTTGGAAATGTCAAATTCTAATAAATTTATTTGAAACCAACTTCGATGATTCTCGACTATGTTGAGTTTTTTTGATAGAGAAGCTTAATTTGAGTAATTTCAGTTGAAATTAACGTCGATTTTTTGGATTTTGTCACGATTTTTGTTAAATTTTAATAAATTTATTTGAAATCAACTTCGATTTTTTTTTGATTTTGTCGAGTATTTTTGGTGTAGGATGTATATTTGAGTAAATTTAGATGAAAATAACTTCAATTTATTGGATTGTGAAAAAAAGTTTAGTTGGAAGTGTCAAATTTTAATAAATTTATTTGCAATCAACTTCGATTTTATTGGATTTTGTCGAGTATTTTTGGTGTAGGATGTATATTTGAGTAAATTTAGATGAAAGTAACGACAATTTTTTGGATTGTGAAAAAAAATTTTAGTCGGAAGTGTCAAATTTTAATAAATTTATTTGAAATCAACTTCGATTATTTTTTATTTTGTTGAGCATTTTTGTTCTAGGATCTATATTTGAGTAAATTTAGATGAAAATAACTTCAATTTTTTGGATTGTGAAAAAAATTTTAGTTGGATGTGTCAAATTATAATAAATTTATTTGAAACCAACTTCGATTTTTTTGGACGATGTTAAGTTTTTTGGATAGGGAAGCTTAATTTGAGTAATATCAGTAGAAATTAACATCGATTTTTTTTTATTTTGACAAGATTTTTGTCAAATTTTAATAATTTTTTTTTTAATCAACTTCGATTATTTTGCATTTTGTTGAGTATTTTTGTTGTAGGATCTATATTTGAGTAAATTTAGATAAAAATAACTTCAATTTTTTGAATTGTGAAAAAATTTTAGTTGGAAGTGTCAAATTTTAATAAATTTATTTGAAATCAACTTCGATTATTTTTTATTTTGTTGAGCATTTTTGTTATAGGATCTATACTTGAGTAAATTTACATGAAAATAACTTTAATTTTTTGGATTGTGAAAAAAATTTTAATTGGAAGTGTCAAATTTTAATAAATTTATTTGAAACCAACTTCGAATATTTTTCATTTTGTTGAGCATTTTTGTTGTAGGATCTATACTTGAGTAAATTTAGATGAAAATAACTTCAATTTTTTGGATTGTGAAAAAAATTTCAGTTGGAAGTGTCAAATTTTAATAAATTTATTTGAAATCAACTTCGAATATTTTTTATTTTGTTGAGCATTTTTGTTGTAGGATCTATATTTGAGTAAATTTAGATGAAAATAACTTCAATTTTTTGGATTGTGAAAAAAATTTTAGTTGGAAGTGTCAAATTTTAATAAATTTATTGGAAACCAACTTCAATTTTTTGGGATTTTGTTTCGTATTTTTGTTGTAGGGTCTATATTAGAGTAAATTTTGATGAAGATAACTTCAATTTTTTGAATTGTGAAAAAATTTTAGTTGAAAGTGTCAAATTTTAATAAATTTATTTGAAATCAACTTCGATTATTTTTTATTTTGTTGAGCATATTTGTTATAGGATCTATACTTGAGTAAATTTAGATGAAAATAACAATAATTTTTTGGATTGTGAAAAAAATTTTAATTGGAAGTGTCAAATTTTAATAAATTTATTTGAAATCAACTTGAATTATTTTGGATTTTGTTGAGTATTGTGGTTGTAGGATCTATATTTGAGTAAATTTAGATGAAAATAACTTCAATTTTGTGGATTGTGAAAAAAATTTTAGTTGGAAGTGTCAAATTTTAATAAATTTATTTGAAATCAACTTCGATTTTTTTTTTATTTTGTCGAGTATTTTTGGTGTAGGATGTATATTTGAGTAAATTTAGATGAAAATAACTTCAATTTTTTGGATTGTGAAAAAAAGTTTAGTTGGAAGTGTCAAATTTTAATAAATTTATTTGAAATCAACTTCGATTTTATTGGATTTTGTCGAGTATTTTTGGTGTAGGATGTATATTTGAGTAAATTTAGATGAAAATAACTTCAATTTTTTGGATTGTGAAAAAAAATTAGTTGGAAGTGTCAAATTGTAATAAATTTAATTGAAATCAACTTGAATTATTTTGGATTTTGTTGAGTATTTTTGTTGTAGGATCTATATTTGAGTAAATTTAGATGAAAATAACTTCAATTTTTTGGATTGTGAAAAAAAATTTAGTTGGAAGTGTCAAATTTTAATAAGTTTATTTGAAATCAACTTCGATTATTTTGAATTTTGTTCAGTATTTTTGTTGTAGGATGTATTTTTGAGTAAATTTAGATGAAAATAACTACAATTTTTTGGATTGTGAAAAAAATTTGAGTTGGAAATGTCAAATTCTAATAAATTTATTTGAAACCAACTTCGATGATTCTCGACTATGTTGAGTTTTTTTGATAGAGAAGCTTAATTTGAGTAATTTCAGTTGAAATTAACGTCGATTTTTTGGATTTTGTCACGATTTTTGTTAAATTTTAATAAATTTATTTGAAATCAACTTGGATAATTTTGGAATTTGTTGAGTATTTTTGTTGTAGGATCTATATTTGAGTAAATTTAGATGAAAATAACTTCAATTTTTAGGATTGTGAAAATAATTTTAGTTGGAAGTGTCAAATTTTAATAAATTTATTTGAAATCAACTTGAATTATTTTGGATTTTGTTGAGTATTTTTGTTGTAGGATCTATATTTGAGTAAATTTAGATGAAAATAACTTCAATTTTTTGGATTGTGAAAAAAAATTTAGTTGGAAGTGTCAAATTTTAATAAGTTTATTTGAAATCAACTTCGATTATTTTGAATTTTGTTCAGTATTTTTGTTGTAGGATGTATTTTTGAGTAAATTTAGATGAAAATAACTACAATTTTTTGGATTGTGAAAAAATTTTGAGTTGGAAATGTCAAATTCTAATAAATTTATTTGAAACCAACTTCGATGATTCTCGACTATGTTGAGTTTTTTTGATAGAGAAGCTTAATTTGAGTAATTTCAGTTGAAATTAACGTCGATTTTTTGGATTTTGTCACGATTTTTGTTAAATTTTAATAAATTTATTTGAAATCAACTTGGATAATTTTGGAATTTGTTGAGTATTTTTGTTGTAGGATCTATATTTGAGTAAATTTAGATGAAAATAACTTCAATATTTAGGATTGTGAAAATAATTTTAGTTGGAAGTGTCAAATTTTAATAAATTTATTTGAAATCAACTTGAATTATTTTGGATTTTGTTGAGTATTTTTGTTGTAGGATCTATATTTGAGTAAATTTAGATGAAAATAACTTCAATTTTTTGGATTGTGAAAAAAAATTTAGTTGGAAGTGTCAAATTTTAATAAGTTTATTTGAAATCAACTTCGATTATTTTGAATTTTGTTCAGTATTTTTGTTGTAGGATGTATTTTTGAGTAAATTTAGATGAAAATAACTACAATTTTTTGGATTGTGAAAAAATTTTGAGTTGGAAATGTCAAATTCTAATAAATTTATTTGAAACCAACTTCGATGATTCTCGACTATGTTGAGTTTTTTTGATAGAGAAGCTTAATTTGAGTAATTTCAGTTGAAATTATCGTCGATTTTTTGGATTTTGTCACGATTTTTGTTAAATTTTAATAAATTTATTTGAAATCAACTTGGATAATTTTGGAATTTGTTGAGTATTTTTGTTGTAGGATCTATATTTGAGTAAATTTAGATGAAAATAACTTCAATTTTTAGGATTGTGAAAATAATTTTAGTTGGAAGTGTCAAATTTTAATAAATTTATTTGAAATCAACTTGAATTATTTTGGATTTTGTTCAGTATTTTTGTTGTAGGAAGTATTTTTGAGTAAATTTAGATGAAAATAACGACAATTTTTTGGATTGTGAAAAAAAATTTAGTTGGAAGTGTCAAATTTTAATAAATTTATTTGAAATCAACTTCGATTGTTTTGGATTTTGTTGAGTATTTTTGTTGTAGGGTCTATATTTGAGTAAATTTAGATGAAAATAACGACAATTTTTTGGATTGTGAAAAAAAAATTTAGTTGGAAGTGTCAAATTTTAATAAATTTATTTGAAATCAACTTGAATTATTTTGGATTTTGTTGAGTATTTTTGTTGTAGAATCTATATTTGAGTAAATTTAGATGAAAATAACTTCAATTTTTTGGATTGTGAAAAAAATTTTAGTTGGAAGTGCAAATTTTAATAAATTTATTTGAAATCAACTTGAATTATTTTGGATTTTGTTGAGTATTTTTGTTGTAGGATCTATATTTGAGTAAATTTAGATGAAAATAACTTCAATTTTTTGGATTGTGAAAAAAAATTTAGTTGGAAGTGTCAAATTTTAATAAGTTTATTTGAAATCAACTTCGATTATTTTGAATTTTGTTCAGTATTTTTGTTGTAGGATGTATTTTTGAGTAAATTTAGATGAAAATAACTACAATTTTTTGGATTGTGAAAAAATTTTGAGTTGGAAATGTCAAATTCTAATAAATTTATTTGAAACCAACTTCGATGATTCTCGACTATGTTGAGTTTTTTTGATAGAGAAGCTTAATTTGAGTAATTTCAGTTGAAATTAACGTCGATTTTTTGGATTTTGTCACGATTTTTGTTAAATTTTAATAAATTTATTTGAAATCAACTTGGATAATTTTGGAATTTGTTGAGTATTTTTGTTGTAGGATCTATATTTGAGTAAATTTAGATGAAAATAACTTCAATTTTTAGGATTGTGAAAATAATTTTAGTTGGAAGTGTCAAATTTTAATAAATTTATTTGAAATCAACTTGAATTATTTTGGATTTTGTTGAGTATTTTTGTTGTAGGATCTATATTTGAGTAAATTTAGATGAAAATAACTTCAATTTTTTGGATTGTGAAAAAAAATTTAGTTGGAAGTGTCAAATTTTAATAAGTTTATTTGAAATCAACTTCGATTATTTTGAATTTTGTTCAGTATTTTTGTTGTAGGATGTATTTTTGAGTAAATTTAGATGAAAATAACTACAATTTTTTGGATTGTGAAAAAATTTTGAGTTGGAAATGTCAAATTCTAATAAATTTATTTGAAACCAACTTCGATGATTCTCGACTATGTTGAGTTTTTTTGATAGAGAAGCTTAATTTGAGTAATTTCAGTTGAAATTATCGTCGATTTTTTGGATTTTGTCACGATTTTTGTTAAATTTTAATAAATTTATTTGAAATCAACTTGGATAATTTTGGGATTTGTTGAGTATTTTTGTTGTAGGATCTATATTTGAGTAAATTTAGATGAAAATAACTTCAATTTTTAGGATTGTGAAAATAATTTTAGTTGGAAGTGTCAAATTTTAATAAATTTATTTGAAATCAACTTGAATTATTTTGGATTTTGTTCAGTATTTTTGTTGTAGGAAGTATTTTTGAGTAAATTTAGATGAAAATAACGACAATTTTTTGGATTGTGAAAAAAAATTTAGTTGGAAGTGTCAAATTTTAATAAATTTATTTGAAATCAACTTCGATTGTTTTGGATTTTGTTGAGTATTTTTGTTGTAGGGTCTATATTTGAGTAAATTTAGATGAAAATAACGACAATTTTTTGGATTGTGAAAAAAAAATTTAGTTGGAAGTGTCAAATTTTAATAAATTTATTTGAAATCAACTTGAATTATTTTGGATTTTGTTGAGTATTTTTGTTGTAGAATCTATATTTGAGTAAATTTAGATGAAAATAACTTCAATTTTTTGGATTGTGAAAAAAATTTTAGTTGGAAGTGCAAATTTTAATAAATTTATTTGAAATCAACTTGAATTATTTTGGATTTTGTTGAGTATTTTTGTTGTAGAATCTATATTTGAGTAAATTTAGATGAAAATAACTTCAATTTTTTGGATTGTGAAAAAAATTTTAGTTGGAAGTGCAAATTTTAATAAATTTATTTGAAATCAACTTGAATTATTTTGGATTTTGTTGAGTATTTTTGTTGTAGGATCTATATTTGAGTAAATTTAGATAAAAATAACTTCAATTTTTTGAATTGTGAAAAAATTTTAGTTGGAAGTGTCAAATTTTAATAAATTTATTTGAAATCAACTTCGATTATTTTTTATTTTGTTGAGCATTTTTGTTATAGGATCTATACTTGAGTAAATTTAGATGAAAATAACTTTAATTTTTTGGATTGTGAAAAAAATTTTAATTGGAAGTGTCAAATTTTAATAAATTTATTTGAAACCAACTTCGAATATTTTTCATTTTGTTGAGCATTTTTGTTGTAGGATCTATACTTGAGTAAATTTAGATGAAAATACCTTCAATTTTTTGGATTGTGAAAAAAATTTCAGTTGGAAGTGTCAAATTTTAATAAATTTATTTGAAATCAACTTCGAATATTTTTTATTTTGTTGAGCATTTTTGTTGTAGGATCTATATTTGAGTAAATTTAGATGGAAATAACTTCAATTTTTTGGATTGTGAAAAAAATTTTAGTTGGAAGTGTCAAATTTTAATAAATTTATTGGAAACCAACTTCAATTTTTTGGGATTTTGTTTCGTATTTTTGTTGTAGGGTCTATATTAGAGTAAATTTTGATGAAGATAACTTCAATTTTTTGAATTGTGAAAAAATTTTAGTTGAAAGTGTCAAATTTTAATAAATTTATTTGAAATCAACTTCGATTATTTTTTATTTTGTTGAGCATATTTGTTATAGGATCTATACTTGAGTAAATTTAGATGAAAATAACAATAATTTTTTGGATTGTGAAAAAAATTTTAATTGGAAGTGTCAAATTTTAATAAATTTATTTGAAATCAACTTGAATTATTTTGGATTTTGTTGAGTATTGTGGTTGTAGGATCTATATTTGAGTAAATTTAGATGAAAATAACTTCAATTTTGTGGATTGTGAAAAAAATTTTAGTTGGAAGTGTCAAATTTTAATAAATTTATTTGAAATCAACTTCGATTTTTTTTTATTTTGTCGAGTATTTTTGGTGTAGGATGTATATTTGAGTAAATTTAGATGAAAATAACTTCAATTTTTTGGATTGTGAAAAAAAGTTTAGTTGGAAGTGTCAAATTTTAATAAATTTATTTGAAATCAACTTCGATTGTTTTGGATTTTGTTGAGTATTTTTGTTGTAGGGTCTATATTTGAGTAAATTTAGATGAAAATAACGACAATTTTTTGGATTGTGAAAAAAAAATTTAGTTGGAAGTGTCAAATTTTAATAAATTTATTTGAAATCAACTTGAATTATTTTGGATTTTGTTGAGTATTTTTGTTGTAGAATCTATATTTGAGTAAATTTAGATGAAAATAACTTCAATTTTTTGGATTGTGAAAAAAATTTTAGTTGGAAGTGCAAATTTTAATAAATTTATTTGAAATCAACTTGAATTATTTTGGATTTTGTTGAGTATTTTTGTTGTAGGATCTATATTTGAGTAAATTTAGATAAAAATAACTTCAATTTTTTGAATTGTGAAAAAATTTTAGTTGGAAGTGTCAAATTTTAATAAATTTATTTGAAATCAACTTCGATTATTTTTTATTTTGTTGAGCATTTTTGTTATAGGATCTATACTTGAGTAAATTTAGATGAAAATAACTTTAATTTTTTGGATTGTGAAAAAAATTTTAATTGGAAGTGTCAAATTTTAATAAATTTATTTGAAACCAACTTCGAATATTTTTCATTTTGTTGAGCATTTTTGTTGTAGGATCTATACTTGAGTAAATTTAGATGAAAATACCTTCAATTTTTTGGATTGTGAAAAAAATTTCAGTTGGAAGTGTCAAATTTTAATAAATTTATTTGAAATCAACTTCGAATATTTTTTATTTTGTTGAGCATTTTTGTTGTAGGATCTATATTTGAGTAAATTTAGATGGAAATAACTTCAATTTTTTGGATTGTGAAAAAAATTTTAGTTGGAAGTGTCAAATTTTAATAAATTTATTGGAAACCAACTTCAATTTTTTGGGATTTTGTTTCGTATTTTTGTTGTAGGGTCTATATTAGAGTAAATTTTGATGAAGATAACTTCAATTTTTTGAATTGTGAAAAAATTTTAGTTGAAAGTGTCAAATTTTAATAAATTTATTTGAAATCAACTTCGATTATTTTTTATTTTGTTGAGCATATTTGTTATAGGATCTATACTTGAGTAAATTTAGATGAAAATAACAATAATTTTTTGGATTGTGAAAAAAATTTTAATTGGAAGTGTCAAATTTTAATAAATTTATTTGAAATCAACTTGAATTATTTTGGATTTTGTTGAGTATTGTGGTTGTAGGATCTATATTTGAGTAAATTTAGATGAAAATAACTTCAATTTTGTGGATTGTGAAAAAAATTTTAGTTGGAAGTGTCAAATTTTAATAAATTTATTTGAAATCAACTTCGATTTTTTTTTATTTTGTCGAGTATTTTTGGTGTAGGATGTATATTTGAGTAAATTTAGATGAAAATAACTTCAATTTTTTGGATTGTGAAAAAAAGTTTAGTTGGAAGTGTCAAATTTTAATAAATTTATTTGAAATCAACTTCGATTTTATTGGATTTTGTCGAGTATTTTTGGTGTTGGATGTATATTTGAGTAAATTTAGATGAAAATAACTTCAATTTTTTGGATTGCGAAAAAAAATTAGTTGGAAGTGTCAAATTGTAATAAATTTAATTGAAATCAACTTGAATTATTTTGGATTTTGTTGAGTATTTTTGTTGTAGGATCTATATTTGAGTAAATTTAGATGAAAATAACTTCAATTTTTTGGATTGTGAAAAAAAATTTAGTTGGAAGTGTCAAATTTTAATAAGTTTATTTGAAATCAACTTCGATTATTTTGAATTTTGTTCAGTATTTTTGTTGTAGGATGTATTTTTGAGTAAATTTAGATGAAAATAACTTCAATTTTTAGGATTGTGAAAATAATTTTAGTTGGAAGTGTCAAATTTTAATAAATTTATTTGAAATCAACTTGAATTATTTTGGATTTTGTTCAGTATTTTTGTTGTAGGAAGTATTTTTGAGTAAATTTAGATGAAAATAACGACAATTTTTTGGATTGTGAAAAAAAATTTTGTTGGAAGTGTCAAATTTTAATAAATTTATTTGAAATCAACTTCGATTTTTTTTGGATTTTGTCGAGTATTTTTGGTGTAGGATGTATATTTGAGTAAATTTAGATGAAAATAACTTCAATTTTTTGGATTGTGAAAAAAAATTTAGTTGGAAGTGTCAAATTTTAATAAATTTATTTGCAATCAACTTCGATTTTATTGGATTTTGTCGAGTATTTTTGGTGTAGGATGTATATTTGAGTAAATTTAGATGAAAATAACGACAATTTTTTGGATTGTGAAATAAAATTTTAGTCGGAAGTGTCAAATTTTAATAAATTTATTTGAAATCAACTTGAATTATTTTGGATTTTGTTGAGTATTGTTGTTGTAGGATCTATATTTGAGTAAATTTAGATGAAAATAACTTCAATTTTTTGGATTGTCAAAAAAATTTCAGTTTGAAGTGTCAAATTTTAATAAATTTATTTGAAATCAACTTCGATTATTTTTTATTTTGTTGAGCATTTTTGTTATAGGATCTATACTTGAGTAAATTTAGATGAAAATAACAATAATTTTTTGGATTGTGAAAAAAATTTTAATTGGAAGTGTCAAATTTTAATAAATTTATTTGAAATCAACTTGAATTATTTTGGATTTTGTTGAGTATTGTGGTTGTAGGATCTATATTTGAGTAAATTTAGATGAAAATAACTTCAATTTTGTGGATTGTGAAAAAAATTTTAGTTGGAAGTGTCAAATTTTAATAAATTTATTTGAAATCAACTTCGATTTTTTTTTTATTTTGTCGAGTATTTTTGGTGTAGGATGTATATTTGAGTAAATTTAGATGAAAATAACTTCAATTTTTTGGATTGTGAAAAAAAGTTTAGTTGGAAGTGTCAAATTTTAATAAATTTATTGGAAACCAACTTCAATTTTTGGGGATTTTGTTTCGTATTTTTGTTGTAGGGTCTATATTAGAGTAAATTTTGATGAAGATAACTTCAATTTTTTGAATTGTGAAAAAATTTTAGTTGAAAGTGTCAAATTTTAATAAATTTATTTGAAATCAACTTCGATTATTTTTTATTTTGTTGAGCATATTTGTTATAGGATCTATACTTGAGTAAATTTAGATGAAAATAACAATAATTTTTTGGATTGTGAAAAAAATTTTAATTGGAAGTGTCAAATTTTAATAAATTTATTTGAAATCAACTTGAATTATTTTGGATTTTGTTGAGTATTGTGGTTGTAGGATCTATATTTGAGTAAATTTAGATGAAAATAACTTCAATTTTGTGGATTGTGAAAAAAAGTTTAGTTGGAAGTGTCAAATTTTAATAAATTTATTTGCAATCAACTTCGATTTTATTGGATTTTGTCGAGTATTTTTGGTGTAGGATGTATATTTGAGTAAATTTAGATGAAAATAACGACAATTTTTTGGATTGTGAAAAAAAATTTTAGTCGGAAGTGTCAAATTTTAATAAATTTATTTGAAATCAACTTGAATTATTTTGGATTTTGTTGAGTATTGTTGTTGTAGGATCTATATTTGAGTAAATTTAGATGAAAATAACTTCAATTTTTTGGACTGTGAAAAAAATTTTAGTTGCAAGTGTAAAAGTTTAATAAATTTATTTGAAACCAACTTCGATTATTTTGGATTTTGTTGAGTATTTTTGTTGTAGGATCTATATTTGAGTAAATTTAGATGAAAATAACTTTAATTTTTTGGATTGTGAATAAATTTTTAGTTGGAAGTGTCAAATTTTAATAAATTTATTTGAAATCAACTTCGATTTTTTTTTATTTTGTTGAGTATTTTTGTTGTAGGGTCTATATTTGAGTAAATTTAGATGAAAATAACTTCAATTTTTTGGATTGTGAAAAAAATTTTAGTTGGAAGTGCAAATTTTAATAAATTTATTTGAAATCAACTTGAATTATTTTGGATTTTGTTGAGTATTTTTGTTGTAGGATCTATATTTGAGTAAATTTAGATGAAAATAACTTCAATTTTTTGGATTGTGAAAAAAAATTTAGTTGGAAGTGTCAAATTTTAATAAGTTTATTTGAAATCAACTTCGATTATTTTGAATTTTGTTCAGTATTTTTGTTGTAGGATGTATTTTTGAGTAAATTTAGATGAAAATAACGACAAATTTTTGGATTGTGAAAAAAATTTGAGTTGGAAATGTCAAATTCTAATAAATTTATTTGAAACCAACTTCGATGATTCTCGACTATGTTGAGTTTTTTTGATAGAGAAGCTTAATTTGAGTAATTTCAGTTGAAATTAACGTCGATATTTTGGATTTTGTCACGATTTTTGTTAAATTTTAATAAATTTATTTGAAATCAACTTGGATAATTTTGGAATTTGTTGAGTATTTTTGTTGTAGGATCTATATTTGAGTAAATTTAGATGAAAATAACTTCAATTTTTAGGATTGTGAAAATAATTTTAGTTGGAAGTGTCAAATTTTAATAAATTTATTTGAAATCAACTTGAATTATTTTGGATTTTGTTCAGTATTTTTGTTGTAGGAAGTATTTTTGAGTAAATTTAGATGAAAATAACGACAATTTTTTGGATTGTGAAAAAAAATTTAGTTGGAAGTGTCAAATTTTAATAAATTTATTTGAAATCAACTTCGATTGTTTTGGATTTTGTTGAGTATTTTTGTTGTAGGGTCTATATTTGAGTAAATTTAGATGAAAATAACGACAATTTTTTGGATTGTGAAAAAAAAATTTAGTTGGAAGTGTCAAATTTTAATAAATTTATTTGAAATCAACTTGAATTATTTTGGATTTTGTTGAGTATTTTTGTTGTAGAATCTATATTTGAGTAAATTTAGATGAAAATAACTTCAATTTTTTGGATTGTGAAAAAAAATTTAGTTGGAAGTGCAAATTTTAATAAATTTATTTGAAATCAACTTGAATTATTTTGGATTTTGTTGAGTATTTTTGTTGTAGGATCTATATTTGAGTAAATTTTAATGAAAATAACTTCAATTTTGTGGATTGTGAAAAAAATGTTAGTTGGAAGTGTCAAATTTTAATAAATTTATTTGAAATCAACTTCGATTTTTTTTGGATTTTGTCGAGTATTTTTGGTGTAGGATGTATATTTGAGTAAATTTAGATGAAAATAACTTCAATTTTTTGGATTGTGAAAAAAAGTTTAGTTGGAAGTGTCAAATTTTAATAAATTTATTTGCAATCAACTTCGATTTTATTGGATTTTGTCGAGTATTTTTGGTGTAGGATGTATATTTGAGTAAATTTAGATGAAAATAACGACAATTTTTTGCATTGTGAAAAAAAATTTTAGTCGGAAGTGTCAAATTTTAATAAATTTATTTGAAATCAACTTGAATTATTTTGGATTTTGTTGAGTATTGTTGTTGTAGGATCTATATTTGAGTAAATTTAGATGAAAATAACTTCAATTTTTTGGACTGTGAAAAAAATTTTAGTTGCAAGTGTAAAAGTTTAATAAATTTATTTGAAACCAACTTCGATTATTTTGGATTTTGTTGAGTATTTTTGTTGTAGGATCTATATTTGAGTAAATTTAGATGAAAATAACTTTAATTTTTTGGATTGTGAATAAATTTTTAGTTGGAAGTGTCAAATTTTAATAAATTTATTTGAAATCAACTTCGATTTTTTTTTATTTTGTTGAGTATTTTTGGTGTAGGATGTATATTTGAGTAAATTTAGATGAAAATAACTTCAATTTTTTGGATTGTGAAAAAAAATTAGTTGGAAGTGTCAAATTGTAATAAATTTAATTGAAATCAACTTGAATTATTTTGGATTTTGTTGAGTATTTTTGTTGGAGGATCTATATTTGAGTAAATTTAGATGAAAATAACTTCAATTTTTTGGATTGTGAAAAAAAATTTAGTTGGAAGTGTCAAATTTTAATAAGTTTATTTGAAATCAACTTCGATTATTTTGAATTTTGTTCAGTATTTTTGTTGTAGGATGTATTTTTGAGTAAATTTAGTTGAAAATAACGACAAATTTTTGGATTGTGAAAAAAATTTGAGTTGGAAATGTCAAATTCTAATAAATTTATTTGAAACCAACTTCGATGATTCTCGACTATGTTGAGTTTTTTTGATAGAGAAGCTTAATTTGAGTAATTTCAGTTGAAATTAACGTCGATTTTTTGGATTTTGTCACGATTTTTGTTAAATTTTAATAAATTTATTTGAAATCAACTTGGATAATTTTGGAATTTGTTGAGTATTTTTGTTGTAGGATCTATATTTGAGTAAATTTAGATGAAAATAACTTCAATTTTTAGGATTGTGAAAATAATTTTAGTTGGAAGTGTCAAATTTTAATAAATTTATTTGAAATCAACTTGAATTATTTTGGATTTTGTTCAGTATTTTTGTTGTAGGAAGTATTTTTGAGTAAATTTAGATGAAAATAACGACAATTTTTTGGATTGTGAAAAAAAATTTAGTTGAAGTGTCAAATTTTAATAAATTTATTTGAAATCAACTTCGATTGTTTTGGATTTTGTTGAGTATTTTTGTTGTAGGGTCTATATTTGAGTAAATTTAGATGAAAATAACGACAATTTTTTGGATTGTGAAAAAAAAATTTAGTTGGAAGTGTCAAATTTTAATAAATTTATTTGAAATCAACTTGAATTATTTTGGATTTTGTTGAGTATTTTTGTTGTAGAATCTATATTTGAGTAAATTTAGATGAAAATAACTTCAATTTTTTGGGTTGTGAAAAAAATTTTAGTTGGAAGTGCAAATTTTAATAAATTTATTTGAAATCAACTTGAATTATTTTGGATTTTGTTGAGTATTTTTGTTGTAGGATCTATATTTGAGTAAATTTTAATGAAAATAACTTCAATTTTGTGGATTGTGAAAAATGTGTTAGTTGGAAGTGTCAAATTTTAATAAATTTATTTGAAATCAACTTCGATTTTTTTTTGATTTTGTCGAGTATTTTTGGTGTAGGATGTATATTTGAGTAAATTTAGATGAAAATAACTTCAATTTTTTGGATTGTGAAAAAAAGTTTAGTTGGAAGTGTCAAATTTTAATAAATTTATTTGCAATCAACTTCGATTTTATTGGATTTTGTCGAGTATTTTTGGTGTAGGATGTATATTTGAGTAAATTTAGATGAAAATAACGACAATTTTTTGGATTGTGAAAAAAAATTTTAGTCGGAAGTGTCAAATTTTAATAAATTTATTTGAAATCAACTTGAATTATTTTGGATTTTGTTGAGTATTTTTGTTGTAGGATCTTTATTTGAGTAAATTTAGATGAAAATAACTACAATTTTTTGGATTGTCAAAAAAATTTCAGTTTGAAGTGTCAAATTTTAATAAATTTATTTGAAATCAACTTCGATTATTTTTTATTTTGTTGAGCATTTTTGTTCTAGGATCTATATTTGAGTAAATTTAGATGAAAATAACTTCAATATTTTGGATTGTGAAAAAAATTTTAGTTGGATGTGTCAAATTATAATAAATTTATTTGAAACCAACTTCGATTTTTTTGGACGATGTTAAGTTTTTTGGATAGGGAAGCTTAATTTGAGTAATAGCAGTAGAAATTAACATCGATTTTTTTTTATTTTGACAAGATTTTTGTCAAATTTTAATAATTTTTTTTTTAATCAACTTCGATTATTTTGCATTTTGTTGAGTATTTTTGTTGTAGGATCTATATTTGAGTAAATTTAGATAAAAATAACTTCAATTTTTTGAATTGTGAAAAAATTTTAGTTGGAAGTGTCAAATTTTAATAAATTTATTTGAAATCAACTTCGATTATTTTTTATTTTGTCGAGCATTTTTGTTATAGGATCTATACTTGAGTAAATTTAGATGAAAATAACTTTAATTTTTTGGATTGTGAAAAAAATTTTAATTGGAAGTGTCAAATTTTAATAAATTTATTTGAAACCAACTTCGAATATTTTTCATTTTGTTGAGCGTTTTTGTTGTAGGATCTATACTTGAGTAAATTTAGATGAAAATAACTTCAATTTTTTGGATTGTGAAAAAAATTTAAGTTGGATGTGTCAAATTTTAATAAATTTATTTGAAATCAACTTCGAATATTTTTTATTTTGTTGAGCATTTTTGTTGTAGGATCTATATTTGAGTAAATTTAGATGAAAATAACTTCAATTTTTTGGATTGTGAAAAAAATTTTAGTTGGAAGTGTCAAATTTTAATAAATTTATTGGAAACCAACTTCAATTTTTTGGGATTTTGTTTCGTATTTTTGTTGTAGGGTCTATATTAGAGTAAATTTTGATGAAGATAACTTCAATTTTTTGAATTGTGAAAAAATTTTAGTTGAAAGTGTCAAATTTTAATAAATTTATTTGAAATCAACTTCGATTATTTTTTATTTTGTTGAGCATATTTGTTATAGGATCTATACTTGAGTAAATTTAGATGAAAATAACAATAATTTTTTGGATTGTGAAAAAAATTTTAATTGGAAGTGTCAAATTTTAATAAATTTATTTGAAATCAACTTGAATTATTTTGGATTTTGTTGAGTATTGTGGTTGTAGGATCTATATTTGAGTAAATTTAGATGAAAATAACTTCAATTTTTTGGATTGTGAAAAAAAATTTAGTTGGAAGTGTCAAATTTTAATAAGTTTATTTGAAATCAACTTCGATTATTTTGAATTTTGTTCAGTATTTTTGTTGTAGGATGTATTTTTGAGTAAATTTAGATGAAAATAACTACAATTTTTTGGATTGTGAAAAAAATTTGAGTTGGAAATGTCAAATTCTAATAAATTTATTTGAAACCAACTTCGATGATTCTCGACTATGTTGAGTTTTTTTGATAGAGAAGCTTAATTTGAGTAATTTCAGTTGAAATTAACGTCGATTTTTTTGATTTTGTCACGATTTTTGTTAAATTTTAATAAATTTATTTGAAATCAACTTGGATAATTTTGGAATTTGTTGAGTATTTTTGTTGTAGGATCTATAGTTGAGTAAATTTAGATGAAAATAACTTCAATTTTTAGGATTGTGAAAATAATTTTAGTTGGAAGTGTCAAATTTTAATAAATTTATTTGAAATCAACTTGAATTATTTTGGATTTTGTTCAGTATTTTTTTGTAGGAAGTATTTTTGAGTAAATTTAGATGAAAATAACGACAATTTTTTGGATTGTGAAAAAAAATTTAGTTGGAAGTGTCAAATTTTAATAAATTTATTTGAAATCAACTTCGATTGTTTTGGATTTTGTTGTAGGGTCTATATTTGAGTAAATTTAGATGAAAATAACGACAATTTTTTAGATTGTGAAAAAAAAATTTAGTTGGAAGTGTCAAATTTTAATAAATTTATTTGAAATCAACTTCGATTATTTTTTATTTTGTTCAGTATTTTTGTTGTAGGATGTATTTTTGAGTAAATTTAGATGAAAATAACGACAAATTTTTGGATTGTGAAAAAAATTTGAGTTGGAAATGTCAAATTCTAATAAATTTATTGGAAACCAACTTCAATTTTTTGGGATTTTGTTTCGTATTTTTGTTGTAGGGTCTATATTAGAGTAAATTTTGATGAAGATAACTTCAATTTTTTGAATTGTGAAAAAATTTTAGTTGAAAGTGTCAAATTTTAATAAATTTATTTGAAATCAACTTCGATTATTTTTTATTTTGTTGAGCATATTTGTTATAGGATCTATACTTGAGTAAATTTAGATGAAAATAACAATAATTTTTTGGATTGTGAAAAAAATTTTAATTGGAAGTGTCAAATTTTAATAAATTTATTTGAAATCAACTTGAATTATTTTGGATTTTGTTGAGTATTTTTGTTGTAGAATCTATATTTGAGTAAATTTAGATGAAAATAACTTCAATTTTTTGGATTGTGAAAAAAATTTTAGTTGGAAGTGCAAATTTTAATAAATTTATATGAAATCAACTTGAATTATTTTGGATTTTGTTGAGTATTTTTGTTGTAGGATATATATTTGAGTAAATTTTAATGAAAATAACTTCAATTTTGTGGATTGTGAAAAAAATGTTAGTTGGAAGTGTCAAATTTTAATAAATTTATTTGAAATCAACTTCGATTTTTTTTGGATTTTGTCGAATATTTTTGGTGTAGGATGTATATTTGAGTAAATTTAGATGAAAATAACTTCAATTTTTTGGATTGTGAAAAAAAGTTTAGTTGGAAGTGTCAAATTTTAATAAATTTATTTGCAATCAACTTCGATTTTATTGGATTTTGTCGAGTATTTTTGGTGTAGGATGTATATTTGAGTAAATTTAGATGAAAATAACGACAATTTTTTGGATTGTGAAAAAAAATTTTAGTCGGAAGTGTCAAATTTTAATAAATTTATTTGAAATCAACTTGAATTATTTTGGATTTTGTTGAGTATTGTTGTTGTAGGACCTATATTTGAGTAAATTTAGATGAAAATAACTTCAATTTTTTGGATTGTCAAAAAAATTTCAGTTTGAAGAGTCAAATTTTAATAAATTTATTTGAAATCAACTTCGATTATTTTTTATTTTGTTGAGCATTTTTGTTCTAGGATCTATATTTGAGTAAATTTAGATGAAAATAACTTCAATTTTTTGGATTGTGAAAAAAATTTTAGTTGGATGTGTCAAATTATAATAAATTTATTTGAAACCAACTTCGATTTTTTTGGACGATGTTAAGTTTTTTGGGTAGGGAAGCTTAATTTAGGTAATATCAGTAGAAATTAACATCGATTTTTTTTTATTTTGACAAGATTTTTGTCAAATTTTAATAATTTTTTTTTTAATCAACTTCGATTATTTTGCATTTTGTTGAGTATTTTTGTTGTAGGATCTATATTTGAGTAAATTTAGATAAAAATAACTTCAATTTTTTGAATTGTGAAAAAATTTTAGTTGGAAGTGTCAAATTTTAATAAATTTATTTGAAATCAACTTCGATTATTTTTTATTTTGTTGAGCATTTTTGTTATAGGATCTATACTTGAGTAAATTTAGATGAAAATAACTTTAATTTTTTGGATTGTGAAAAAAATTTTAATTGGAAGTGTCAAATTTTAATAAATTTATTTGAAACCAACTTCGAATATTTTTCATTTTGTTGAGCGTTTTTGTTGTAGGATCTATACTTGAGTAAATTTAGATGAAAATAACTTCAATTTTTTGGATTGTGAAAAAAATTTAAGTTGGATGTGTCAAATTTTAATAAATTTATTTGAAATCAACTTCGAATATTTTTTATTTTGTTGAGCATTTTTGTTGTAGGATCTATATTTGAGTAAATTTAGATGAAAATAACTTCAATTTTTTGGATTGTGAAAAAAATTTTAGTTGGAAGTGTCAAATTTTAATAAATTTATTGGAAACCAACTTCAATTTTTGGGGATTTTGTTTCGTATTTTTGTTGTAGGGTCTATATTAGAGTAAATTTTGATGAAGATAACTTCAATTTTTTGAATTGTGAAAAAATTTTAGTTGAAAGTGTCAAATTTTAATAAATTTATTTGAAATCAACTTCGATTATTTTTTATTTTGTTGAGCATATTTGTTATAGGATCTATACTTGAGTAAATTTAGATGAAAATAACAATAATTTTTTGGATTGTGAAAAAAATTTTAATTGGAAGTGTCAAATTTTAATAAATTTATTTGAAATCAACTTGAATTATTTTGGATTTTGTTGAGTATTGTGGTTGTAGGATCTATATTTGAGTAAATTTAGATGAAAATAACTTCAATTTTGTGGATTGTGAAAAAAATTTTAGTTGGAAGTGTCAAATTTTAATAAATTTATTTGAAATCAACTTCGATTTTATTGGATTTTGTCGAGTATTTTTGGTGTAGGATGTATATTTGAGTAAATTTAGATGAAAATAACGACAATTTTTTGGATTGTGAAAAAAAATTTTAGTCGGAAGTGTCAAATTTTAATAAATTTATTTGAAATCAACTTGAATTATTTTGGATTTTGTTGAGTATTTTTGTTGTAGGATCTTTATTTGAGTAAATTTAGATGAAAATAACTACAATTTTTTGGATTGTCAAAAAAATTTCAGTTTGAAGTGTCAAATTTTAATAAATTTATTTGAAATCAACTTCGATTATTTTTTATTTTGTTGAGCATTTTTGTTCTAGGATCTATATTTGAGTAAATTTAGATGAAAATAACTTCAATATTTTGGATTGTGAAAAAAATTTTAGTTGGATGTGTCAAATTATAATAAATTTATTTGAAACCAACTTCGATTTTTTTGGACGATGTTAAGTTTTTTGGATAGGGAAGCTTAATTTGAGTAATAGCAGTAGAAATTAACATCGATTTTTTTTTATTTTGACAAGATTTTTGTCAAATTTTAATAATTTTTTTTTTAATCAACTTCGATTATTTTGCATTTTGTTGAGTATTTTTGTTGTAGGATCTATATTTGAGTAAATTTAGATAAAAATAACTTCAATTTTTTGAATTGTGAAAAAATTTTAGTTGGAAGTGTCAAATTTTAATAAATTTATTTGAAATCAACTTGAATTATTTTGGATTTTGTTGAGTATTTTTGTTGTAGGATATATATTTGAGTAAATTTTAATGAAAATAACTTCAATTTTGTGGATTGTGAAAAAAATGTTAGTTGGAAGTGTCAAATTTTAATAAATTTATTTGAAATCAACTTCGATTTTTTTTGGATTTTGTCGAATATTTTTGGTGTAGGATGTATATTTGAGTAAATTTAGATGAAAATAACTTCAATTTTTTGGATTGTGAAAAAAAGTTTAGTTGGAAGTGTCAAATTTTAATAAATTTATTTGCAATCAACTTCGATTTTATTGGATTTTGTCGAGTATTTTTGGTGTAGGATGTATATTTGAGTAAATTTAGATGAAAATAACGACAATTTTTTGGATTGTGAAAAAAAATTTTAGTCGGAAGTGTCAAATTTTAATAAATTTATTTGAAATCAACTTGAATTATTTTGGATTTTGTTGAGTATTGTTGTTGTAGGATCTATATTTGAGTAAATTTAGATGAAAATAACTTCAATTTTTTGGATTGTCAAAAAAATTTCAGTTTGAAGAGTCAAATTTTAATAAATTTATTTGAAATCAACTTCGATTATTTTTTATTTTGTTGAGCATTTTTGTTCTAGGATCTATATTTGAGTAAATTTAGATGAAAATAACTTCAATTTTTTGGATTGTGAAAAAAATTTTAGTTGGATGTGTCAAATTATAATAAATTTATTTGAAACCAACTTCGATTTTTTTGGACGATGTTAAGTTTTTTGGGTAGGGAAGCTTAATTTAGGTAATATCAGTAGAAATTAACATCGATTTTTTTTTATTTTGACAAGATTTTTGTCAAATTTTAATAATTTTTTTTTTAATCAACTTCGATTATTTTGCATTTTGTTGAGTATTTTTGTTGTAGGATCTATATTTGAGTAAATTTAGATAAAAATAACTTCAATTTTTTGAATTGTGAAAAAATTTTAGTTGGAAGTGTCAAATTTTAATAAATTTATTTGAAATCAACTTCGATTATTTTTTATTTTGTTGAGCATTTTTGTTATAGGATCTATACTTGAGTAAATTTAGATGAAAATAACTTTAATTTTTTGGATTGTGAAAAAAATTTTAATTGGAAGTGTCAAATTTTAATAAATTTATTTGAAACCAACTTCGAATATTTTTCATTTTGTTGAGCGTTTTTGTTGTAGGATCTATACTTGAGTAAATTTAGATGAAAATAACTTCAATTTTTTGGATTGTGAAAAAAATTTAAGTTGGATGTGTCAAATTTTAATAAATTTATTTGAAATCAACTTCGAATATTTTTTATTTTGTTGAGCATTTTTGTTGTAGGATCTATATTTGAGTAAATTTAGATGAAAATAACTTCAATTTTTTGGATTGTGAAAAAAATTTTAGTTGGAAGTGTCAAATTTTAATAAATTTATTGGAAACCAACTTCAATTTTTGGGGATTTTGTTTCGTATTTTTGTTGTAGGGTCTATATTAGAGTAAATTTTGATGAAGATAACTTCAATTTTTTGAATTGTGAAAAAATTTTAGTTGAAAGTGTCAAATTTTAATAAATTTATTTGAAATCAACTTCGATTATTTTTTATTTTGTTGAGCATATTTGTTATAGGATCTATACTTGAGTAAATTTAGATGAAAATAACAATAATTTTTTGGATTGTGAAAAAAATTTTAATTGGAAGTGTCAAATTTTAATAAATTTATTTGAAATCAACTTGAATTATTTTGGATTTTGTTGAGTATTGTGGTTGTAGGATCTATATTTGAGTAAATTTAGATGAAAATAACTTCAATTTTGTGGATTGTGAAAAAAATTTTAGTTGGAAGTGTCAAATTTTAATAAATTTATTTGAAATCAACTTCGATTTTATTGGATTTTGTCGAGTATTTTTGGTGTAGGATGTATATTTGAGTAAATTTAGATGAAAATAACGACAATTTTTTGGATTGTGAAAAAAAATTTTAGTCGGAAGTGTCAAATTTTAATAAATTTATTTGAAATCAACTTGAATTATTTTGGATTTTGTTGAGTATTTTTGTTGTAGGATCTTTATTTGAGTAAATTTAGATGAAAATAACTACAATTTTTTGGATTGTCAAAAAAATTTCAGTTTGAAGTGTCAAATTTTAATAAATTTATTTGAAATCAACTTCGATTATTTTTTATTTTGTTGAGCATTTTTGTTCTAGGATCTATATTTGAGTAAATTTAGATGAAAATAACTTCAATATTTTGGATTGTGAAAAAAATTTTAGTTGGATGTGTCAAATTATAATAAATTTATTTGAAACCAACTTCGATTTTTTTGGACGATGTTAAGTTTTTTGGATAGGGAAGCTTAATTTGAGTAATAGCAGTAGAAATTAACATCGATTTTTTTTTATTTTGACAAGATTTTTGTCAAATTTTAATAATTTTTTTTTTAATCAACTTCGATTATTTTGCATTTTGTTGAGTATTTTTGTTGTAGGATCTATATTTGAGTAAATTTAGATAAAAATAACTTCAATTTTTTGAATTGTGAAAAAATTTTAGTTGGAAGTGTCAAATTTTAATAAATTTATTTGAAATCAACTTCGATTATTTTTTATTTTGTCGAGCATTTTTGTTATAGGATCTATACTTGAGTAAATTTAGATGAAAATAACTTTAATTTTTTGGATTGTGAAAAAAATTTTAATTGGAAGTGTCAAATTTTAATAAATTTATTTGAAACCAACTTCGAATATTTTTCATTTTGTTGAGCGTTTTTGTTGTAGGATCTATACTTGAGTAAATTTAGATGAAAATAACTTCAATTTTTTGGATTGTGAAAAAAATTTAAGTTGGATGTGTCAAATTTTAATAAATTTATTTGAAATCAACTTCGAATATTTTTTATTTTGTTGAGCATTTTTGTTGTAGGATCTATATTTGAGTAAATTTAGATGAAAATAACTTCAATTTTTTGGATTGTGAAAAAAATTTTAGTTGGAAGTGTCAAATTTTAATAAATTTATTGGAAACCAACTTCAATTTTTTGGGATTTTGTTTCGTATTTTTGTTGTAGGGTCTATATTAGAGTAAATTTTGATGAAGATAACTTCAATTTTTTGAATTGTGAAAAAATTTTAGTTGAAAGTGTCAAATTTTAATAAATTTATTTGAAATCAACTTCGATTATTTTTTATTTTGTTGAGCATATTTGTTATAGGATCTATACTTGAGTAAATTTAGATGAAAATAACAATAATTTTTTGGATTGTGAAAAAAATTTTAATTGGAAGTGTCAAATTTTAATAAATTTATTTGAAATCAACTTGAATTATTTTGGATTTTGTTGAGTATTGTGGTTGTAGGATCTATATTTGAGTAAATTTAGATGAAAATAACTTCAATTTTTTGGATTGTGAAAAAAAATTTAGTTGGAAGTGTCAAATTTTAATAAGTTTATTTGAAATCAACTTCGATTATTTTGAATTTTGTTCAGTATTTTTGTTGTAGGATGTATTTTTGAGTAAATTTAGATGAAAATAACTACAATTTTTTGGATTGTGAAAAAAATTTGAGTTGGAAATGTCAAATTCTAATAAATTTATTTGAAACCAACTTCGATGATTCTCGACTATGTTGAGTTTTTTTGATAGAGAAGCTTAATTTGAGTAATTTCAGTTGAAATTAACGTCGATTTTTTTGATTTTGTCACGATTTTTGTTAAATTTTAATAAATTTATTTGAAATCAACTTGGATAATTTTGGAATTTGTTGAGTATTTTTGTTGTAGGATCTATAGTTGAGTAAATTTAGATGAAAATAACTTCAATTTTTAGGATTGTGAAAATAATTTTAGTTGGAAGTGTCAAATTTTAATAAATTTATTTGAAATCAACTTGAATTATTTTGGATTTTGTTCAGTATTTTTTTGTAGGAAGTATTTTTGAGTAAATTTAGATGAAAATAACGACAATTTTTTGGATTGTGAAAAAAAATTTAGTTGGAAGTGTCAAATTTTAATAAATTTATTTGAAATCAACTTCGATTGTTTTGGATTTTGTTGTAGGGTCTATATTTGAGTAAATTTAGATGAAAATAACGACAATTTTTTAGATTGTGAAAAAAAAATTTAGTTGGAAGTGTCAAATTTTAATAAATTTATTTGAAATCAACTTCGATTATTTTTTATTTTGTTCAGTATTTTTGTTGTAGGATGTATTTTTGAGTAAATTTAGATGAAAATAACGACAAATTTTTGGATTGTGAAAAAAATTTGAGTTGGAAATGTCAAATTCTAATAAATTTATTGGAAACCAACTTCAATTTTTTGGGATTTTGTTTCGTATTTTTGTTGTAGGGTCTATATTAGAGTAAATTTTGATGAAGATAACTTCAATTTTTTGAATTGTGAAAAAATTTTAGTTGAAAGTGTCAAATTTTAATAAATTTATTTGAAATCAACTTCGATTATTTTTTATTTTGTTGAGCATATTTGTTATAGGATCTATACTTGAGTAAATTTAGATGAAAATAACAATAATTTTTTGGATTGTGAAAAAAATTTTAATTGGAAGTGTCAAATTTTAATAAATTTATTTGAAATCAACTTGAATTATTTTGGATTTTGTTGAGTATTTTTGTTGTAGAATCTATATTTGAGTAAATTTAGATGAAAATAACTTCAATTTTTTGGATTGTGAAAAAAATTTTAGTTGGAAGTGCAAATTTTAATAAATTTATATGAAATCAACTTGAATTATTTTGGATTTTGTTGAGTATTTTTGTTGTAGGATATATATTTGAGTAAATTTTAATGAAAATAACTTCAATTTTGTGGATTGTGAAAAAAATGTTAGTTGGAAGTGTCAAATTTTAATAAATTTATTTGAAATCAACTTCGATTTTTTTTGGATTTTGTCGAATATTTTTGGTGTAGGATGTATATTTGAGTAAATTTAGATGAAAATAACTTCAATTTTTTGGATTGTGAAAAAAAGTTTAGTTGGAAGTGTCAAATTTTAATAAATTTATTTGCAATCAACTTCGATTTTATTGGATTTTGTCGAGTATTTTTGGTGTAGGATGTATATTTGAGTAAATTTAGATGAAAATAACGACAATTTTTTGGATTGTGAAAAAAAATTTTAGTCGGAAGTGTCAAATTTTAATAAATTTATTTGAAATCAACTTGAATTATTTTGGATTTTGTTGAGTATTGTTGTTGTAGGATCTATATTTGAGTAAATTTAGATGAAAATAACTTCAATTTTTTGGATTGTCAAAAAAATTTCAGTTTGAAGTGTCAAATTTTAATAAATTTATTTGAAATCAACTTCGATTATTTTTTATTTTGTTGAGCATTTTTGTTCTAGGATCTATATTTGAGTAAATTTAGATGAAAATAACTTCAATTTTTTGGATTGTGAAAAAAATTTTAGTTGGATGTGTCAAATTATAATAAATTTATTTGAAACCAACTTCGATTTTTTTGGACGATGTTAAGTTTTTTGGGTAGGGAAGCTTAATTTAGGTAATATCAGTAGAAATTAACATCGATTTTTTTTTATTTTGACAAGATTTTTGTCAAATTTTAATAATTTTTTTTTTAATCAACTTCGATTATTTTGCATTTTGTTGAGTATTTTTGTTGTAGGATCTATATTTGAGTAAATTTAGATAAAAATAACTTCAATTTTTTGAATTGTGAAAAAATTTTAGTTGGAAGTGTCAAATTTTAATAAATTTATTTGAAATCAACTTCGATTATTTTTTATTTTGTTGAGCATTTTTGTTATAGGATCTATACTTGAGTAAATTTAGATGAAAATAACTTTAATTTTTTGGATTGTGAAAAAAATTTTAATTGGAAGTGTCAAATTTTAATAAATTTATTTGAAACCAACTTCGAATATTTTTCATTTTGTTGAGCGTTTTTGTTGTAGGATCTATACTTGAGTAAATTTAGATGAAAATAACTTCAATTTTTTGGATTGTGAAAAAAATTTAAGTTGGATGTGTCAAATTTTAATAAATTTATTTGAAATCAACTTCGAATATTTTTTATTTTGTTGAGCATTTTTGTTGTAGGATCTATATTTGAGTAAATTTAGATGAAAATAACTTCAATTTTTTGGATTGTGAAAAAAATTTTAGTTGGAAGTGTCAAATTTTAATAAATTTATTGGAAACCAACTTCAATTTTTGGGGATTTTGTTTCGTATTTTTGTTGTAGGGTCTATATTAGAGTAAATTTTGATGAAGATAACTTCAATTTTTTGAATTGTGAAAAAATTTTAGTTGAAAGTGTCAAATTTTAATAAATTTATTTGAAATCAACTTCGATTATTTTTTATTTTGTTGAGCATATTTGTTATAGGATCTATACTTGAGTAAATTTAGATGAAAATAACAATAATTTTTTGGATTGTGAAAAAAATTTTAATTGGAAGTGTCAAATTTTAATAAATTTATTTGAAATCAACTTGAATTATTTTGGATTTTGTTGAGTATTGTGGTTGTAGGATCTATATTTGAGTAAATTTAGATGAAAATAACTTCAATTTTGTGGATTGTGAAAAAAATTTTAGTTGGAAGTGTCAAATTTTAATAAATTTATTTGAAATCAACTTCGATTTTTTTTTTATTTTGTCGAGTATTTTTGGTGTAGGATGTATATTTGAGTAAATTTAGATGAAAATAACTTCAATTTTTTGGATTGTGAAAAAAAGTTTAGTTGGAAGTGTCAAATTTTAATAAATTTATTTGAAATCAACTTCGATTTTATTGGATTTTGTCGAGTATTTTTGGTGTAGGATGTATATTTGAGTAAATTTAGATGAAAATAACGACAATTTTTTGGATTGTGAAAAAAAATTTTAGTCGGAAGTGTCAAATTTTAATAAATTTATTTGAAATCAACTTGAATTATTTTGGATTTTGTTGAGTATTTTTGTTGTAGGATCTTTATTTGAGTAAATTTAGATGAAAATAACTACAATTTTTTGGATTGTCAAAAAAATTTCAGTTTGAAGTGTCAAATTTTAATAAATTTATTTGAAATCAACTTCGATTATTTTTTATTTTGTTGAGCATTTTTGTTCTAGGATCTATATTTGAGTAAATTTAGATGAAAATAACTTCAATATTTTGGATTGTGAAAAAAATTTTAGTTGGATGTGTCAAATTATAATAAATTTATTTGAAACCAACTTCGATTTTTTTGGACGATGTTAAGTTTTTTGGATAGGGAAGCTTAATTTGAGTAATAGCAGTAGAAATTAACATCGATTTTTTTTTATTTTGACAAGATTTTTGTCAAATTTTAATAATTTTTTTTTTAATCAACTTCGATTATTTTGCATTTTGTTGAGTATTTTTGTTGTAGGATCTATATTTGAGTAAATTTAGATAAAAATAACTTCAATTTTTTGAATTGTGAAAAAATTTTAGTTGGAAGTGTCAAATTTTAATAAATTTATTTGAAATCAACTTCGATTATTTTTTATTTTGTCGAGCATTTTTGTTATAGGATCTATACTTGAGTAAATTTAGATGAAAATAACTTTAATTTTTTGGATTGTGAAAAAAATTTTAATTGGAAGTGTCAAATTTTAATAAATTTATTTGAAACCAACTTCGAATATTTTTCATTTTGTTGAGCGTTTTTGTTGTAGGATCTATACTTGAGTAAATTTAGATGAAAATAACTTCAATTTTTTGGATTGTGAAAAAAATTTAAGTTGGATGTGTCAAATTTTAATAAATTTATTTGAAATCAACTTCGAATATTTTTTATTTTGTTGAGCATTTTTGTTGTAGGATCTATATTTGAGTAAATTTAGATGAAAATAACTTCAATTTTTTGGATTGTGAAAAAAATTTTAATTGGAAGTGTCAAATTTTAATAAATTTATTTGAAACCAACTTCGAATATTTTTCATTTTGTTGAGCGTTTTTGTTGTAGGATCTATACTTGAGTAAATTTAGATGAAAATAACTTCAATTTTTTGGATTGTGAAAAAAATTTAAGTTGGATGTGTCAAATTTTAATAAATTTATTTGAAATCAACTTCGAATATTTTTTATTTTGTTGAGCATTTTTGTTGTAGGATCTATATTTGAGTAAATTTAGATGAAAATAACTTCAATTTTTTGGATTGTGAAAAAAATTTTAGTTGGAAGTGTCAAATTTTAATAAATTTATTGGAAACCAACTTCAATTTTTTGGGATTTTGTTTCGTATTTTTGTTGTAGGGTCTATATTAGAGTAAATTTTGATGAAGATAACTTCAATTTTTTGAATTGTGAAAAAATTTTAGTTGAAAGTGTCAAATTTTAATAAATTTATTTGAAATCAACTTCGATTATTTTTTATTTTGTTGAGCATATTTGTTATAGGATCTATACTTGAGTAAATTTAGATGAAAATAACAATAATTTTTTGGATTGTGAAAAAAATTTTAATTGGAAGTGTCAAATTTTAATAAATTTATTTGAAATCAACTTGAATTATTTTGGATTTTGTTGAGTATTGTGGTTGTAGGATCTATATTTGAGTAAATTTAGATGAAAATAACTTCAATTTTTTGGATTGTGAAAAAAAATTTAGTTGGAAGTGTCAAATTTTAATAAGTTTATTTGAAATCAACTTCGATTATTTTGAATTTTGTTCAGTATTTTTGTTGTAGGATGTATTTTTGAGTAAATTTAGATGAAAATAACTACAATTTTTTGGATTGTGAAAAAAATTTGAGTTGGAAATGTCAAATTCTAATAAATTTATTTGAAACCAACTTCGATGATTCTCGACTATGTTGAGTTTTTTTGATAGAGAAGCTTAATTTGAGTAATTTCAGTTGAAATTAACGTCGATTTTTTTGATTTTGTCACGATTTTTGTTAAATTTTAATAAATTTATTTGAAATCAACTTGGATAATTTTGGAATTTGTTGAGTATTTTTGTTGTAGGATCTATAGTTGAGTAAATTTAGATGAAAATAACTTCAATTTTTAGGATTGTGAAAATAATTTTAGTTGGAAGTGTCAAATTTTAATAAATTTATTTGAAATCAACTTGAATTATTTTGGATTTTGTTCAGTATTTTTTTGTAGGAAGTATTTTTGAGTAAATTTAGATGAAAATAACGACAATTTTTTGGATTGTGAAAAAAAATTTAGTTGGAAGTGTCAAATTTTAATAAATTTATTTGAAATCAACTTCGATTGTTTTGGATTTTGTTGTAGGGTCTATATTTGAGTAAATTTAGATGAAAATAACGACAATTTTTTAGATTGTGAAAAAAAAATTTAGTTGGAAGTGTCAAATTTTAATAAATTTATTTGAAATCAACTTCGATTATTTTTTATTTTGTTCAGTATTTTTGTTGTAGGATGTATTTTTGAGTAAATTTAGATGAAAATAACGACAAATTTTTGGATTGTGAAAAAAATTTGAGTTGGAAATGTCAAATTCTAATAAATTTATTGGAAACCAACTTCAATTTTTTGGGATTTTGTTTCGTATTTTTGTTGTAGGGTCTATATTAGAGTAAATTTTGATGAAGATAACTTCAATTTTTTGAATTGTGAAAAAATTTTAGTTGAAAGTGTCAAATTTTAATAAATTTATTTGAAATCAACTTCGATTATTTTTTATTTTGTTGAGCATATTTGTTATAGGATCTATACTTGAGTAAATTTAGATGAAAATAACAATAATTTTTTGGATTGTGAAAAAAATTTTAATTGGAAGTGTCAAATTTTAATAAATTTATTTGAAATCAACTTGAATTATTTTGGATTTTGTTGAGTATTTTTGTTGTAGAATCTATATTTGAGTAAATTTAGATGAAAATAACTTCAATTTTTTGGATTGTGAAAAAAATTTTAGTTGGAAGTGCAAATTTTAATAAATTTATATGAAATCAACTTGAATTATTTTGGATTTTGTTGAGTATTTTTGTTGTAGGATATATATTTGAGTAAATTTTAATGAAAATAACTTCAATTTTGTGGATTGTGAAAAAAATGTTAGTTGGAAGTGTCAAATTTTAATAAATTTATTTGAAATCAACTTCGATTTTTTTTGGATTTTGTCGAATATTTTTGGTGTAGGATGTATATTTGAGTAAATTTAGATGAAAATAACTTCAATTTTTTGGATTGTGAAAAAAAGTTTAGTTGGAAGTGTCAAATTTTAATAAATTTATTTGCAATCAACTTCGATTTTATTGGATTTTGTCGAGTATTTTTGGTGTAGGATGTATATTTGAGTAAATTTAGATGAAAATAACGACAATTTTTTGGATTGTGAAAAAAAATTTTAGTCGGAAGTGTCAAATTTTAATAAATTTATTTGAAATCAACTTGAATTATTTTGGATTTTGTTGAGTATTGTTGTTGTAGGATCTATATTTGAGTAAATTTAGATGAAAATAACTTCAATTTTTTGGATTGTCAAAAAAATTTCAGTTTGAAGTGTCAAATTTTAATAAATTTATTTGAAATCAACTTCGATTATTTTTTATTTTGTTGAGCATTTTTGTTCTAGGATCTATATTTGAGTAAATTTAGATGAAAATAACTTCAATTTTTTGGATTGTGAAAAAAATTTTAGTTGGATGTGTCAAATTATAATAAATTTATTTGAAACCAACTTCGATTTTTTTGGACGATGTTAAGTTTTTTGGGTAGGGAAGCTTAATTTAGGTAATATCAGTAGAAATTAACATCGATTTTTTTTTATTTTGACAAGATTTTTGTCAAATTTTAATAATTTTTTTTTTAATCAACTTCGATTATTTTGCATTTTGTTGAGTATTTTTGTTGTAGGATCTATATTTGAGTAAATTTAGATAAAAATAACTTCAATTTTTTGAATTGTGAAAAAATTTTAGTTGGAAGTGTCAAATTTTAATAAATTTATTTGAAATCAACTTCGATTATTTTTTATTTTGTTGAGCATTTTTGTTATAGGATCTATACTTGAGTAAATTTAGATGAAAATAACTTTAATTTTTTGGATTGTGAAAAAAATTTTAATTGGAAGTGTCAAATTTTAATAAATTTATTTGAAACCAACTTCGAATATTTTTCATTTTGTTGAGCGTTTTTGTTGTAGGATCTATACTTGAGTAAATTTAGATGAAAATAACTTCAATTTTTTGGATTGTGAAAAAAATTTAAGTTGGATGTGTCAAATTTTAATAAATTTATTTGAAATCAACTTCGAATATTTTTTATTTTGTTGAGCATTTTTGTTGTAGGATCTATATTTGAGTAAATTTAGATGAAAATAACTTCAATTTTTTGGATTGTGAAAAAAATTTTAGTTGGAAGTGTCAAATTTTAATAAATTTATTGGAAACCAACTTCAATTTTTGGGGATTTTGTTTCGTATTTTTGTTGTAGGGTCTATATTAGAGTAAATTTTGATGAAGATAACTTCAATTTTTTGAATTGTGAAAAAATTTTAGTTGAAAGTGTCAAATTTTAATAAATTTATTTGAAATCAACTTCGATTATTTTTTATTTTGTTGAGCATATTTGTTATAGGATCTATACTTGAGTAAATTTAGATGAAAATAACAATAATTTTTTGGATTGTGAAAAAAATTTTAATTGGAAGTGTCAAATTTTAATAAATTTATTTGAAATCAACTTGAATTATTTTGGATTTTGTTGAGTATTGTGGTTGTAGGATCTATATTTGAGTAAATTTAGATGAAAATAACTTCAATTTTGTGGATTGTGAAAAAAATTTTAGTTGGAAGTGTCAAATTTTAATAAATTTATTTGAAATCAACTTCGATTTTTTTTTTATTTTGTCGAGTATTTTTGGTGTAGGATGTATATTTGAGTAAATTTAGATGAAAATAACTTCAATTTTTTGGATTGTGAAAAAAAGTTTAGTTGGAAGTGTCAAATTTTAATAAATTTATTTGAAATCAACTTCGATTTTATTGGATTTTGTCGAGTATTTTTGGTGTAGGATGTATATTTGAGTAAATTTAGATGAAAATAACGACAATTTTTTGGATTGTGAAAAAAAATTTTAGTCGGAAGTGTCAAATTTTAATAAATTTATTTGAAATCAACTTGAATTATTTTGGATTTTGTTGAGTATTTTTGTTGTAGGATCTTTATTTGAGTAAATTTAGATGAAAATAACTACAATTTTTTGGATTGTCAAAAAAATTTCAGTTTGAAGTGTCAAATTTTAATAAATTTATTTGAAATCAACTTCGATTATTTTTTATTTTGTTGAGCATTTTTGTTCTAGGATCTATATTTGAGTAAATTTAGATGAAAATAACTTCAATATTTTGGATTGTGAAAAAAATTTTAGTTGGATGTGTCAAATTATAATAAATTTATTTGAAACCAACTTCGATTTTTTTGGACGATGTTAAGTTTTTTGGATAGGGAAGCTTAATTTGAGTAATAGCAGTAGAAATTAACATCGATTTTTTTTTATTTTGACAAGATTTTTGTCAAATTTTAATAATTTTTTTTTTAATCAACTTCGATTATTTTGCATTTTGTTGAGTATTTTTGTTGTAGGATCTATATTTGAGTAAATTTAGATAAAAATAACTTCAATTTTTTGAATTGTGAAAAAATTTTAGTTGGAAGTGTCAAATTTTAATAAATTTATTTGAAATCAACTTCGATTATTTTTTATTTTGTCGAGCATTTTTGTTATAGGATCTATACTTGAGTAAATTTAGATGAAAATAACTTTAATTTTTTGGATTGTGAAAAAAATTTTAATTGGAAGTGTCAAATTTTAATAAATTTATTTGAAACCAACTTCGAATATTTTTCATTTTGTTGAGCGTTTTTGTTGTAGGATCTATACTTGAGTAAATTTAGATGAAAATAACTTCAATTTTTTGGATTGTGAAAAAAATTTAAGTTGGATGTGTCAAATTTTAATAAATTTATTTGAAATCAACTTCGAATATTTTTTATTTTGTTGAGCATTTTTGTTGTAGGATCTATATTTGAGTAAATTTAGATGAAAATAACTTCAATTTTTTGGATTGTGAAAAAAATTTTAGTTGGAAGTGTCAAATTTTAATAAATTTATTGGAAACCAACTTCAATTTTTTGGGATTTTGTTTCGTATTTTTGTTGTAGGGTCTATATTAGAGTAAATTTTGATGAAGATAACTTCAATTTTTTGAATTGTGAAAAAATTTTAGTTGAAAGTGTCAAATTTTAATAAATTTATTTGAAATCAACTTCGATTATTTTTTATTTTGTTGAGCATATTTGTTATAGGATCTATACTTGAGTAAATTTAGATGAAAATAACAATAATTTTTTGGATTGTGAAAAAAATTTTAATTGGAAGTGTCAAATTTTAATAAATTTATTTGAAATCAACTTGAATTATTTTGGATTTTGTTGAGTATTGTGGTTGTAGGATCTATATTTGAGTAAATTTAGATGAAAATAACTTCAATTTTTTGGATTGTGAAAAAAAATTTAGTTGGAAGTGTCAAATTTTAATAAGTTTATTTGAAATCAACTTCGATTATTTTGAATTTTGTTCAGTATTTTTGTTGTAGGATGTATTTTTGAGTAAATTTAGATGAAAATAACTACAATTTTTTGGATTGTGAAAAAAATTTGAGTTGGAAATGTCAAATTCTAATAAATTTATTTGAAACCAACTTCGATGATTCTCGACTATGTTGAGTTTTTTTGATAGAGAAGCTTAATTTGAGTAATTTCAGTTGAAATTAACGTCGATTTTTTTGATTTTGTCACGATTTTTGTTAAATTTTAATAAATTTATTTGAAATCAACTTGGATAATTTTGGAATTTGTTGAGTATTTTTGTTGTAGGATCTATAGTTGAGTAAATTTAGATGAAAATAACTTCAATTTTTAGGATTGTGAAAATAATTTTAGTTGGAAGTGTCAAATTTTAATAAATTTATTTGAAATCAACTTGAATTATTTTGGATTTTGTTCAGTATTTTTTTGTAGGAAGTATTTTTGAGTAAATTTAGATGAAAATAACGACAATTTTTTGGATTGTGAAAAAAAATTTAGTTGGAAGTGTCAAATTTTAATAAATTTATTTGAAATCAACTTCGATTGTTTTGGATTTTGTTGTAGGGTCTATATTTGAGTAAATTTAGATGAAAATAACGACAATTTTTTAGATTGTGAAAAAAAAATTTAGTTGGAAGTGTCAAATTTTAATAAATTTATTTGAAATCAACTTCGATTATTTTTTATTTTGTTCAGTATTTTTGTTGTAGGATGTATTTTTGAGTAAATTTAGATGAAAATAACGACAAATTTTTGGATTGTGAAAAAAATTTGAGTTGGAAATGTCAAATTCTAATAAATTTATTGGAAACCAACTTCAATTTTTTGGGATTTTGTTTCGTATTTTTGTTGTAGGGTCTATATTAGAGTAAATTTTGATGAAGATAACTTCAATTTTTTGAATTGTGAAAAAATTTTAGTTGAAAGTGTCAAATTTTAATAAATTTATTTGAAATCAACTTCGATTATTTTTTATTTTGTTGAGCATATTTGTTATAGGATCTATACTTGAGTAAATTTAGATGAAAATAACAATAATTTTTTGGATTGTGAAAAAAATTTTAATTGGAAGTGTCAAATTTTAATAAATTTATTTGAAATCAACTTGAATTATTTTGGATTTTGTTGAGTATTTTTGTTGTAGAATCTATATTTGAGTAAATTTAGATGAAAATAACTTCAATTTTTTGGATTGTGAAAAAAATTTTAGTTGGAAGTGCAAATTTTAATAAATTTATATGAAATCAACTTGAATTATTTTGGATTTTGTTGAGTATTTTTGTTGTAGGATATATATTTGAGTAAATTTTAATGAAAATAACTTCAATTTTGTGGATTGTGAAAAAAATGTTAGTTGGAAGTGTCAAATTTTAATAAATTTATTTGAAATCAACTTCGATTTTTTTTGGATTTTGTCGAATATTTTTGGTGTAGGATGTATATTTGAGTAAATTTAGATGAAAATAACTTCAATTTTTTGGATTGTGAAAAAAAGTTTAGTTGGAAGTGTCAAATTTTAATAAATTTATTTGCAATCAACTTCGATTTTATTGGATTTTGTCGAGTATTTTTGGTGTAGGATGTATATTTGAGTAAATTTAGATGAAAATAACGACAATTTTTTGGATTGTGAAAAAAAATTTTAGTCGGAAGTGTCAAATTTTAATAAATTTATTTGAAATCAACTTGAATTATTTTGGATTTTGTTGAGTATTGTTGTTGTAGGATCTATATTTGAGTAAATTTAGATGAAAATAACTTCAATTTTTTGGATTGTCAAAAAAATTTCAGTTTGAAGTGTCAAATTTTAATAAATTTATTTGAAATCAACTTCGATTATTTTTTATTTTGTTGAGCATTTTTGTTCTAGGATCTATATTTGAGTAAATTTAGATGAAAATAACTTCAATTTTTTGGATTGTGAAAAAAATTTTAGTTGGATGTGTCAAATTATAATAAATTTATTTGAAACCAACTTCGATTTTTTTGGACGATGTTAAGTTTTTTGGGTAGGGAAGCTTAATTTAGGTAATATCAGTAGAAATTAACATCGATTTTTTTTTATTTTGACAAGATTTTTGTCAAATTTTAATAATTTTTTTTTTAATCAACTTCGATTATTTTGCATTTTGTTGAGTATTTTTGTTGTAGGATCTATATTTGAGTAAATTTAGATAAAAATAACTTCAATTTTTTGAATTGTGAAAAAATTTTAGTTGGAAGTGTCAAATTTTAATAAATTTATTTGAAATCAACTTCGATTATTTTTTATTTTGTTGAGCATTTTTGTTATAGGATCTATACTTGAGTAAATTTAGATGAAAATAACTTTAATTTTTTGGATTGTGAAAAAAATTTTAATTGGAAGTGTCAAATTTTAATAAATTTATTTGAAACCAACTTCGAATATTTTTCATTTTGTTGAGCGTTTTTGTTGTAGGATCTATACTTGAGTAAATTTAGATGAAAATAACTTCAATTTTTTGGATTGTGAAAAAAATTTAAGTTGGATGTGTCAAATTTTAATAAATTTATTTGAAATCAACTTCGAATATTTTTTATTTTGTTGAGCATTTTTGTTGTAGGATCTATATTTGAGTAAATTTAGATGAAAATAACTTCAATTTTTTGGATTGTGAAAAAAATTTTAGTTGGAAGTGTCAAATTTTAATAAATTTATTGGAAACCAACTTCAATTTTTGGGGATTTTGTTTCGTATTTTTGTTGTAGGGTCTATATTAGAGTAAATTTTGATGAAGATAACTTCAATTTTTTGAATTGTGAAAAAATTTTAGTTGAAAGTGTCAAATTTTAATAAATTTATTTGAAATCAACTTCGATTATTTTTTATTTTGTTGAGCATATTTGTTATAGGATCTATACTTGAGTAAATTTAGATGAAAATAACAATAATTTTTTGGATTGTGAAAAAAATTTTAATTGGAAGTGTCAAATTTTAATAAATTTATTTGAAATCAACTTGAATTATTTTGGATTTTGTTGAGTATTGTGGTTGTAGGATCTATATTTGAGTAAATTTAGATGAAAATAACTTCAATTTTGTGGATTGTGAAAAAAATTTTAGTTGGAAGTGTCAAATTTTAATAAATTTATTTGAAATCAACTTCGATTTTTTTTTTTATTTTGTCGAGTATTTTTGGTGTAGGATGTATATTTGAGTAAATTTAGATGAAAATAACTTCAATTTTTTGGATTGTGAAAAAAAGTTTAGTTGGAAGTGTCAAATTTTAATAAATTTATTTGAAATCAACTTCGATTTTATTGGATTTTGTCGAGTATTTTTGGTGTAGGATGTATATTTGAGTAAATTTAGATGAAAATAACTTCAATTTTGTGGATTGTGAAAAAAATGTTAGTTGGAAGTGTCAAATTTTAATAAATTTATTTGAAATCAACTTCGATTTTTTTTGGATTTTGTCGAATATTTTTGGTGTAGGATGTATATTTGAGTAAATTTAGATGAAAATAACTTCAATTTTTTGGATTGTGAAAAAAAGTTTAGTTGGAAGTGTCAAATTTTAATAAATTTATTTGCAATCAACTTCGATTTTATTGGATTTTGTCGAGTATTTTTGGTGTAGGATGTATATTTGAGTAAATTTAGATGAAAATAACGACAATTTTTTGGATTGTGAAAAAAAATTTTAGTCGGAAGTGTCAAATTTTAATAAATTTATTTGAAATCAACTTGAATTATTTTGGATTTTGTTGAGTATTGTTGTTGTAGGATCTATATTTGAGTAAATTTAGATGAAAATAACTTCAATTTTTTGGATTGTCAAAAAAATTTCAGTTTGAAGTGTCAAATTTTAATAAATTTATTTGAAATCACCTTCGATTATTTTTTATTTTGTTGAGCATTTTTGTTCTAGGATCTATATTTGAGTAAATTTAGATGAAAATAACTTCAATTTTTTGGATTGTGAAAAAAATTTTAGTTGGATGTGTCAAATTATAATAAATTTATTTGAAACCAACTTCGATTTTTTTGGACGATGTTAAGTTTTTTGGGTAGGGAAGCTTAATTTAGGTAATATCAGTAGAAATTAACATCGATTTTTTTTTATTTTGACAAGATTTTTGTCAAATTTTAATAATTTTTTTTTTAATCAACTTCGATTATTTTGCATTTTGTTGAGTATTTTTGTTGTAGGATCTATATTTGAGTAAATTTAGATAAAAATAACTTCAATTTTTTGAATTGTGAAAAAATTTTAGTTGGAAGTGTCAAATTTTAATAAATTTATTTGAAATCAACTTCGATTATTTTTTATTTTGTTGAGCATTTTTGTTATAGGATCTATACTTGAGTAAATTTAGATGAAAATAACTTTAATTTTTTGGATTGTGAAAAAAATTTTAATTGGAAGTGTCAAATTTTAATAAATTTATTTGAAACCAACTTCGAATATTTTTCATTTTGTTGAGCGTTTTTGTTGTATGATCTATACTTGAGTAAATTTAGATGAAAATAACTTCAATTTTTTGGATTGTGAAAAAAATTTAAGTTGGATGTGTCAAATTTTAATAAATTTATTTGAAATCAACTTCGAATATTTTTTATTTTGTTGAGCATTTTTGTTGTAGGATCTATACTTGAGTAAATTTAGATGAAAATAACTTCAATTTTTTGGATTGTGAAAAAAATTTTAGTTGGAAGTGTCAAATTTTAATAAATTTATTGGAAACCAACTTCAATTTTTTGGGATTTTGTTTCGTATTTTTGTTGTAGGGTCTATATTAGAGTAAATTTTGATGAAGATAACTTCAATTTTTTGAATTGTGAAAAAATTTTAGTTGAAAGTGTCAAATTTTAATAAATTTATTTGAAATCAACTTCGATTATTTTTTATTTTGTTGAGCATATTTGTTATAGGATCTATACTTGAGTAAATTTAGATGAAAATAACAATAATTTTTTGGATTGTGAAAAAAATTTTAATTGGAAGTGTCAAATTTTAATAAATTTATTTGAAATCAACTTGAATTATTTTGGATTTTGTTGAGTATTGTGGTTGTAGGATCTATATTTGAGTAAATTTAGATGAAAATAACTTCAATTTTGTGGATTGTGAAAAAAATTTTAGTTGGAAGTGTCAAATTTTAATAAATTTATTTGAAATCAACTTCGATTTTTTTTTATTTTGTCGAGTATTTTTGGTGTAGGATGTATATTTGAGTAAATTTAGATGAAAATAACTTCAATTTTTTGGATTGTGAAAAAAAGTTTAGTTGGAAGTGTCAAATTTTAATAAATTTATTTGAAATCAACTTCGATTTTATTGGATTTTGTCGAGTATTTTTGGTGTTGGATGTATATTTGAGTAAATTTAGATGAAAATAACTTCAATTTTTTGGATTGCGAAAAAAAATTAGTTGGAAGTGTCAAATTGTAATAAATTTAATTGAAATCAACTTGAATTATTTTGGATTTTGTTGAGTATTTTTGTTGTAGGATCTATATTTGAGTAAATTTAGATGAAAATAACTTCAATTTTTTGGATTGTGAAAAAAAATTTAGTTGGAAGTGTCAAATTTTAATAAGTTTATTTGAAATCAACTTCGATTATTTTGAATTTTGTTCAGTATTTTTGTTGTAGGATGTATTTTTGAGTAAATTTAGATGAAAATAACTTCAATTTTTAGGATTGTGAAAATAATTTTAGTTGGAAGTGTCAAATTTTAATAAATTTATTTGAAATCAACTTGAATTATTTTGGATTTTGTTCAGTATTTTTGTTGTAGGAAGTATTTTTGAGTAAATTTAGATGAAAATAACGACAATTTTTTGGATTGTGAAAAAAAATTTTGTTGGAAGTGTCAAATTTTAATAAATTTATTTGAAATCAACTTCGATTTTTTTTGGATTTTGTCGAGTATTTTTGGTGTAGGATGTATATTTGAGTAAATTTAGATGAAAATAACTTCAATTTATTGGATTGTGAAAAAAAGTTTAGTTGGAAGTGTCAAATTTTAATAAATTTATTTGCAATCAACTTCGATTTTATTGGATTTTGTCGAGTATTTTTGGTGTAGGATGTATATTTGAGTAAATTTAGATGAAAATAACGACAATTTTTTGGATTGTGAAAAAAAATTTTAGTCGGAAGTGTCAAATTTTAATAAATTTATTTGAAATCAACTTGAATTATTTTGGATTTTGTTGAGTATTTTTGTTGTAGGATCTATATTTGAGTAAATTTAGATGAAAATAACTTCAATTTTTTGGATTGTGAAAAAAAGTTTAGTTGGAAGTGTCAAATTTTAATAAATTTATTTGAAATCAACTTCGATTTTATTGGATTTTGTCGAGTATTTTTGGTGTTGGATGTATATTTGAGTAAATTTAGATGAAAATAACTTCAATTTTTTGGATTGTGAAAAAAAATTAGTTGGAAGTGTCAAATTGTAATAAATTTAATTGAAATCAACTTGAATTATTTTGGATTTTGTTGAGTATTTTTGTTGTAGGATCTATATTTGAGTAAATTTAGATGAAAATAACTTCAATTTTTTGGATTGTGAAAAAAAATTTAGTTGGAAGTGTCAAATTTTAATAAGTTTATTTGAAATCAACTTCGATTATTTTGAATTTTGTTCAGTATTTTTGTTGTAGGATGTATTTTTGAGTAAATTTAGATGAAAATAACTACAATTTTTTGGATTGTGAAAAAAATTTGAGTTGGAAATGTCAAATTCTAATAAATTTATTTGAAACCAACTTCGATGATTCTCGACTATGTTGAGTTTTTTTGATAGAGAAGCTTAATTTGAGTAATTTCAGTTGAAATTAACGTCGATTTTTTGGATTTTGTCACGATTTTTGTTAAATTTTAATAAATTTATTTGAAATCAACTTCGATTTTTTTTTGATTTTGTCGAGTATTTTTGGTGTAGGATGTATATTTGAGTAAATTTAGATGAAAATAACTTCAATTTATTGGATTGTGAAAAAAAGTTTAGTTGGAAGTGTCAAATTTTAATAAATTTATTTGAAATCAACTTCGATTATTTTGAATTTTGTTCAGTATTTTTGTTGTAGGATGTATTTTTGAGTAAATTTAGATGAAAATAACTACAATTTTTTGGATTGTGAAAAAAATTTGAGTTGGAAATGTCAAATTCTAATAAATTTATTTGAAACCAACTTCGATGATTCTCGACTATGTTGAGTTTTTTTGATAGAGAAGCTTAATTTGAGTAATTTCAGTTGAAATTAACGTCGATTTTTTGGATTTTGTCACGATTTTTGTTAAATTTTAATAAATTTATTTGAAATCAACTTGGATAATTTTGGAATTTGTTGAGTATTTTTGTTGTAGGATCTATATTTGAGTAAATTTAGATGAAAATAACTTCAATTTTTAGGATTGTGAAAATAATTTTAGTTGGAAGTGTCAAATTTTAATAAATTTATTTGAAATCAACTTGAATTATTTTGGATTTTGTTCAGTATTTTTGTTGTAGGAAGTATTTTTGAGTAAATTTAGATGAAAATAACGACAATTTTTTGGATTGTGAAAAAAAATTTAGTTGGAAGTGTCAAATTTTAATAAATTTATTTGAAATCAACTTCGATTGTTTTGGATTTTGTTGAGTATTTTTGTTGTAGGGTCTATATTTGAGTAAATTTAGATGAAAATAACTTCAATTTTTTGGATTGTGAAAAAAAGTTTAGTTGGAATTGTCAAATTATAATAAATTTATTTGAAATCAACTTCGATTTTATTGGATTTTGTCGAGTATTTTTGGTGTAGGATGTATATTTGAGTAAATTTAGATGAAAATAACTTCAATTTTTTGGATTGTGAAAAAAAATTAGTTGGAAGTGTCAAAATTTAATAAATTTAATTGAAATCAACTTGAATTATTTTGGATTTTGTTGAGTATTTTTGTTGGAGGATCTATATTTGAGTAAATTTAGATGAAAATAACTTCAATTTTTTGGATTGTGAAAAAAAATTTAGTTGGAAGTGTCAAATTTTAATAAATTTATTTGCAATCAACTTCGATTTTATGGGATTTTGTCGAGTATTTTTGGTGTAGGATGTATATTTGAGTAAATTTAGATGAAAATAACGACAATTTTTTGGATTGTGAAATAAAATTTTAGTCGGAAGTGTCAAATTTTAATAAATTTATTTGAAATCAACTTGAATTATTTTGGATTTTGTTGAGTATTGTTGTTGTAGGATCTATATTTGAGTAAATTTAGATGAAAATAACTTCAATTTTTTGGATTGTCAAAAAAATTTCAGTTTGAAGTGTCAAATTTTAATAAATTTATTTGAAATCAACTTCGATTATTTTTTATTTTGTTGAGCATTTTTGTTATAGGATCTATACTTGAGTAAATTTAGATGAAAATAACAATAATTTTTTGGATTGTGAAAAAAATTTTAATTGGAAGTGTCAAATTTTAATAAATTTATTTGAAATCAACTTGAATTATTTTGGATTTTGTTGAGTATTGTGGTTGTAGGATCTATATTTGAGTAAATTTAGATAAAAATAACTTCAATTTTTTGAATTGTGAAAAAATTTTAGTTGGAAGTGTCAAATTTTAATAAATTTATTTGAAATCAACTTCGATTATTTTTTATTTTGTTGAGCATTTTTGTTATAGGATCTATACTTGAGTAAATTTAGATGAAAATAACTTTAATTTTTTGGATTGTGAAAAAAATTTTAATTGGAAGTGTCAAATTTTAATAAATTTATTTGAAACCAACTTCGAATATTTTTCATTTTGTTGAGCGTTTTTGTTGTAGGATCTATACTTGAGTAAATTTAGATGAAAATAACTTCAATTTTTTGGATTGTGAAAAAAATTTAAGTTGGATGTGTCAAATTTTAATAAATTTATTTGAAATCAACTTCGAATATTTTTTATTTTGTTGAGCATTTTTGTTGTAGGATCTATATTTGAGTAAATTTAGATGAAAATAACTTCAATTTTTTGGATTGTGAAAAAAATTTTAGTTGGAAGTGTCAAATTTTAATAAATTTATTGGAAACCAACTTCAATTTTTGGGGATTTTGTTTCGTATTTTTGTTGTAGGGTCTATATTAGAGTAAATTTTGATGAAGATAACTTCAATTTTTTGAATTGTGAAAAAATTTTAGTTGAAAGTGTCAAATTTTAATAAATTTATTTGAAATCAACTTCGATTATTTTTTATTTTGTTGAGCATATTTGTTATAGGATCTATACTTGAGTAAATTTAGATGAAAATAACAATAATTTTTTGGATTGTGAAAAAAATTTTAATTGGAAGTGTCAAATTTTAATAAATTTATTTGAAATCAACTTGAATTATTTTGGATTTTGTTGAGTATTGTGGTTGTAGGATCTATATTTGAGTAAATTTAGATGAAAATAACTTCAATTTTGTGGATTGTGAAAAAAATTTTAGTTGGAAGTGTCAAATTTTAATAAATTTATTTGAAATCAACTTCGATTTTTTTTTTATTTTGTCGAGTATTTTTGGTGTAGGATGTATATTTGAGTAAATTTAGATGAAAATAACTTCAATTTTTTGGATTGTGAAAAAAAGTTTAGTTGGAAGTGTCAAATTTTAATAAATTTATTTGAAATCAACTTCGATTTTATTGGATTTTGTCGAGTATTTTTGGTGTAGGATGTATATTTGAGTAAATTTAGATGAAAATAACTTCAATTTTGTGGATTGTGAAAAAAATGTTAGTTGGAAGTGTCAAATTTTAATAAATTTATTTGAAATCAACTTCGATTTTTTTTGGATTTTGTCGAATATTTTTGGTGTAGGATGTATATTTGAGTAAATTTAGATGAAAATAACTTCAATTTTTTGGATTGTGAAAAAAAGTTTAGTTGGAAGTGTCAAATTTTAATAAATTTATTTGCAATCAACTTCGATTTTATTGGATTTTGTCGAGTATTTTTGGTGTAGGATGTATATTTGAGTAAATTTAGATGAAAATAACGACAATTTTTTGGATTGTGAAAAAAAATTTTAGTCGGAAGTGTCAAATTTTAATAAATTTATTTGAAATCAACTTGAATTATTTTGGATTTTGTTGAGTATTGTTGTTGTAGGATCTATATTTGAGTAAATTTAGATGAAAATAACTTCAATTTTTTGGATTGTCAAAAAAATTTCAGTTTGAAGTGTCAAATTTTAATAAATTTATTTGAAATCAACTTCGATTATTTTTTATTTTGTTGAGCATTTTTGTTCTAGGATCTATATTTGAGTAAATTTAGATGAAAATAACTTCAATTTTTTGGATTGTGAAAAAAATTTTAGTTGGATGTGTCAAATTATAATAAATTTATTTGAAACCAACTTCGATTTTTTTGGACGATGTTAAGTTTTTTGGGTAGGGAAGCTTAATTTAGGTAATATCAGTAGAAATTAACATCGATTTTTTTTTATTTTGACAAGATTTTTGTCAAATTTTAATAATTTTTTTTTTAATCAACTTCGATTATTTTGCATTTTGTTGAGTATTTTTGTTGTAGGATCTATATTTGAGTAAATTTAGATAAAAATAACTTCAATTTTTTGAATTGTGAAAAAATTTTAGTTGGAAGTGTCAAATTTTAATAAATTTATTTGAAATCAACTTCGATTATTTTTTATTTTGTTGAGCATTTTTGTTATAGGATCTATACTTGAGTAAATTTAGATGAAAATAACTTTAATTTTTTGGATTGTGAAAAAAATTTTAATTGGAAGTGTCAAATTTTAATAAATTTATTTGAAACCAACTTCGAATATTTTTCATTTTGTTGAGCGTTTTTGTTGTATGATCTATACTTGAGTAAATTTAGATGAAAATAACTTCAATTTTTTGGATTGTGAAAAAAATTTAAGTTGGATGTGTCAAATTTTAATAAATTTATTTGAAATCAACTTCGAATATTTTTTATTTTGTTGAGCATTTTTGTTGTAGGATCTATACTTGAGTAAATTTAGATGAAAATAACTTCAATTTTTTGGATTGTGAAAAAAATTTTAGTTGGAAGTGTCAAATTTTAATAAATTTATTGGAAACCAACTTCAATTTTTTGGGATTTTGTTTCGTATTTTTGTTGTAGGGTCTATATTAGAGTAAATTTTGATGAAGATAACTTCAATTTTTTGAATTGTGAAAAAATTTTAGTTGAAAGTGTCAAATTTTAATAAATTTATTTGAAATCAACTTCGATTATTTTTTATTTTGTTGAGCATATTTGTTATAGGATCTATACTTGAGTAAATTTAGATGAAAATAACAATAATTTTTTGGATTGTGAAAAAAATTTTAATTGGAAGTGTCAAATTTTAATAAATTTATTTGAAATCAACTTGAATTATTTTGGATTTTGTTGAGTATTGTGGTTGTAGGATCTATATTTGAGTAAATTTAGATGAAAATAACTTCAATTTTGTGGATTGTGAAAAAAATTTTAGTTGGAAGTGTCAAATTTTAATAAATTTATTTGAAATCAACTTCGATTTTTTTTTATTTTGTCGAGTATTTTTGGTGTAGGATGTATATTTGAGTAAATTTAGATGAAAATAACTTCAATTTTTTGGATTGTGAAAAAAAGTTTAGTTGGAAGTGTCAAATTTTAATAAATTTATTTGAAATCAACTTCGATTTTATTGGATTTTGTCGAGTATTTTTGGTGTTGGATGTATATTTGAGTAAATTTAGATGAAAATAACTTCAATTTTTTGGATTGCGAAAAAAAATTAGTTGGAAGTGTCAAATTGTAATAAATTTAATTGAAATCAACTTGAATTATTTTGGATTTTGTTGAGTATTTTTGTTGTAGGATCTATATTTGAGTAAATTTAGATGAAAATAACTTCAATTTTTTGGATTGTGAAAAAAAATTTAGTTGGAAGTGTCAAATTTTAATAAGTTTATTTGAAATCAACTTCGATTATTTTGAATTTTGTTCAGTATTTTTGTTGTAGGATGTATTTTTGAGTAAATTTAGATGAAAATAACTTCAATTTTTAGGATTGTGAAAATAATTTTAGTTGGAAGTGTCAAATTTTAATAAATTTATTTGAAATCAACTTGAATTATTTTGGATTTTGTTCAGTATTTTTGTTGTAGGAAGTATTTTTGAGTAAATTTAGATGAAAATAACGACAATTTTTTGGATTGTGAAAAAAAATTTTGTTGGAAGTGTCAAATTTTAATAAATTTATTTGAAATCAACTTCGATTTTTTTTGGATTTTGTCGAGTATTTTTGGTGTAGGATGTATATTTGAGTAAATTTAGATGAAAATAACTTCAATTTATTGGATTGTGAAAAAAAGTTTAGTTGGAAGTGTCAAATTTTAATAAATTTATTTGCAATCAACTTCGATTTTATTGGATTTTGTCGAGTATTTTTGGTGTAGGATGTATATTTGAGTAAATTTAGATGAAAATAACGACAATTTTTTGGATTGTGAAAAAAAATTTTAGTCGGAAGTGTCAAATTTTAATAAATTTATTTGAAATCAACTTGAATTATTTTGGATTTTGTTGAGTATTTTTGTTGTAGGATCTATATTTGAGTAAATTTAGATGAAAATAACTTCAATTTTTTGGATTGTGAAAAAAAGTTTAGTTGGAAGTGTCAAATTTTAATAAATTTATTTGAAATCAACTTCGATTTTATTGGATTTTGTCGAGTATTTTTGGTGTTGGATGTATATTTGAGTAAATTTAGATGAAAATAACTTCAATTTTTTGGATTGTGAAAAAAAATTAGTTGGAAGTGTCAAATTGTAATAAATTTAATTGAAATCAACTTGAATTATTTTGGATTTTGTTGAGTATTTTTGTTGTAGGATCTATATTTGAGTAAATTTAGATGAAAATAACTTCAATTTTTTGGATTGTGAAAAAAAATTTAGTTGGAAGTGTCAAATTTTAATAAGTTTATTTGAAATCAACTTCGATTATTTTGAATTTTGTTCAGTATTTTTGTTGTAGGATGTATTTTTGAGTAAATTTAGATGAAAATAACTACAATTTTTTGGATTGTGAAAAAAATTTGAGTTGGAAATGTCAAATTCTAATAAATTTATTTGAAACCAACTTCGATGATTCTCGACTATGTTGAGTTTTTTTGATAGAGAAGCTTAATTTGAGTAATTTCAGTTGAAATTAACGTCGATTTTTTGGATTTTGTCACGATTTTTGTTAAATTTTAATAAATTTATTTGAAATCAACTTCGATTTTTTTTTGATTTTGTCGAGTATTTTTGGTGTAGGATGTATATTTGAGTAAATTTAGATGAAAATAACTTCAATTTATTGGATTGTGAAAAAAAGTTTAGTTGGAAGTGTCAAATTTTAATAAATTTATTTGAAATCAACTTCGATTATTTTGAATTTTGTTCAGTATTTTTGTTGTAGGATGTATTTTTGAGTAAATTTAGATGAAAATAACTACAATTTTTTGGATTGTGAAAAAAATTTGAGTTGGAAATGTCAAATTCTAATAAATTTATTTGAAACCAACTTCGATGATTCTCGACTATGTTGAGTTTTTTTGATAGAGAAGCTTAATTTGAGTAATTTCAGTTGAAATTAACGTCGATTTTTTGGATTTTGTCACGATTTTTGTTAAATTTTAATAAATTTATTTGAAATCAACTTGGATAATTTTGGAATTTGTTGAGTATTTTTGTTGTAGGATCTATATTTGAGTAAATTTAGATGAAAATAACTTCAATTTTTAGGATTGTGAAAATAATTTTAGTTGGAAGTGTCAAATTTTAATAAATTTATTTGAAATCAACTTGAATTATTTTGGATTTTGTTCAGTATTTTTGTTGTAGGAAGTATTTTTGAGTAAATTTAGATGAAAATAACGACAATTTTTTGGATTGTGAAAAAAAATTTAGTTGGAAGTGTCAAATTTTAATAAATTTATTTGAAATCAACTTCGATTGTTTTGGATTTTGTTGAGTATTTTTGTTGTAGGGTCTATATTTGAGTAAATTTAGATGAAAATAACTTCAATTTTTTGGATTGTGAAAAAAAGTTTAGTTGGAATTGTCAAATTATAATAAATTTATTTGAAATCAACTTCGATTTTATTGGATTTTGTCGAGTATTTTTGGTGTAGGATGTATATTTGAGTAAATTTAGATGAAAATAACTTCAATTTTTTGGATTGTGAAAAAAAATTAGTTGGAAGTGTCAAAATTTAATAAATTTAATTGAAATCAACTTGAATTATTTTGGATTTTGTTGAGTATTTTTGTTGGAGGATCTATATTTGAGTAAATTTAGATGAAAATAACTTCAATTTTTTGGATTGTGAAAAAAAATTTAGTTGGAAGTGTCAAATTTTAATAAATTTATTTGCAATCAACTTCGATTTTATGGGATTTTGTCGAGTATTTTTGGTGTAGGATGTATATTTGAGTAAATTTAGATGAAAATAACGACAATTTTTTGGATTGTGAAATAAAATTTTAGTCGGAAGTGTCAAATTTTAATAAATTTATTTGAAATCAACTTGAATTATTTTGGATTTTGTTGAGTATTGTTGTTGTAGGATCTATATTTGAGTAAATTTAGATGAAAATAACTTCAATTTTTTGGATTGTCAAAAAAATTTCAGTTTGAAGTGTCAAATTTTAATAAATTTATTTGAAATCAACTTCGATTATTTTTTATTTTGTTGAGCATTTTTGTTATAGGATCTATACTTGAGTAAATTTAGATGAAAATAACAATAATTTTTTGGATTGTGAAAAAAATTTTAATTGGAAGTGTCAAATTTTAATAAATTTATTTGAAATCAACTTGAATTATTTTGGATTTTGTTGAGTATTGTGGTTGTAGGATCTATATTTGAGTAAATTTAGATGAAAATAACTTCAATTTTGTGGATTGTGAAAAAAATTTTAGTTGGAAGTGTCAAATTTTAATAAATTTATTTGAAATCAACTTCGATTTTTTTTTTATTTTGTCGAGTATTTTTGGTGTAGGATGTATATTTGAGTAAATTTAGATGAAAATAACTTCAATTTTTTGGATTGTGAAAAAAAGTTTAGTTGGAAGTGTCAAATTTTAATAAATTTATTGGAAACCAACTTCAATTTTTGGGGATTTTGTTTCGTATTTTTGTTGTAGGGTCTATATTAGAGTAAATTTTGATGAAGATAACTTCAATTTTTTGAATTGTGAAAAAATTTTAGTTGAAAGTGTCAAATTTTAATAAATTTATTTGAAATCAACTTCGATTATTTTTTATTTTGTTGAGCATATTTGTTATAGGATCTATACTTGAGTAAATTTAGATGAAAATAACAATAATTTTTTGGATTGTGAAAAAAATTTTAATTGGAAGTGTCAAATTTTAATAAATTTATTTGAAATCAACTTGAATTATTTTGGATTTTGTTGAGTATTGTGGTTGTAGGATCTATATTTGAGTAAATTTAGATGAAAATAACTTCAATTTTGTGGATTGTGAAAAAAAGTTTAGTTGGAAGTGTCAAATTTTAATAAATTTATTTGCAATCAACTTCGATTTTATTGGATTTTGTCGAGTATTTTTGGTGTAGGATGTATATTTGAGTAAATTTAGATGAAAATAACGACAATTTTTTGGATTGTGAAAAAAAATTTTAGTCGGAAGTGTCAAATTTTAATAAATTTATTTGAAATCAACTTGAATTATTTTGGATTTTGTTGAGTATTGTTGTTGTAGGATCTATATTTGAGTAAATTTAGATGAAAATAACTTCAATTTTTTGGACTGTGAAAAAAATTTTAGTTGCAAGTGTAAAAGTTTAATAAATTTATTTGAAACCAACTTCGATTATTTTGGATTTTGTTGAGTATTTTTGTTGTAGGATCTATATTTGAGTAAATTTAGATGAAAATAACTTTAATTTTTTGGATTGTGAATAAATTTTTAGTTGGAAGTGTCAAATTTTAATAAATTTATTTGAAATCAACTTCGATTTTTTTTTATTTTGTTGAGTATTTTTGTTGTAGGGTCTATATTTGAGTAAATTTAGATGAAAATAACTTCAATTTTTTGGATTGTGAAAAAAATTTTAGTTGGAAGTGCAAATTTTAATAAATTTATTTGAAATCAACTTGAATTATTTTGGATTTTGTTGAGTATTTTTGTTGTAGGATCTATATTTGAGTAAATTTAGATGAAAATAACTTCAATTTTTTGGATTGTGAAAAAAAATTTAGTTGGAAGTGTCAAATTTTAATAAGTTTATTTGAAATCAACTTCGATTATTTTGAATTTTGTTCAGTATTTTTGTTGTAGGATGTATTTTTGAGTAAATTTAGATGAAAATAACGACAAATTTTTGGATTGTGAAAAAAATTTGAGTTGTAAATGTCAAATTCTAATAAATTTATTTGAAACCAACTTCGATGATTCTCGACTATGTTGAGTTTTTTTGATAGAGAAGCTTAATTTGAGTAATTTCAGTTGAAATTAACGTCGATATTTTGGATTTTGTCACGATTTTTGTTAAATTTTAATAAATTTATTTGAAATCAACTTGGATAATTTTGGAATTTGTTGAGTATTTTTGTTGTAGGATCTATATTTGAGTAAATTTAGATGAAAATAACTTCAATTTTTAGGATTGTGAAAATAATTTTAGTTGGAAGTGTCAAATTTTAATAAATTTATTTGAAATCAACTTGAATTATTTTGGATTTTGTTCAGTATTTTTGTTGTAGGAAGTATTTTTGAGTAAATTTAGATGAAAATAACGACAATTTTTTGGATTGTGAAAAAAAATTTAGTTGGAAGTGTCAAATTTTAATAAATTTATTTGAAATCAACTTCGATTGTTTTGGATTTTGTTGAGTATTTTTGTTGTAGGGTCTATATTTGAGTAAATTTAGATGAAAATAACGACAATTTTTTGGATTGTGAAAAAAAAATTTAGTTGGAAGTGTCAAATTTTAATAAATTTATTTGAAATCAACTTGAATTATTTTGGATTTTGTTGAGTATTTTTGTTGTAGAATCTATATTTGAGTAAATTTAGATGAAAATAACTTCAATTTTTTGGATTGTGAAAAAAAATTTAGTTGGAAGTGCAAATTTTAATAAATTTATTTGAAATCAACTTGAATTATTTTGGATTTTGTTGAGTATTTTTGTTGTATGATCTATATTTGAGTAAATTTTAATGAAAATAACTTCAATTTTGTGGATTGTGAAAAAAATGTTAGTTGGAAGTGTCAAATTTTAATAAATTTATTTGCAATCAACTTCGATTTTATTGGATTTTGTCGAGTATTTTTGGTGTAGGATGTATATTTGAGTAAATTTAGATGAAAATAACGACAATTTTTTGCATTGTGAAAAAAAATTTTAGTCGGAAGTGTCAAATTTTAATAAATTTATTTGAAATCAACTTGAATTATTTTGGATTTTGTTGAGTATTGTTGTTGTAGGATCTATATTTGAGTAAATTTAGATGAAAATAACTTCAATTTTTTGGACTGTGAAAAAAATTTTAGTTGCAAGTGTAAAAGTTTAATAAATTTATTTGAAACCAACTTCGATTATTTTGGATTTTGTTGAGTATTTTTGTTGTAGGATCTATATTTGAGTAAATTTAGATGAAAATAACTTTAATTTTTTGGATTGTGAATAAATTTTTAGTTGGAAGTGTCAAATTTTAATAAATTTATTTGAAATCAACTTCGATTTTTTTTTATTTTGTTGAGTATTTTTGGTGTAGGATGTATATTTGAGTAAATTTAGATGAAAATAACTTCAATTTTTTGGATTGTGAAAAAAAATTAGTTGGAAGTGTCAAATTGTAATAAATTTAATTGAAATCAACTTGAATTATTTTGGATTTTGTTGAGTATTTTTGTTGGAGGATCTATATTTGAGTAAATTTAGATGAAAATAACTTCAATTTTTTGGATTGTGAAAAAAAATTTAGTTGGAAGTGTCAAATTTTAATAAGTTTATTTGAAATCAACTTCGATTATTTTGAATTTTGTTCAGTATTTTTGTTGTAGGATGTATTTTTGAGTAAATTTAGATGAAAATAACGACAAATTTTTGGATTGTGAAAAAAATTTGAGTTGGAAATGTCAAATTCTAATAAATTTATTTGAAACCAACTTCGATGATTCTCGACTATGTTGAGTTTTTTTGATAGAGAAGCTTAATTTGAGTAATTTCAGTTGAAATTAACGTCGATTTTTTGGATTTTGTCACGATTTTTGTTAAATTTTAATAAATTTATTTGAAATCAACTTGGATAATTTTGGAATTTGTTGAGTATTTTTGTTGTAGGATCTATATTTGAGTAAATTTAGATGAAAATAACTTCAATTTTTAGGATTGTGAAAATAATTTTAGTTGGAAGTGTCAAATTTTAATAAATTTATTTGAAATCAACTTGATTTATTTTGGATTTTGTTCAGTATTTTTGTTGTAGGAAGTATTTTTGAGTAAATTTAGATGAAAATAACGACAATTTTTTGGATTGTGAAAAAAAATTTAGTTGAAGTGTCAAATTTTAATAAATTTATTTGAAATCAACTTCGATTGTTTTGGATTTTGTTGAGTATTTTTGTTGTAGGGTCTATATTTGAGTAAATTTAGATGAAAATAACGACAATTTTTTGGATTGTGAAAAAAAAATTTAGTTGGAAGTGTCAAATTTTAATAAATTTATTTGAAATCAACTTGAATTATTTTGGATTTTGTTGAGTATTTTTGTTGTAGAATCTATATTTGAGTAAATTTAGATGAAAATAACTTCAATTTTTTGGGTTGTGAAAAAAATTTTAGTTGGAAGTGCAAATTTTAATAAATTTATTTGAAATCAACTTGAATTATTTTGGATTTTGTTGAGTATTTTTGTTGTAGGATCTATATTTGAGTAAATTTTAATGAAAATAACTTCAATTTTGTGGATTGTGAAAAATGTGTTAGTTGGAAGTGTCAAATTTTAATAAATTTATTTGAAATCAACTTCGATTTTTTTTTGATTTTGTCGAGTATTTTTGGTGTAGGATGTATATTTGAGTAAATTTAGATGAAAATAACTTCAATTTTTTGGATTGTGAAAAAAAGTTTAGTTGGAAGTGTCAAATTTTAATAAATTTATTTGCAATCAACTTCGATTTTATTGGATTTTGTCGAGTATTTTTGGTGTAGGATGTATATTTGAGTAAATTTAGATGAAAATAACGACAATTTTTTGGATTGTGAAAAAAAATTTTAGTCGGAAGTGTCAAATTTTAATAAATTTATTTGAAATCAACTTGAATTATTTTGGATTTTGTTGAGTATTTTTGTTGTAGGATCTTTATTTGAGTAAATTTAGATGAAAATAACTACAATTTTTTGGATTGTCAAAAAAATTTCAGTTTGAAGTGTCAAATTTTAATAAATTTATTTGAAATCAACTTCGATTATTTTTTATTTTGTTGAGCATTTTTGTTCTAGGATCTATATTTGAGTAAATTTAGATGAAAATAACTTCAATATTTTGGATTGTGAAAAAAATTTTAGTTGGATGTGTCAAATTATAATAAATTTATTTGAAACCAACTTCGATTTTTTTGGACGATGTTAAGTTTTTTGGATAGGGAAGCTTAATTTGAGTAATAGCAGTAGAAATTAACATCGATTTTTTTTTATTTTGACAAGATTTTTGTCAAATTTTAATAATTTTTTTTTTAATCAACTTCGATTATTTTGCATTTTGTTGAGTATTTTTGTTGTAGGATCTATATTTGAGTAAATTTAGATAAAAATAACTTCAATTTTTTGAATTGTGAAAAAATTTTAGTTGGAAGTGTCAAATTTTAATAAATTTATTTGAAATCAACTTCGATTATTTTTTATTTTGTCGAGCATTTTTGTTATAGGATCTATACTTGAGTAAATTTAGATGAAAATAACTTTAATTTTTTGGATTGTGAAAAAAATTTTAATTGGAAGTGTCAAATTTTAATAAATTTATTTGAAACCAACTTCGAATATTTTTCATTTTGTTGAGCGTTTTTGTTGTAGGATCTATACTTGAGTAAATTTAGATGAAAATAACTTCAATTTTTTGGATTGTGAAAAAAATTTAAGTTGGATGTGTCAAATTTTAATAAATTTATTTGAAATCAACTTCGAATATTTTTTATTTTGTTGAGCATTTTTGTTGTAGGATCTATATTTGAGTAAATTTAGATGAAAATAACTTCAATTTTTTGGATTGTGAAAAAAATTTTAGTTGGAAGTGTCAAATTTTAATAAATTTATTGGAAACCAACTTCAATTTTTTGGGATTTTGTTTCGTATTTTTGTTGTAGGGTCTATATTAGAGTAAATTTTGATGAAGATAACTTCAATTTTTTGAATTGTGAAAAAATTTTAGTTGAAAGTGTCAAATTTTAATAAATTTATTTGAAATCAACTTCGATTATTTTTTATTTTGTTGAGCATATTTGTTATAGGATCTATACTTGAGTAAATTTAGATGAAAATAACAATAATTTTTTGGATTGTGAAAAAAATTTTAATTGGAAGTGTCAAATTTTAATAAATTTATTTGAAATCAACTTCAATTATTTTGGATTTTGTTGAGTATTGTGGTTGTAGGATCTATATTTGAGTAAATTTAGATGAAAATAACTTCAATTTTTTGGATTGTGAAAAAAAATTTAGTTGGAAGTGTCAAATTTTAATAAGTTTATTTGAAATCAACTTCGATTATTTTGAATTTTGTTCAGTATTTTTGTTGTAGGATGTATTTTTGAGTAAATTTAGATGAAAATAACTACAATTTTTTGGATTGTGAAAAAAATTTGAGTTGGAAATGTCAAATTCTAATAAATTTATTTGAAACCAACTTCGATGATTCTCGACTATGTTGAGTTTTTTTGATAGAGAAGCTTAATTTGAGTAATTTCAGTTGAAATTAACGTCGATTTTTTTGATTTTGTCACGATTTTTGTTAAATTTTAATAAATTTATTTGAAATCAACTTGGATAATTTTGGAATTTGTTGAGTATTTTTGTTGTAGGATCTATAGTTGAGTAAATTTAGATGAAAATAACTTCAATTTTTAGGATTGTGAAAATAATTTTAGTTGGAAGTGTCAAATTTTAATAAATTTATTTGAAATCAACTTGAATTATTTTGGATTTTGTTCAGTATTTTTTTGTAGGAAGTATTTTTGAGTAAATTTAGATGAAAATAACGACAATTTTTTGGATTGTGAAAAAAAATTTAGTTGGAAGTGTCAAATTTTAATAAATTTATTTGAAATCAACTTCGATTGTTTTGGATTTTGTTGTAGGGTCTATATTTGAGTAAATTTAGATGAAAATAACGACAATTTTTTGCATTGTGAAAAAAAATTTTAGTCGGAAGTGTCAAATTTTAATAAATTTATTTGAAATCAACTTGAATTATTTTGGATTTTGTTGAGTATTGTTGTTGTAGGATCTATATTTGAGTAAATTTAGATGAAAATAACTTCAATTTTTTGGACTGTGAAAAAAATTTTAGTTGCAAGTGTAAAAGTTTAATAAATTTATTTGAAACCAACTTCGATTATTTTGGATTTTGTTGAGTATTTTTGTTGTAGGATCTATATTTGAGTAAATTTAGATGAAAATAACTTTAATTTTTTGGATTGTGAATAAATTTTTAGTTGGAAGTGTCAAATTTTAATAAATTTATTTGAAATCAACTTCGATTTTTTTTTATTTTGTTGAGTATTTTTGGTGTAGGATGTATATTTGAGTAAATTTAGATGAAAATAACTTCAATTTTTTGGATTGTGAAAAAAAATTAGTTGGAAGTGTCAAATTGTAATAAATTTAATTGAAATCAACTTGAATTATTTTGGATTTTGTTGAGTATTTTTGTTGGAGGATCTATATTTGAGTAAATTTAGATGAAAATAACTTCAATTTTTTGGATTGTGAAAAAAAATTTAGTTGGAAGTGTCAAATTTTAATAAGTTTATTTGAAATCAACTTCGATTATTTTGAATTTTGTTCAGTATTTTTGTTGTAGGATGTATTTTTGAGTAAATTTAGATGAAAATAACGACAAATTTTTGGATTGTGAAAAAAATTTGAGTTGGAAATGTCAAATTCTAATAAATTTATTTGAAACCAACTTCGATGATTCTCGACTATGTTGAGTTTTTTTGATAGAGAAGCTTAATTTGAGTAATTTCAGTTGAAATTAACGTCGATTTTTTGGATTTTGTCACGATTTTTGTTAAATTTTAATAAATTTATTTGAAATCAACTTGGATAATTTTGGAATTTGTTGAGTATTTTTGTTGTAGGATCTATATTTGAGTAAATTTAGATGAAAATAACTTCAATTTTTAGGATTGTGAAAATAATTTTAGTTGGAAGTGTCAAATTTTAATAAATTTATTTGAAATCAACTTGAATTATTTTGGATTTTGTTCAGTATTTTTGTTGTAGGAAGTATTTTTGAGTAAATTTAGATGAAAATAACGACAATTTTTTGGATTGTGAAAAAAAATTTAGTTGAAGTGTCAAATTTTAATAAATTTATTTGAAATCAACTTCGATTGTTTTGGATTTTGTTGAGTATTTTTGTTGTAGGGTCTATATTTGAGTAAATTTAGATGAAAATAACGACAATTTTTTGGATTGTGAAAAAAAAATTTAGTTGGAAGTGTCAAATTTTAATAAATTTATTTGAAATCAACTTGAATTATTTTGGATTTTGTTGAGTATTTTTGTTGTAGAATCTATATTTGAGTAAATTTAGATGAAAATAACTTCAATTTTTTGGGTTGTGAAAAAAATTTTAGTTGGAAGTGCAAATTTTAATAAATTTATTTGAAATCAACTTGAATTATTTTGGATTTTGTTGAGTATTTTTGTTGTAGGATCTATATTTGAGTAAATTTTAATGAAAATAACTTCAATTTTGTGGATTGTGAAAAATGTGTTAGTTGGAAGTGTCAAATTTTAATAAATTTATTTGAAATCAACTTCGATTTTTTTTTGATTTTGTCGAGTATTTTTGGTGTAGGATGTATATTTGAGTAAATTTAGATGAAAATAACTTCAATTTTTTGGATTGTGAAAAAAAGTTTAGTTGGAAGTGTCAAATTTTAATAAATTTATTTGCAATCAACTTCGATTTTATTGGATTTTGTCGAGTATTTTTGGTGTAGGATGTATATTTGAGTAAATTTAGATGAAAATAACGACAATTTTTTGGATTGTGAAAAAAAATTTTAGTCGGAAGTGTCAAATTTTAATAAATTTATTTGAAATCAACTTGAATTATTTTGGATTTTGTTGAGTATTTTTGTTGTAGGATCTTTATTTGAGTAAATTTAGATGAAAATAACTACAATTTTTTGGATTGTCAAAAAAATTTCAGTTTGAAGTGTCAAATTTTAATAAATTTATTTGAAATCAACTTCGATTATTTTTTATTTTGTTGAGCATTTTTGTTCTAGGATCTATATTTGAGTAAATTTAGATGAAAATAACTTCAATATTTTGGATTGTGAAAAAAATTTTAGTTGGATGTGTCAAATTATAATAAATTTATTTGAAACCAACTTCGATTTTTTTGGACGATGTTAAGTTTTTTGGATAGGGAAGCTTAATTTGAGTAATAGCAGTAGAAATTAACATCGATTTTTTTTTATTTTGACAAGATTTTTGTCAAATTTTAATAATTTTTTTTTTAATCAACTTCGATTATTTTGCATTTTGTTGAGTATTTTTGTTGTAGGATCTATATTTGAGTAAATTTAGATAAAAATAACTTCAATTTTTTGAATTGTGAAAAAATTTTAGTTGGAAGTGTCAAATTTTAATAAATTTATTTGAAATCAACTTCGATTATTTTTTATTTTGTCGAGCATTTTTGTTATAGGATCTATACTTGAGTAAATTTAGATGAAAATAACTTTAATTTTTTGGATTGTGAAAAAAATTTTAATTGGAAGTGTCAAATTTTAATAAATTTATTTGAAACCAACTTCGAATATTTTTCATTTTGTTGAGCGTTTTTGTTGTAGGATCTATACTTGAGTAAATTTAGATGAAAATAACTTCAATTTTTTGGATTGTGAAAAAAATTTAAGTTGGATGTGTCAAATTTTAATAAATTTATTTGAAATCAACTTCGAATATTTTTTATTTTGTTGAGCATTTTTGTTGTAGGATCTATATTTGAGTAAATTTAGATGAAAATAACTTCAATTTTTTGGATTGTGAAAAAAATTTTAGTTGGAAGTGTCAAATTTTAATAAATTTATTGGAAACCAACTTCAATTTTTTGGGATTTTGTTTCGTATTTTTGTTGTAGGGTCTATATTAGAGTAAATTTTGATGAAGATAACTTCAATTTTTTGAATTGTGAAAAAATTTTAGTTGAAAGTGTCAAATTTTAATAAATTTATTTGAAATCAACTTCGATTATTTTTTATTTTGTTGAGCATATTTGTTATAGGATCTATACTTGAGTAAATTTAGATGAAAATAACAATAATTTTTTGGATTGTGAAAAAAATTTTAATTGGAAGTGTCAAATTTTAATAAATTTATTTGAAATCAACTTCAATTATTTTGGATTTTGTTGAGTATTGTGGTTGTAGGATCTATATTTGAGTAAATTTAGATGAAAATAACTTCAATTTTTTGGATTGTGAAAAAAAATTTAGTTGGAAGTGTCAAATTTTAATAAGTTTATTTGAAATCAACTTCGATTATTTTGAATTTTGTTCAGTATTTTTGTTGTAGGATGTATTTTTGAGTAAATTTAGATGAAAATAACTACAATTTTTTGGATTGTGAAAAAAATTTGAGTTGGAAATGTCAAATTCTAATAAATTTATTTGAAACCAACTTCGATGATTCTCGACTATGTTGAGTTTTTTTGATAGAGAAGCTTAATTTGAGTAATTTCAGTTGAAATTAACGTCGATTTTTTTGATTTTGTCACGATTTTTGTTAAATTTTAATAAATTTATTTGAAATCAACTTGGATAATTTTGGAATTTGTTGAGTATTTTTGTTGTAGGATCTATAGTTGAGTAAATTTAGATGAAAATAACTTCAATTTTTAGGATTGTGAAAATAATTTTAGTTGGAAGTGTCAAATTTTAATAAATTTATTTGAAATCAACTTGAATTATTTTGGATTTTGTTCAGTATTTTTTTGTAGGAAGTATTTTTGAGTAAATTTAGATGAAAATAACGACAATTTTTTGGATTGTGAAAAAAAATTTAGTTGGAAGTGTCAAATTTTAATAAATTTATTTGAAATCAACTTCGATTGTTTTGGATTTTGTTGTAGGGTCTATATTTGAGTAAATTTAGATGAAAATAACGACAATTTTTTAGATTGTGAAAAAAAAATTTAGTTGGAAGTGTCAAATTTTAATAAATTTATTTGAAATCAACTTCGATTATTTTTTATTTTGTTCAGTATTTTTGTTGTAGGATGTATTTTTGAGTAAATTTAGATGAAAATAACGACAAATTTTTGGATTGTGAAAAAAATTTGAGTTGGAAATGTCAAATTCTAATAAATTTATTGGAAACCAACTTCAATTTTTTGGGATTTTGTTTCGTATTTTTGTTGTAGGGTCTATATTAGAGTAAATTTTGATGAAGATAACTTCAATTTTTTGAATTGTGAAAAAATTTTAGTTGAAAGTGTCAAATTTTAATAAATTTATTTGAAATCAACTTCGATTATTTTTTATTTTGTTGAGCATATTTGTTATAGGATCTATACTTGAGTAAATTTAGATGAAAATAACAATAATTTTTTGGATTGTGAAAAAAATTTTAATTGGAAGTGTCAAATTTTAATAAATTTATTTGAAATCAACTTGAATTATTTTGGATTTTGTTGAGTATTTTTGTTGTAGAATCTATATTTGAGTAAATTTAGATGAAAATAACTTCAATTTTTTGGATTGTGAAAAAAATTTTAGTTGGACGTGCAAATTTTAATAAATTTATATGAAATCAACTTGAATTATTTTGGATTTTGTTGAGTATTTTTGTTGTAGGATATATATTTGAGTAAATTTTAATGAAAATAACTTCAATTTTGTGGATTGTGAAAAAAATGTTAGTTGGAAGTGTCAAATTTTAATAAATTTATTTGAAATCAACTTCGATTTTTTTTGGATTTTGTCGAATATTTTTGGTGTAGGATGTATATTTGAGTAAATTTAGATGAAAATAACTTCAATTTTTTGGATTGTGAAAAAAAGTTTAGTTGGAAGTGTCAAATTTTAATAAATTTATTTGCAATCAACTTCGATTTTATTGGATTTTGTCGAGTATTTTTGGTGTAGGATGTATATTTGAGTAAATTTAGATGAAAATAACGACAATTTTTTGGATTGTGAAAAAAAATTTTAGTCGGAAGTGTCAAATTTTAATAAATTTATTTGAAATCAACTTGAATTATTTTGGATTTTGTTGAGTATTGTTGTTGTAGGATCTATATTTGAGTAAATTTAGATGAAAATAACTTCAATTTTTTGGATTGTCAAAAAAATTTCAGTTTGAAGTGTCAAATTTTAATAAATTTATTTGAAATCAACTTCGATTATTTTTTATTTTGTTGAGCATTTTTGTTCTAGGATCTATATTTGAGTAAATTTAGATGAAAATAACTTCAATTTTTTGGATTGTGAAAAAAATTTTAGTTGGATGTGTCAAATTATAATAAATTTATTTGAAACCAACTTCGATTTTTTTGGACGATGTTAAGTTTTTTGGGTAGGGAAGCTTAATTTAGGTAATATCAGTAGAAATTAACATCGATTTTTTTTTATTTTGACAAGATTTTTGTCAAATTTTAATAATTTTTTTTTTAATCAACTTCGATTATTTTGCATTTTGTTGAGTATTTTTGTTGTAGGATCTATATTTGAGTAAATTTAGATAAAAATAACTTCAATTTTTTGAATTGTGAAAAAATTTTAGTTGGAAGTGTCAAATTTTAATAAATTTATTTGAAATCAACTTCGATTATTTTTTATTTTGTTGAGCATTTTTGTTATAGGATCTATACTTGAGTAAATTTAGATGAAAATAACTTTAATTTTTTGGATTGTGAAAAAAATTTTAATTGGAAGTGTCAAATTTTAATAAATTTATTTGAAATCAACTTGAATTATTTTGGATTTTGTTGAGTATTTTTGTTGTAGAATCTATATTTGAGTAAATTTAGATGAAAATAACTTCAATTTTTTGGATTGTGAAAAAAATTTTAGTTGGACGTGCAAATTTTAATAAATTTATATGAAATCAACTTGAATTATTTTGGATTTTGTTGAGTATTTTTGTTGTAGGATATATATTTGAGTAAATTTTAATGAAAATAACTTCAATTTTGTGGATTGTGAAAAAAATGTTAGTTGGAAGTGTCAAATTTTAATAAATTTATTTGAAATCAACTTCGATTTTTTTTGGATTTTGTCGAATATTTTTGGTGTAGGATGTATATTTGAGTAAATTTAGATGAAAATAACTTCAATTTTTTGGATTGTGAAAAAAAGTTTAGTTGGAAGTGTCAAATTTTAATAAATTTATTTGCAATCAACTTCGATTTTATTGGATTTTGTCGAGTATTTTTGGTGTAGGATGTATATTTGAGTAAATTTAGATGAAAATAACGACAATTTTTTGGATTGTGAAAAAAAATTTTAGTCGGAAGTGTCAAATTTTAATAAATTTATTTGAAATCAACTTGAATTATTTTGGATTTTGTTGAGTATTGTTGTTGTAGGGTCTATATTTGAGTAAATTTAGATGAAAATAACTTCAATTTTTTGGATTGTCAAAAAAATTTCAGTTTGAAGTGTCAAATTTTAATAAATTTATTTGAAATCAACTTCGATTATTTTTTATTTTGTTGAGCATTTTTGTTCTAGGATCTATATTTGAGTAAATTTAGATGAAAATAACTTCAATTTTTTGGATTGTGAAAAAAATTTTAGTTGGATGTGTCAAATTATAATAAATTTATTTGAAACCAACTTCGATTTTTTTGGACGATGTTAAGTTTTTTGGGTATGGAAGCTTAATTTAGGTAATATCAGTAGAAATTAACATCGATTTTTTTTTATTTTGACAAGATTTTTGTCAAATTTTAATAATTTTTTTTTTAATCAACTTCGATTATTTTGCATTTTGTTGAGTATTTTTGTTGTAGGATCTATATTTGAGTAAATTTAGATAAAAATAACTTCAATTTTTTGAATTGTGAAAAAATTTTAGTTGGAAGTGTCAAATTTTAATAAATTTATTTGAAATCAACTTCGATTATTTTTTATTTTGTTGAGCATTTTTGTTATAGGATCTATACTTGAGTAAATTTAGATGAAAATAACTTTAATTTTTTGGATTGTGAAAAAAATTTTAATTGGAAGTGTCAAATTTTAATAAATTTATTTGAAACCAACTTCGAATATTTTTCATTTTGTTGAGCGTTTTTGTTGTAGGATCTATACTTGAGTAAATTTAGATGAAAATAACTTCAATTTTTTGGATTGTGAAAAAAATTTAAGTTGGATGTGTCAAATTTTAATAAATTTATTTGAAATCAACTTCGAATATTTTTTATTTTGTTGAGCATTTTTGTTGTAGGATCTATATTTGAGTAAATTTAGATGAAAATAACTTCAATTTTTTGGATTGTGAAAAAAATTTTAGTTGGAAGTGTCAAATTTTAATAAATTTATTGGAAACCAACTTCAATTTTTGGGGATTTTGTTTCGTATTTTTGTTGTAGGGTCTATATTAGAGTAAATTTTGATGAAGATAACTTCAATTTTTTGAATTGTGAAAAAATTTTAGTTGAAAGTGTCAAATTTTAATAAATTTATTTGAAATCAACTTCGATTATTTTTTATTTTGTTGAGCATATTTGTTATAGGATCTATACTTGAGTAAATTTAGATGAAAATAACAATAATTTTTTGGATTGTGAAAAAAATTTTAATTGGAAGTGTCAAATTTTAATAAATTTATTTGAAATCAACTTGAATTATTTTGGATTTTGTTGAGTATTGTGGTTGTAGGATCTATATTTGAGTAAATTTAGATGAAAATAACTTCAATTTTGTGGATTGTGAAAAAAATTTTAGTTGGAAGTGTCAAATTTTAATAAATTTATTTGAAATCAACTTCGATTTTATTGGATTTTGTCGAGTATTTTTGGTGTAGGATGTATATTTGAGTAAATTTAGATGAAAATAACGACAATTTTTTGGATTGTGAAAAAAAATTTTAGTCGGAAGTGTCAAATTTTAATAAATTTATTTGAAATCAACTTGAATTATTTTGGATTTTGTTGAGTATTTTTGTTGTAGGATCTTTATTTGAGTAAATTTAGATGAAAATAACTACAATTTTTTGGATTGTCAAAAAAATTTCAGTTTGAAGTGTCAAATTTTAATAAATTTATTTGAAATCAACTTCGATTATTTTTTATTTTGTTGAGCATTTTTGTTCTAGGATCTATATTTGAGTAAATTTAGATGAAAATAACTTCAATATTTTGGATTGTGAAAAAAATTTTAGTTGGATGTGTCAAATTATAATAAATTTATTTGAAACCAACTTCGATTTTTTTGGACGATGTTAAGTTTTTTGGATAGGGAAGCTTAATTTGAGTAATAGCAGTAGAAATTAACATCGATTTTTTTTTATTTTGACAAGATTTTTGTCAAATTTTAATAATTTTTTTTTTAATCAACTTCGATTATTTTGCATTTTGTTGAGTATTTTTGTTGTAGGATCTATATTTGAGTAAATTTAGATAAAAATAACTTCAATTTTTTGAATTGTGAAAAAATTTTAGTTGGAAGTGTCAAATTTTAATAAATTTATTTGAAATCAACTTCGATTATTTTTTATTTTGTCGAGCATTTTTGTTATAGGATCTATACTTGAGTAAATTTAGATGAAAATAACTTTAATTTTTTGGATTGTGAACAAAATTTTAATTGGAAGTGTCAAATTTTAATAAATTTATTTGAAACCAACTTCGAATATTTTTCATTTTGTTGAGCGTTTTTGTTGTAGGATCTATACTTGAGTAAATTTAGATGAAAATAACTTCAATTTTTTGGATTGTGAAAAAAATTTAAGTTGGATGTGTCAAATTTTAATAAATTTATTTGAAATCAACTTCGAATATTTTTTATTTTGTTGAGCATTTTTGTTGTAGGATCTATATTTGAGTAAATTTAGATGAAAATAACTTCAATTTTTTGGATTGTGAAAAAAATTTTAGTTGGAAGTGTCAAATTTTAATAAATTTATTGGAAACCAACTTCAATTTTTTGGGATTTTGTTTCGTATTTTTGTTGTAGGGTCTATATTAGAGTAAATTTTGATGAAGATAACTTCAATTTTTTGAATTGTGAAAAAATTTTAGTTGAAAGTGTCAAATTTTAATAAATTTATTTGAAATCAACTTCGATTATTTTTTATTTTGTTGAGCATATTTGTTATAGGATCTATACTTGAGTAAATTTAGATGAAAATAACAATAATTTTTTGGATTGTGAAAAAAATTTTAATTGGAAGTGTCAAATTTTAATAAATTTATTTGAAATCAACTTGAATTATTTTGGATTTTGTTGAGTATTGTGGTTGTAGGATCTATATTTGAGTAAATTTAGATGAAAATAACTTCAATTTTTTGGATTGTGAAAAAAAATTTAGTTGGAAGTGTCAAATTTTAATAAGTTTATTTGAAATCAACTTCGATTATTTTGAATTTTGTTCAGTATTTTTGTTGTAGGATGTATTTTTGAGTAAATTTAGATGAAAATAACTACAATTTTTTGGATTGTGAAAAAAATTTGAGTTGGAAATGTCAAATTCTAATAAATTTATTTGAAACCAACTTCGATGATTCTCGACTATGTTGAGTTTTTTTGATAGAGAAGCTTAATTTGAGTAATTTCAGTTGAAATTAACGTCGATTTTTTTGATTTTGTCACGATTTTTGTTAAATTTTAATAAATTTATTTGAAATCAACTTGGATAATTTTGGAATTTGTTGAGTATTTTTGTTGTAGGATCTATAGTTGAGTAAATTTAGATGAAAATAACTTCAATTTTTAGGATTGTGAAAATAATTTTAGTTGGAAGTGTCAAATTTTAATAAATTTATTTGAAATCAACTTGAATTATTTTGGATTTTGTTCAGTATTTTTTTGTAGGAAGTATTTTTGAGTAAATTTAGATGAAAATAACGACAATTTTTTGGATTGTGAAAAAAAATTTAGTTGGAAGTGTCAAATTTTAATAAATTTATTTGAAATCAACTTCGATTGTTTTGGATTTTGTTGTAGGGTCTATATTTGAGTAAATTTAGATGAAAATAACGACAATTTTTTAGATTGTGAAAAAAAAATTTAGTTGGAAGTGTCAAATTTTAATAAATTTATTTGAAATCAACTTCGATTATTTTTTATTTTGTTCAGTATTTTTGTTGTAGGATGTATTTTTGAGTAAATTTAGATGAAAATAACGACAAATTTTTGGATTGTGAAAAAAATTTGAGTTGGAAATGTCAAATTCTAATAAATTTATTGGAAACCAACTTCAATTTTTTGGGATTTTGTTTCGTATTTTTGTTGTAGGGTCTATATTAGAGTAAATTTTGATGAAGATAACTTCAATTTTTTGAATTGTGAAAAAATTTTAGTTGAAAGTGTCAAATTTTAATAAATTTATTTGAAATCAACTTCGATTATTTTTTATTTTGTTGAGCATATTTGTTATAGGATCTATACTTGAGTAAATTTAGATGAAAATAACAATAATTTTTTGGATTGTGAAAAAAATTTTAATTGGAAGTGTCAAATTTTAATAAATTTATTTGAAATCAACTTGAATTATTTTGGATTTTGTTGAGTATTTTTGTTGTAGAATCTATATTTGAGTAAATTTAGATGAAAATAACTTCAATTTTTTGGATTGTGAAAAAAATTTTAGTTGGAAGTGCAAATTTTAATAAATTTATATGAAATCAACTTGAATTATTTTGGATTTTGTTGAGTATTTTTGTTGTAGGATATATATTTGAGTAAATTTTAATGAAAATAACTTCAATTTTGTGGATTGTGAAAAAAATGTTAGTTGGAAGTGTCAAATTTTAATAAATTTATTTGAAATCAACTTCGATTTTTTTTGGATTTTGTCGAATATTTTTGGTGTAGGATGTATATTTGAGTAAATTTAGATGAAAATAACTTCAATTTTTTGGATTGTGAAAAAAAGTTTAGTTGGAAGTGTCAAATTTTAATAAATTTATTTGCAATCAACTTCGATTTTATTGGATTTTGTCGAGTATTTTTGGTGTAGGATGTATATTTGAGTAAATTTAGATGAAAATAACGACAATTTTTTGGATTGTGAAAAAAAATTTTAGTCGGAAGTGTCAAATTTTAATAAATTTATTTGAAATCAACTTGAATTATTTTGGATTTTGTTGAGTATTGTTGTTGTAGGATCTATATTTGAGTAAATTTAGATGAAAATAACTTCAATTTTTTGGATTGTCAAAAAAATTTCAGTTTGAAGTGTCAAATTTTAATAAATTTATTTGAAATCAACTTCGATTATTTTTTATTTTGTTGAGCATTTTTGTTCTAGGATCTATATTTGAGTAAATTTAGATGAAAATAACTTCAATTTTTTGGATTGTGAAAAAAATTTTAGTTGGATGTGTCAAATTATAATAAATTTATTTGAAACCAACTTCGATTTTTTTGGACGATGTTAAGTTTTTTGGGTAGGGAAGCTTAATTTAGGTAATATCAGTAGAAATTAACATCGATTTTTTTTTATTTTGACAAGATTTTTGTCAAATTTTAATAATTTTTTTTTTAATCAATTTCGATTATTTTGCATTTTGTTGAGTATTTTTGTTGTAGGATCTATATTTGAGTAAATTTAGATAAAAATAACTTCAATTTTTTGAATTGTGAAAAAATTTTAGTTGGAAGTGTCAAATTTTAATAAATTTATTTGAAATCAACTTCGATTATTTTTTATTTTGTTGAGCATTTTTGTTATAGGATCTATACTTGAGTAAATTTAGATGAAAATAACTTTAATTTTTTGGATTGTGAAAAAAATTTTAATTGGAAGTGTCAAATTTTAATAAATTTATTTGAAACCAACTTCGAATATTTTTCATTTTGTTGAGCGTTTTTGTTGTAGGATCTATACTTGAGTAAATTTAGATGAAAATAACTTCAATTTTTTGGATTGTGAAAAAAATTTAAGTTGGATGTGTCAAATTTTAATAAATTTATTTGAAATCAACTTCGAATATTTTTTATTTTGTTGAGCATTTTTGTTGTAGGATCTATATTTGAGTAAATTTAGATGAAAATAACTTCAATTTTTTGGATTGTGAAAAAAATTTTAGTTGGAAGTGTCAAATTTTAATAAATTTATTGGAAACCAACTTCAATTTTTGGGGATTTTGTTTCGTATTTTTGTTGTAGGGTCTATATTAGAGTAAATTTTGATGAAGATAACTTCAATTTTTTGAATTGTGAAAAAATTTTAGTTGAAAGTGTCAAATTTTAATAAATTTATTTGAAATCAACTTCGATTATTTTTTATTTTGTTGAGCATATTTGTTATAGGATCTATACTTGAGTAAATTTAGATGAAAATAACAATAATTTTTTGGATTGTGAAAAAAATTTTAATTGGAAGTGTCAAATTTTAATAAATTTATTTGAAATCAACTTGAATTATTTTGGATTTTGTTGAGTATTGTGGTTGTAGGATCTATATTTGAGTAAATTTAGATGAAAATAACTTCAATTTTGTGGATTGTGAAAAAAATTTTAGTTGGAAGTGTCAAATTTTAATAAATTTATTTGAAATCAACTTCGATTTTTTTTTTATTTTGTCGAGTATTTTTGGTGTAGGATGTATATTTGAGTAAATTTAGATGAAAATAACTTCAATTTTTTGGATTGTGAAAAAAAGTTTAGTTGGAAGTGTCAAATTTTAATAAATTTATTTGAAATCAACTTCGATTTTATTGGATTTTGTCGAGTATTTTTGGTGTAGGATGTATATTTGAGTAAATTTAGATGAAAATAACTTCAATTTTGTGGATTGTGAAAAAAATGTTAGTTGGAAGTGTCAAATTTTAATAAATTTATTTGAAATCAACTTCGATTTTTTTTGGATTTTGTCGAATATTTTTGGTGTAGGATGTATATTTGAGTAAATTTAGATGAAAATAACTTCAATTTTTTGGATTGTGAAAAAAAGTTTAGTTGGAAGTGTCAAATTTTAATAAATTTATTTGCAATCAACTTCGATTTTATTGGATTTTGTCGAGTATTTTTGGTGTAGGATGTATATTTGAGTAAATTTAGATGAAAATAACGACAATTTTTTGGATTGTGAAAAAAAATTTTAGTCGGAAGTGTCAAATTTTAATAAATTTATTTGAAATCAACTTGAATTATTTTGGATTTTGTTGAGTATTGTTGTTGTAGGATCTATATTTGAGTAAATTTAGATGAAAATAACTTCAATTTTTTGGATTGTCAAAAAAATTTCAGTTTGAAGTGTCAAATTTTAATAAATTTATTTGAAATCAACTTCGATTATTTTTTATTTTGTTGAGCATTTTTGTTCTAGGATCTATATTTGAGTAAATTTAGATGAAAATAACTTCAATTTTTTGGATTGTGAAAAAAATTTTAGTTGGATGTGTCAAATTATAATAAATTTATTTGAAACCAACTTCGATTTTTTTGGACGATGTTAAGTTTTTTGGGTAGGGAAGCTTAATTTAGGTAATATCAGTAGAAATTAACATCGATTTTTTTTTATTTTGACAAGATTTTTGTCAAATTTTAATAATTTTTTTTTTAATCAACTTCGATTATTTTGCATTTTGTTGAGTATTTTTGTTGTAGGATCTATATTTGAGTAAATTTAGATAAAAATAACTTCAATTTTTTGAATTGTGAAAAAATTTTAGTTGGAAGTGTCAAATTTTAATAAATTTATTTGAAATCAACTTCGATTATTTTTTATTTTGTTGAGCATTTTTGTTATAGGATCTATACTTGAGTAAATTTAGATGAAAATAACTTTAATTTTTTGGATTGTGAAAAAAATTTTAATTGGAAGTGTCAAATTTTAATAAATTTATTTGAAACCAACTTCGAATATTTTTCATTTTGTTGAGCGTTTTTGTTGTAGGATCTATACTTGAGTAAATTTAGATGAAAATAACTTCAATTTTTTGGATTGTGAAAAAAATTTAAGTTGGATGTGTCAAATTTTAATAAATTTATTTGAAATCAACTTCGAATATTTTTTATTTTGTTGAGCATTTTTGTTGTAGGATCTATATTTGAGTAAATTTAGATGAAAATAACTTCAATTTTTTGGATTGTGAAAAAAATTTTAGTTGGAAGTGTCAAATTTTAATAAATTTATTGGAAACCAACTTCAATTTTTGGGGATTTTGTTTCGTATTTTTGTTGTAGGGTCTATATTAGAGTAAATTTTGATGAAGATAACTTCAATTTTTTGAATTGTGAAAAAATTTTAGTTGAAAGTGTCAAATTTTAATAAATTTATTTGAAATCAACTTCGATTATTTTTTATTTTGTTGAGCATATTTGTTATAGGATCTATACTTGAGTAAATTTAGATGAAAATAACAATAATTTTTTGGATTGTGAAAAAAATTTTAATTGGAAGTGTCAAATTTTAATAAATTTATTTGAAATCAACTTGAATTATTTTGGATTTTGTTGAGTATTGTGGTTGTAGGATCTATATTTGAGTAAATTTAGATGAAAATAACTTCAATTTTGTGGATTGTGAAAAAAATTTTAGTTGGAAGTGTCAAATTTTAATAAATTTATTTGAAATCAACTTCGATTTTTTTTTTATTTTGTCGAGTATTTTTGGTGTAGGATGTATATTTGAGTAAATTTAGATGAAAATAACTTCAATTTTTTGGATTGTGAAAAAAAGTTTAGTTGGAAGTGTCAAATTTTAATAAATTTATTTGAAATCAACTTCGATTTTATTGGATTTTGTCGAGTATTTTTGGTGTAGGATGTATATTTGAGTAAATTTAGATGAAAATAACTTCAATTTTTTGGATTGTGAAAAAAAATTAGTTGGAAGTGTCAAATTGTAATAAATTTAATTGAAATCAACTTGAATTATTTTGGATTTTGTTGAGTATTTTTGTTGTAGGATCTATATTTGAGTAAATTTAGATGAAAATAACTTCAATTTTTTGGACTGTGAAAAAAATTTTAGTTGCAAGTGTAAAAGTTTAATAAATTTATTTGAAACCAACTTCGATTATTTTGGATTTTGTTGAGTATTTTTGTTGTAGGATCTATATTTGAGTAAATTTAGATGAAAATAACTTTAATTTTTTGGATTGTGAATAAATTTTTAGTTGGAAGTGTCAAATTTTAATAAATTTATTTGAAATCAACTTCGATTTTTTTTTATTTTGTTGAGTATTTTTGTTGTAGGGTCTATATTTGAGTAAATTTAGATGAAAATAACTTCAATTTTTTGGATTGTGAAAAAAATTTTAGTTGGAAGTGCAAATTTTAATAAATTTATTTGAAATCAACTTCGATTATTTTGAATTTTGTTCAGTATTTTTGTTGTAGGATGTATTTTTGAGTAAATTTAGATGAAAATAACGACAAATTTTTGGATTGTGAAAAAAATTTGAGTTGGAAATGTCAAATTCTAATAAATTTATTTGAAACCAACTTCGATGATTCTCGACTATGTTGAGTTTTTTTGATAGAGAAGCTTAATTTGAGTAATTTCAGTTGAAATTAACGTCGATATTTTGGATTTTGTCACGATTTTTGTTAAATTTTAATAAATTTATTTGAAATCAACTTGGATAATTTTGGAATTTGTTGAGTATTTTTGTTGTAGGATCTATATTTGAGTAAATTTAGATGAAAATAACTTCAATTTTTAGGATTGTGAAAATAATTTTAGTTGGAAGTGTCAAATTTTAATAAATTTATTTGAAATCAACTTGAATTATTTTGGATTTTGTTGAGTATTTTTGTTGTAGAATCTATATTTGAGTAAATTTAGATGAAAATAACTTCAATTTTTTGGATTGTGAAAAAAAATTTAGTTGGAAGTGCAAATTTTAATAAATTTATTTGAAATCAACTTGAATTATTTTGGATTTTGTTGAGTATTTTTGTTGTAGGATCTATATTTGAGTAAATTTTAATGAAAATAACTTCAATTTTGTGGATTGTGAAAAAAATGTTAGTTGGAAGTGTCAAATTTTAATAAATTTATTTGAAATCAACTTCGATTTTTTTTGGATTTTGTCGAGTATTTTTGGTGTAGGATGTATATTTGAGTAAATTTAGATGAAAATAACTTCTGTTTTGTGGATTGTGAAAAAAATGTTAGTTGGAAGTGTCAAATTTTAATAAATTTATTTGAAATCAACTTCGATTTTTTTTTGATTTTGTCGAGTATTTTTGGTGTAGGATGTATATTTGAGTAAATTTAGATGAAAATAACTTCAATTTTTTGGATTGTGAAAAAAAGTTTAGTTGGAAGTGTCAAATTTTAATAAATTTATTTGCAATCAACTTCGATTTTATTGGATTTTGTCGAGTATTTTTGGTGTAGGATGTATATTTGAGTAAATTTAGATGAAAATAACGACAATTTTTTGGATTGTGAAAAAAAATTTTAGTCGGAAGTGTCAAATTTTAATAAATTTATTTGAAATCAACTTGAATTATTTTGGATTTTGTTGAGTATTGTTGTTGTAGGATCTATATTTGAGTAAATTTAGATGAAAATAACTTCAATTTTTTGGACTGTGAAAAAAATTTTAGTTGCAAGTGTAAAAGTTTAATAAATTTATTTGAAACCAACTTCGATTATTTTGGATTTTGTTGAGTATTTTTGTTGTAGGATCTATATTTGAGTAAATTTAGATGAAAATAACTTTAATTTTTTGGATTGTGAATAAATTTTTAGTTGGAAGTGTCAAATTTTAATAAATTTATTTGAAATCAACTTCGATTTTTTTTTATTTTGTTGAGTATTTTTGTTGTAGGGTCTATATTTGAGTAAATTTAGATGAAAATAACTTCAATTTTTTGGATTGTGAAAAAAATTTTAGTTGGAAGTGCAAATTTTAATAAATTTATTTGAAATCAACTTCGATTATTTTGAATTTTGTTCAGTATTTTTGTTGTAGGATGTATTTTTGAGTAAATTTAGATGAAAATAACGACAAATTTTTGGATTGTGAAAAAAATTTGAGTTGGAAATGTCAAATTCTAATAAATTTATTTGAAACCAACTTCGATGATTCTCGACTATGTTGAGTTTTTTTGATAGAGAAGCTTAATTTGAGTAATTTCAGTTGAAATTAACGTCGATATTTTGGATTTTGTCACGATTTTTGTTAAATTTTAATAAATTTATTTGAAATCAACTTGGATAATTTTGGAATTTGTTGAGTATTTTTGTTGTAGGATCTATATTTGAGTAAATTTAGATGAAAATAACTTCAATTTTTAGGATTGTGAAAATAATTTTAGTTGGAAGTGTCAAATTTTAATAAATTTATTTGAAATCAACTTGAATTATTTTGGATTTTGTTGAGTATTTTTGTTGTAGAATCTATATTTGAGTAAATTTAGATGAAAATAACTTCAATTTTTTGGATTGTGAAAAAAAATTTAGTTGGAAGTGCAAATTTTAATAAATTTATTTGAAATCAACTTGAATTATTTTGGATTTTGTTGAGTATTTTTGTTGTAGGATCTATATTTGAGTAAATTTTAATGAAAATAACTTCAATTTTGTGGATTGTGAAAAAAATGTTAGTTGGAAGTGTCAAATTTTAATAAATTTATTTGAAATCAACTTCGATTTTTTTTGGATTTTGTCGAGTATTTTTGGTGTAGGATGTATATTTGAGTAAATTTAGATGAAAATAACTTCTGTTTTGTGGATTGTGAAAAAAATGTTAGTTGGAAGTGTCAAATTTTAATAAATTTATTTGAAATCAACTTCGATTTTTTTTTGATTTTGTCGAGTATTTTTGGTGTAGGATGTATATTTGAGTAAATTTAGATGAAAATAACTTCAATTTTTTGGATTGTGAAAAAAAGTTTAGTTGGAAGTGTCAAATTTTAATAAATTTATTTGCAATCAACTTCGATTTTATTGGATTTTGTCGAGTATTTTTGGTGTAGGATGTATATTTGAGTAAATTTAGATGAAAATAACGACAATTTTTTGGATTGTGAAAAAAAATTTTAGTCGGAAGTGTCAAATTTTAATAAATTTATTTGAAATCAACTTGAATTATTTTGGATTTTGTTGAGTATTGTTGTTGTAGGATCTATATTTGAGTAAATTTAGATGAAAATAACTTCAATTTTTTGGACTGTGAAAAAAATTTTAGTTGCAAGTGTAAAAGTTTAATAAATTTATTTGAAACCAACTTCGATTATTTTGGATTTTGTTGAGTATTTTTGTTGTAGGATCTATATTTGAGTAAATTTAGATGAAAATAACTACAATTTTTTGGATTGTCAAAAAAATTTTAGTTTGAAGTATCAAATTTTAATAAATTTATTTGAAATCAACTTCGATTATTTTTTATTTTGTTGAGCATTTTTGTTCTATTATCTATATTTGAATAAATTTAGATGAAAATAACTTCAATTTTTTGGATTGTGAAAAAAATTTTAGTTGGATGTGTCAAATTATAATAAATTTATTTGAAACCAACTTCGATTTTTTTGGACGATGTTAAGTTTTTTGGATAGGGAAGCTTAATTTGAGTAATATCAGTAGAAATTAACATCGATTTTTTTTTATTTTGACAAGATTTTTGTCAAATTTTAATAATTTTTTTTTTAATCAACTTCGATTATTTTGCATTTTGTTGAGTATTTTTGTTGTAGGATCTATATTTGAGTAAATTTAGATAAAAATAACTTCAATTTTTTGAATTGTGAAAAAATTTTAGTTGGAAGTGTCAAATTTTAATAAATTTATTTGAAATCAACTTCGATTATTTTTTATTTTGTTGAGCATTTTTGTTATAGGATCTATACTTGAGTAAATTTAGATGAAAATAACTTTAATTTTTTGGATTGGGAAAAAAATTTTAATTGGAAGTGTCAAATTTTAATAAATTTATTTGAAACCAACTTCGAATATTTTTCATTTTGTTGAGCATTTTTGTTGTAGGATCTATACTTGAGTAAATTTAGATGAAAATAACTTCAATTTTTTGGATTGTGAAAAAAATTTCAGTTGGAAGTGTCAAATTTTAATAAATTTATTTGAAATCAACTTCGAATATTTTTTATTTTGTTGAGCATTTTTGTTGTAGGATCTATATTTGAGTAAATTTAGATGAAAATAACTTAAATTTTTTGGATTGTGAAAAAAATTTTAGTTGGAAGTGTCAAGTTTTAATAAATTTATTGGAAACCAACTTCAATTTTTTGGGATTTTGTTTCGTATTTTTGTTGTAGGGTCTATATTAGAGTAAATTTTGATGAAGATAACTTCAATTTTTTGAATTGTGAAAAAATTTTAGTTGAAAGTGTCAAATTTTAATAAATTTATTTGAAATCAACTTCGATTATTTTTTATTTTGTTGAGCATATTTGTTATAGGATCTATACTTGAGTAAATTTAGATGAAAATAACAATAATTTTTTGGATTGTGAAAAAAATTTTAATTGGAAGTGTCAAATTTTAATAAATTTATTTGAAATCAACTTGAATTATTTTGGATTTTGTTGAGTATTGTGGTTGTAGGATCTATATTTGAGTAAATTTAGATGAAAATAACTTCAATTTTTTGGATTGTGAAAAAAAATTTTAGTCGGAAGTGTCAAATTTTAATAAATTTATTTGAAATCAACTTGAATTATTTTGGATTTTGTTGAGTATTGTTGTTGTAGGATCTATATTTGAGTAAATTTAGATGAAAATAACTTCAATTTTTTGGACTGTGAAAAAAATTTTAGTTGCAAGTGTAAAAGTTTAATAAATTTATTTGAAACCAACTTCGATTATTTTGGATTTTGTTGAGTATTTTTGTTGTAGGATCTATATTTGAGTAAATTTAGATGAAAATAACTACAATTTTTTGGATTGTCAAAAAAATTTTAGTTTGAAGTATCAAATTTTAATAAATTTATTTGAAATCAACTTCGATTATTTTTTATTTTGTTGAGCATTTTTGTTCTAGGATCTATATTTGAATAAATTTAGATGAAAATAACTTCAATTTTTTGGATTGTGAAAAAAATTTTAGTTGGATGTGTCAAATTATAATAAATTTATTTGAAACCAACTTCGATTTTTTTGGACGATGTTAAGTTTTTTGGATAGGGAAGCTTAATTTGAGTAATATCAGTAGAAATTAACATCGATTTTTTTTTATTTTGACAAGATTTTTGTCAAATTTTAATAATTTTTTTTTTAATCAACTTCGATTATTTTGCATTTTGTTGAGTATTTTTGTTGTAGGATCTATATTTGAGTAAATTTAGATAAAAATAACTTCAATTTTTTGAATTGTGAAAAAATTTTAGTTGGAAGTGTCAAATTTTAATAAATTTATTTGAAATCAACTTCGATTATTTTTTATTTTGTTGAGCATTTTTGTTATAGGATCTATACTTGAGTAAATTTAGATGAAAATAACTTTAATTTTTTGGATTGGGAAAAAAATTTTAATTGGAAGTGTCAAATTTTAATAAATTTATTTGAAACCAACTTCGAATATTTTTCATTTTGTTGAGCATTTTTGTTGTAGGATCTATACTTGAGTAAATTTAGATGAAAATAACTTCAATTTTTTGGATTGTGAAAAAAATTTCAGTTGGAAGTGTCAAATTTTAATAAATTTATTTGAAATCAACTTCGAATATTTTATTATTTTGTTGAGCATTTTTGTTGTAGGATCTATATTTGAGTAAATTTAGATGAAAATAACTTAAATTTTTTGGATTGTGAAAAAAATTTTAGTTGGAAGTGTCAAGTTTTAATAAATTTATTGGAAACCAACTTCAATTTTTTGGGATTTTGTTTCGTATTTTTGTTGTAGGGTCTATATTAGAGTAAATTTTGATGAAGATAACTTCAATTTTTTGAATTGTGAAAAAATTTTAGTTGAAAGTGTCAAATTTTAATAAATTTATTTGAAATCAACTTCGATTATTTTTTATTTTGTTGAGCATATTTGTTATAGGATCTATACTTGAGTAAATTTAGATGAAAATAACAATAATTTTTTGGATTGTGAAAAAAATTTTAATTGGAAGTGTCAAATTTTAATAAATTTATTTGAAATCAACTTGAATTATTTTGGATTTTGTTGAGTATTGTGGTTGTAGGATCTATATTTGAGTAAATTTAGATGAAAATAACTTCAATTTTGTGGATTGTGAAAAAAATTTTAGTTGGAAGTGTCAAATTTTAATAAATTTATTTGAAATCAACTTCGATTTTTTTTTTATTTTGTCGAGTATTTTTGGTGTAGGATGTATATTTGAGTAAATTTAGATGAAAATAACTTCAATTTTTTGGATTGTGAAAAAAAGTTTAGTTGGAATTGTCAAATTATAATAAATTTATTTGAAATCAACTTCGATTTTATTGGATTTTGTCGAGTATTTTTGGTGTAGGATGTATATTTGAGTAAATTTAGATGAAAATAACTTCAATTTTTTGGATTGTGAAAAAAAATTAGTTGGAAGTGTCAAATTGTAATAAATTTAATTGAAATCAACTTGAATTATTTTGGATTTTGTTGAGTATTTTTGTTGGAGGATCTATATTTGAGTAAATTTAGATGAAAATAACTTCAATTTTTTGGATTGTGAAAAAAAATTTAGTTGGAAGTGTCAAATTTTAATAAGTTTATTTGAAATCAACTTCGATTATTTTGAATTTTGTTCAGTATTTTTGTTGTAGGATGTATTTTTGAGTAAATTTAGATGAAAATAACTACAATTTTTTGGATTGTGAAAAAAATTTGAGTTGGAAATGTCAAATTCTAATAAATTTATTTGAAACCAACTTCGATGATTCTCGACTATGTTGAGTTTTTTTGATAGAGAAGCTTAATTTGAGTAATTTCAGTTGAAATTAACGTCGATTTTTTGGATTTTGTCACGATTTTTGTTAAATTTTAATAAATTTATTTGAAATCAACTTGGATAATTTTGGAATTTGTTGAGTATTTTTGTTGTAGGATCTATATTTGAGTAAATTTAGATGAAAATAACTTCAATTTTTAGGATTGTGAAAATAATTTTAGTTGGAAGTGTCAAATTTTAATAAATTTATTTGAAATCAACTTGAATTATTTTGGATTTTGTTCAGTATTTTTGTTGTAGGAAGTATTTTTGAGTAAATTTAGATGAAAATAACGACAATTTTTTGGATTGTGAAAAAAAATTTAGTTGGAAGTGTCAAATTTTAATAAATTTATTGGAAACCAACTTCAATTTTTGGGGATTTTGTTTCGTATTTTTGTTGTAGGGTCTATATTAGAGTAAATTTTGATGAAGATAACTTCAATTTTTTGAATTGTGAAAAAATTTTAGTTGAAAGTGTCAAATTTTAATAAATTTATTTGAAATCAACTTCGATTATTTTTTATTTTGTTGAGCATATTTGTTATAGGATCTATACTTGAGTAAATTTAGATGAAAATAACAATAATTTTTTGGATTGTGAAAAAAATTTTAATTGGAAGTGTCAAATTTTAATAAATTTATTTGAAATCAACTTGAATTATTTTGGATTTTGTTGAGTATTGTGGTTGTAGGATCTATATTTGAGTAAATTTAGATGAAAATAACTTCAATTTTGTGGATTGTGAAAAAAATTTTAGTTGGAAGTGTCAAATTTTAATAAATTTATTTGAAATCAACTTCGATTTTTTTTTTATTTTGTCGAGTATTTTTGGTGTAGGATGTATATTTGAGTAAATTTAGATGAAAATAACTTCAATTTTTTGGATTGTGAAAAAAAGTTTAGTTGGAAGTGTCAAATTTTAATAAATTTATTTGAAATCAACTTCGATTTTATTGGATTTTGTCGAGTATTTTTGGTGTAGGATGTATATTTGAGTAAATTTAGATGAAAATAACTTCAATTTTTTGGATTGTGAAAAAAAATTAGTTGGAAGTGTCAAATTGTAATAAATTTAATTGAAATCAACTTGAATTATTTTGGATTTTGTTGAGTATTTTTGTTGTAGGATCTATATTTGAGTAAATTTAGATGAAAATAACTTCAATTTTTTGGACTGTGAAAAAAATTTTAGTTGCAAGTGTAAAAGTTTAATAAATTTATTTGAAACCAACTTCGATTATTTTGGATTTTGTTGAGTATTTTTGTTGTAGGATCTATATTTGAGTAAATTTAGATGAAAATAACTTTAATTTTTTGGATTGTGAATAAATTTTTAGTTGGAAGTGTCAAATTTTAATAAATTTATTTGAAATCAACTTCGATTTTTTTTTATTTTGTTGAGTATTTTTGTTGTAGGGTCTATATTTGAGTAAATTTAGATGAAAATAACTTCAATTTTTTGGATTGTGAAAAAAATTTTAGTTGGAAGTGCAAATTTTAATAAATTTATTTGAAATCAACTTCGATTATTTTGAATTTTGTTCAGTATTTTTGTTGTAGGATGTATTTTTGAGTAAATTTAGATGAAAATAACGACAAATTTTTGGATTGTGAAAAAAATTTGAGTTGGAAATGTCAAATTCTAATAAATTTATTTGAAACCAACTTCGATGATTCTCGACTATGTTGAGTTTTTTTGATAGAGAAGCTTAATTTGAGTAATTTCAGTTGAAATTAACGTCGATATTTTGGATTTTGTCACGATTTTTGTTAAATTTTAATAAATTTATTTGAAATCAACTTGGATAATTTTGGAATTTGTTGAGTATTTTTGTTGTAGGATCTATATTTGAGTAAATTTAGATGAAAATAACTTCAATTTTTAGGATTGTGAAAATAATTTTAGTTGGAAGTGTCAAATTTTAATAAATTTATTTGAAATCAACTTGAATTATTTTGGATTTTGTTGAGTATTTTTGTTGTAGAATCTATATTTGAGTAAATTTAGATGAAAATAACTTCAATTTTTTGGATTGTGAAAAAAAATTTAGTTGGAAGTGCAAATTTTAATAAATTTATTTGAAATCAACTTGAATTATTTTGGATTTTGTTGAGTATTTTTGTTGTAGGATCTATATTTGAGTAAATTTTAATGAAAATAACTTCAATTTTGTGGATTGTGAAAAAAATGTTAGTTGGAAGTGTCAAATTTTAATAAATTTATTTGAAATCAACTTCGATTTTTTTTGGATTTTGTCGAGTATTTTTGGTGTAGGATGTATATTTGAGTAAATTTAGATGAAAATAACTTCTGTTTTGTGGATTGTGAAAAAAATGTTAGTTGGAAGTGTCAAATTTTAATAAATTTATTTGAAATCAACTTCGATTTTTTTTTGATTTTGTCGAGTATTTTTGGTGTAGGATGTATATTTGAGTAAATTTAGATGAAAATAACTTCAATTTTTTGGATTGTGAAAAAAAGTTTAGTTGGAAGTGTCAAATTTTAATAAATTTATTTGCAATCAACTTCGATTTTATTGGATTTTGTCGAGTATTTTTGGTGTAGGATGTATATTTGAGTAAATTTAGATGAAAATAACGACAATTTTTTGGATTGTGAAAAAAAATTTTAGTCGGAAGTGTCAAATTTTAATAAATTTATTTGAAATCAACTTGAATTATTTTGGATTTTGTTGAGTATTGTTGTTGTAGGATCTATATTTGAGTAAATTTAGATGAAAATAACTTCAATTTTTTGGACTGTGAAAAAAATTTTAGTTGCAAGTGTAAAAGTTTAATAAATTTATTTGAAACCAACTTCGATTATTTTGGATTTTGTTGAGTATTTTTGTTGTAGGATCTATATTTGAGTAAATTTAGATGAAAATAACTTTAATTTTTTGGATTGTGAATAAATTTTTAGTTGGAAGTGTCAAATTTTAATAAATTTATTTGAAATCAACTTCGATTTTTTTTTATTTTGTTGAGTATTTTTGTTGTAGGGTCTATATTTGAGTAAATTTAGATGAAAATAACTTCAATTTTTTGGATTGTGAAAAAAATTTTAGTTGGAAGTGCAAATTTTAATAAATTTATTTGAAATCAACTTCGATTATTTTGAATTTTGTTCAGTATTTTTGTTGTAGGATGTATTTTTGAGTAAATTTAGATGAAAATAACGACAAATTTTTGGATTGTGAAAAAAATTTGAGTTGGAAATGTCAAATTCTAATAAATTTATTTGAAACCAACTTCGATGATTCTCGACTATGTTGAGTTTTTTTGATAGAGAAGCTTAATTTGAGTAATTTCAGTTGAAATTAACGTCGATATTTTGGATTTTGTCACGATTTTTGTTAAATTTTAATAAATTTATTTGAAATCAACTTGGATAATTTTGGAATTTGTTGAGTATTTTTGTTGTAGGATCTATATTTGAGTAAATTTAGATGAAAATAACTTCAATTTTTAGGATTGTGAAAATAATTTTAGTTGGAAGTGTCAAATTTTAATAAATTTATTTGAAATCAACTTGAATTATTTTGGATTTTGTTGAGTATTTTTGTTGTAGAATCTATATTTGAGTAAATTTAGATGAAAATAACTTCAATTTTTTGGATTGTGAAAAAAAATTTAGTTGGAAGTGCAAATTTTAATAAATTTATTTGAAATCAACTTGAATTATTTTGGATTTTGTTGAGTATTTTTGTTGTAGGATCTATATTTGAGTAAATTTTAATGAAAATAACTTCAATTTTGTGGATTGTGAAAAAAATGTTAGTTGGAAGTGTCAAATTTTAATAAATTTATTTGAAATCAACTTCGATTTTTTTTGGATTTTGTCGAGTATTTTTGGTGTAGGATGTATATTTGAGTAAATTTAGATGAAAATAACTTCTGTTTTGTGGATTGTGAAAAAAATGTTAGTTGGAAGTGTCAAATTTTAATAAATTTATTTGAAATCAACTTCGATTTTTTTTTGATTTTGTCGAGTATTTTTGGTGTAGGATGTATATTTGAGTAAATTTAGATGAAAATAACTTCAATTTTTTGGATTGTGAAAAAAAGTTTAGTTGGAAGTGTCAAATTTTAATAAATTTATTTGCAATCAACTTCGATTTTATTGGATTTTGTCGAGTATTTTTGGTGTAGGATGTATATTTGAGTAAATTTAGATGAAAATAACGACAATTTTTTGGATTGTGAAAAAAAATTTTAGTCGGAAGTGTCAAATTTTAATAAATTTATTTGAAATCAACTTGAATTATTTTGGATTTTGTTGAGTATTGTTGTTGTAGGATCTATATTTGAGTAAATTTAGATGAAAATAACTTCAATTTTTTGGACTGTGAAAAAAATTTTAGTTGCAAGTGTAAAAGTTTAATAAATTTATTTGAAACCAACTTCGATTATTTTGGATTTTGTTGAGTATTTTTGTTGTAGGATCTATATTTGAGTAAATTTAGATGAAAATAACTACAATTTTTTGGATTGTCAAAAAAATTTTAGTTTGAAGTATCAAATTTTAATAAATTTATTTGAAATCAACTTCGATTATTTTTTATTTTGTTGAGCATTTTTGTTCTAGGATCTATATTTGAATAAATTTAGATGAAAATAACTTCAATTTTTTGGATTGTGAAAAAAATTTTAGTTGGATGTGTCAAATTATAATAAATTTATTTGAAACCAACTTCGATTTTTTTGGACGATGTTAAGTTTTTTGGATAGGGAAGCTTAATTTGAGTAATATCAGTAGAAATTAACATCGATTTTTTTTTATTTTGACAAGATTTTTGTCAAATTTTAATAATTTTTTTTTTAATCAACTTCGATTATTTTGCATTTTGTTGAGTATTTTTGTTGTAGGATCTATATTTGAGTAAATTTAGATAAAAATAACTTCAATTTTTTGAATTGTGAAAAAATTTTAGTTGGAAGTGTCAAATTTTAATAAATTTATTTGAAATCAACTTCGATTATTTTTTATTTTGTTGAGCATTTTTGTTATAGGATCTATACTTGAGTAAATTTAGATGAAAATAACTTTAATTTTTTGGATTGGGAAAAAAATTTTAATTGGAAGTGTCAAATTTTAATAAATTTATTTGAAACCAACTTCGAATATTTTTCATTTTGTTGAGCATTTTTGTTGTAGGATCTATACTTGAGTAAATTTAGATGAAAATAACTTCAATTTTTTGGATTGTGAAAAAAATTTCAGTTGGAAGTGTCAAATTTTAATAAATTTATTTGAAATCAACTTCGAATATTTTTTATTTTGTTGAGCATTTTTGTTGTAGGATCTATATTTGAGTAAATTTAGATGAAAATAACTTAAATTTTTTGGATTGTGAAAAAAATTTTAGTTGGAAGTGTCAAGTTTTAATAAATTTATTGGAAACCAACTTCAATTTTTTGGGATTTTGTTTCGTATTTTTGTTGTAGGGTCTATATTAGAGTAAATTTTGATGAAGATAACTTCAATTTTTTGAATTGTGAAAAAATTTTAGTTGAAAGTGTCAAATTTTAATAAATTTATTTGAAATCAACTTCGATTATTTTTTATTTTGTTGAGCATATTTGTTATAGGATCTATACTTGAGTAAATTTAGATGAAAATAACAATAATTTTTTGGATTGTGAAAAAAATTTTAATTGGAAGTGTCAAATTTTAATAAATTTATTTGAAATCAACTTGAATTATTTTGGATTTTGTTGAGTATTGTGGTTGTAGGATCTATATTTGAGTAAATTTAGATGAAAATAACTTCAATTTTTTGGATTGTGAAAAAAAATTTTAGTCGGAAGTGTCAAATTTTAATAAATTTATTTGAAATCAACTTGAATTATTTTGGATTTTGTTGAGTATTGTTGTTGTAGGATCTATATTTGAGTAAATTTAGATGAAAATAACTTCAATTTTTTGGACTGTGAAAAAAATTTTAGTTGCAAGTGTAAAAGTTTAATAAATTTATTTGAAACCAACTTCGATTATTTTGGATTTTGTTGAGTATTTTTGTTGTAGGATCTATATTTGAGTAAATTTAGATGAAAATAACTACAATTTTTTGGATTGTCAAAAAAATTTTAGTTTGAAGTATCAAATTTTAATAAATTTATTTGAAATCAACTTCGATTATTTTTTATTTTGTTGAGCATTTTTGTTCTAGGATCTATATTTGAATAAATTTAGATGAAAATAACTTCAATTTTTTGGATTGTGAAAAAAATTTTAGTTGGATGTGTCAAATTATAATAAATTTATTTGAAACCAACTTCGATTTTTTTGGACGATGTTAAGTTTTTTGGATAGGGAAGCTTAATTTGAGTAATATCAGTAGAAATTAACATCGATTTTTTTTTATTTTGACAAGATTTTTGTCAAATTTTAATAATTTTTTTTTTAATCAACTTCGATTATTTTGCATTTTGTTGAGTATTTTTGTTGTAGGATCTATATTTGAGTAAATTTAGATAAAAATAACTTCAATTTTTTGAATTGTGAAAAAATTTTAGTTGGAAGTGTCAAATTTTAATAAATTTATTTGAAATCAACTTCGATTATTTTTTATTTTGTTGAGCATTTTTGTTATAGGATCTATACTTGAGTAAATTTAGATGAAAATAACTTTAATTTTTTGGATTGGGAAAAAAATTTTAATTGGAAGTGTCAAATTTTAATAAATTTATTTGAAACCAACTTCGAATATTTTTCATTTTGTTGAGCATTTTTGTTGTAGGATCTATACTTGAGTAAATTTAGATGAAAATAACTTCAATTTTTTGGATTGTGAAAAAAATTTCAGTTGGAAGTGTCAAATTTTAATAAATTTATTTGAAATCAACTTCGAATATTTTATTATTTTGTTGAGCATTTTTGTTGTAGGATCTATATTTGAGTAAATTTAGATGAAAATAACTTAAATTTTTTGGATTGTGAAAAAAATTTTAGTTGGAAGTGTCAAGTTTTAATAAATTTATTGGAAACCAACTTCAATTTTTTGGGATTTTGTTTCGTATTTTTGTTGTAGGGTCTATATTAGAGTAAATTTTGATGAAGATAACTTCAATTTTTTGAATTGTGAAAAAATTTTAGTTGAAAGTGTCAAATTTTAATAAATTTATTTGAAATCAACTTCGATTATTTTTTATTTTGTTGAGCATATTTGTTATAGGATCTATACTTGAGTAAATTTAGATGAAAATAACAATAATTTTTTGGATTGTGAAAAAAATTTTAATTGGAAGTGTCAAATTTTAATAAATTTATTTGAAATCAACTTGAATTATTTTGGATTTTGTTGAGTATTGTGGTTGTAGGATCTATATTTGAGTAAATTTAGATGAAAATAACTTCAATTTTGTGGATTGTGAAAAAAATTTTAGTTGGAAGTGTCAAATTTTAATAAATTTATTTGAAATCAACTTCGATTTTTTTTTTATTTTGTCGAGTATTTTTGGTGTAGGATGTATATTTGAGTAAATTTAGATGAAAATAACTTCAATTTTTTGGATTGTGAAAAAAAGTTTAGTTGGAATTGTCAAATTATAATAAATTTATTTGAAATCAACTTCGATTTTATTGGATTTTGTCGAGTATTTTTGGTGTAGGATGTATATTTGAGTAAATTTAGATGAAAATAACTTCAATTTTTTGGATTGTGAAAAAAAATTAGTTGGAAGTGTCAAATTGTAATAAATTTAATTGAAATCAACTTGAATTATTTTGGATTTTGTTGAGTATTTTTGTTGGAGGATCTATATTTGAGTAAATTTAGATGAAAATAACTTCAATTTTTTGGATTGTGAAAAAAAATTTAGTTGGAAGTGTCAAATTTTAATAAGTTTATTTGAAATCAACTTCGATTATTTTGAATTTTGTTCAGTATTTTTGTTGTAGGATGTATTTTTGAGTAAATTTAGATGAAAATAACTACAATTTTTTGGATTGTGAAAAAAATTTGAGTTGGAAATGTCAAATTCTAATAAATTTATTTGAAACCAACTTCGATGATTCTCGACTATGTTGAGTTTTTTTGATAGAGAAGCTTAATTTGAGTAATTTCAGTTGAAATTAACGTCGATTTTTTGGATTTTGTCACGATTTTTGTTAAATTTTAATAAATTTATTTGAAATCAACTTGGATAATTTTGGAATTTGTTGAGTATTTTTGTTGTAGGATCTATATTTGAGTAAATTTAGATGAAAATAACTTCAATTTTTAGGATTGTGAAAATAATTTTAGTTGGAAGTGTCAAATTTTAATAAATTTATTTGAAATCAACTTGAATTATTTTGGATTTTGTTCAGTATTTTTGTTGTAGGAAGTATTTTTGAGTAAATTTAGATGAAAATAACGACAATTTTTTGGATTGTGAAAAAAAATTTAGTTGGAAGTGTCAAATTTTAATAAATTTATTTGAAATCAACTTCGATTTTTTTTTTATTTTGTCGAGTATTTTTGGTGTAGGATGTATATTTGAGTAAATTTAGATGAAAATAACTTCAATTTTTTGGATTGTGAAAAAAAGTTTAGTTGGAAGTGTCAAATTTTAATAAATTTATTTGAAATCAACTTCGATTTTATTGGATTTTGTCGAGTATTTTTGGTGTAGGATGTATATTTGAGTAAATTTAGATGAAAATAACTTCAATTTTTTGGATTGTGAAAAAAAATTAGTTGGAAGTGTCAAATTGTAATAAATTTAATTGAAATCAATTTGAATTATTTTGGATTTTGTTGAGTATTTTTGTTGTAGGATCTATATTTGAGTAAATTTAGATGAAAATAACTTCAATTTTTTGGATTGTGAAAAAAAGTTTAGTTGGAAGTGTCAAATTTTAATAAATTTATTTGCAATCAACTTCGATTTTATTGGATTTTGTCGAGTATTTTTGGTGTAGGATGTATATTTGAGTAAATTTAGATGAAAATAACGACAATTTTTTGGATTGTGAAAAAAAATTTTAGTCGGAAGTGTCAAATTTTAATAAATTTATTTGAAATCAACTTGAATTATTTTGGATTTTGTTGAGTATTGTTGTTGTAGGATCTATATTTGAGTAAATTTAGATGAAAATAACTTCAATTTTTTGGACTGTGAAAAAAATTTTAGTTGCAAGTGTAAAAGTTTAATAAATTTATTTGAAACCAACTTCGATTATTTTGGATTTTGTTGAGTATTTTTGTTGTAGGATCTATATTTGAGTAAATTTAGATGAAAATAACTTTAATTTTTTGGATTGTGAATAAATTTTTAGTTGGAAGTGTCAAATTTTAATAAATTTATTTGAAATCAACTTCGATTTTTTTTTATTTTGTTGAGTATTTTTGTTGTAGGGTCTATATTTGAGTAAATTTAGATGAAAATAACTACAATTTTTTGGATTGTGAAAAAAATTTTAGTTGGAAGTGCAAATTTTAATAAATTTATTTGAAATCAACTTGAATTATTTTGGATTTTGTTGAGTATTTTTGTTGTAGGATCTATATTTGAGTAAATTTAGATGAAAATAACTTCAATTTTTTGGATTGTGAAAAAAAGTTTAGTTGGAAGTGTCAAATTTTAATAAATTTATTTGCAATCAACTTCGATTTTATTGGATTTTGTCGAGTATTTTTGGTGTAGGATGTATATTTGAGTAAATTTAGATGAAAATAACGACAATTTTTTGGAATGTGAAAAAAAATTTTAGTCGGAAGTGTCAAATTTTAATAAATTTATTTGAAATCAACTTCGATTATTTTTTATTTTGTTGAGCATTTTTGTTCTAGGATCTATATTTGAGTAAATTTAGATGAAAATAACTTCAATTTTTTGGATTGTGAAAAAAAGTTTAGTTGGAAGTGTCAAATTTTAATAAGTTTATTTGAAATCAACTTCGATTATTTTGAATTTTGTTCAGTATTTTTGTTGTAGGATGTATTTTTGAGTAAATTTAGATGAAAATAACGACAAATTTTTGGATTGTGAAAAAAATTTGAGTTGGAAATGTCAAATTCTAATAAATTTATTGGAAACCAACTTCAATTTTTTGGGATTTTGTTTCGTATTTTTGTTGTAGGGTCTATATTAGAGTAAATTTTGATGAAGATAACTTCAATTTTTTGAATTGTGAAAAAATTTTAGTTGAAAGTGTCAAATTTTAATAAATTTATTTGAAATCAACTTCGATTATTTTTTATTTTGTTGAGCATATTTGTTATAGGATCTATACTTGAGTAAATTTAGATGAAAATAACAATAATTTTTTGGATTGTGAAAAAAATTTTAGTCGGAAGTGTCAAATTTTAATAAATTTATTTGAAATCAACTTGAATTATTTTGGATTTTGTTGAGTATTGTTGTTGTAGGATCTATATTTGAGTAAATTTAGATGAAAATAACTTCAATTTTTTGGATTGTGAAAAAAATTTTAGTTGGAAGTGCAAATTTTAATAAATTTATTTGAAATCAACTTGAATTATTTTGGATTTTGTTGAGTATTTTTGTTGTAGGATCTATATTTGAGTAAATTTAGATGAAAATAACTTCAATTTTTTGGATTGTGAAAAAAAATTTAGTTGGAAGTGTCAAATTTTAATAAGTTTATTTGAAATCAACTTCGATTATTTTGAATTTTGTTCAGTATTTTTGTTGTAGGATGTATTTTTGAGTAAATTTAGATGAAAATAACGACAAATTTTTGGATTGTGAAAAAAATTTGAGTTGGAAATGTCAAATTCTAATAAATTTATTTGAAACCAACTTCGATGATTCTCGACTATGTTGAGTTTTTTTGATAGAGAAGCTTAATTTGAGTAATTTCAGTTGAAATTAACGTCGATATTTTGGATTTTGTCACGATTTTTGTTAAATTTTAATAAATTTATTTGAAATCAACTTGGATAATTTTGGAATTTGTTGAGTATTTTTGTTGTAGGATCTATATTTGAGTAAATTTAGATGAAAATAACTTCAATTTTTAGGATTGTGAAAATAATTTTAGTTGGAAGTGTCAAATTTTAATAAATTTATTTGAAATCATCTTGAATTATTTTGGATTTTGTTCAGTATTTTTGTTGTAGGAAGTATTTTTGAGTAAATTTAGATGAAAATAACGACAATTTTTTGGATTGTGAAAAAAAAGTTAGTTGGAAGTGTCAAATTTTAATAAATTTATTTGAAATCAACTTGAATTATTTTGGATTTTGTTGAGTATTTTTGTTGTAGGATCTATATTTGAGTAAATTTTAATGAAAATAACTTCAATTTTGTGGATTGTGAAAAAAATGTTAGTTGGAAGTGTCAAATTTTAATAAATTTATTTGAAATCAACTTCGATTTTTTTTGGATTTTGTCGAGTATTTTTGGTGTAGGATGTATATTTGAGTAAATTTAGATGAAAATAACTTCAATTTTTTGGATTGTGAAAAAAAGTTTAGATGGAAGTGTCAAATTTTAATAAATTTATTTGCAATCAACTTCGATTTTATTGGATTTTGTCGAGTATTTTTGGTGTAGGATGTATATTTGAGTAAATTTAGATGAAAATAACGACAATTTTTTGCATTGTGAAAAAAAATTTTAGTCGGAAGTGTCAAATTTTAATAAATTTATTTGAAATCAACTTGAATTATTTTGGATTTTGTTGAGTATTGTTGTTGTAGGATCTATATTTGAGTAAATTTAGATGAAAATAACTTCAATTTTTTGGACTGTGAAAAAAATTTTAGTTGCAAGTGTAAAAGTTTAATAAATTTATTTGAAACCAACTTCGATTATTTTGGATTTTGTTGAGTATTTTTGTTGTAGGATCTATATTTGAGTAAATTTAGATGAAAATAACTACAATTTTTTGGATTGTCAAAAAAATTTTAGTTTGAAGTATCAAATTTTAATAAATTTATTTGAAATCAACTTCGATTATTTTTTATTTTGTTGAGCATTTTTGTTCTAGGATCTATATTTGAGTAAATTTAGATGAAAATAACTTCAATTTTTTGGATTGTGAAAAAAATTTTAGTTGGATGTGTCAAATTATAATAAATTTATTTGAAACCAACTTCGATTTTTTTGGACGATGTTAAGTTTTTTGGATAGGGAAGCTTAATTTGAGTAATATCAGTAGAAATTAACATCGATTTTTTTTTATTTTGACAAGATTTTGGTCAAATTTTAATAATTTTTTTTTTAATCAACTTCGATTATTTTGCATTTTGTTGAGTATTTTTGTTGTAGGATCTATATTTGAGTAAATTTAGATAAAAATAACTTCAATTTTTTGAATTGTGAAAAAATTTTAGTTGGAAGTGTCAAATTTTAATAAATTTATTTGAAATCAACTTCGATTATTTTTTATTTTGTTGAGCATTTTTGTTATAGGATCTATACTTGAGTAAATTTAGATGAAAATAACTTTAATTTTTTGGATTGTGAAAAAAATTTTAATTGGAAGTGTCAAATTTTAATAAATTTATTTGAAACCAACTTCGAATATTTTTCATTTTGTTGAGCATTTTTGTTGTAGGATCTATACTTGAGTAAATTTAGATGAAAATAACTTCAATTTTTTGGATTGTGAAAAAAATTTCAGTTGGAAGTGTCAAATTTTAATAAATTTATTTGAAATCAACTTCGAATATTTTTTATTTTGTTGAGCATTTTTGTTGTAGGATCTATATTTGAGTAAATTTAGATGAAAATAACTTCAATTTTTTGGATTGTGAAAAAAATTTTAGTTGGAAGTGTCAAATTTTAATAAATTTATTGGAAACCAACTTCAATTTTTTGGGATTTTGTTTCGTATTTTTGTTGTAGGGTCTATATTAGAGTAAATTTTGATGAAGATAACTTCAATTTTTTGAATTGTGAAAAAATTTTAGTTGAAAGTGTCAAATTTTAATAAATTTATTTGAAATCAACTTCGATTATTTTTTATTTTGTTGAGCATATTTGTTATAGGATCTATACTTGAGTAAATTTAGATGAAAATAACAATAATTTTTTGGATTGTGAAAAAAATTTTAATTGGAAGTGTCAAATTTTAATAAATTTATTTGAAATCAACTTGAATTATTTTGGATTTTGTTGAGTATTGTGGTTGTAGGATCTATATTTGAGTAAATTTAGATGAAAATAACTTCAATTTTGTGGATTGTGAAAAAAATTTTAGTTGGAAGTGTCAAATTTTAATAAATTTATTTGAAATCAACTTCGATTTTTTTTTTATTTTGTCGAGTATTTTTGGTGTAGGATGTATATTTGAGTAAATTTAGATGAAAATAACTTCAATTTTTTGGATTGTGAAAAAAAGTTTAGTTGGAAGTGTCAAATTTTAATAAATTTATTTGAAATCAACTTCGATTTTATTGGATTTTGTCGAGTATTTTTGGTGTAGGATGTATATTTGAGTAAATTTAGATGAAAATAACTTCAATTTTTTGGATTGTGAAAAAAAATTAGTTGGAAGTGTCAAATTGTAATAAATTTAATTGAAATCAACTTGAATTATTTTGGATTTTGTTGAGTATTTTTGTTGTAGGATCTATATTTGAGTAAATTTAGATGAAAATAACTTCAATTTTTTGGATTGTGAAAAAAAATTTAGTTGGAAGTGTCAAATTTTAATAAGTTTATTTGAAATCAACTTCGATTATTTTGAATTTTGTTCAGTATTTTTGTTGTAGGATGTATTTTTGAGTAAATTTAGATGAAAATAACTACAATTTTTTGGATTGTGAAAAAAATTTGAGTTGGAAATGTCAAATTTTAATAAATTTATTTGAAACCAACTTCGATGATTCTCGACTATGTTGAGTTTTTTTGATAGAGAAGCTTAATTTGAGTAATTTCAGTTGAAATTAACGTCGATTTTTTGGATTTTGTCACGATTTTTGTTAAATTTTAATAAATTTATTTGAAATCAACTTGGATAATTTTGGAATTTGTTGAGTATTTTTGTTGTAGGATCTATATTTGAGTAAATATAGATGAAAATAACTTCAATTTTTAGGATTGTGAAAATAATTTTAGTTGGAAGTGTCAAATTTTAATAAATTTATTTGAAATCAACTTGAATTATTTTGGATTTTGTTCAGTATTTTTGTTGTAGGAAGTATTTTTGAGTAAATTTAGATGGAAATAACGACAATTTTTTGGATTGTGAAAAAAAATTTAGTTGGAAGTGTCAAATTTTAATAAATTTATTTGAAATCAACTTCGATTGTTTTGGATTTTGTTGAGTATTTTTGTTGTAGGGTCTATATTTGAGTAAATTTAGATGAAAATAACGACAATTTTTTGGATTGTGAAAAAAAAATTTAGTTGGAAGTGTCAAATTTTAATAAATTTATTTGAAATCAACTTGAATTATTTTGGATTTTGTTGAGTATTTTTGTTGTAGAATCTATATTTGAGTAAATTTAGATGAAAATAACTTCAATTTTTTGGATTGTGAAAAAAATTTTAGTTGGAAGTGCAAATTTTAATAAATTTATTTGAAATCAACTTGAATTATTTTGGATTTTGTTGAGTATTTTTGTTGTAGGATCTATATTTGAGTAAATTTTAATGAAAATAACTTCAATTTTGTGGATTGTGAAAAAAATGTTAGTTGGAAGTGTCAAATTTTAATAAATTTATTTGAAATCAACTTCGATTTTTTTTGGATTTTGTCGAGTATTTTTGGTGTAGGATGTATATTTGAGTAAATTTAGATGAAAATAAATTCAATTTTTTGGATTGTGAAAAAAAGTTTAGTTGGAAGTGTCAAATTTTAATAAATTTATTTGCAATCAACTTCGATTTTATTGGATTTTGTCGAGTATTTTTGGTGTAGGATGTATATTTGAGTAAATTTAGATGAAAATAACGACAATTTTTTGGATTGTGAAAAAAAATTTTAGTCGGAAGTGTCAAATTTTAATAAATTTATTTGAAATCAACTTGAATTATTTTGGATTTTGTTGAGTATTTTTGTTGTAGAATCTATATTTGAGTAAATTTAGATGAAAATAACTTCAATTTTTTGGATTGTGAAAAAAATTTTAGTTGGAAGTGCAAATTTTAATAAATTTATATGAAATCAACTTGAATTATTTTGGATTTTGTTGAGTATTTTTGTTGTAGGATATATATTTGAGTAAATTTTAATGAAAATAACTTCAATTTTGTGGATTGTGAAAAAAATGTTAGTTGGAAGTGTCAAATTTTAATAAATTTATTTGAAATCAACTTCGATTTTTTTTGGATTTTGTCGAATATTTTTGGTGTAGGATGTATATTTGAGTAAATTTAGATGAAAATAACTTCAATTTTTTGGATTGTGAAAAAAAGTTTAGTTGGAAGTGTCAAATTTTAATAAATTTATTTGCAATCAACTTCGATTTTATTGGATTTTGTCGAGTATTTTTGGTGTAGGATGTATATTTGAGTAAATTTAGATGAAAATAACGACAATTTTTTGGATTGTGAAAAAAAATTTTAGTCGGAAGTGTCAAATTTTAATAAATTTATTTGAAATCAACTTGAATTATTTTGGATTTTGTTGAGTATTGTTGTTGTAGGATCTATATTTGAGTAAATTTAGATGAAAATAACTTCAATTTTTTGGATTGTCAAAAAAATTTCAGTTTGAAGTGTCAAATTTTAATAAATTTATTTGAAATCAACTTCGATTATTTTTTATTTTGTTGAGCATTTTTGTTCTAGGATCTATATTTGAGTAAATTTAGATGAAAATAACTTCAATTTTTTGGATTGTGAAAAAAATTTTAGTTGGATGTGTCAAATTATAATAAATTTATTTGAAACCAACTTCGATTTTTTTGGACGATGTTAAGTTTTTTGGATAGGGAAGCTTAATTTGAGTAATATCAGTAGAAATTAACATCGATTTTTTTTTATTTTGACAAGATTTTTGTCAAATTTTAATAATTTTTTTTTTAATCAACTTCGATTATTTTGCATTTTGTTGAGTATTTTTGTTGTAGGATCTATACTTGAGTAAATTTAGATGAAAATAACTTCAATTTTTTGGATTGTGAAAAAAATTTAAGTTGGATGTGTCAAATTTTAATAAATTTATTTGAAATCAACTTCGATTTTATTGGATTTTGTCGAGTATTTTTGGTGTAGGATGTATATTTGAGTAAATTTAGATGAAAATAACTTCAATTTTTTGGATTGTGAAAAAAAATTAGTTGGAAGTGTCAAATTGTAATAAATTTAATTGAAATCAACTTGAATTATTTTGGATTTTGTTGAGTATTTTTGTTGTAGGATCTATATTTGAGTAAATTTAGATGAAAATAACTTCAATTTTTTGGATTGTGAAAAAAAATTTAGTTGGAAGTGTCAAATTTTAATAAGTTTATTTGAAATCAACTTCGATTATTTTGAATTTTGTTCAGTATTTTTGTTGTAGGATGTATTTTTGAGTAAATTTAGATGAAAATAACTACAATTTTTTGGATTGTGAAAAAAATTTGAGTTGGAAATGTCAAATTCTAATAAATTTATTTGAAACCAACTTCGATGATTCTCGACTATGTTGAGTTTTTTTGATAGAGAAGCTTAATTTGAGTAATTTCAGTTGAAATTAACGTCGATTTTTTGGATTTTGTCACGATTTTTGTTAAATTTTAATAAATTTATTTGAAATCAACTTGGATAATTTTGGAATTTGTTGAGTATTTTTGTTGTAGGATCTATATTTGAGTAAATTTAGATGAAAATAACTTCAATTTTTAGGATTGTGAAAATAATTTTAGTTGGAAGTGTCAAATTTTAATAAATTTATTTAAAATCTACTTGAATTATTTTGGATTTTGTTCAGTATTTTTGTTGTAGGAAGTATTTTTGAGTAAATTTAGATGAAAATAACGACAATTTTTTGGATTGTGAAAAAAAATTTAGTTGGAAGTGTCAAATTTTAATAAATTTATTTGAAATCAACTTCGATTGTTTTGGATTTTGTTGAGTATTTTTGTTGTAGGGTCTATATTTGAGTAAATTTAGATGAAAATAACGACAATTTTTTGGATTGTGAAAAAAAAATTTAGTTGGAAGTGTCAAATTTTAATAAATTTATTTGAAATCAACTTGAATTATTTTGGATTTTGTTGAGTATTTTTGTTGTAGAATCTATATTTGAGTAAATTTAGATGAAAATAACTTCAATTTTTTGGATTGTGAAAAAAATTTTAGTTGGAAGTGCAAATTTTAATAAATTTATTTGAAATCAACTTGAATTATTTTGGATTTTGTTGAGTATTTTTGTTGTAGGATCTATATTTGAGTAAATTTTAATGAAAATAACTTCAATTTTGTGGATTGTGAAAAAAATGTTAGTTGGAAGTGTCAAATTTTAATAAATTTATTTGAAATCAATTTCGATTTTTTTTGGATTTTGTCGAGTATTTTTGGTGTAGGATGTATATTTGAGTAAATTTAGATGAAAATAACTTCAATTTTTTGGATTGTGAAAAAAAGTTTAGTTGGAAGTGTCAAATTTTAATAAATTTATTTGCAATCAACTTCGATTTTATTGGATTTTGTCGAGTATTTTTGGTGTAGGATGTATATTTGAGTAAATTTAGATGAAAATAACGACAATTTTTTGGATTGTGAAAAAAAATTTTAGTCGGAAGTGTCAAATTTTAATAAATTTATTTGAAACCAACTTCGATTTTATTGGATTTTGTTGAGTATTTTTGTTGTAGGGTCTATATTTGAGTAAATTTAGATGAAAATAACGACAATTTTTTGGATTGTGAAAAAAAAATTTAGTTGGAAGTGTCAAATTGTAATAAATTTAATTGAAATCAACTTGAATTATTTTGGATTTTGTTGAGTATTTTTGTTGTAGGATCTATATTTGAGTAAATTTAGATGAAAATAACTTCAATTTTTTGGATTGTGAAAAAAAATTTAGTTGGAAGTGTCAAATTTTAATAAGTTTATTTGAAATCAACTTCGATTATTTTGAATTTTGTTCAGTATTTTTGTTGTAGGATGTATTTTTGAGTAAATTTAGATGAAAATAACTACAATTTTTTGGATTGTGACAAAAATTTGAGTTGGAAATGTCAAATTCTAATAAATTTATTTGAAACCAACTTCGATGATTCTCGACTATGTTGAGTTTTTTTGATAGAGAAGCTTAATTTGAGTAATTTCAGTTGAAATTAACGTCGATTTTTTGGATTTTGTCACGATTTTTGTTAAATTTTAATAAATTTATTTGAAATCAACTTGGATAATTTTGGAATTTGTTGAGTATTTTTGTTGTAGGATCTATATTTGAGTAAATTTAGATGAAAATAACTTCAATTTTTAGGATTGTGAAAATAATTTTAGTTGGAAGTGTCAAATTTTAATAAATTTATTTGAAATCAACTTGAATTATTTTGGATTTTGTTCAGTATTTTTGTTGTAGGAAGTATTTTTGAGTAAATTTAGATGAAAATAACGACAATTTTTTGGATTGTGAAAAAAAATTTAGTTGGAAGTGTCAAATTTTAATAAATTTATTTGAAATCAACTTCGATTGTTTTGGATTTTGTTGAGTATTTTTGTTGTAGGGTCTATATTTGAGTAAATTTAGATGAAAATAACGACAATTTTTTGGATTGTGAAAAAAAAATTTAGTTGGAAGTGTCAAATTTTAATAAATTTATTTGAAATCAACTTGAATTATTTTGGATTTTGTTGAGTATTTTTGTTGTAGAATCTATATTTGAGTAAATTTAGATGAAAATAACTTCAATTTTTTGGATTGTGAAAAAAATTTTAGTTGGAAGTGCAAATTTTAATAAATTTATTTGAAATCAACTTGAATTATTTTGGATTTTGTTGAGTATTTTTGTTGTAGGATCTATATTTGAGTAAATTTTAATGAAAATAACTTCAATTTTGTGGATTGTGAAAAAAATGTTAGTTGGAAGTGTCAAATTTTAATAAATTTATTTGAAATCAACTTCGATTTTTTTTGGATTTTGTCGAGTATTTTTGGTGTAGGATGTATATTTGAGTAAATTTAGATGAAAATAACTTCAATTTTTTGGATTGTGAAAAAAAGTTTAGTTGGAAGTGTCAAATTTTAATAAATTTATTTGCAATCAACTTCGATTTTATTGGATTTTGTCGAGTATTTTTGGTGTAGGATGTATATTTGAGTAAATTTAGATGAAAATAACGACAATTTTTTGGATTGTGAAAAAAAATTTTAGTCGGAAGTGTCAAATTTTAATAAATTTATTTGAAATCAACTTGAATTATTTTGGATTTTGTTGAGTATTGTTGTTGTAGGATCTATATTTGAGTAAATTTAGATGAAAATAACTTCAATTTTTTGGATTGTCAAAAAAATTTCAGTTTGAAGTGTCAAATTTTAATAAATTTATTTGAAATCAACTTCGATTATTTTTTATTTTGTTGAGCATTTTTGTTCTAGGATCTATATTTGAGTAAATTTAGATGAAAATAACTTCAATTTTTTGGATTGTGAAAAAAATTTTAGTTGGATGTGTCAAATTATAATAAATTTATTTGAAACCAACTTCGATTTTTTTGGACGATGTTAAGTTTTTTGGATAGGGAAGCTTAATTTGAGTAATATCAGTAGAAATTAACATCGATTTTTTTTTATTTTGACAAGATTTTTGTCAAATTTTAATAATTTTTTTTTTAATCAACTTCGATTATTTTGCATTTTGTTGAGTATTTTTGTTGTAGGATCTATATTTGAGTAAATTTAGATAAAAATAACTTCAATTTTTTGAATTGTGAAAAAATTTTAGTTGGAAGTGTCAAATTTTAATAAATTTATTTGAAATCAACTTGAATTATTTTGGATTTTGTTGAGTATTTTTGTTGTAGGATCTATATTTGAGTAAATTTAGATGAAAATAACTTCAATTTTTTGGATTGTGAAAAAAAATTAAGTTGGAAGTGTCAAATTTTAATAAGTTTATTTGAAATCAACTTCGATTATTTTGAATTTTGTTCAGTATTTTTGTTGTAGGATGTATTTTTGAGTAAATTTAGATGAAAATAACTACAATTTTTTGGATTGTGAAAAAAATTTGAGTTGGAAATGTCAAATTCTAATAAATTTATTTGAAACCAACTTCGATGATTCTCGACTATGTTGAGTTTTTTTGATAGAGAAGCTTAATTTGAGTAATTTCAGTTGAAATTAACGTCGATTTTTTGGATTTTGTCACGATTTTTGTTAAATTTTAATAAATTTATTTGAAATCAACTTGGATAATTTTGGAATTTGTTGAGTATTTTTGTTGTAGGATCTATATTTGAGTAAATATAGATGAAAATAACTTCAATTTTTAGGATTGTGAAAATAATTTTAGTTGGAAGTGTCAAATTTTAATAAATTTATTTGAAATCAACTTGAATTATTTTGGATTTTGTTCAGTATTTTTTTTGTTGGAAGTATTTTTGAGTAAATTTAGATGGAAATAACGACAATTTTTTGGATTGTGAAAAAAAATTTAGTTGGAAGTGTCAAATTTTAATAAATTTATTTGAAATCAACTTCGATTGTTTTGGATTTTGTTGAGTATTTTTGTTGTAGGGTCTATATTTGAGTAAATTTAGATGAAAATAACGACAATTTTTTGGATTGTGAAAAAAAAATTTAGTTGGAAGTGTCAAATTTTAATAAATTTATTTGAAATCAACTTGAATTATTTTGGATTTTGTTGAGTATTTTTGTTGTAGGATCTATATTTGAGTAAATTTAGATGAAAATAACTACAATTTTTTGGATTGTCAAAAAATTTTCAGTCTGAAGTGTCAAATTTTAATAAGTTTATTTGAAATCAACTTCGATTATTTTGAATTTTGTTCAGTATTTTTGTTGTAGGATGTATTTTTGAGTAAATTTAGATGAAAATAACTACAATTTTTTGGATTGTGAAAAAAATTTGAGTTGGAAATGTCAAATTCTAATAAATTTATTGGAAACCAACTTCAATTTTTTGGGATTTTGTTTCGTATTTTTGTTGTAGGGTCTATATTAGAGTAAATTTTGATGAAGATAACTTCAATTTTTTGAATTGTGAAAAAATTTTAGTTGAAAGTGTCAAATTTTAATAAATTTATTTGAAATCAACTTCGATTATTTTTTATTTTGTTGAGCATATTTGTTATAGGATCTATACTTGAGTAAATTTAGATGAAAATAACAATAATTTTTTGGATTGTGAAAAAAATTTTAATAGGAAGTGTCAAATTTTAATAAATTTATTTGAAATCAACTTGAATTATTTTGGATTTTGTTGAGTATTTTTGTTGTAGAATCTATATTTGAGTAAATTTAGATGAAAATATCTTCAATTTTTTGGATTGTGAAAAAAATTTTAGTTGGAAGTGCAAATTTTAATAAATTTATATGAAATCAACTTGAATTATTTTGGATTTTGTTGAGTATTTTTGTTGTAGGATATATATTTGAGTAAATTTTAATGAAAATAACTTCAATTTTGTGGATTGTGAAAAAAATGTTAGTTGGAAGTGTCAAATTTTAATAAATTTATTTGAAATCAACTTCGATTTTTTTTGGATTTTGTCGAATATTTTTGGTGTAGGATGTATATTTGAGTAAATTTAGATGAAAATAACTTCAATTTTTTGGATTGTGAAAAAAAGTTTAGCTGGAAGTGTCAAATTTTAATCAATTTATTTGCAATCAACTTCGATTTTATTGGATTTTGTCGAGTATTTTTGGTGTAGGATGTATATTTGAGTAAATTTAGATGAAAATAACGACAATTTTTTGGATTGTGAAAAAAAATTTTAGTCGGAAGTGTCAAATTTTAATAAATTTATTTGAAATCAACTTGTATTATTTTGGATTTTGTTGAGTATTGTTGTTGTAGGATCTATATTTGAGTAAATTTAGATGAAAATAACTTCAATTTTTTGGATTGTCAAAAAAATTTCAGTTTGAAGTGTCAAATTTTAATAAATTTATTTGAAATCAACTTCGATTATTTTTTATTTTGTTGAGCATTTTTGTTCTAGGATCTATATTTGAGTAAATTTAGATGAAAATAACTTCAATTTTTTGGATTGTGAAAAAAATTTTAGTTGGATGTGTCAAATTATAATAAATTTATTTGAAACCAACTTCGATTTTTTTGGACGATGTTAAGTTTTTTGGATAGGGAAGCTTAATTTGAGTAATATCAGTAGAAAATAACATCGATTTATTTTTATTTTGACATGATTTTTGTCAAATTTTAATAATTTTTTTTTTAATCAACTTCGATTATTTTGCATTTTGTTGAGTATTTTTGTTGTAGGATCTATATTTGAGTAAATTTAGATAAAAATAACTTCAATTTTTTGAATTGTGAAAAAATTTTAGTTGGAAGTGTCAAATTTTAATAAATTTATTTGAAATCAACTTCGATTATTTTTTATTTTGTTGAGCATTTTTGTTATAGGATCTATACTTGAGTAAATTTAGATGAAAATAACTTTAATTTTTTGGATTGTGAAAAAAATTTTAATTGGAAGTGTCAAATTTTAATAAATTTATTTGAAACCAACTTCGAATATTTTTCATTTTGTTGAGCGTTTTTGTTGTAGGATCTATACTTGAGTAAATTTAGATGAAAATAACTTCAATTTTTTGGATTGTGAAAAAAATTTAAGTTGGATTTGTCAAATTTTAATAAATTTATTTGAAATCAACTTCGAATATTTTTTATTTTGTTGAGCATTTTTGTTGTAGGATCTATATTTGAGTAAATTTAGATGAAAATAACTTCAATTTTTTGGATTGTGAAAAAAATTTTAATTGGAAGTGTCAAATTTTAATAAATTTATTTGAAATCAACTTGAATTATTTTGGATTTTGTTGAGTATTGTGGTTGTAGGATCTATATTTGAGTAAATTTAGATGAAAATAACTTCAATTTTGTGGATTGTGAAAAAAATTTTAGTTGGAAGTGTCAAATTTTAATAAATTTATTTGAAATCAACTTCGATTTTTTTTTATTTTGTCGAGTATTTTTGGTGTAGGATGTATATTTGAGTAAATTTAGATGAAAATAACTTCAATTTTTTGGATTGTGAAAAAAAGTTTAGTTGGAAGTGTCAAATTTTAATAAATTTATTTGAAATCAACTTCGATTTTATTGGATTTTGTCGAGTATTTTTGGTGTAGGATGTATATTTGAGTAAATTTAGATGAAAATAACTTCAATTTTTTGGATTGTGAAAAAAAATTAGTTGGAAGTGTCAAATTGTAATAAATTTAATTGAAATCAACTTGAATTATTTTGGATTTTGTTGAGTATTTTTGTTGTAGGATCTATATTTGAGTAAATTTAGATGAAAATAACTTCAATTTTTTGGATTGTGAAAAAAAATTAAGTTGGAAGTGTCAAATTTTAATAAGTTTATTTGAAATCAACTTCGATTTTTTTTTATTTTGTCGAGTATTTTTGGTGTAGGATGTATATTTGAGTAAATTTAGATGAAAATAACTTCAATTTTTTGGATTGTGAAAAAAAGTTTAGTTGGAAGTGTCAAATTTTAATAAATTTATTTGAAATCAACTTCGATTTTATTGGATTTTGTCGAGTATTTTTGGTGTAGGATGTATATTTGAGTAAATTTAGATGAAAATAACTTCAATTTTTTGGATTGTGAAAAAAAATTAGTTGGAAGTGTCAAATTGTAATAAATTTAATTGAAATCAACTTGAATTATTTTGGATTTTGTTGAGTATTTTTGTTGTAGGATCTATATTTGAGTAAATTTAGATGAAAATAACTTCAATTTTTTGGATTGTGAAAAAAAATTTAGTTGGAAGTGTCAAATTTTAATAAGTTTATTTGAAATCAACTTCGATTATTTTGAATTTTGTTCAGTATTTTTGTTGTAGGATGTATTTTTGAGTAAATTTAGATGAAAATAACTACAATTTTTTGGATTGTGAAAAAAATTTGAGTTGGAAATGTCAAATTCTAATAAATTTATTTGAAACCAACTTGAATTATTTTGGATTTTGTTGAGTATTTTTGTTGTAGAATCTATATTTGAGTAAATTTAGATGAAAATAACTTCAATTTTTTGGATTGTGAAAAAAATTTTAGTTGGAAGTGCAAATTTTAATAAATTTATTTGAAATCAACTTGAATTATTTTGGATTTTGTTGAGTATTTTTGTTGTAGGATCTATATTTGAGTAAATTTTAATGAAAATAACTTCAATTTTGTGGATTGTGAAAAAAATGTTAGTTGGAAGTGTCAAATTTTAATAAATTTATTTGAAATCAACTTCGATTTTTTTTGGATTTTGTCGAGTATTTTTGGTGTAGGATGTATATTTGAGTAAATTTAGATGAAAATAAATTCAATTTTTTGGATTGTGAAAAAAAGTTTAGTTGGAAGTGTCAAATTTTAATAAATTTATTTGCAATCAACTTCGATTTTATTGGATTTTGTCGAGTATTTTTGGTGTAGGATGTATATTTGAGTAAATTTAGATGAAAATAACGACAATTTTTTGGATTGTGAAAAAAAATTTTAGTCGGAAGTGTCAAATTTTAATAAATTTATTTGAAATCAACTTGAATTATTTTGGATTTTGTTGAGTATTTTTGTTGTAGAATCTATATTTGAGTAAATTTAGATGAAAATAACTTCAATTTTTTGGATTGTGAAAAAAATTTTAGTTGGAAGTGCAAATTTTAATAAATTTATATGAAATCAACTTGAATTATTTTGGATTTTGTTGAGTATTTTTGTTGTAGGATATATATTTGAGTAAATTTTAATGAAAATAACTTCAATTTTGTGGATTGTGAAAAAAATGTTAGTTGGAAGTGTCAAATTTTAATAAATTTATTTGAAATCAACTTCGATTTTTTTTGGATTTTGTCGAATATTTTTGGTGTAGGATGTATATTTGAGTAAATTTAGATGAAAATAACTTCAATTTTTTGGATTGTGAAAAAAAGTTTAGTTGGAAGTGTCAAATTTTAATAAATTTATTTGCAATCAACTTCGATTTTATTGGATTTTGTCGAGTATTTTTGGTGTAGGATGTATATTTGAGTAAATTTAGATGAAAATAACGACAATTTTTTGGATTGTGAAAAAAAATTTTAGTCGGAAGTGTCAAATTTTAATAAATTTATTTGAAACCAACTTCGATTTTATTGGATTTTGTTGAGTATTTTTGTTGTAGGGTCTATATTTGAGTAAATTTAGATGAAAATAACGACAATTTTTTGGATTGTGAAAAAAAAATTTAGTTGGAAGTGTCAAATTGTAATAAATTTAATTGAAATCAACTTGAATTATTTTGGATTTTGTTGAGTATTTTTGTTGTAGGATCTATATTTGAGTAAATTTAGATGAAAATAACTTCAATTTTTTGGATTGTGAAAAAAAATTTAGTTGGAAGTGTCAAATTTTAATAAGTTTATTTGAAATCAACTTCGATTATTTTGAATTTTGTTCAGTATTTTTGTTGTAGGATGTATTTTTGAGTAAATTTAGATGAAAATAACTACAATTTTTTGGATTGTGAAAAAAATTTGAGTTGGAAATGTCAAATTCTAATAAATTTATTTGAAACCAACTTCGATGATTCTCGACTATGTTGAGTTTTTTTGATAGAGAAGCTTAATTTGAGTAATTTCAGTTGAAATTAACGTCGATTTTTTGGATTTTGTCACGATTTTTGTTAAATTTTAATAAATTTATTTGAAATCAACTTGGATAATTTTGGAATTTGTTGAGTATTTTTGTTGTAGGATCTATATTTGAGTAAATTTAGATGAAAATAACTTCAATTTTTAGGATTGTGAAAATAATTTTAGTTGGAAGTGTCAAATTTTAATAAATTTATTTGAAATCAACTTGAATTATTTTGGATTTTGTTCAGTATTTTTGTTGTAGGAAGTATTTTTGAGTAAATTTAGATGAAAATAACGACAATATTTTGGATTGTGAAAAAAAATTTAGTTGGAAGTGTCAAATTTTAATAAATTTATTTGAAATCAACTTCGATTGTTTTGGATTTTGTTGAGTATTTTTGTTGTAGGGTCTATATTTGAGTAAATTTAGATGAAAATAACGACAATTTTTTGGATTGTGAAAAAAAAATTTAGTTGGAAGTGTCAAATTTTAATAAATTTATTTGAAATCAACTTGAATTATTTTGGATTTTGTTGAGTATTTTTGTTGTAGAATCTATATTTGAGTAAATTTAGATGAAAATAACTTCCATTTTTTGGATTGTGAAAAAAATTTTAGTTGGAAGTGCAAATTTTAATAAATTTATTTGAAATCAACTTGAATTATTTTGGATTTTGTTGAGTATTTTTGTTGTAGGATCTATATTTGAGTAAATTTTAATGAAAATAACTTCAATTTTGTGGATTGTGAAAAAAATGTTAGTTGGAAGTGTCAAATTTTAATAAATTTATTTGAAATCAACTTCGATTTTTTTTGGATTTTGTCGAGTATTTTTGGTGTAGGATGTATATTTGAGTAAATTTAGATGAAAATAACTTCAATTTTTTGGATTGTGAAAAAAAGTTTAGTTGGAAGTGTCAAATTTTAATAAATTTATTTGCAATCAACTTCGATTTTATTGGATTTTGTCGAGTATTTTTGGTGTAGGATGTATATTTGAGTAAATTTAGATGAAAATAACGACAATTTTTTGGATTGTGAAAAAAAATTTTAGTCGGAAGTGTCAAATTTTAATAAATTTATTTGAAATCAACTTGAATTATTTTGGATTTTGTTGAGTATTGTTGTTGTAGGATCTATATTTGAGTAAATTTAGATGAAAATAACCTCCATTTTTTGGACTGTGAAAAAAATTTTAGTTGCAAGTGTAAAAGTTTAATAAATTTATTTGAAACCAACTTCGATTATTTTGGATTTTGTTGAGTATTTTTGTTGTAGGATCTATATTTGAGTAAATTTAGATGAAAATAACTACAATTTTTTGGATTGTCAAAAAAATTTCAGTTTGAAGTGTCAAATTTTAATAAATTTATTTGAAATCAACTTCGATTATTTTTTATTTTGTTGAGCATTTTTGTTCTAGGATCTATATTTGAGTAAACTTAGATGAAAATAACTTCAATTTTTTGGATTGTGAAAAAATTTTTAGTTGGATGTGTCAAATTATAATAAATTTATTTGAAACCAACTTCGATTTTTTTGGACGATGTTAAGTTTTTTGGATAGGGAAGCTTAATTTGAGTAATATCAGTAGAAATTAACATCGATTTTTTTTATTTTGACAAGATTTTTGTCAAATTTTAATAATTTTTTTTTTAATCAACTTCGATTATTTTGCATTTTGTTGAGTATTTTTGTTGTAGGATCTATATTTGAGTAAATTTAGATAAAAATAACTTCAATTTTTTGAATTGTGAAAAAATTTTAGTTGGAAGTGTCAAATTTTAATAAATTTATTTGAAATCAACTTCGAATATTTTTTATTTTGTTGAGCATTTTTGTTGTAGGATCTATATTTGAGTAAATTTAGATGAAAATAACTTCAATTTTTTGGATTGTGAAAAAAATTTTAGTTGGAAGTGTCAAATTTTAATAAATTTATTTGAAATCAACTTCGATTTTTTTTTTATTTTGTCGAGTATTTTTGGTGTAGGATGTATATTTGAGTAAATTTAGATGAAAATAACTTCAATTTTTTGGATTGTGAAAAAAAGTTTAGTTGGAAGTGTCAAATTTTAATAAATTTATTTGAAATCAACTTCGATTTTATTGGATTTTGTCGAGTATTTTTGGTGTAGGATGTATATTTGAGTAAATTTAGATGAAAATAACTTCAATTTTTTGGATTGTGAAAAAAAATTAGTTGGAAGTGTCAAATTGTAATAAATTTAATTGAAATCAACTTGAATTATTTTGGATTTTGTTGAGTATTTTTGTTGTAGGATCTATATTTGAGTAAATTTAGATGAAAATAACTTCAATTTTTTGGATTGTGAAAAAAAATTTAGTTGGAAGTGTCAAATTTTAATAAGTTTATTTGAAATCAACTTCGATTATTTTGAATTTTGTTCAGTATTTTTGTTGTAGGATGTATTTTTGAGTAAATTTAGATGAAAATAACTACAATTTTTTGGATTGTGAAAAAAATTTGAGTTGGAAATGTCAAATTCTAATAAATTTATTTGAAACCAACTTCGATGATTCTCGACTATGTTGAGTTTTTTTGATAGAGAAGCTTAATTTGAGTAATTTCAGTTGAAATTAACGTCGATTTTTTGGATTTTGTCACGATTTTTGTTAAATTTTAATAAATTTATTTGAAATCAACTTGGATAATTTTGGAATTTGTTGAGTATTTTTGTTGTAGGATCTATATTTGAGTAAATTTAGATGAAAATAACTTCAATTTTTAGGATTGTGAAAATAATTTTAGTTGGAAGTGTCAAATTTTAATAAATTTATTTGAAATCAACTTGAATTATTTTGGATTTTGTTCAGTATTTTTGTTGTAGGAAGTATTTTTGAGTAAATTTAGATGAAAATAACGACAATTTTTTGGATTGTGAAAAAAAATTTAGTTGGAAGTGTCAAATTTTAATAAATTTATTTGAAATCAACTTCGATTGTTTTGGATTTTGTTGAGTATTTTTGTTGTAGGGTCTATATTTGAGTAAATTTAGATGAAAATAACGACAATTTTTTGGATTGTGAAAAAAAAATTTAGTTGGAAGTGTCAAATTTTAATAAATTTATTTGAAATCAACTTGAATTATTTTGGATTTTGTTGAGTATTTTTGTTGTAGAATCTATATTTGAGTAAATTTAGATGAAAATAACTTCAATTTTTTGGATTGTGAAAAAAATTTTAGTTGGAAGTGCAAATTTTAATAAATTTATTTGAAATCAACTTGAATTATTTTGGATTTTGTTGAGTATTTTTGTTGTAGGATCTATATTTGAGTAAATTTTAATGAAAATAACTTCAATTTTGTGGATTGTGAAAAAAAAGTTAGTTGGAAGTGTCAAATTTTAATAAATTTATTTGAAATCAACTTCGATTTTTTTTTTATTTTGTCGAGTATTTTTGGTGTAGGATGTATATTTGAGTAAATTTAGATGAAAATAACTTCAATTTTTTGGATTGTGAAAAAAAGTTTAGTTGGAAGTGTCAAATTTTAATAAATTTATTTGCAATCAACTTCGATTTTATTGGATTTTGTCGAGTATTTTTGGTGTAGGATGTATATTTGAGTAAATTTAGATGAAAATAACGACAATTTTTTGGATTGTGAAAAAAAATTTTAGTCGGAAGTGTCAAATTTTAATAAATTTATTTGAAATCAACTTGAATTATTTTGGATTTTGTTGAGTATTTTTGTTGTAGGATCTATATTTGAGTAAATTTAGATGAAAATAACTACAATTTTTTGGATTGTCAAAAAAATTTCAGTTTGAAGTGTCAAATTTTAATAAATTTATTTGAAATCAACTTCGATTATTTTTTATTTTGTTGAGCATTTTTGTTCTAGGATCTATATTTGAGTAAATTTAGATGAAAATAACTTCAATTTTTTGGATTGTGAAAAAAATTTTAGTTGGATGTGTCAAATTATAATAAATTTATTTGAAACCAACTTCGATTTTTTTGGACGATGTTAAGTTTTTTGGATAGGGAAGCTTAATTTGAGTAATATCAGTAGAAATTAACATCGATTTTTTTTTATTTTGACAAGATTTTTGTCAAATTTTAATAATTTTTTTTTTAATCAACTTCGATTATTTTGCATTTTGTTTAGTATTTTTGTTGTAGGATCTATATTTGAGTAAATTTAGATAAAAATAACTTCAATTTTTTGAATTGTGAAAAAATTTTAGTTGGAAGTGTCAAATTTTAATAAATTTATTTGAAATCAACTTGAATTATTTTGGATTTTGTTGAGTATTTTTGTTGTAGGATCTATATTTGAGTAAATTTAGATGAAAATAACTACAATTTTTTGGATTGTCAAAAAAATTTCAGTCTGAAGTGACAAATTTTAATAAGTTTATTTGAAATCAACTTCGATTATTTTGAATTTTGTTCAGTATTTTTGTTGTAGGATGTATTTTTGAGTAAATTTAGATGAAAATAACTACAATTTTTTGGATTGTGAAAAAAATTTGAGTTGGAAATGTCAAATTCTAATAAATTTATTGGAAACCAACTTCAATTTTTTGGGATTTTGTTTCGTATTTTTGTTGTAGGGTCTATATTAGAGTAAATTTTGATGAAGATAACTTCAATTTTTTGAATTGTGAAAAAATTTTAGTTGAAAGTGTCAAATTTTAATAAATTTATTTGAAATCAACTTCGATTATTTTTTATTTTGTTGAGCATATTTGTTATAGGATCTATACTTGAGTAAATTTAGATGAAAATAACAATAATTTTTTGGATTGTGAAAAAAATTTTAATTGGAAGTGTCAAATTTTAATAAATTTATTTGAAATCAACTTGAATTATTTTGGATTTTGTTGAGTATTTTTGTTGTAGAATCTATATTTGAGTAAATTTAGATGAAAATAACTACAATTTTTTGGATTGTGAAAAAAATTTGAGTTGGAAATGTCAAATTCTAATAAATTTATTTGAAACCAACTTCGATGATTCTCGACTATGTTGAGTTTTTTTGATAGAGAAGCTTAATTTGAGTAATTTCAGTTGAAATTAACGCCGATTTTTTGGATTTTGTCACGATTTTTGTTAAATTTTAATAAATTTATTTGAAATCAACTTGGATAATTTTGGAATTTGTTGAGTATTTTTGTTGTAGGATCTATATTTGAGTAAATATAGATGAAAATAACTTCAATTTTTAGGATTGTGAAAATAATTTTAGTTGGAAGTGTCAAATTTTAATAAATTTATTTGAAATCAACTTGAATTATTTTGGATTTTGTTCAGTATTTTTGTTGTAGGAAGTATTTTTGAGTAAATTTAGATGGAAATAACGACAATTTTTTGGATTGTGAAAAAAAATTTAGTTGGAAGTGTCAAATTTTAATAAATTTATTTGAAATCAACTTCGATTGTTTTGGATTTTGTTGAGTATTTTTGTTGTAGGGTCTATATTTGAGTAAATTTAGATGAAAATAACGACAATTTTTTGGATTGTGAAAAAAAAATTTAGTTGGAAGTGTCAAATTTTAATAAATTTATTTGAAATCAACTTGAATTATTTTGGATTTTGTTGAGTATTTTTGTTGTAGAATCTATATTTGAGTAAATTTAGATGAAAATAACTTCAATTTTTTGGATTGTGAAAAAAATTTTAGTTGGAAGTGCAAATTTTAATAAATTTATTTGAAATCAACTTGAATTATTTTGGATTTTGTTGAGTATTTTTGTTGTAGGATCTATATTTGAGTAAATTTTAATGAAAATAACTTCAATTTTGTGGATTGTGAAAAAAATTTAAGTTGGATGTGTCAAATTTTAATAAATTTATTTGAAATCAACTTCGATTTTATTGGATTTTGTCGAGTATTTTTGGTGTAGGATGTATATTTGAGTAAATTTAGATGAAAATAACTTCAATTTTTTGGATTGTGAAAAAAAATTAGTTGGAAGTGTCAAATTGTAATAAATTTAATTGAAATCAACTTGAATTATTTTGGATTTTGTTGAGTATTTTTGTTGTAGGATCTATATTTGAGTAAATTTAGATGAAAATAACTTCAATTTTTTGGATTGTGAAAAAAAATTTAGTTGGAAGTGTCAAATTTTAATAAGTTTATTTGAAATCAACTTCGATTATTTTGAATTTTGTTCAGTATTTTTGTTGTAGGATGTATTTTTGAGTAAATTTAGATGAAAATAACTACAATTTTTTGGATTGTGAAAAAAATTTGAGTTGGAAATGTCAAATTCTAATAAATTTATTTGAAACCAACTTCGATGATTCTCGACTATGTTGAGTTTTTTTGATAGAGAAGCTTAATTTGAGTAATTTCAGTTGAAATTAACGTCGATTTTTTGGATTTTGTCACGATTTTTGTTAAATTTTAATAAATTTATTTGAAATCAACTTGGATAATTTTGGAATTTGTTGAGTATTTTTGTTGTAGGATCTATATTTGAGTAAATTTAGATGAAAATAACTTCAATTTTTAGGATTGTGAAAATAATTTTAGTTGGAAGTGTCAAATTTTAATAAATTTATTTAAAATCAACTTGAATTATTTTGGATTTTGTTCAGTATTTTTGTTGTAGGAAGTATTTTTGAGTAAATTTAGATGAAAATAACGACAATTTTTTGGATTGTGAAAAAAAATTTAGTTGGAAGTGTCAAATTTTAATAAATTTATTTGAAATCAACTTGAATTATTTTGGATTTTGTTGAGTATTTTTGTTGTAGAATCTATATTTGAGTAAATTTAGATGAAAATAACTTCAATTTTTTGGATTGTGAAAAAAATTTTAGTTGGAAGTGCAAATTTTAATAAATTTATATGAAATCAACTTGAATTATTTTGGATTTTGTTGAGTATTTTTGTTGTAGGATATATATTTGAGTAAATTTTAATGAAAATAACTTCAATTTTGTGGATTGTGAAAAAAATGTTAGTTGGAAGTGTCAAATTTTAATAAATTTATTTGAAATCAACTTCGATTTTTTTTGGATTTTGTCGAATATTTTTGGTGTAGGATGTATATTTGAGTAAATTTAGATGAAAATAACTTCAATTTTTTGGATTGTGAAAAAAAGTTTAGTTGGAAGTGTCAAATTTTAATAAATTTATTTGCAATCAACTTCGATTTTATTGGATTTTGTCGAGTATTTTTGGTGTAGGATGTATATTTGAGTAAATTTAGATGAAAATAACGACAATTTTTTGGATTGTGAAAAAAAATTTTAGTCGGAAGTGTCAAATTTTAATAAATTTATTTGAAATCAACTTGAATTATTTTGGATTTTGTTGAGTATTGTTGTTGTAGGATCTATATTTGAGTAAATTTAGATGAAAATAACTTCAATTTTTTGGATTGTCAAAAAAATTTCAGTTTGAAGTGTCAAATTTTAATAAATTTATTTGAAATCAACTTCGATTATTTTTTATTTTGTTGAGCATTTTTGTTCTAGGATCTATATTTGAGTAAATTTAGATGAAAATAACTTCAATTTTTTGGATTGTGAAAAAAATTTTAGTTGGATGTGTCAAATTATAATAAATTTATTTGAAACCAACTTCGATTTTTTTGGACGATGTTAAGTTTTTTGGATAGGGAAGCTTAATTTGAGTAATATCAGTAGAAATTAACATCGATTTTTTTTTATTTTGACAAGATTTTTGACAAATTTTAATAATTTTTTTTTTAATCAACTTCGATTATTTTGCATTTTGTTGAGTATTTTTGTTGTAGGATCTATACTTGAGTAAATTTAGATGAAAATAACTTCAATTTTTTGGATTGTGAAAAAAATTTAAGTTGGATGTGTCAAATTTTAATAAATTTATTTGAAATCAACTTCGATTTTATTGGATTTTGTCGAGTATTTTTGGTGTAGGATGTATATTTGAGTAAATTTAGATGAAAATAACTTCAATTTTTTGGATTGTGAAAAAAAATTAGTTGGAAGTGTCAAATTGTAATAAATTTAATTGAAATCAACTTGAATTATTTTGGATTTTGTTGAGTATTTTTGTTGTAGGATCTATATTTGAGTAAATTTAGATGAAAATAACTTCAATTTTTTGGATTGTGAAAAAAAATTTAGTTGGAAGTGTCAAATTTTAATAAGTTTATTTGAAATCAACTTCGATTATTTTGAATTTTGTTCAGTATTTTTGTTGTAGGATGTATTTTTGAGTAAATTTAGATGAAAATAACTACAATTTTTTGGATTGTGAAAAAAATTTGAGTTGGAAATGTCAAATTCTAATAAATTTATTTGAAACCAACTTCGATGATTCTCGACTATGTTGAGTTTTTTTGATAGAGAAGCTTAATTTGAGTAATTTCAGTTGAAATTAACGTCGATTTTTTGGATTTTGTCACGATTTTTGTTAAATTTTAATAAATTTATTTGAAATCAACTTGGATAATTTTGGAATTTGTTGAGTATTTTTGTTGTAGGATCTATATTTGAGTAAATTTAGATGAAAATAACTTCAATTTTTAGGATTGTGAAAATAATTTTAGTTGGAAGTGTCAAATTTTAATAAATTTATTTAAAATCAACTTGAATTATTTTGGATTTTGTTCAGTATTTTTGTTGTAGGAAGTATTTTTGAGTAAATTTAGATGAAAATAACGACAATTTTTTGGATTGTGAAAAAAAATTTAGTTGGAAGTGTCAAATTTTAATAAATTTATTTGAAATCAACTTCGATTGTTTTGGATTTTGTTGAGTATTTTTGTTGTAGGGTCTATATTTGAGTAAATTTAGATGAAAATAACGACAATTTTTTGGATTGTGAAAAAAAAATTTAGTTGGAAGTGTCAAATTTTAATAAATTTATTTGAAATCAACTTGAATTATTTTGGATTTTGTTGAGTATTTTTGTTGTAGAATCTATATTTGAGTAAATTTAGATGAAAATAACTTCAATTTTTTGGATTGTGAAAAAAATTTTAGTTGGAAGTGCAAATTTTAATAAATTTATTTGAAATCAACTTGAATTATTTTGGATTTTGTTGAGTATTTTTGTTGTAGGATCTATATTTGAGTAAATTTTAATGAAAATAACTTCAATTTTGTGGATTGTGAAAAAAATGTTAGTTGGAAGTGTCAAATTTTAATAAATTTATTTGAAATCAATTTCGATTTTTTTTGGATTTTGTCGAGTATTTTTGGTGTAGGATGTATATTTGAGTAAATTTAGATGAAAATAACTTCAATTTTTTGGATTGTGAAAAAAAGTTTAGTTGGAAGTGTCAAATTTTAATAAATTTATTTGCAATCAACTTCGATTTTATTGGATTTTGTCGAGTATTTTTGGTGTAGGATGTATATTTGAGTAAATTTAGATGAAAATAACGACAATTTTTTGGATTGTGAAAAAAAATTTTAGTCGGAAGTGTCAAATTTTAATAAATTTATTTGAAACCAACTTCGATTTTATTGGATTTTGTTGAGTATTTTTGTTGTAGGGTCTATATTTGAGTAAATTTAGATGAAAATAACGACAATTTTTTGGATTGTGAAAAAAAAATTTAGTTGGAAGTGTCAAATTGTAATAAATTTAATTGAAATCAACTTGAATTATTTTGGATTTTGTTGAGTATTTTTGTTGTAGGATCTATATTTGAGTAAATTTAGATGAAAATAACTTCAATTTTTTGGATTGTGAAAAAAATTTCAGTTTGAAGTGTCAAATTTTAATAAATTTATTTGAAATCAACTTCGATTATTTTTTATTTTGTTGAGCATTTTTGTTCTAGGATCTATATTTGAGTAAATTTAGATGAAAATAACTACAATTTTTTGGATTGTGAAAAAAATTTGAGTTGGAAATGTCAAATTCTAATAAATTTATTTGAAACCAACTTCGATGATTCTCGACTATGTTGAGTTTTTTTGATAGAGAAGCTTAATTTGAGTAATTTCAGTTGAAATTAACGTCGATTTTTTGGATTTTGTCACGATTTTTGTTAAATTTTAATAAATTTATTTGAAATCAACTTGGATAATTTTGGAATTTGTTGAGTATTTTTGTTGTAGGATCTATATTTGAGTAAATTTAGATGAAAATAACTTCAATTTTTAGGATTGTGAAAATAATTTTAGTTGGAAGTGTCAAATTTTAATAAATTTATTTGAAATCAACTTGAATTATTTTGGATTTTGTTCAGTATTTTTGTTGTAGGAAGTATTTTTGAGTAAATTTAGATGAAAATAACGACAATTTTTTGGATTGTGAAAAAAAATTTAGTTGGAAGTGTCAAATTTTAATAAATTTATTTGAAATCAACTTCGATTGTTTTGGATTTTGTTGAGTATTTTTGTTGTAGGGTCTATATTTGAGTAAATTTAGATGAAAATAACGACAATTTTTTGGATTGTGAAAAAAAAATTTAGTTGGAAGTGTCAAATTTTAATAAATTTATTTGAAATCAACTTGAATTATTTTGGATTTTGTTGAGTATTTTTGTTGTAGAATCTATATTTGAGTAAATTTAGATGAAAATAACTTCAATTTTTGGGATTGTGAAAAAAATTTTAGTTGGAAGTGCAAATTTTAATAAATTTATTTGAAATCAACTTGAATTATTTTGGATTTTGTTGAGTATTTTTGTTGTAGGATCTATATTTGAGTAAATTTTAATGAAAATAACTTCAATTTTGTGGATTGTGAAAAAAATGTTAGTTGGAAGTGTCAAATTTTAATAAATTTATTTGAAATCAACTTCGATTTTTTTTGGATTTTGTCGAGTATTTTTGGTGTAGGATGTATATTTGAGTAAATTTAGATGAAAATAACTTCAATTTTTTGGATTGTGAAAAAAAGTTTAGTTGGAAGTGTCAAATTTTAATAAATTTATTTGCAATCAACTTCGATTTTATTGGATTTTGTCGAGTATTTTTGGTGTAGGATGTATATTTGAGTAAATTTAGATGAAAATAACGACAATTTTTTGGATTGTGAAAAAAAATTTTAGTCGGAAGTGTCAAATTTTAATAAATTTATTTGAAATCAACTTGAATTATTTTGGATTTTGTTGAGTATTGTTGTTGTAGGATCTATATTTGAGTAAATTTAGATGAAAATAACCTCCATTTTTTGGACTGTGAAAAAAATTTTAGTTGCAAGTGTAAAAGTTTAATAAATTTATTTGAAACCAACTTCGATTATTTTGGATTTTGTTGAGTATTTTTGTTGTAGGATCTATATTTGAGTAAATTTAGATGAAAATAACTACAATTTTTTGGATTGTCAAAAAAATTTCAGTTTGAAGTGTCAAATTTTAATAAATTTATTTGAAATCAACTTCGATTATTTTTTATTTTGTTGAGCATTTTTGTTCTAGGATCTATATTTGAGTAAACTTAGATGAAAATAACTTCAATTTTTTGGATTGTGAAAAAATTTTTAGTTGGATGTGTCAAATTATAATAAATTTATTTGAAACCAACTTCGATTTTTTTGGACGATGTTAAGTTTTTTGGATAGGGAAGCTTAATTTGAGTAATATCAGTAGAAATTAACATCGATTTTTTTTTATTTTGACAAGATTTTTGTCAAATTTTAATAATTTTTTTTTTAATCAACTTCGATTATTTTGCATTTTGTTGAGTATTTTTGTTGTAGGATCTATATTTGAGTAAATTTAGATAAAAATAACTTCAATTTTTTGAATTGTGAAAAAATTTTAGTTGGAAGTGTCAAATTTTAATAAATTTATTTGAAATCAACTTCGAATATTTTTTATTTTGTTGAGCATTTTTGTTGTAGGATCTATATTTGAGTAAATTTAGATGAAAATAACTTCAATTTTTTGGATTGTGAAAAAAATTTTAGTTGGAAGTGTCAAATTTTAATAAATTTATTTGAAATCAACTTCGATTTTTTTTTTATTTTGTCGAGTATTTTTGGTGTAGGATGTATATTTGAGTAAATTTAGATGAAAATAACTTCAATTTTTTGGATTGTGAAAAAAAGTTTAGTTGGAAGTGTCAAATTTTAATAAATTTATTTGAAATCAACTTCGATTTTATTGGATTTTGTCGAGTATTTTTGGTGTAGGATGTATATTTGAGTAAATTTAGATGAAAATAACTTCAATTTTTTGGATTGTGAAAAAAAATTAGTTGGAAGTGTCAAATTGTAATAAATTTAATTGAAATCAACTTGAATTATTTTGGATTTTGTTGAGTATATTTGTTGTAGGATCTATATTTGAGTAAATTTAGATGAAAATAACTTCAATTTTTTGGATTGTGAAAAAAAATTTAGTTGGAAGTGTCAAATTTTAATAAGTTTATTTGAAATCAACTTCGATTATTTTGAATTTTGTTCAGTATTTTTGTTGTAGGATGTATTTTTGAGTAAATTTAGATGAAAATAACTACAATTTTTTGGATTGTGAAAAAAATTTGAGTTGGAAATGTCAAATTCTAATAAATTTATTTGAAACCAACTTCGATGATTCTCGACTATGTTGAGTTTTTTTGATAGAGAAGCTTAATTTGAGTAATTTCAGTTGAAATTAACGTCGATTTTTTGGATTTTGTCACGATTTTTGTTAAATTTTAATAAATTTATTTGAAATCAACTTGGATAATTTTGGAATTTGTTGAGTATTTTTGTTGTAGGATCTATATTTGAGTAAATTTAGATGAAAATAACTTCAATTTTTAGGATTGTGAAAATAATTTTAGTTGGAAGTGTCAAATTTTAATAAATTTATTTGAAATCAACTTGAATTATTTTGGATTTTGTTCAGTATTTTTGTTGTAGGAAGTATTTTTGAGTAAATTTAGATGAAAATAACGACAATTTTTTGGATTGTGAAAAAAAATTTAGTTGGAAGTGTCAAATTTTAATAAATTTATTTGAAATCAACTTCGATTGTTTTGGATTTTGTTGAGTATTTTTGTTGTAGGGTCTATATTTGAGTAAATTTAGATGAAAATAACGACAATTTTTTGGATTGTGAAAAAAAAATTTAGTTGGAAGTGTCAAATTTTAATAAATTTATTTGAAATCAACTTGAATTATTTTGGATTTTGTTGAGTATTTTTGTTGTAGAATCTATATTTGAGTAAATTTAGATGAAAATAACTTCAATTTTTTGGATTGTGAAAAAAATTTTAGTTGGAAGTGCAAATTTTAATAAATTTATTTGAAATCAACTTGAATTATTTTGGATTTTGTTGAGTATTTTTGTTGTAGGATCTATATTTGAGTAAATTTTAATGAAAATAACTTCAATTTTGTGGATTGTGAAAAAAATGTTAGTTGGAAGTGTCAAATTTTAATAAATTTATTTGAAATCAACTTCGATTTTTTTTTTATTTTGTCGAGTATTTTTGGTGTAGGATGTATATTTGAGTAAATTTAGATGAAAATAACTTCAATTTTTTGGATTGTGAAAAAAAGTTTAGTTGGAAGTGTCAAATTTTAATAAATTTATTTGCAATCAACTTCGATTTTATTGGATTTTGTCGAGTATTTTTGGTGTAGGATGTATATTTGAGTAAATTTAGATGAAAATAACGACAATTTTTTGGATTGTGAAAAAAAAATTTAGTTGGAAGTGTCAAATTTTAATAAATTTATTTGAAATCAACTTGAATTATTTTGGATTTTGTTGAGTATTTTTGTTGTAGAATCTATATTTGAGTAAATTTAGATGAAAATAACTTCAATTTTTTGGATTGTGAAAAAAATTTTAGTTGGAAGTGCAAATTTTAATAAATTTATTTGAAATCAACTTGAATTATTTTGGATTTTGTTGAGTATTTTTGTTGTAGGATCTATATTTGAGTAAATTTTAATGAAAATAACTTCAATTTTGTGGATTGTGAAAAAAATGTTAGTTGGAAGTGTCAAATTTTAATAAATTTATTTGAAATCAACTTCGATTTTTTTTGGATTTTGTCGAGTATTTTTGGTGTAGGATGTATATTTGAGTAAATTTAGATGAAAATAACTTCAATTTTTTGGATTGTGAAAAAAAGTTTAGTTGGAAGTGTCAAATTTTAATAAATTTATTTGCAATCAACTTCGATTTTATTGGATTTTGTCGAGTATTTTTGGTGTAGGATGTATATTTGAGTAAATTTAGATGAAAATAACGACAATTTTTTGGATTGTGAAAAAAAATTTTAGTCGGAAGTGTCAAATTTTAATAAATTTATTTGAAATCAACTTGAATTATTTTGGATTTTGTTGAGTATTGTTGTTGTAGGATCTATATTTGAGTAAATTTAGATGAAAATAACCTCCATTTTTTGGACTGTGAAAAAAATTTTAGTTGCAAGTGTAAAAGTTTAATAAATTTATTTGAAACCAACTTCGATTATTTTGGATTTTGTTGAGTATTTTTGTTGTAGGATCTATATTTGAGTAAATTTAGATGAAAATAACTACAATTTTTTGGATTGTCAAAAAAATTTCAGTTTGAAGTGTCAAATTTTAATAAATTTATTTGAAATCAACTTCGATTATTTTTTATTTTGTTGAGCATTTTTGTTCTAGGATCTATATTTGAGTAAACTTAGATGAAAATAACTTCAATTTTTTGGATTGTGAAAAAATTTTTAGTTGGATGTGTCAAATTATAATAAATTTATTTGAAACCAACTTCGATTTTTTTGGACGATGTTAAGTTTTTTGGATAGGGAAGCTTAATTTGAGTAATATCAGTAGAAATTAACATCGATTTTTTTTTATTTTGACAAGATTTTTGTCAAATTTTAATAATTTTTTTTTTAATCAACTTCGATTATTTTGCATTTTGTTGAGTATTTTTGTTGTAGGATCTATATTTGAGTAAATTTAGATAAAAATAACTTCAATTTTTTGAATTGTGAAAAAATTTTAGTTGGAAGTGTCAAATTTTAATAAATTTATTTGAAATCAACTTCGAATATTTTTTATTTTGTTGAGCATTTTTGTTGTAGGATCTATATTTGAGTAAATTTAGATGAAAATAACTTCAATTTTTTGGATTGTGAAAAAAATTTTAGTTGGAAGTGTCAAATTTTAATAAATTTATTTGAAATCAACTTCGATTTTTTTTTTATTTTGTCGAGTATTTTTGGTGTAGGATGTATATTTGAGTAAATTTAGATGAAAATAACTTCAATTTTTTGGATTGTGAAAAAAAGTTTAGTTGGAAGTGTCAAATTTTAATAAATTTATTTGAAATCAACTTCGATTTTATTGGATTTTGTCGAGTATTTTTGGTGTAGGATGTATATTTGAGTAAATTTAGATGAAAATAACTTCAATTTTTTGGATTGTGAAAAAAAATTAGTTGGAAGTGTCAAATTGTAATAAATTTAATTGAAATCAACTTGAATTATTTTGGATTTTGTTGAGTATTTTTGTTGTAGGATCTATATTTGAGTAAATTTAGATGAAAATAACTTCAATTTTTTGGATTGTGAAAAAAAATTTAGTTGGAAGTGTCAAATTTTAATAAGTTTATTTGAAATCAACTTCGATTATTTTGAATTTTGTTCAGTATTTTTGTTGTAGGATGTATTTTTGAGTAAATTTAGATGAAAATAACTACAATTTTTTGGATTGTGAAAAAAATTTGAGTTGGAAATGTCAAATTCTAATAAATTTATTTGAAACCAACTTCGATGATTCTCGACTATGTTGAGTTTTTTTGATAGAGAAGCTTAATTTGAGTAATTTCAGTTGAAATTAACGTCGATTTTTTGGATTTTGTCACGATTTTTGTTAAATTTTAATAAATTTATTTGAAATCAACTTGGATAATTTTGGAATTTGTTGAGTATTTTTGTTGTAGGATCTATATTTGAGTAAATTTAGATGAAAATAACTTCAATTTTTAGGATTGTGAAAATAATTTTAGTTGGAAGTGTCAAATTTTAATAAATTTATTTGAAATCAACTTGAATTATTTTGGATTTTGTTCAGTATTTTTGTTGTAGGAAGTATTTTTGAGTAAATTTAGATGAAAATAACGACAATTTTTTGGATTGTGAAAAAAAATTTAGTTGGAAGTGTCAAATTTTAATAAATTTATTTGAAATCAACTTCGATTGTTTTGGATTTTGTTGAGTATTTTTGTTGTAGGGTCTATATTTGAGTAAATTTAGATGAAAATAACGACAATTTTTTGGATTGTGAAAAAAAAATTTAGTTGGAAGTGTCAAATTTTAATAAATTTATTTGAAATCAACTTGAATTATTTTGGATTTTGTTGAGTATTTTTGTTGTAGAATCTATATTTGAGTAAATTTAGATGAAAATAACTTCAATTTTTTGGATTGTGAAAAAAATTTTAGTTGGAAGTGCAAATTTTAATAAATTTATTTGAAATCAACTTGAATTATTTTGGATTTTGTTGAGTATTTTTGTTGTAGGATCTATATTTGAGTAAATTTTAATGAAAATAACTTCAATTTTGTGGATTGTGAAAAAAATGTTAGTTGGAAGTGTCAAATTTTAATAAATTTATTTGAAATCAACTTCGATTTTTTTTTTATTTTGTCGAGTATTTTTGGTGTAGGATGTATATTTGAGTAAATTTAGATGAAAATAACTTCAATTTTTTGGATTGTGAAAAAAAGTTTAGTTGGAAGTGTCAAATTTTAATAAATTTATTTGCAATCAACTTCGATTTTATTGGATTTTGTCGAGTATTTTTGGTGTAGGATGTATATTTGAGTAAATTTAGATGAAAATAACGACAATTTTTTGGATTGTGAAAAAAAATTTTAGTCGGAAGTGTCAAATTTTAATAAATTTATTTGAAATCAACTTGAATTATTTTGGATTTTGTTGAGTATTTTTGTTGTAGGATCTATATTTGAGTAAATTTAGATGAAAATAACTACAATTTTTTGGATTGTCAAAAAAATTTCAGTTTGAAGTGTCAAATTTTAATAAATTTATTTGAAATCAACTTCGATTATTTTTTATTTTGTTGAGCATTTTTGTTCTAGGATCTATATTTGAGTAAATTTAGATGAAAATAACTTCAATTTTTTGGATTGTGAAAAAAATTTTAGTTGGATGTGTCAAATTATAATAAATTTATTTGAAACCAACTTCGATTTTTTTGGACGATGTTAAGTTTTTTGGATAGGGAAGCTTAATTTGAGTAATATCAGTAGAAATTAACATCGATTTTTTTTTATTTTGACAAGATTTTTGTCAAATTTTAATAATTTTTTTTTTAATCAACTTCGATTATTTTGCATTTTGTTGAGTATTTTTGTTGTAGGATCTATATTTGAGTAAATTTAGATAAAAATAACTTCAATTTTTTGAATTGTGAAAAAATTTTAGTTGGAAGTGTCAAATTTTAATAAATTTATTTGAAATCAACTTGAATTATTTTGGATTTTGTTGAGTATTTTTGTTGTAGGATCTATATTTGAGTAAATTTAGATGAAAATAACTACAATTTTTTGGATTGTCAAAAAAATTTCAGTCTGAAGTGACAAATTTTAATAAGTTTATTTGAAATCAACTTCGATTATTTTGAATTTTGTTCAGTATTTTTGTTGTAGGATGTATTTTTGAGTAAATTTAGATGAAAATAACTACAATTTTTTGGATTGTGAAAAAAATTTGAGTTGGAAATGTCAAATTCTAATAAATTTATTGGAAACCAACTTCAATTTTTTGGGATTTTGTTTCGTATTTTTGTTTTAGGGTCTATATTAGAGTAAATTTTGATGAAGATAACTTCAATTTTTTGAATTGTGAAAAAATTTTAGTTGAAAGTGTCAAATTTTAATAAATTTATTTGAAATCAACTTCGATTATTTTTTATTTTGTTGAGCATATTTGTTATAGGATCTATACTTGAGTAAATTTAGATGAAAATAACAATAATTTTTTGGATTGTGAAAAAAATTTTAATTGGAAGTGTCAAATTTTAATAAATTTATTTGAAATCAACTTGAATTATTTTGGATTTTGTTGAGTATTTTTGTTGTAGAATCTATATTTGAGTAAATTTAGATGAAAATAACTTCAATTTTTTGGATTGTGAAAAAAATTTTAGTTGGAAGTGCAAATTTTAATAAATTTATATGAAATCAACTTGAATTATTTTGGATTTTGTTGAGTATTTTTGTTGTAGGATATATATTTGAGTAAATTTTAATGAAAATAACTTCAATTTTGTGGATTGTGAAAAAAATGTTAGTTGGAAGTGTCAAATTTTAATAAATTTATTTGAAATCAACTTCGATTTTTTTTGGATTTTGTCGAATATTTTTGGTGTAGGATGTATATTTGAGTAAATTTAGATGAAAATAACTTCAATTTTTTGGATTGTGAAAAAAAGTTTAGTTGGAAGTGTCAAATTTTAATAAATTTATTTGCAATCAACTTCGATTTTATTGGATTTTGTCGAGTATTTTTGGTGTAGGATGTATATTTGAGTAAATTTAGATGAAAATAACGACAATTTTTTGGATTGTGAAAAAAAATTTTAGTCGGAAGTGTCAAATTTTAATAAATTTATTTGAAATCAACTTGAATTATTTTGGATTTTGTTGAGTATTGTTGTTGTAGGATCTATATTTGAGTAAATTTAGATGAAAATAACTTCAATTTTTTGGATTGTCAAAAAAATTTCAGTTTGAAGTGTCAAATTTTAATAAATTTATTTGAAATCAACTTCGATTATTTTTTATTTTGTTGAGCATTTTTGTTCTAGGATCTATATTTGAGTAAATTTAGATGAAAATAACTTCAATTTTTTGGATTGTGAAAAAAATTTTAGTTGGATGTGTCAAATTATAATAAATTTATTTGAAACCAACTTCGATTTTTTAGGACGATGTTAAGTTTTTTGGATAGGGAAGCTTAATTTGAGTAATATCAGTAGAAATTAACATCGATTTTTTTTTATTTTGACAAGATTTTTGTCAAATTTTAATAATTTTTTTTTTAATCAACTTCGATTATTTTGCATTTTGTTGAGTATTTTTGTTGTAGGATCTATATTTGAGTAAATTTAGATAAAAATAACTTCAATTTTTTGAATTGTGAAAAAATTTTAGTTGGAAGTGTCAAATTTTAATAAATTTATTTGAAATCAACTTCGATTATTTTTTATTTTGTTGAGCATTTTTGTTATAGGATCTATACTTGAGTAAATTTAGATGAAAATAACTTTAATTTTTTGGATTGTGAAAAAAAATTTAATTGGAAGTGTCAAATTTTAATAAATTTATTTGAAACCAACTTCGAATATTTTTCATTTTGTTGAGCGTTTTTGTTGTAGGATCTATACTTAAGTAAATTTAGATGAAAATAACTTCAATTTTTTGGATTGTGAAAAAAATTTAAGTTGGATGTGTCAAATTTTAATAAATTTATTTGAAATCAACTTCGAATATTTTTTATTTTGTTGAGCATTTTTGTTGTAGGATCTATATTTGAGTAAATTTAGATGAAAATAACTTCAATTTTTTGGATTGTGAAAAAAATTTTAGTTGGAAGTGTCAAATTTCAATAAATTTATTGGAAACCAACTTCAATTTTTTGGGATTTTGTTTCGTATTTTTGTTGTAGGGTCTATATTAGAGTAAATTTTGATGAAGATAACTTCAATTTTTTGAATTGTGAAAAAATTTTAGTTGAAAGTGTCAAATTTTAATAAATTTATTTGAAATCAACTTCGATTATTTTTTATTTTGTTGAGCATATTTGTTATAGGATCTATACTTGAGTAAATTTAGATGAAAATAACAATAATTTTTTGGATTGTGAAAAAAATTTTAATTGGAAGTGTCAAATTTTAATAAATTTATTTGAAATCAACTTGAATTATTTTGGATTTTGTTGAGTATTGTGGTTGTAGGATCTATATTTGAGTAAATTTAGATGAAAATAACTTCAATTTTGTGGATTGTGAAAAAAATTTTAGTTGGAAGTGTCAAATTTTAATAAATTTATTTGAAATCAACTTCGATTTTTTTTTTATTTTGTCGAGTATTTTTGGTGTAGGATGTATATTTGAGTAACTTTAGATGAAAATAACTTCAATTTTTTGGATTGTGAAAAAAAGTTTAGTTGGAATTGTCAAATTATAATAAATTTATTTGAAATCAACTTCGATTTTATTGGATTTTGTCGAGTATTTTTGGTGTAGGATGTATATTTGAGTAAATTTAGATGAAAATAACTTCAATTTTTTGGATTGTGAAAAAAAATTAGTTGGAAGTGTCAAATTGTAATAAATTTAATTGAAATCAACTTGAATTATTTTGGATTTTGTTGAGTATTTTTGTTGGAGGATCTATATTTGAGTAAATTTAGATGAAAATAACTTCAATTTTTTGGATTGTGAAAAAAAATTTAGTTGGAAGTGTCAAATTTTAATAAGTTTATTTGAAATCAACTTCGATTATTTTGAATTTTGTTCAGTATTTTTGTTGTAGGATGTATTTTTGATTAAATTTAGATGAAAATAACTACAATTTTTTGGATTGTGAAAAAAATTTGAGTTGGAAATGTCAAATTCTAATAAATTTATTTGAAACCAACTTCGATGATTCTCGACTATGTTGAGTTTTTTTGATAGAGAAGCTTAATTTGAGTAATTTCAGTTGAAATTAACGTCGATTTTTTGGATTTTGTCACGATTTTTGTTAAATTTTAATAAATTTATTTGAAATCAACTTGGATAATTTTGGAATTTGTTGAGTATTTTTGTTGTAGGATCTATATTTGAGTAAATTTAGATGAAAATAACTTCAATTTTTAGGATTGTGAAAATAATTTTAGTTGGAAGTGTCAAATTTTAATAAATTTATTTGAAATCAACTTCGAATATTTTTTATTTTGTTGAGCATTTTTGTTGTAGGATCTATACTTGAGTAAATTTAGATGAAAATAACTTCAATTTTTTGGATTGTGAAAAAAATTTAAGTTGGATGTGTCAAATTTTAATAAATTTATTTGAAATCAACTTCGAATATTTTTTATTTTGTTGAGCATTTTTGTTGTAGGATCTATATTTGAGTAAATTTAGATGAAAATAACTTCAATTTTTTGGATTGTGAAAAAAATTTTAGTTGGAAGTGTCAAATTTTAATAAATTTATTGGAAACCAACTTCAATTTTTTGGGATTTTGTTTCGTATTTTTGTTGTAGGGTCTATATTAGAGTAAATTTTGATGAAGATAACTTCAATTTTTTGAATTGTGAAAAAATTTTAGTTGAAAGTGTCAAATTTTAATAAATTTATTTGAAATCAACTTCGATTATTTTTTATTTTGTTGAGCATATTTGTTATAGGATCTATACTTGAGTAAATTTAGATGAAAATAACAATAATTTTTTGGATTGTGAAAAAAATTTTAATTGGAAGTGTCAAATTTTAATAAATTTATTTGAAATCAACTTGAATTATTTTGGATTTTGTTGAGTATTGTGGTTGTAGGATCTATATTTGATTAAATTTAGATGAAAATAACTTCAATTTTGTGGATTGTGAAAAAAATTTTAGTTGGAAGTGTCAAATTTTAATAAATTTATTTGAAATCAACTTCGATTTTTTTTTATTTTGTCGAGTATTTTTGGTGTAGGATGTATATTTGAGTAAATTTAGATGAAAATAACTTCAATTTTTTGGATTGTGAAAAAAAGTTTAGTTGGAAGTGTCAAATTTTAATAAATTTATTTGAAATCAACTTCGATTTTATTGGATTTTGTCGAGTATTTTTGGTGTAGGATGTATATTTGAGTAAATTTAGATGAAAATAACTTCAATTTTTTGGATTGTGAAAAAAAATTAGTTGGAAGTGTCAAATTGTAATAAATTTAATTGAAATCAACTTGAATTATTTTGGATTTTGTTGAGTATTTTTGTTGTAGGATCTATATTTGAGTAAATTTAGATGAAAATAACTTCAATTTTTTGGATTGTGAAAAAAAATTTAGTTGGAAGTGTCAAATTTTAATAAGTTTATTTGAAATCAACTTCGATTATTTTGAATTTTGTTCAGTATTTTTGTTGTAGGATGTATTTTTGAGTAAATTTAGATGAAAATAACTACAATTTTTTGGATTGTGAAAAAAATTTGAGTTGGAAATGTCAAATTCTAATAAATTTATTTGAAACCAACTTGAATTATTTTGGATTTTGTTGAGTATTTTTGTTGTAGAATCTATATTTGAGTAAATTTAGATGAAAATAACTTCAATTTTTTGGATTGTGAAAAAAATTTTAGTTGGAAGTGCAAATTTTAATAAATTTATTTGAAATCAACTTGAATTATTTTGGATTTTGTTGAGTATTTTTGTTGTAGGATCTATATTTGAGTAAATTTTAATGAAAATAACTTCAATTTTGTGGATTGTGAAAAAAATGTTAGTTGGAAGTGTCAAATTTTAATAAATTTATTTGAAATCAACTTCGATTTTTTTTGGATTTTGTCGAGTATTTTTGGTGTAGGATGTATATTTGAGTAAATTTAGATGAAAATAACTTCAATTTTTTGGATTGTGAAAAAAAGTTTAGTTGGAAGTGTCAAATTTTAATAAATTTATTTGCAATCAACTTCGATTTTATTGGATTTTGTCGAGTATTTTTGGTGTAGGATGTATATTTGAGTAAATTTAGATGAAAATAACGACAATTTTTTGGATTGTGAAAAAAAATTTTAGTCGGAAGTGTCAAATTTTAATAAATTTATTTGAAATCAACTTGAATTATTTTGGATTTTGTTGAGTATTGTTGTTGTAGGATCTATATTTGAGTAAATTTAGATGAAAATAACTTCAATTTTTTGGATTGTCAAAAAAATTTCAGTTTGAAGTGTCAAATTTTAATAAATTTATTTGAAATCAACTTCGATTATTTTTTATTTTGTTGAGCATTTTTGTTCTAGGATCTATATTTGAGTAAATTTAGATGAAAATAACTTCAATTTTTTGGATTGTGAAAAAAATTTTAGTTGGATGTGTCAAATTATAATAAATTTATTTGAAACCAACTTCGATTTTTTTGGACGATGTTAAGTTTTTTGGATAGGGAAGCTTAATTTGAGTAATATCAGTAGAAATTAACATCGATTTTTTTTTATTTTGACAAGATTTTTGTCAAATTTTAATAATTTTTTTTTTAATCAACTTCGATTATTTTGCATTTTGTTGAGTATTTTTGTTGTAGGATCTATATTTGAGTAAATTTAGATAAAAATAACTTCAATTTTTTGAATTGTGAAAAAATTTTAGTTGGAAGTGTCAAATTTTAATAAATTTATTTGAAATCAACTTGAATTATTTTGGATTTTGTTGAGTATTTTTGTTGTAGGATCTATATTTGAGTAAATTTAGATGAAAATAACTACAATTTTTTGGATTGTCAAAAAAATTTCAGTCTGAAGTGTCAAATTTTAATAAGTTTATTTGAAATCAACTTCGATTATTTTGAATTTTGTTCAGTATTTTTGTTGTAGGATGTATTTTTGAGTAAATTTAGATGAAAATAACTACAATTTTTTGGATTGTGAAAAAAATTTGAGTTGGAAATGTCAAATTCTAATAAATTTATTGGAAACCAACTTCAATTTTTTGGGATTTTGTTTCGTATTTTTGTTGTAGGGTCTATATTAGAGTAAATTTTGATGAAGATAACTTCAATTTTTTGAATTGTGAAAAAATTTTAGTTGAAAGTGTCAAATTTTAATAAATTTATTTGAAATCAACTTCGATTATTTTTTATTTTGTTGAGCATATTTGTTATAGGATCTATACTTGAGTAAATTTAGATGAAAATAACAATAATTTTTTGGATTGTGAAAAAAATTTTAATAGGAAGTGTCAAATTTTAATAAATTTATTTGAAATCAACTTGAATTATTTTGGATTTTGTTGAGTATTGTGGTTGTAGGATCTATATTTGAGTAAATTTAGATGAAAATAACTTCAATTTTGTGGATTGTGAAAAAAATTTTAGTTGGAAGTGTCAAATTTTAATAAATTTATTTGAAATCAACTTCGATTTTTTTTTTATTTTGTCGAGTATTTTTGGTGTAGGATGTATATTTGAGTAAATTTAGATGAAAATAACTTCAATTTTGTGGATTGTGAAAAAAATTTTAGTTGGAAGTGTCAAATTTTAATAAATTTATTTGAAATCAACTTCGATTTTTTTTTTATTTTGTCGAGTATTTTTGGTGTAGGATGTATATTTGAGTAAATTTAGATGAAAATAACTTCAATTTTTTGGATTGTGAAAAAAAGTTTAGTTGGAAGTGTCAAATTTTAATAAATTTATTTGAAATCAACTTCGATTTTATTGGATTTTGTCGAGTATTTTTGGTGTAGGATGTATATTTGAGTAAATTTAGATGAAAATAACTTCAATTTTTTGGATTGTGAAAAAAAATTAGTTGGAAGTGTCAAATTGTAATAAATTTAATTGAAATCAACTTGAATTATTTTGGATTTTGTTGAGTATTTTTGTTGTAGGATCTATATTTGAGTAAATTTAGATGAAAATAACTTCAATTTTTTGGATTGTGAAAAAAAATTAAGTTGGAAGTGTCAAATTTTAATAAGTTTATTTGAAATCAACTTCGATTATTTTGAATTTTGTTCAGTATTTTTGTTGTAGGATGTATTTTTGAGTAAATTTAGATGAAAATAACTACAATTTTTTGGATTGTGAAAAAAATTTGAGTTGGAAATGTCAAATTCTAATAAATTTATTTGAAACCAACTTCGATGATTCTCGACTATGTTGAGTTTTTTTGATAGAGAAGCTTAATTTGAGTAATTTCAGTTGAAATTAACGTCGATTTTTTGGATTTTGTCACGATTTTTGTTAAATTTTAATAAATTTATTTGAAATCAACTTGGATAATTTTGGAATTTGTTGAGTATTTTTGTTGTAGGATCTATATTTGAGTAAATATAGATGAAAATAACTTCAATTTTTAGGATTGTGAAAATAATTTTAGTTGGAAGTGTCAAATTTTAATAAATTTATTTGAAATCAACTTGAATTATTTTGGATTTTGTTCAGTATTTTTGTTGTAGGAAGTATTTTTGAGTAAATTTAGATGGAAATAACGACAATTTTTTGGATTGTGAAAAAAAATTTAGTTGGAAGTGTCAAATTTTAATAAATTTATTTGAAATCAACTTCGATTGTTTTGGATTTTGTTGAGTATTTTTGTTGTAGGGTCTATATTTGAGTAAATTTAGATGAAAATAACGACAATTTTTTGGATTGTGAAAAAAAAATTTAGTTGGAAGTGTCAAATTTTAATAAATTTATTTGAAATCAACTTGAATTATTTTGGATTTTGTTGAGTATTTTTGTTGTAGGATCTATATTTGAGTAAATTTAGATGAAAATAACTACAATTTTTTGGATTGTCAAAAAATTTTCAGTCTGAAGTGTCAAATTTTAATAAGTTTATTTGAAATCAACTTCGATTATTTTGAATTTTGTTCAGTATTTTTGTTGTAGGATGTATTTTTGAGTAAATTTAGATGAAAATAACTACAATTTTTTGGATTGTGAAAAAAATTTTAATAGGAAGTGTCAAATTTTAATAAATTTATTTGAAATCAACTTGAATTATTTTGGATTTTGTTGAGTATTTTTGTTGTAGAATCTATATTTGAGTAAATTTAGATGAAAATATCTTCAATTTTTTGGATTGTGAAAAAAATTTTAGTTGGAAGTGCAAATTTTAATAAATTTATATGAAATCAACTTGAATTATTTTGGATTTTGTTGAGTATTTTTGTTGTAGGATATATATTTGAGTAAATTTTAATGAAAATAACTTCAATTTTGTGGATTGTGAAAAAAATGTTAGTTGGAAGTGTCAAATTTTAATAAATTTATTTGAAATCAACTTCGATTTTTTTTGGATTTTGTCGAATATTTTTGGTGTAGGATGTATATTTGAGTAAATTTAGATGAAAATAACTTCAATTTTTTGGATTGTGAAAAAAAGTTTAGCTGGAAGTGTCAAATTTTAATCAATTTATTTGCAATCAACTTCGATTTTATTGGATTTTGTCGAGTATTTTTGGTGTAGGATGTATATTTGAGTAAATTTAGATGAAAATAACGACAATTTTTTGGATTGTGAAAAAAAATTTTAGTCGGAAGTGTCAAATTTTAATAAATTTATTTGAAATCAACTTGAATTATTTTGGATTTTGTTGAGTATTGTTGTTGTAGGATCTATATTTGAGTAAATTTAGATGAAAATAACTTCAATTTTTTGGATTGTCAAAAAAATTTCAGTTTGAAGTGTCAAATTTTAATAAATTTATTTGAAATCAACTTCGATTATTTTTTATTTTGTTGAGCATTTTTGTTCTAGGATCTATATTTGAGTAAATTTAGATGAAAATAACTTCAATTTTTTGGATTGTGAAAAAAATTTTAGTTGGATGTGTCAAATTATAATAAATTTATTTGAAACCAACTTCGATTTTTTTGGACGATGTTAAGTTTTTTGGATAGGGAAGCTTAATTTGAGTAATATCAGTAGAAAATAACATCGATTTATTTTTATTTTGACATGATTTTTGTCAAATTTTAATAATTTTTTTTTTAATCAACTTCGATTATTTTGCATTTTGTTGAGTATTTTTGTTGTAGGATCTATATTTGAGTAAATTTAGATAAAAATAACTTCAATTTTTTGAATTGTGAAAAAATTTTAGTTGGAAGTGTCAAATTTTAATAAATTTATTTGAAATCAACTTCGATTATTTTTTATTTTGTTGAGCATTTTTGTTATAGGATCTATACTTGAGTAAATTTAGATGAAAATAACTTTAATTTTTTGGATTGTGAAAAAAATTTTAATTGGAAGTGTCAAATTTTAATAAATTTATTTGAAACCAACTTCGAATATTTTTCATTTTGTTGAGCGTTTTTGTTGTAGGATCTATACTTGAGTAAATTTAGATGAAAATAACTTCAATTTTTTGGATTGTGAAAAAAATTTAAGTTGGATTTGTCAAATTTTAATAAATTTATTTGAAATCAACTTCGAATATTTTTTATTTTGTTGAGCATTTTTGTTGTAGGATCTATATTTGAGTAAATTTAGATGAAAATAACTTCAATTTTTTGGATTGTGAAAAAAATTTTAGTTGGAAGTGTCAAATTTTAATAAATTTATTGGAAACCAACTTCAATTTTTTGGGATTTTGTTTCGTATTTTTGTTGTAGGGTCTATATTAGAGTAAATTTTGATGAAGATAACTTCAATTTTTTGAATTGTGAAAAAATTTTAGTTGAAAGTGTCAAATTTTAATAAATTTATTTGAAATCAACTTCGATTATTTTTTATTTTGTTGAGCATATTTGTTATAGGATCTATACTTGAGTAAATTTAGATGAAAATAACAATAATTTTTTGGATTGTGAAAAAAATTTTAATTGGAAGTGTCAAATTTTAATAAATTTATTTGAAATCAACTTGAATTATTTTGGATTTTGTTGAGTATTGTGGTTGTAGGATCTATATTTGAGTAAATTTAGATGAAAATAACTTCAATTTTGTGGATTGTGAAAAAAATTTTAGTTGGAAGTGTCAAATTTTAATAAATTTATTTGAAATCAACTTCGATTTTTTTTTTATTTTGTCGAGTATTTTTGGTGTAGGATGTATATTTGAGTAAATTTAGATGAAAATAACTTCAATTTTTTGGATTGTGAAAAAAAGTTTAGTTGGAAGTGTCAAATTTTAATAAATTTATTTGAAATCAACTTCGATTTTATTGGATTTTGTCGAGTATTTTTGGTGTAGGATGTATATTTGAGTAAATTTAGATGAAAATAACTTCAATTTTTTGGATTGTGAAAAAAAATTAGTTGGAAGTGTCAAATTGTAATAAATTTAATTGAAATCAACTTGAATTATTTTGGATTTTGTTGAGTATTTTTGTTGTAGGATCTATATTTGAGTAAATTTAGATGAAAATAACTTCAATTTTTTGGATTGTGAAAAAAAATTAAGTTGGAAGTGTCAAATTTTAATAAGTTTATTTGAAATCAACTTCGATTTTTTTTTATTTTGTCGAGTATTTTTGGTGTAGGATGTATATTTGAGTAAATTTAGATGAAAATAACTTCAATTTTTTGGATTGTGAAAAAAAGTTTAGTTGGAAGTGTCAAATTTTAATAAATTTATTTGAAATCAACTTCGATTTTATTGGATTTTGTCGAGTATTTTTGGTGTAGGATGTATATTTGAGTAAATTTAGATGAAAATAACTTCAATTTTTTGGATTGTGAAAAAAAATTAGTTGGAAGTGTCAAATTGTAATAAATTTAATTGAAATCAACTTGAATTATTTTGGATTTTGTTGAGTATTTTTGTTGTAGGATCTATATTTGAGTAAATTTAGATGAAAATAACTTCAATTTTTTGGATTGTGAAAAAAAATTTAGTTGGAAGTGTCAAATTTTAATAAGTTTATTTGAAATCAACTTCGATTATTTTGAATTTTGTTCAGTATTTTTGTTGTAGGATGTATTTTTGAGTAAATTTAGATGAAAATAACTACAATTTTTTGGATTGTGAAAAAAATTTGAGTTGGAAATGTCAAATTCTAATAAATTTATTTGAAACCAACTTGAATTATTTTGGATTTTGTTGAGTATTTTTGTTGTAGAATCTATATTTGAGTAAATTTAGATGAAAATAACTTCAATTTTTTGGATTGTGAAAAAAATTTTAGTTGGAAGTGCAAATTTTAATAAATTTATTTGAAATCAACTTGAATTATTTTGGATTTTGTTGAGTATTTTTGTTGTAGGATCTATATTTGAGTAAATTTTAATGAAAATAACTTCAATTTTGTGGATTGTGAAAAAAATGTTAGTTGGAAGTGTCAAATTTTAATAAATTTATTTGAAATCAACTTCGATTTTTTTTGGATTTTGTCGAGTATTTTTGGTGTAGGATGTATATTTGAGTAAATTTAGATGAAAATAAATTCAATTTTTTGGATTGTGAAAAAAAGTTTAGTTGGAAGTGTCAAATTTTAATAAATTTATTTGCAATCAACTTCGATTTTATTGGATTTTGTCGAGTATTTTTGGTGTAGGATGTATATTTGAGTAAATTTAGATGAAAATAACGACAATTTTTTGGATTGTGAAAAAAAATTTTAGTCGGAAGTGTCAAATTTTAATAAATTTATTTGAAATCAACTTGAATTATTTTGGATTTTGTTGAGTATTTTTGTTGTAGAATCTATATTTGAGTAAATTTAGATGAAAATAACTTCAATTTTTTGGATTGTGAAAAAAATTTTAGTTGGAAGTGCAAATTTTAATAAATTTATATGAAATCAACTTGAATTATTTTGGATTTTGTTGAGTATTTTTGTTGTAGGATATATATTTGAGTAAATTTTAATGAAAATAACTTCAATTTTGTGGATTGTGAAAAAAATGTTAGTTGGAAGTGTCAAATTTTAATAAATTTATTTGAAATCAACTTCGATTTTTTTTGGATTTTGTCGAATATTTTTGGTGTAGGATGTATATTTGAGTAAATTTAGATGAAAATAACTTCAATTTTTTGGATTGTGAAAAAAAGTTTAGTTGGAAGTGTCAAATTTTAATAAATTTATTTGCAATCAACTTCGATTTTATTGGATTTTGTCGAGTATTTTTGGTGTAGGATGTATATTTGAGTAAATTTAGATGAAAATAACGACAATTTTTTGGATTGTGAAAAAAAATTTTAGTCGGAAGTGTCAAATTTTAATAAATTTATTTGAAACCAACTTCGATTTTATTGGATTTTGTTGAGTATTTTTGTTGTAGGGTCTATATTTGAGTAAATTTAGATGAAAATAACGACAATTTTTTGGATTGTGAAAAAAAAATTTAGTTGGAAGTGTCAAATTGTAATAAATAAAATTGAAATCAACTTGAATTATTTTGGATTTTGTTGAGTATTTTTGTTGTAGGATCTATATTTGAGTAAATTTAGATGAAAATAACTTCAATTTTTTGGATTGTGAAAAAAAATTTAGTTGGAAGTGTCAAATTTTAATAAGTTTATTTGAAATCAACTTCGATTATTTTGAATTTTGTTCAGTATTTTTGTTGTAGGATGTATTTTTGAGTAAATTTAGATGAAAATAACTACAATTTTTTGGATTGTGAAAAAAATTTGAGTTGGAAATGTCAAATTCTAATAAATTTATTTGAAACCAACTTCGATGATTCTCGACTATGTTGAGTTTTTTTGATAGAGAAGCTTAATTTGAGTAATTTCAGTTGAAATTAACGTCGATTTTTTGGATTTTGTCACGATTTTTGTTAAATTTTAATAAATTTATTTGAAATCAACTTGGATAATTTTGGAATTTGTTGAGTATTTTTGTTGTAGGATCTATATTTGAGTAAATTTAGATGAAAATAACTTCAATTTTTAGGATTGTGAAAATAATTTTAGTTGGAAGTGTCAAATTTTAATAAATTTATTTGAAATCAACTTGAATTATTTTGGATTTTGTTCAGTATTTTTGTTGTAGGAAGTATTTTTGAGTAAATTTAGATGAAAATAACGACAATATTTTGGATTGTGAAAAAAAATTTAGTTGGAAGTGTCAAATTTTTATAAATTTATTTGAAATCAACTTCGATTGTTTTGGATTTTGTTGAGTATTTTTGTTGTAGGGTCTATATTTGAGTAAATTTAGATGAAAATAACGACAATTTTTTGGATTGTGAAAAAAAAATTTAGTTGGAAGTGTCAAATTTTAATAAATTTATTTGAAATCAACTTGAATTATTTTGGATTTTGTTGAGTATTTTTGTTGTAGAATCTATATTTGAGTAAATTTAGATGAAAATAACTTCAATTTTTTGGATTGTGAAAAAAATTTTAGTTGGAAGTGCAAATTTTAATAAATTTATTTGAAATCAACTTGAATTATTTTGGATTTTGTTGAGTATTTTTGTTGTAGGATCTATATTTGAGTAAATTTTAATGAAAATAACTTCAATTTTGTGGATTGTGAAAAAAATGTTAGTTGGAAGTGTCAAATTTTAATAAATTTATTTGAAATCAACTTCGATTTTTTTTGGATTTTGTCGAGTATTTTTGGTGTAGGATGTATATTTGAGTAAATTTAGATGAAAATAACTTCAATTTTTTGGATTGTGAAAAAAAGTTTAGATGGAAGTGTCAAATTTTAATAAATTTATTTGCAATCAACTTCGATTTTATTGGATTTTGTCGAGTATTTTTGGTGTAGGATGTATATTTGAGTAAATTTAGATGAAAATAACGACAATTTTTTGGATTGTGAAAAAAAATTTTAGTCGGAAGTGTCAAATTTTAATAAATTTATTTGAAATCAACTTGAATTATTTTGGATTTTGTTGAGTATTGTTGTTGTAGGATCTATATTTGAGTAAATTTAGATGAAAATAACCTCCATTTTTTGGACTGTGAAAAAAATTTTAGTTGCAAGTGTAAAAGTTTAATAAATTTATTTGAAACCAACTTCGATTATTTTGGATTTTGTTGAGTATTTTTGTTGTAGGATCTATATTTGAGTAAATTTAGATGAAAATAACTACAATTTTTTGGATTGTCAAAAAAATTTCAGTTTGAAGTGTCAAATTTTAATAAATTTATTTGAAATCAACTTCGATTATTTTTTATTTTGTTGAGCATTTTTGTTCTAGGATCTATATTTGAGTAAACTTAGATGAAAATAACTTCAATTTTTTGGATTGTGAAAAAATTTTTAGTTGGATGTGTCAAATTATAATAAATTTATTTGAAACCAACTTCGATTTTTTTGGACGATGTTAAGTTTTTTGGATAGGGAAGCTTAATTTGAGTAATATCAGTAGAAATTAACATCGATTTTTTTTTATTTTGACAAGATTTTTGTCAAATTTTAATAATTTTTTTTTTAATCAACTTCGATTATTTTGCATTTTGTTGAGTATTTTTGTTGTAGGATCTATATTTGAGTAAATTTAGATAAAAATAACTTCAATTTTTTGAATTGTGAAAAAATTTTAGTTGGAAGTGTCAAATTTTAATAAATTTATTTGAAATCAACTTCGAATATTTTTTATTTTGTTGAGCATTTTTGTTGTAGGATCTATATTTGAGTAAATTTAGATGAAAATAACTTCAATTTTTTGGATTGTGAAAAAAATTTTAGTTGGAAGTGTCAATTTTTAATAAATTTATTTGAAATCAACTTCGATTTTTTTTTTATTTTGTCGAGTATTTTTGGTGTAGGATGTATATTTGAGTAAATTTAGATGAAAATAACTTCAATTTGTTGGATTGTGAAAAAAAGTTTAGTTGGAAGTGTCAAATTTTAATAAATTTATTTGAAATCAACTTCGATTTTATTGGATTTTGTCGAGTATTTTTGGTGTAGGATGTATATTTGAGTAAATTTAGATGAAAATAACTTCAATTTTTTGGATTGTGAAAAAAAATTAGTTGGAAGTGTCAAATTGTAATAAATTTAATTGAAATCAACTTGAATTATTTTGGATTTTGTTGAGTATTTTTGTTGTAGGATCTATATTTGAGTAAATTTAGATGAAAATAACTTCAATTTTTTGGATTGTGAAAAAAAATTTAGTTGGAAGTGTCAAATTTTAATAAGTTTATTTGAAATCAACTTCGATTATTTTGAATTTTGTTCAGTATTTTTGTTGTAGGATGTATTTTTGAGTAAATTTAGATGAAAATAACTACAATTTTTTGGATTGTGAAAAAAATTTGAGTTGGAAATGTCAAATTCTAATAAATTTATTTGAAACCAACTTCGATGATTCTCGACTATGTTGAGTTTTTTTGATAGAGAAGCTTAATTTGAGTAATTTCAGTTGAAATTAACGTCGATTTTTTGGATTTTGTCACGATTTTTGTTAAATTTTAATAAATTTATTTGAAATCAACTTGGATAATTTTGGAATTTGTTGAGTATTTTTGTTGTAGGATCTATATTTGAGTAAATTTAGATGAAAATAACTTCAATTTTTAGGATTGTGAAAATAATTTTAGTTGGAAGTGTCAAATTTTAATAAATTTATTTGAAATCAACTTGAATTATTTTGGATTTTGTTCAGTATTTTTGTTGTAGGAAGTATTTTTGAGTAAATTTAGATGAAAATAACGACAATTTTTTGGATTGTGAAAAAAAATTTAGTTGGAAGTGTCAAATTTTAATAAATTTATTTGAAATCAACTTCGATTGTTTTGGATTTTGTTGAGTATTTTTGTTGTAGGGTCTATATTTGAGTAAATTTAGATGAAAATAACGACAATTTTTTGGATTGTGAAAAAAAAATTTAGTTGGAAGTGTCAAATTTTAATAAATTTATTTGAAATCAACTTGAATTATTTTGGATTTTGTTGAGTATTTTTGTTGTAGAATCTATATTTGAGTAAATTTAGATGAAAATAACTTCAATTTTTTGGATTGTGAAAAAAATTTTAGTTGGAAGTGCAAATTTTAATAAATTTATTTGAAATCAACTTGAATTATTTTGGATTTTGTTGAGTATTTTTGTTGTAGGATCTATATTTGAGTAAATTTTAATGAAAATAACTTCAATTTTGTGGATTGTGAAAAAAATGTTAGTTGGAAGTGTCAAATTTTAATAAATTTATTTGAAATCAACTTCGATTTTTTTTTTATTTTGTCGAGTATTTTTGGTGTAGGATGTATATTTGAGTAAATTTAGATGAAAATAACTTCAATTTTTTGGATTGTGAAAAAAAGTTTAGTTGGAAGTGTCAAATTTTAATAAATTTATTTGCAATCAACTTCGATTTTATTGGATTTTGTCGAGTATTTTTGGTGTAGGATGTATATTTGAGTAAATTTAGATGAAAATAACGACAATTTTTTGGATTGTGAAAAAAAATTTTAGTCGGAAGTGTCAAATTTTAATAAATTTATTTGAAATCAACTTGAATTATTTTGGATTTTGTTGAGTATTTTTGTTGTAGGATCTATATTTGAGTAAATTTAGATGAAAATAACTACAATTTTTTGGATTGTCAAAAAAATTTCAGTTTGAAGTGTCAAATTTTAATAAATTTATTTGAAATCAACTTCGATTATTTTTTATTTTGTTGAGCATTTTTGTTCTAGGATCTATATTTGAGTAAATTTAGATGAAAATAACTTCAATTTTTTGGATTGTGAAAAAAATTTTAGTTGGATGTGTCAAATTATAATAAATTTATTTGAAACCAACTTCGATTTTTTTGGACGATGTTAAGTTTTTTGGATAGGGAAGCTTAATTTGAGTAATATCAGTAGAAATTAACATCGATTTTTTTTTATTTTGACAAGATTTTTGTCAAATTTTAATAATTTTTTTTTTAATCAACTTCGATTATTTTGCATTTTGTTGAGTATTTTTGTTGTAGGATCTATATTTGAGTAAATTTAGATAAAAATAACTTCAATTTTTTGAATTGTGAAAAAATTTTAGTTGGAAGTGTCAAATTTTAATAAATTTATTTGAAATCAACTTGAATTATTTTGGATTTTGTTGAGTATTTTTGTTGTAGGATCTATATTTGAGTAAATTTAGATGAAAATAACTACAATTTTTTGGATTGTCAAAAAAATTTCAGTCTGAAGTGACAAATTTTAATAAGTTTATTTGAAATCAACTTCGATTATTTTGAATTTTGTTCAGTATTTTTGTTGTAGGATGTATTTTTGAGTAAATTTAGATGAAAATAACTACAATTTTTTGGATTGTGAAAAAAATTTGAGTTGGAAATGTCAAATTCTAATAAATTTATTGGAAACCAACTTCAATTTTTTGGGATTTTGTTTCGTATTTTTGTTGTAGGGTCTATATTAGAGTAAATTTTGATGAAGATAACTTCAATTTTTTGAATTGTGAAAAAATTTTAGTTGAAAGTGTCAAATTTTAATAAATTTATTTGAAATCAACTTCGATTATTTTTTATTTTGTTGAGCATATTTGTTATAGGATCTATACTTGAGTAAATTTAGATGAAAATAACAATAATTTTTTGGATTGTGAAAAAAATTTTAATTGGAAGTGTCAAATTTTAATAAATTTATTTGAAATCAACTTGAATTATTTTGGATTTTGTTGAGTATTTTTGTTGTAGAATCTATATTTGAGTAAATTTAGATGAAAATAACTTCAATTTTTTGGATTGTGAAAAAAATTTTAGTTGGAAGTGCAAATTTTAATAAATTTATATGAAATCAACTTGAATTATTTTGGATTTTGTTGAGTATTTTTGTTGTAGGATATATATTTGAGTAAATTTTAATGAAAATAACTTCAATTTTGTGGATTGTGAAAAAAATGTTAGTTGGAAGTGTCAAATTTTAATAAATTTATTTGAAATCAACTTCGATTTTTTTTGGATTTTGTCGAATATTTTTGGTGTAGGATGTATATTTGAGTAAATTTAGATGAAAATAACTTCAATTTTTTGGATTGTGAAAAAAAGTTTAGTTGGAAGTGTCAAATTTTAATAAATTTATTTGCAATCAACTTCGATTTTATTGGATTTTGTCGAGTATTTTTGGTGTAGGATGTATATTTGAGTAAATTTAGATGAAAATAACGACAATTTTTTGGATTGTGAAAAAAAATTTTAGTCGGAAGTGTCAAATTTTAATAAATTTATTTGAAATCAACTTGAATTATTTTGGATTTTGTTGAGTATTGTTGTTGTAGGATCTATATTTGAGTAAATTTAGATGAAAATAACTTCAATTTTTTGGATTGTCAAAAAAATTTCAGTTTGAAGTGTCAAATTTTAATAAATTTATTTGAAATCAACTTCGATTATTTTTTATTTTGTTGAGCATTTTTGTTCTAGGATCTATATTTGAGTAAATTTAGATGAAAATAACTTCAATTTTTTGGATTGTGAAAAAAATTTTAGTTGGATGTGTCAAATTATAATAAATTTATTTGAAACCAACTTCGATTTTTTTGGACGATGTTAAGTTTTTTGGATAGGGAAGCTTAATTTGAGTAATATCAGTAGAAATTAACATCGATTTTTTTTTATTTTGACAAGATTTTTGTCAAATTTTAATAATTTTTTTTTTAATCAACTTCGATTATTTTGCATTTTGTTGAGTATTTTTGTTGTAGGATCTATATTTGAGTAAATTTAGATAAAAATAACTTCAATTTTTTGAATTGTGAAAAAATTTTAGTTGGAAGTGTCAAATTTTAATAAATTTATTTGAAATCAACTTCGATTATTTTTTATTTTGTTGAGCATTTTTGTTATAGGATCTATACTTGAGTAAATTTAGATGAAAATAACTTTAATTTTTTGGATTGTGAAAAAAATTTTAATTGGAAGTGTCAAATTTTAATAAATTTATTTGAAACCAACTTCGAATATTTTTCATTTTGTTGAGCATTTTTGTTGTAGGATCTATACTTGAGTAAATTTAGATGAAAATAACTTCAATTTTTTGGATTGTGAAAAAAATTTCAGTTGGAAGTGCAAATTTTAATAAATTTATATGAAATCAACTTGAATTATTTTGGATTTTGTTGAGTATTTTTGTTGTAGGATATATATTTGAGTAAATTTTAATGAAAATAACTTCAATTTTGTGGATTGTGAAAAAAATGTTAGTTGGAAGTGTCAAATTTTAATAAATTTATTTGAAATCAACTTCGATTTTTTTTGGATTTTGTCGAATATTTTTGGTGTAGGATGTATATTTGAGTAAATTTAGATGAAAATAACTTCAATTTTTTGGATTGTGAAAAAAAGTTTAGTTGGAAGTGTCAAATTTTAATAAATTTATTTGCAATCAACTTCGATTTTATTGGATTTTGTCGAGTATTTTTGGTGTAGGATGTATATTTGAGTAAATTTAGATGAAAATAACTTCAATTTTTTGGATTGTGAAAAAAAGTTTAGTTGGAAGTGTCAAATTTTAATAAATTTATTTGCAATCAACTTCGATTTTATTGGATTTTGTCGAGTATTTTTGGTGTAGGATGTATATATGAGTAAATTTAGATGAAAATAACGACAATTTTTTGGATTGTGAAAAAAAATTTTAGTCGGAAGTGTCAAATTTTAATAAATTTATTTGAAATCAACTTGAATTATTTTGGATTTTGTTGAGTATTGTTGTTGTAGGATCTATATTTGAGTAAATTTAGATGAAAATAACTTCAATTTTTTGGATTGTCAAAAAAATTTCAGTTTGAAGTGTCAAATTTTAATAAATTTATTTAAAATCAACTTCGATTATTTTTTATTTTGTTGAGCATTTTTGTTCTAGGATCTATATTTGAGTAAATTTAGATGAAAATAACTTCAATTTTTTGGATTGTGAAAAAAATTTTAGTTGGATGTGTCAAATTATAATAAATTTATTTGAAACCAACTTCGATTTTTTTGGACGATGTTAAGTTTTTTGGATAGGGAAGCTTAATTTGAGTAATATCAGTAGAAATTAACATCGATTTTTTTTAATTTTGACAAGATTTTTGTCAAATTTTAATAATTTTTTTTTTAATCAACTTCGATTATTTTGCATTTTGTTGAGTATTTTTGTTGTAGGATCTATATTTGAGTAAATTTAGATAAAAATAACTTCAATTTTTTGAATTGTGAAAAAATTTTAGTTGGAAGTGTCAAATTTTAATAAATTTATTTGAAATCAACTTCGATTATTTTTTATTTTGTTGAGCATTTTTGTTATAGGATCTATACTTGAGTAAATTTAGATGAAAATAACTTTAATTTTTTGGATTGTGAAAAAAATTTTAATTGGAAGTGTCAAATTTTAATAAATTTATTTGAAACCAACTTCGAATATTTTTCATTTTGTTGAGCGTTTTTGTTGTAGGATCTATACTTAAGTAAATTTAGATGAAAATAACTTCAATTTTTTGGATTGTGAAAAAAATTTAAGTTGGATGTGTCAAATTTTAATAAATTTATTTGAAATCAACTTCGAATATTTTTTATTTTGTTGAGCATTTTTGTTGTAGGATCTATATTTGAGTAAATTTAGATGAAAATAACTTCAATTTTTTGGATTGTGAAAAAAATTTTAGTTGGAAGTGTCAAATTTTAATAAATTTATTGGAAACCAACTTCAATTTTTTGGGATTTTGTTTCGTATTTTTGTTGTAGGGTCTATATTAGAGTAAATTTTGATGAAAATAACTTCAATTTTGTGGATTGTGAAAAAAATTTTAGTTGGAAGTGTCAAATTTTAATAAATTTATTTGAAATCAACTTCGATTTTTTTTTTATTTTGTCGAGTATTTTTGGTGTAGGATGTATATTTGAGTAAATTTAGATGAAAATAACTTCAATTTTTTGGATTGTGAAAAAAAGTTTAGTTGGAAGTGTCAAATTTTAATAAATTTATTTGAAATCAACTTCGATTTTATTGGATTTTGTCGAGTATTTTTGGTGTAGGATGTATATTTGAGTAAATTTAGATGAAAATAACTTCAATTTTTTGGATTGTGAAAAAAAATTAGTTGGAAGTGTCAAATTGTAATAAATTTAATTGAAATCAACTTGAATTATTTTGGATTTTGTTGAGTATTTTTGTTGTTGGATCTATATTTGAGTAAATTTAGATGAAAATAACTTCAATTTTTAGGATTGTGAAAATAATTTTAGTTGGAAGTGTCAAATTTTAATAAATTTATTTAAAATCAACTTGAATTATTTTGGATTTTGTTCAGTATTTTTGTTGTAGGAAGTATTTTTGAGTAAATTTAGATGAAAATAACGACAATTTTTTGGATTGTGAAAAAAAATTTAGTTGGAAGTGTCAAATTTTAATAAATTTATTTGAAATCAACTTCGATTGTTTTGGATTTTGTTGAGTATTTTTGTTGTAGGGTCTATATTTGAGTAAATTTAGATGAAAATAACGACAATTTTTTGGATTGTGAAAAAAAAATTTAGTTGGAAGTGTCAAATTTTAATAAATTTATTTGAAATCAACTTGAATTATTTTGGATTTTGTTGAGTATTTTTGTTGTAGAATCTATATTTGAGTAAATTTAGATGAAAATAACTTCAATTTTTTGGATTGTGAAAAAAATTTTAGTTGGAAGTGCAAATTTTAATAAATTTATTTGAAATCAACTTGAATTATTTTGGATTTTGTTGAGTATTTTTGTTGTAGGATCTATATTTGAGTAAATTTTAATGAAAATAACTTCAATTTTGTGGATTGTGAAAAAAATGTTAGTTGGAAGTGTCAAATTTTAATAAATTTATTTGAAATCAACTTCGATTTTTTTTGGATTTTGTCGAGTATTTTTGGTGTAGGATGTATATTTGAGTAAATTTAGATGAAAATAACTTCAATTTTTTGGATTGTGAAAAAAAGTTTAGTTGGAAGTGTCAAATTTTAATAAATTTATTTGCAATCAACTTCGATTTTATTGGATTTTGTCGAGTATTTTTGGTGTAGGATGTATATTTGAGTAAATTTAGATGAAAATAACTTCAATTTTTTGGATTGTGAAAAAAAGTTTAGTTGGAAGTGTCAAATTTTAATAAATTTATTTGATATCAACTTCGATTTTATTGGATTTTGTCGAGTATTTTTGGTGTAGGATGTATATTTGAGTAAATTTAGATGAAAATAACTTCAATTTTTTGAATTGTGAAAAAATTTTAGTTGGAAGTGTCAAATTTTAATAAATTTATTTGAAATCAACTTGAATCATTTTGGATTTTGTTGAGTATTTTTGTTGTAGGATCTATATTTGAGTAAATTTAGATGAAAATAACTACAATTTTTTGGATTGTCAAAAAAATTTCAGTTTGAAGTGTCAAATTTTTATAAGTTTATTTGAAATCAACTTCGATTATTTTGAATTTTGTTCAGTATTTTTGTTGTAGGATGTATTTTTGAGTAAATTTTAATGAAAATAACTTCAATTTTGTGGATTGTGAAAAAAATGTTAGTTGGAAGTGTCAAATTTTAATAAATTTATTTGAAATCAACTTCGATTTTTTTTGGATTTTGTCGAGTATTTTTGGTGTAGGATGTATATTTGAGTAAATTTAGATGAAAATAACTTCAATTTTTTGGATTGTGAAAAAAAGTTTAGTTGGAAGTGTCAAATTTTAATAAATTTATTTGCAATCAACTTCGATTTTATTGGATTTTGTCGAGTATTTTTGGTGTAGGATGTATATTTGAGTAAATTTAGATGAAAATAACGACAATTTTTTGGATTGTGAAAAAAAATTTTAGTCGGAAGTGTCAAATTTTAATAAATTTATTTGAAATCAACTTGAATTATTTTGGATTTTGTTGAGTATTGTTGTTGTAGGATCTATATTTGAGTAAATTTAGATGAAAATAACCTCAATTTTTTGGACTGTGAAAAAAATTTTAGTTGCAAGTGTAAAAGTTTAATAAATTTATTTGAAACCAACTTCGATTATTTTGGATTTTGTTGAGTATTTTTGTTGTAGGATCTATATTTGAGTAAATTTAGATGAAAATAACTACAATTTTTTGGATTGTCAAAAAAATTTCAGTTTGAAGTGTCAAATTTTAATAAATTTATTTGAAATCAACTTCGATTATTTTTTATTTTGTTGAGCATTTTTGTTCTAGGATCTATATTTGAGTAAATTTAGATGAAAATAACTTCAATTTTTTGGATTGTGAAAAAAATTTTAGTTGGATGTGTCAAATTATAATAAATTTATTTGAAACCAACTTCGATTTTTTTGGTCGATGTTAAGTTTTTTGGATAGGGAAGCTTAATTTGAGTAATATCAGTAGAAATTAACATCGATTTTTTTTTATTTTGACAAGATTTTTGTCAAATTTTAATAATTTTTTTTTTAATCAACTTCGATTATTTTGCATTTTGTTGAGTATTTTTGTTGTAGGATCTATATTTGAGTAAATTTAGATAAAAATAACTTCAATTTTTTGAATTGTGAAAAAATTTTAGTTGGAAGTGTCAAATTTTAATAAATTTATTTGAAATCAACTTCGATTATTTTTTATTTTGTTGAGCATTTTTGTTATAGGATCTATACTTGAGTAAATTTAGATGAAAATAACTTTAATTTTTTGGATTGTGAAAAAAATTTTAATTGGAAGTGTCAAATTTTAATAAATTTATTTGAAACCAACTTCGAATATTTTTCATTTTGTTGAGCATTTTTGTTGTAGGATCTATACTTGAGTAAATTTAGATGAAAATAACTTCAATTTTTTGGATTGTGAAAAAAATTTCAGTTGGAAGTGTCAAATTTTAATAAATTTATTTGAAATCAACTTCGAATATTTTTTATTTTGTTGAGCATTTTTGTTGTAGGATCTATATTTGAGTAAATTTAGATGAAAATAACTTCAATTTTTTGGATTGTGAAAAAAATTTTAGTTGTAAGTGTCAAATTTTAATAAATTTATTGGAAACCAACTTCAATTTTTTGGGATTTTGTTTCGTATTTTTGTTGTAGGGTCTATATTAGAGTAAATTTTGATGAAGATAACTTCAATTTTTTGAATTGTGAAAAAATTTTAGTTGAAAGTGTCAAATTTTGATAAATTTATTTGAAATCAACTTCGATTATTTTTTATTTTGTTGAGCATATTTGTTATAGGATCTATACTTGAGTAAATTTAGATGAAAATAACAATAATTTTTTGGATTGTGAAAAAAATTTTAATTGGAAGTGTCAAATTTTAATAAATTTATTTGAAATCAACTTGAATTATTTTGGATTTTGTTGAGTATTGTGGTTGTAGGATCTATATTTGAGTAAATTTAGATGAAAATAACTTCAATTTTGTGGATTGTGAAAAAAATTTTAGTTGGAAGTGTCAAATTTTAATAAATTTATTTGAAATCAACTTCGATTTTTTTTTTATTTTGTCGAGTATTTTTGGTGTAGGATGTATATTTGAGTAAATTTAGATGAAAATAACTTCAATTTTTTGGATTGTGAAAAAAATTTTAGTTGGATGTGTCAAATTATAATAAATTTATTTGAAACCAACTTCGATTTTTTTGGTCGATGTTAAGTTTTTTGGATAGGGAAGCTTAATTTGAGTAATATCAGTAGAAATTAACATCGATTTTTTTTTATTTTGACAAGATTTTTGTCAAATTTTAATAATTTTTTTTTTAATCAACTTCGATTATTTTGCATTTTGTTGAGTATTTTTGTTGTAGGATCTATATTTGAGTAAATTTAGATAAAAATAACTTCAATTTTTTGAATTGTGAAAAAAATTTTAGTTGGAAGTGCAAATTTTAATAAATTTATTTGAAATCAACTTGAATTATTTTGGATTTTGTTGAGTATTTTTGTTGTAGGATCTATATTTGAGTAAATTTTAATGAAAATAACTTCAATTTTGTGGATTGTGAAAAAAATGTTAGTTGGAAGTGTCAAATTTTAATAAATTTATTTGAAATCAACTTCGATTTTTTTTGGATTTTGTCGAGTATTTTTGGTGTAGGATGTATATTTGAGTAAATTTAGATGAAAATAACTTCAATTTTTTGGATTGTGAAAAAAAGTTTAGTTGGAAGTGTCAAATTTTAATAAATTTATTTGCAATCAACTTCGATTTTATTGGATTTTGTCGAGTATTTTTGGTGTAGGATGTATATTTGAGTAAATTTAGATGAAAATAACGACAATTTTTTGGATTGTGAAAAAAAATTTTAGTCGGAAGTGTCAAATTTTAATAAATTTATTTGAAATCAACTTGAATTATTTTGGATTTTGTTGAGTATTGTTGTTGTAGGATCTATATTTGAGTAAATTTAGATGAAAATAACCTCAATTTTTTGGACTGTGAAAAAAATTTTAGTTGCAAGTGTAAAAGTTTAATAAATTTATTTGAAACCAACTTCGATTATTTTGGATTTTGTTGAGTATTTTTGTTGTAGGATCTATATTTGAGTAAATTTAGATGAAAATAACTACAATTTTTTGGATTGTCAAAAAAATTTCAGTTTGAAGTGTCAAATTTTAATAAATTTATTTGAAATCAACTTCGATTATTTTTTATTTTGTTGAGCATTTTTGTTCTAGGATCTATATTTGAGTAAATTTAGATGAAAATAACTTCAATTTTTTGGATTGTGAAAAAAATTTTAGTTGGATGTGTCAAATTATAATAAATTTATTTGAAACCAACTTCGATTTTTTTGGACGATGTTAAGTTTTTTGGATAGGGAAGCTTAATTTGAGTAATATCAGTAGAAATTAACATCGATTTTTTTTTATTTTGACAAGATTTTTGTCAAATTTTAATAATTTTTTTTTTAATCAACTTCGATTATTTTGCATTTTGTTGAGTATTTTTGTTGTAGGATCTATATTTGAGTAAATTTAGATAAAAATAACTTCAATTTTTTGAATTGTGAAAAAATTTTAGTTGGAAGTGTCAAATTTTAATAAATTTATTTGAAATCAACTTCGATTATTTTTTATTTTGTTGAGCATTTTTGTTATAGGATCTATACTTGAGTAAATTTAGATGAAAATAACTTTAATTTTTTGGATTGTGAAAAAAATTTTAATTGGAAGTGTCAAATTTTAATAAATTTATTTGAAACCAACTTCGAATATTTTTTATTTTGTTGAGCATTTTTGTTGTAGGATCTATACTTGAGTAAATTTAGATGAAAATAACTTCAATTTTTTGGATTGTGAAAAAAATTTCAGTTGGAAGTGTCAAATTTTAATAAATTTATTTGAAATCAACTTCGAATATTTTTTATTTTGTTGAGCATTTTTGTTGTAGGATCTATATTTGAGTAAATTTAGATGAAAATAACTTCAATTTTTTGGATTGTGAAAAAAATTTTAGTTGTAAGTGTCAAATTTTAATAAATTTATTGGAAACCAACTTCAATTTTTTGGGATTTTGTTTCGTATTTTTGTTGTAGGGTCTATATTAGAGTAAATTTTGATGAAGATAACTTCAATTTTTTGAATTGTGAAAAAATTTTAGTTGAAAGTGTCAAATTTTGATAAATTTATTTGAAATCAACTTCGATTATTTTTTATTTTGTTGAGCATATTTGTTATAGGATCTATACTTGAGTAAATTTAGATGAAAATAACAATAATTTTTTGGATTGTGAAAAAAATTTTAATTGGAAGTGTCAAATTTTAATAAATTTATTTGAAATCAACTTGAATTATTTTGGATTTTGTTGAGTATTGTGGTTGTAGGATCTATATTTGAGTAAATTTAGATGAAAATAACTTCAATTTTGTGGATTGTGAAAAAAATTTTAGTTGGAAGTGTCAAATTTTAATAAATTTATTTGAAATCAACTTCGATTTTTTTTTTATTTTGTCGAGTATTTTTGGTGTAGGATGTATATTTGAGTAAATTTAGATGAAAATAACTTCAATTTTTTGGATTGTGAAAAAAATTTTAGTTGGATGTGTCAAATTATAATAAATTTATTTGAAACCAACTTCGATTTTTTTGGTCGATGTTAAGTTTTTTGGATAGGGAAGCTTAATTTGAGTAATATCAGTAGAAATTAACATCGATTTTTTTTTATTTTGACAAGATTTTTGTCAAATTTTAATAATTTTTTTTTTAATCAACTTCGATTATTTTGCATTTTGTTGAGTATTTTTGTTGTAGGATCTATATTTGAGTAAATTTAGATAAAAATAACTTCAATTTTTTGAATTGTGAAAAAAATTTTAGTTGGAAGTGCAAATTTTAATAAATTTATTTGAAATCAACTTGAATTATTTTGGATTTTGTTGAGTATTTTTGTTGTAGGATCTATATTTGAGTAAATTTTAATGAAAATAACTTCAATTTTGTGGATTGTGAAAAAAATGTTAGTTGGAAGTGTCAAATTTTAATAAATTTATTTGAAATCAACTTCGATTTTTTTTGGATTTTGTCGAGTATTTTTGGTGTAGGATGTATATTTGAGTAAATTTAGATGAAAATAACTTCAATTTTTTGGATTGTGAAAAAAAGTTTAGTTGGAAGTGTCAAATTTTAATAAATTTATTTGCAATCAACTTCGATTTTATTGGATTTTGTCGAGTATTTTTGGTGTAGGATGTATATTTGAGTAAATTTAGATGAAAATAACGACAATTTTTTGGATTGTGAAAAAAAATTTTAGTCGGAAGTGTCAAATTTTAATAAATTTATTTGAAATCAACTTGAATTATTTTGGATTTTGTTGAGTATTGTTGTTGTAGGATCTATATTTGAGTAAATTTAGATGAAAATAACCTCAATTTTTTGGACTGTGAAAAAAATTTTAGTTGCAAGTGTAAAAGTTTAATAAATTTATTTGAAACCAACTTCGATTATTTTGGATTTTGTTGAGTATTTTTGTTGTAGGATCTATATTTGAGTAAATTTAGATGAAAATAACTACAATTTTTTGGATTGTCAAAAAAATTTCAGTTTGAAGTGTCAAATTTTAATAAATTTATTTGAAATCAACTTCGATTATTTTTTATTTTGTTGAGCATTTTTGTTCTAGGATCTATATTTGAGTAAATTTAGATGAAAATAACTTCAATTTTTTGGATTGTGAAAAAAATTTTAGTTGGATGTGTCAAATTATAATAAATTTATTTGAAACCAACTTCGATTTTTTTGGACGATGTTAAGTTTTTTGGATAGGGAAGCTTAATTTGAGTAATATCAGTAGAAATTAACATCGATTTTTTTTTATTTTGACAAGATTTTTGTCAAATTTTAATAATTTTTTTTTTAATCAACTTCGATTATTTTGCATTTTGTTGAGTATTTTTGTTGTAGGATCTATATTTGAGTAAATTTAGATAAAAATAACTTCAATTTTTTGAATTGTGAAAAAATTTTAGTTGGAAGTGTCAAATTTTAATAAATTTATTTGAAATCAACTTCGATTATTTTTTATTTTGTTGAGCATTTTTGTTATAGGATCTATACTTGAGTAAATTTAGATGAAAATAACTTTAATTTTTTGGATTGTGAAAAAAATTTTAATTGGAAGTGTCAAATTTTAATAAATTTATTTGAAACCAACTTCGAATATTTTTCATTTTGTTGAGCATTTTTGTTGTAGGATCTATACTTGAGTAAATTTAGATGAAAATAACTTCAATTTTTTGGATTGTGAAAAAAATTTCAGTTGGAAGTGTCAAATTTTAATAAATTTATTTGAAATCAACTTCGAATATTTTTTATTTTGTTGAGCATTTTTGTTGTAGGATCTATATTTGAGTAAATTTAGATGAAAATAACTTCAATTTTTTGGATTGTGAAAAAAATTTTAGTTGTAAGTGTCAAATTTTAATAAATTTATTGGAAACCAACTTCAATTTTTTGGGATTTTGTTTCGTATTTTTGTTGTAGGGTCTATATTAGAGTAAATTTTGATGAAGATAACTTCAATTTTTTGAATTGTGAAAAAATTTTAGTTGAAAGTGTCAAATTTTGATAAATTTATTTGAAATCAACTTCGATTATTTTTTATTTTGTTGAGCATATTTGTTATAGGATCTATACTTGAGTAAATTTAGATGAAAATAACAATAATTTTTTGGATTGTGAAAAAAATTTTAATTGGAAGTGTCAAATTTTAATAAATTTATTTGAAATCAACTTGAATTATTTTGGATTTTGTTGAGTATTGTGGTTGTAGGATCTATATTTGAGTAAATTTAGATGAAAATAACTTCAATTTTGTGGATTGTGAAAAAAATTTTAGTTGGAAGTGTCAAATTTTAATAAATTTATTTGAAATCAACTTCGATTTTTTTTTTATTTTGTCGAGTATTTTTGGTGTAGGATGTATATTTGAGTAAATTTAGATGAAAATAACTTCAATTTTTTGGATTGTGAAAAAAATTTTAGTTGGATGTGTCAAATTATAATAAATTTATTTGAAACCAACTTCGATTTTTTTGGTCGATGTTAAGTTTTTTGGATAGGGAAGCTTAATTTGAGTAATATCAGTAGAAATTAACATCGATTTTTTTTTATTTTGACAAGATTTTTGTCAAATTTTAATAATTTTTTTTTTAATCAACTTCGATTATTTTGCATTTTGTTGAGTATTTTTGTTGTAGGATCTATATTTGAGTAAATTTAGATAAAAATAACTTCAATTTTTTGAATTGTGAAAAAAATTTTAGTTGGAAGTGCAAATTTTAATAAATTTATTTGAAATCAACTTGAATTATTTTGGATTTTGTTGAGTATTTTTGTTGTAGGATCTATATTTGAGTAAATTTTAATGAAAATAACTTCAATTTTGTGGATTGTGAAAAAAATGTTAGTTGGAAGTGTCAAATTTTAATAAATTTATTTGAAATCAACTTCGATTTTTTTTGGATTTTGTCGAGTATTTTTGGTGTAGGATGTATATTTGAGTAAATTTAGATGAAAATAACTTCAATTTTTTGGATTGTGAAAAAAAGTTTAGTTGGAAGTGTCAAATTTTAATAAATTTATTTGCAATCAACTTCGATTTTATTGGATTTTGTCGAGTATTTTTGGTGTAGGATGTATATTTGAGTAAATTTAGATGAAAATAACGACAATTTTTTGGATTGTGAAAAAAAATTTTAGTCGGAAGTGTCAAATTTTAATAAATTTATTTGAAATCAACTTGAATTATTTTGGATTTTGTTGAGTATTGTTGTTGTAGGATCTATATTTGAGTAAATTTAGATGAAAATAACCTCAATTTTTTGGACTGTGAAAAAAATTTTAGTTGCAAGTGTAAAAGTTTAATAAATTTATTTGAAACCAACTTCGATTATTTTGGATTTTGTTGAGTATTGTTGTTGTAGGATCTATATTTGAGTAAATTTAGATGAAAATAACTACAATTTTTTGGATTGTCAAAAAAATTTCAGTTTGAAGTGTCAAATTTTAATAAATTTATTTGAAATCAACTTCGATTATTTTTTATTTTGTTGAGCATTTTTGTTCTAGGATCTATATTTGAGTAAATTTAGATGAAAATAACTTCAATTTTTTGGATTGTGAAAAAAATTTTAGTTGGATGTGTCAAATTATAATAAATTTATTTGAAACCAACTTCGATTTTTTTGGACGATGTTAAGTTTTTTGGATAGGGAAGCTTAATTTGAGTAATATCAGTAGAAATTAACATCGATTTTTTTTTATTTTGACAAGATTTTTGTCAAATTTTAATAATTTTTTTTTTAATCAACTTCGATTATTTTGCATTTTGTTGAGTATTTTTGTTGTAGGATCTATATTTGAGTAAATTTAGATAAAAATAACTTCAATTTTTTGAATTGTGAAAAAATTTTAGTTGGAAGTGTCAAATTTTAATAAATTTATTTGAAATCAACTTCGATTATTTTTTATTTTGTTGAGCATTTTTGTTATAGGATCTATACTTGAGTAAATTTAGATGAAAATAACTTTAATTTTTTGGATTGTGAAAAAAATTTTAATTGGAAGTGTCAAATTTTAATAAATTTATTTGAAACCAACTTCGAATATTTTTTATTTTGTTGAGCATTTTTGTTGTAGGATCTATACTTGAGTAAATTTAGATGAAAATAACTTCAATTTTTTGGATTGTGAAAAAAATTTCAGTTGGAAGTGTCAAATTTTAATAAATTTATTTGAAATCAACTTCGAATATTTTTTATTTTGTTGAGCATTTTTGTTGTAGGATCTATATTTGAGTAAATTTAGATGAAAATAACTTCAATTTTTTGGATTGTGAAAAAAATTTTAGTTGTAAGTGTCAAATTTTAATAAATTTATTGGAAACCAACTTCAATTTTTTGGGATTTTGTTTCGTATTTTTGTTGTAGGGTCTATATTAGAGTAAATTTTGATGAAGATAACTTCAATTTTTTGAATTGTGAAAAAATTTTAGTTGAAAGTGTCAAATTTTGATAAATTTATTTGAAATCAACTTCGATTATTTTTTATTTTGTTGAGCATATTTGTTATAGGATCTATACTTGAGTAAATTTAGATGAAAATAACAATAATTTTTTGGATTGTGAAAAAAATTTTAATTGGAAGTGTCAAATTTTAATAAATTTATTTGAAATCAACTTGAATTATTTTGGATTTTGTTGAGTATTGTGGTTGTAGGATCTATATTTGAGTAAATTTAGATGAAAATAACTTCAATTTTGTGGATTGTGAAAAAAATTTTAGTTGGAAGTGTCAAATTTTAATAAATTTATTTGAAATCAACTTCGATTTTTTTTTTATTTTGTTGAGCATTTTTGTTGTAGGATCTATACTTGAGTAAATTTAGATGAAAATAACTTCAATTTTTTGGATTGTGAAAAAAATTTCAGTTGGAAGTGTCAAATTTTAATAAATTTATTTGAAATCAACTTCGAATATTTTTTATTTTGTTGAGCATTTTTGTTGTAGGATCTATATTTGAGTAAATTTAGATGAAAATAACTTCAATTTTTTGGATTGTGAAAAAAATTTTAGTTGTAAGTGTCAAATTTTAATAAATTTATTGGAAACCAACTTCAATTTTTTGGGATTTTGTTTCGTATTTTTGTTGTAGGGTCTATATTAGAGTAAATTTTGATGAAGATAACTTCAATTTTTTGAATTGTGAAAAAATTTTAGTTGAAAGTGTCAAATTTTGATAAATTTATTTGAAATCAACTTCGATTATTTTTTATTTTGTTGAGCATATTTGTTATAGGATCTATACTTGAGTAAATTTAGATGAAAATAACAATAATTTTTTGGATTGTGAAAAAAATTTTAATTGGAAGTGTCAAATTTTAATAAATTTATTTGAAATCAACTTGAATTATTTTGGATTTTGTTGAGTATTGTGGTTGTAGGATCTATATTTGAGTAAATTTAGATGAAAATAACTTCAATTTTGTGGATTGTGAAAAAAATTTTAGTTGGAAGTGTCAAATTTTAATAAATTTATTTGAAATCAACTTCGATTTTTTTTTTATTTTGTCGAGTATTTTTGGTGTAGGATGTATATTTGAGTAAATTTAGATGAAAATAACTTCAATTTTTTGGATTGTGAAAAAAATTTTAGTTGGATGTGTCAAATTATAATAAATTTATTTGAAACCAACTTCGATTTTTTTGGTCGATGTTAAGTTTTTTGGATAGGGAAGCTTAATTTGAGTAATATCAGTAGAAATTAACATCGATTTTTTTTTATTTTGACAAGATTTTTGTCAAATTTTAATAATTTTTTTTTTAATCAACTTCGATTATTTTGCATTTTGTTGAGTATTTTTGTTGTAGGATCTATATTTGAGTAAATTTAGATAAAAATAACTTCAATTTTTTGAATTGTGAAAAAAATTTTAGTTGGAAGTGCAAATTTTAATAAATTTATTTGAAATCAACTTGAATTATTTTGGATTTTGTTGAGTATTTTTGTTGTAGGATCTATATTTGAGTAAATTTTAATGAAAATAACTTCAATTTTGTGGATTGTGAAAAAAATGTTAGTTGGAAGTGTCAAATTTTAATAAATTTATTTGAAATCAACTTCGATTTTTTTTGGATTTTGTCGAGTATTTTTGGTGTAGGATGTATATTTGAGTAAATTTAGATGAAAATAACTTCAATTTTTTGGATTGTGAAAAAAAGTTTAGTTGGAAGTGTCAAATTTTAATAAATTTATTTGCAATCAACTTCGATTTTATTGGATTTTGTCGAGTATTTTTGGTGTAGGATGTATATTTGAGTAAATTTAGATGAAAATAACGACAATTTTTTGGATTGTGAAAAAAAATTTTAGTCGGAAGTGTCAAATTTTAATAAATTTATTTGAAATCAACTTGAATTATTTTGGATTTTGTTGAGTATTGTTGTTGTAGGATCTATATTTGAGTAAATTTAGATGAAAATAACCTCAATTTTTTGGACTGTGAAAAAAATTTTAGTTGCAAGTGTAAAAGTTTAATAAATTTATTTGAAACCAACTTCGATTATTTTGGATTTTGTTGAGTATTTTTGTTGTAGGATCTATATTTGAGTAAATTTAGATGAAAATAACTACAATTTTTTGGATTGTCAAAAAAATTTCAGTTTGAAGTGTCAAATTTTAATAAATTTATTTGAAATCAACTTCGATTATTTTTTATTTTGTTGAGCATTTTTGTTCTAGGATCTATATTTGAGTAAATTTAGATGAAAATAACTTCAATTTTTTGGATTGTGAAAAAAATTTTAGTTGGATGTGTCAAATTATAATAAATTTATTTGAAACCAACTTCGATTTTTTTGGACGATGTTAAGTTTTTTGGATAGGGAAGCTTAATTTGAGTAATATCAGTAGAAATTAACATCGATTTTTTTTTATTTTGACAAGATTTTTGTCAAATTTTAATAATTTTTTTTTTAATCAACTTCGATTATTTTGCATTTTGTTGAGTATTTTTGTTGTAGGATCTATATTTGAGTAAATTTAGATAAAAATAACTTCAATTTTTTGAATTGTGAAAAAATTTTAGTTGGAAGTGTCAAATTTTAATAAATTTATTTGAAATCAACTTCGATTATTTTTTATTTTGTTGAGCATTTTTGTTATAGGATCTATACTTGAGTAAATTTAGATGAAAATAACTTTAATTTTTTGGATTGTGAAAAAAATTTTAATTGGAAGTGTCAAATTTTAATAAATTTATTTGAAACCAACTTCGAATATTTTTTATTTTGTTGAGCATTTTTGTTGTAGGATCTATACTTGAGTAAATTTAGATGAAAATAACTTCAATTTTTTGGATTGTGAAAAAAATTTCAGTTGGAAGTGTCAAATTTTAATAAATTTATTTGAAATCAACTTCGAATATTTTTTATTTTGTTGAGCATTTTTGTTGTAGGATCTATATTTGAGTAAATTTAGATGAAAATAACTTCAATTTTTTGGATTGTGAAAAAAATTTTAGTTGTAAGTGTCAAATTTTAATAAATTTATTGGAAACCAACTTCAATTTTTTGGGATTTTGTTTCGTATTTTTGTTGTAGGGTCTATATTAGAGTAAATTTTGATGAAGATAACTTCAATTTTTTGAATTGTGAAAAAATTTTAGTTGAAAGTGTCAAATTTTGATAAATTTATTTGAAATCAACTTCGATTATTTTTTATTTTGTTGAGCATATTTGTTATAGGATCTATACTTGAGTAAATTTAGATGAAAATAACAATAATTTTTTGGATTGTGAAAAAAATTTTAATTGGAAGTGTCAAATTTTAATAAATTTATTTGAAATCAACTTGAATTATTTTGGATTTTGTTGAGTATTGTGGTTGTAGGATCTATATTTGAGTAAATTTAGATGAAAATAACTACAATTTTTTGGATTGTCAAAAAAATTTCAGTTTGAAGTGTCAAATTTTAATAAATTTATTTGAAATCAACTTCGATTATTTTTTATTTTGTTGAGCATTTTTGTTCTAGGATCTATATTTGAGTAAATTTAGATGAAAATAACTTCAATTTTTTGGATTGTGAAAAAAATTTTAGTTGGATGTGTCAAATTATAATAAATTTATTTGAAACCAACTTCGATTTTTTTGGACGATGTTAAGTTTTTTGGATAGGGAAGCTTAATTTGAGTAATATCAGTAGAAATTAACATCGATTTTTTTTTATTTTGACAAGATTTTTGTCAAATTTTAATAATTTTTTTTTTAATCAACTTCGATTATTTTGCATTTTGTTGAGTATTTTTGTTGTAGGATCTATATTTGAGTAAATTTAGATAAAAATAACTTCAATTTTTTGAATTGTGAAAAAATTTTAGTTGGAAGTGTCAAATTTTAATAAATTTATTTGAAATCAACTTCGATTATTTTTTATTTTGTTGAGCATTTTTGTTATAGGATCTATACTTGAGTAAATTTAGATGAAAATAACTTTAATTTTTTGGATTGTGAAAAAAATTTTAATTGGAAGTGTCAAATTTTAATAAATTTATTTGAAACCAACTTCGAATATTTTTTATTTTGTTGAGCATTTTTGTTGTAGGATCTATACTTGAGTAAATTTAGATGAAAATAACTTCAATTTTTTGGATTGTGAAAAAAATTTCAGTTGGAAGTGTCAAATTTTAATAAATTTATTTGAAATCAACTTCGAATATTTTTTATTTTGTTGAGCATTTTTGTTGTAGGATCTATATTTGAGTAAATTTAGATGAAAATAACTTCAATTTTTTGGATTGTGAAAAAAATTTTAGTTGTAAGTGTCAAATTTTAATAAATTTATTGGAAACCAACTTCAATTTTTTGGGATTTTGTTTCGTATTTTTGTTGTAGGGTCTATATTAGAGTAAATTTTGATGAAGATAACTTCAATTTTTTGAATTGTGAAAAAATTTTAGTTGAAAGTGTCAAATTTTGATAAATTTATTTGAAATCAACTTCGATTATTTTTTATTTTGTTGAGCATATTTGTTATAGGATCTATACTTGAGTAAATTTAGATGAAAATAACAATAATTTTTTGGATTGTGAAAAAAATTTTAATTGGAAGTGTCAAATTTTAATAAATTTATTTGAAATCAACTTGAATTATTTTGGATTTTGTTGAGTATTGTGGTTGTAGGATCTATATTTGAGTAAATTTAGATGAAAATAACTTCAATTTTGTGGATTGTGAAAAAAATTTTAGTTGGAAGTGTCAAATTTTAATAAATTTATTTGAAATCAACTTCGATTTTTTTTTTATTTTGTCGAGTATTTTTGGTGTAGGATGTATATTTGAGTAAATTTAGATGAAAATAACTTCAATTTTTTGGATTGTGAAAAAAAGTTTAGTTGGAAGTGTCAAATTTTAATAAATTTATTTGATATCAACTTCGATTTTATTGGATTTTGTCGAGTATTTTTGGTGTAGGATGTATATTTGAGTAAATTTAGATGAAAATAACTTCAATTTTTTGAATTGTGAAAAAATTTTAGTTGGAAGTGTCAAATTTTAATAAATTTATTTGAAATCAACTTGAATCATTTTGGATTTTGTTGAGTATTTTTGTTGTAGGATCTATATTTGAGTAAATTTAGATGAAAATAACTACAATTTTTTGGATTGTCAAAAAAATTTCAGTTTGAAGTGTCAAATTTTAATAAGTTTATTTGAAATCAACTTCGATTATTTTGAATTTTGTTCAGTATTTTTGTTGTAGGATGTATTTTTGAGTAAATTTTAATGAAAATAACTTCAATTTTGTGGATTGTGAAAAAAATGTTAGTTGGAAGTGTCAAATTTTAATAAATTTATTAGAAATCAACTTCGATTTTTTTTGGATTTTGTCGAGTATTTTTGGTGTAGGATGTATATTTGAGTAAATTTAGATGAAAATAACTTCAATTTTTTGGATTGTGAAAAAAAGTTTAGTTGGAAGTGTCAAATTTTAATAAATTTATTTGCAATCAACTTCGATTTTATTGGATTTTGTCGAGTATTTTTGGTGTAGGATGTATATTTGAGTAAATTTAGATGAAAATAACGACAATTTTTTGGATTGTGAAAAAAAATTTTAGTCGGAAGTGTCAAATTTTAATAAATTTATTTGAAATCAACTTGAATTATTTTGGATTTTGTTGAGTATTGTTGTTGTAGGATCTATATTTGAGTAAATTTAGATGAAAATAACTTCAATTTTTTGGACTGTGAAAAAAATTTTAGTTGCAAGTGTAAAAGTTTAATAAATTTATTTGAAACCAACTTCGATTATTTTGGATTTTGTTGAGTATTTTTGTTGTAGGATCTATATTTGAGTAAATTTAGATGAAAATAACTTTAATTTTTTGGATTGTGAATAAATTTTTAGTTGGAAGTGTCAAATTTTAATAAATTTATTTGAAATCAACTTCGATTTTTTTTTATTTTGTTGAGTATTTTTGTTGTAGGGTCTATATTTGAGTAAATTTAGATGAAAATAACTTCAATTTTTTGGATTGTGAAAAAAATTTTAGTTGGAAGTGCAAATTTTAATAAATTTATTTGAAATCAACTTGAATTATTTTGGATTTTGTTGAGTATTTTTGTTGTAGGATCTATATTTGAGTAAATTTAGATGAAAATAACTTCAATTTTTTGGATTGTGAAAAAAAATTTAGTTGGAAGTGTCAAATTTTAATAAGTTTATTTGAAATCAACTTCGATTATTTTGAATTTTGTTCAGTATTTTTGTTGTAGGATGTATTTTTGAGTAAATTTAGATGAAAATAACGACAAATTTTTGGATTGTGAAAAAAATTTGAGTTGGAAATGTCAAATTCTAATAAATTTATTTGAAACCAACTTCGATGATTCTCGACTATGTTGAGTTTTTTTGATAGAGAAGCTTAATTTGAGTAATTTCAGTTGAAATTAACGTCGATATTTTGGATTTTGTCACGATTTTTGTTAAATTTTAATAAATTTATTTGAAATCAACTTGGATAATTTTGGAATTTGTTGAGTATTTTTGTTGTAGGATCTATATTTGAGTAAATTTAGATGAAAATAACTTCAATTTTTAGGATTGTGAAAATAATTTTAGTTGGAAGTGTCAAATTTTAATAAATTTATTTGAAATCAACTTGAATTATTTTGGATTTTGTTCAGTATTTTTGTTGTAGGAAGTATTTTTGAGTAAATTTAGATGAAAATAACGACAATTTTTTGGATTGTGAAAAAAAATTTAGTTGGAAGTGTCAAATTTTAATAAATTTATTTGAAATCAACTTCGATTGTTTTGGATTTTGTTGAGTATTTTTGTTGTAGGGTCTATATTTGAGTAAATTTAGATGAAAATAACGACAATTTTTTGGATTGTGAAAAAAAAATTTAGTTGGAAGTGTCAAATTTTAATAAATTTATTTGAAATCAACTTGAATTATTTTGGATTTTGTTGAGTATTTTTGTTGTAGAATCTATATTTGAGTAAATTTAGATGAAAATAACTTCAATTTTTTGGATTGTGAAAAAAAATTTAGTTGGAAGTGCAAATTTTAATAAATTTATTTGAAATCAACTCGAATTATTTTGGATTTTGTTGAGTATTTTTGTTGTAGGATCTATATTTGAGTAAATTTTAATGAAAATAAATTCAATTTTGTGGATTGTGAAAAAAATGTTAGTTGGAAGTGTCAAATTTTAATAAATTTATTTGAAATCAACTTCGATTTTTTTTGGATTTTGTCGAGTATTTTTGGTGTAGGATGTATATTTGAGTAAATTTAGATGAAAATAACTTCAATTTTTTGGATTGTGAAAAAAAGTTTAGTTGGAAGTGTCAAATTTTAATAAATTTATTTGCAATCAACTTCGATTTTATTGGATTTTGTCGAGTATTTTTGGTGTAGGATGTATATTTGAGTAAATTTAGATGAAAATAACGACAATTTTTTGCATTGTGAAAAAAAATTTTAGTCGGAAGTGTCAAATTTTAATAAATTTATTTGAAATCAACTTGAATTATTATGGATTTTGTTGAGTATTGTTGTTGTAGGATCTATATTTGAGTAAATTTAGATGAAAATAACTTCAATATTTTTGACTGTGAAAAAAATTTTAGTTGCAAGTGTAAAAGTTTAATAAATTTATTTGAAACCAACTTCGATTATTTTGGATTTTGTTGAGTATTTTTGTTGTAGGATCTATATTTGAGTAAATTTAGATGAAAATAACTTTAATTTTTTGGATTGTGAATAAATTTTTAGTTGGAAGTGTCAAATTTTAATAAATTTATTTGAAATCAACTTCGATTTTTTTTTATTTTGTTGAGTATTTTTGTTGTAGGGTCTATATTTGAGTAAATTTAGATGAAAATAACTTCAATTTTTTGGATTGTGAAAAAAATTTTAGTTGGAAGTGCAAATTTTAATAAATTTATTTGAAATCAACTTGAATTATTTTGGATTTTGTTGAGTATTTTTGTTGTAGGATCTATATTTGAGTAAATTTAGATGAAAATAACTTCAATTTTTTGGATTGTGAAAAAAAATTTAGTTGGAAGTGTCAAATTTTAATAAGTTTATTTGAAATCAACTTCGATTATTTTGAATTTTGTTCAGTATTTTTGTTGTAGGATGTATTTTTGAGTAAATTTAGATGAAAATAACGACAAATTTTTGGATTGTGAAAAAAATTTGAGTTGGAAATGTCAAATTCTAATAAATTTATTTGAAACCAACTTCGATGATTCTCGACTATGTTGAGTTTTTTTGATAGAGAAGCTTAATTTGAGTAATTTCAGTTGAAATTAACGTCGATATTTTGGATTTTGTCACGATTTTTGTTAAATTTTAATAAATTTATTTGAAATCAACTTGGATAATTTTGGAATTTGTTGAGTATATTTGTTGTAGGATCTATATTTGAGTAAATTTAGATGAAAATAACTTCAATTTTTAGGATTGTGAAAATAATTTTAGTTGGAAGTGTCAAATTTTAATAAATTTATTTGAAATCAACTTGAATTATTTTGGATTTTGTTCAGTATTTTTGTTGTAGGAAGTATTTTTGAGTAAATTTAGATGAAAATAACGACAATTTTTTGGATTGTGAAAAAAAATTTAGTTGGAAGTGTCAAATTTTAATAAATTTATTTGAAATCAACTTCGATTGTTTTGGATTTTGTTGAGTATTTTTGTTGTAGGGTTATATTTGAGTAAATTTAGATGAAAATAACGACAATTTTTTGGATTGTGAAAAAAAATTTAGTTGGAAGTGTCAAATTTTAATAAATTTATTTGAAATCAACTTCGATTGTTTTGGATTTTGTTGAGTATTTTTGTTGTAGGGTCTATATTTGAGTAAATTTAGATGAAAATAACGACAATTTTTTGGATTGTGAAAAAAATTTTAGTTGGAAGTGCAAATTTTAATAAATTTATTTGAAATCAACTTGAATTATTTTGGATTTTGTTGAGTATTTTTGTTGTAGGATCTATATTTGAGTAAATTTTAATGAAAATAACTTCAATTTTTTGGATTGTGAAAAAAAGTTTAGTTGGAAGTGTCAAATTTTAATAAATTTATTTGCAATCAACTTCGATTTTATTGAATTTTGTCGAGTATTTTTGGTGTAGGATGTATATTTGAGTAAATTTAGATGAAAATAACGACAATTTTTTGGATTGTGAAAAAAAATTTAGTTGGAAGTGTCAAATTTTAATAAATTTATTTGCAATCAACTTCGATTTTATTGGATTTTGTCGAGTATTTTTGGTGTAGGATGTATATTTGAGTAAATTTAGATGAAAATAACGACAATGTTTTGGATTGTGAAAAAAAATTTTAGTCGGAAGTGTCAAATTTTAATAAATTTATTTGAAATCAACTTGAATTATTTTGGATTTTGTTGAGTATTGTTGTTGTAGGATCTATATTTGAGTAAATTTAGATGAAAATAACTTCAATTTTTTGGACTGTGAAAAAAAGTTTAGTTGGAAGTGTCAAATTTTAATAAATTTATTTGCAATCAACTTCGATTTTTTTTGGATTTTGTCGAGTATTTTTGGTGTAGGATGTATATTTGAGTAAATTTAGATGAAAATAACTTCAATTTTTTGGATTGTGAAAAAAAGTTTAGTTGGAAGTGTCAAATTTTAATAAATTTATTTGCAATCAACTTCGATTTTATTGGATTTTGTCGAGTATTTTTGGTGTAGGATGTATATTTGAGTAAATTTAGATGAAAATAACGACAATTTTTTGCATTGTGAAAAAAAATTTTAGTCGGAAGTGTCAAATTTTAATAAATTTATTTGAAATCAACTTGAATTATTATGGATTTTGTTGAGTATTGTTGTTGTAGGATCTATATTTGAGTAAATTTAGATGAAAATAACTTCAATTTTTTGGACTGTGAAAAAAATTTTAGTTGCAAGTGTAAAAGTTTAATAAATTTATTTGAAACCAACTTCGATTATTTTGGATTTTGTTGAGTATTTTTGTTGTAGGATCTATATTTGAGTAAATTTAGATGAAAATAACTTTAATTTTTTGGATTGTGAATAAATTTTTAGTTGGAAGTGTCAAATTTTAATAAATTTATTTGAAATCAACTTCGATTTTTTTTTATTTTGTTGAGTATTTTTGTTGTAGGGTCTATATTTGAGTAAATTTAGATGAAAATAACTTCAATTTTTTGGATTGTGAAAAAAATTTTAGTTGGAAGTGCAAATTTTAATAAATTTATTTGAAATCAACTTGAATTATTTTGGATTTTGTTGAGTATTTTTGTTGTAGGATCTATATTTGAGTAAATTTAGATGAAAATAACTTCAATTTTTTGGATTGTGAAAAAAAATTTAGTTGGAAGTGTCAAATTTTAATAAGTTTATTTGAAATCAACTTCGATTATTTTGAATTTTGTTCAGTATTTTTGTTGTAGGATGTATTTTTGAGTAAATTTAGATGAAAATAACGACAAATTTTTGGATTGTGAAAAAAATTTGAGTTGGAAATGTCAAATTCTAATAAATTTATTTGAAACCAACTTCGATGATTCTCGACTATGTTGAGTTTTTTTGATAGAGAAGCTTAATTTGAGTAATTTCAGTTGAAATTAACGTCGATATTTTGGATTTTGTCACGATTTTTGTTAAATTTTAATAAATTTATTTGAAATCAACTTGGATAATTTTGGAATTTGTTGAGTATTTTTGTTGTAGGATCTATATTTGAGTAAATTTAGATGAAAATAACTTCAATTTTTAGGATTGTGAAAATAATTTTAGTTGGAAGTGTCAAATTTTAATAAATTTATTTGAAATCAACTTGAATTATTTTGGATTTTGTTCAGTATTTTTGTTGTAGGAAGTATTTTTGAGTAAATTTAGATGAAAATAACGACAATTTTTTGGATTGTGAAAAAAAATTTAGTTGGAAGTGTCAAATTTTAATAAATTTATTTGAAATCAACTTCGATTGTTTTGGATTTTGTTGAGTATTTTTGTTGTAGGGTTATATTTGAGTAAATTTAGATGAAAATAACGACAATTTTTTGGATTGTGAAAAAAAATTTAGTTGGAAGTGTCAAATTTTAATAAATTTATTTGAAATCAACTTCGATTGTTTTGGATTTTGTTGAGTATTTTTGTTGTAGGGTCTATATTTGAGTAAATTTAGATGAAAATAACGACAATTTTTTGGATTGTGAAAAAAATTTTAGTTGGAAGTGCAAATTTTAATAAATTTATTTGAAATCAACTTGAATTATTTTGGATTTTGTTGAGTATTTTTGTTGTAGGATCTATATTTGAGTAAATTTTAATGAAAATAACTTCAATTTTTTGGATTGTGAAAAAAAGTTTAGTTGGAAGTGTCAAATTTTAATAAATTTATTTGCAATCAACTTCGATTTTATTGGATTTTGTCGAGTATTTTTGGTGTAGGATGTATATTTGAGTAAATTTAGATGAAAATAACGACAATTTTTTGGATTGTGAAAAAAAATTTAGTTGGAAGTGTCAAATTTTAATAAATTTATTTGCAATCAACTTCGATTTTATTGGATTTTGTCGAGTATTTTTGGTGTAGGATGTATATTTGAGTAAATTTAGATGAAAATAACGACAATGTTTTGGATTGTGAAAAAAAATTTTAGTCGGAAGTGTCAAATTTTAATAAATTTATTTGAAATCAACTTGAATTATTTTGGATTTTGTTGAGTCTTGTTGTTGTAGGATCTATATTTGAGTAAATTTAGATGAAAATAACTTCAATTTTTTGGACTGTGAAAAAAATTTTAGTTGCAAGTGTAAAAGTTTAATAAATTTATTTGAAACCAACTTCGATTATTTTGGATTTTGTTGAGTATTTTTGTTGTAGGATCTATATTTGAGTAAATTTAGATGAAAATAACTACAATTTTTTGGATTGTCAAAAAAATTTCAGTTTGAAGTGTCAAATTTTAATAAATTTATTTGAAATCAACTTCGATTATTTTTTATTTTGTTGAGCATTTTTGTTCTAGGATCTATATTTGAGTAAATTTAGATGAAAATAACTTCAATTTTTTGGATTGTGAAAAAAATTTTAGTTGGATGTGTCAAATTATAATAAATTTATTTGAAACCAACTTCGATTTTTTTGGACGATGTTAAGTTTTTTGGATAGGGAAGCTTAATTTGAGTAATATCAGTAGAAATTAACATCGATTTTTTTTTATTTTGACAAGATTTTTGTCAAATTTTAATAATTTTTTTTTTAATCAACTTCGATTATTTTGCATTTTGTTGAGTATTTTTGTTGTAGGATCTATATTTGAGTAAATTTAGATAAAAATAACTTCAATTTTTTGAATTGTGAAAAAATTTTAGTTGGAAGTGTCAAATTTTAATAAATTTATTTGAAATCAACTTCGATTATTTTTTATTTTGTTGAGCATTTTTGTTGTAGGATCTATATTTGAGTAAATTTAGATAAAAATAACTTCAATTTTTTGAATTGTGAAAAAATTTCAGTTGGAACTGTCAAATTTTAATAAATTTATTTGAAATCAACTTCGAATATTTTTTATTTTGTTGAGCATTTTTGTTGTAGGATCTATATTTGAGTAAATTTAGATGAAAATAACTTCAATTTTTTGGATTGTGAAAAAAATTTTAGTTGGAAGTGTCAAATTTTAATAAATTTATTGGAAACCAACTTCAATTTTTTGGGATTTTGTTTCGTATTTTTGTTGTAGGGTCTATATTTGAGGTAAATTTAGATGAAAATAACTTCAATTTTTTGGATTGTGAAAAAAAATTTAGTTGGAAGTGTCAAATTTTAATAAGTTTATTTGAAATCAACTTCGATTATTTTGAATTTTGTTCAGTATTTTTGTTGTAGGATGTATTTTTGAGTAAATTTAGATGAAAATAACTACAATTTTTTGGATTGTGAAAAAAATTTGAGTTGGAAATGTCATATTCTAATAAATTTATTTGAAACCAACTTCGATGATTCTCGACTATGTTGAGTTTTTTTGATAGAGAAGCTTAATTTGAGTAATTTCAGTTGAAATTAACGTCGATTTTTTGGATTTTGTCACGATTTTTGTTAAATTTTAATAAATTTATTTGAAATCAACTTGGATAATTTTGGAATTTGTTGAGTATTTTTGTTGTAGGATCTATATTTGAGTAAATTTAGATGAAAATAACTTCAATTTTTAGGATTGTGAAAATAATTTTAGTTGGAAGTGTCAAATTTTAATAAATTTATTTGAAATCAACTTGAATTATTGTGGGTTTTGTTCAGTATTTTTGTTGTAGGAAGTATTTTTGAGTAAATTTAGATGAAAATAACGACAATTTTTTGGATTGTGAAAAAAAATTTAGTTGGAAGTGTCAAATTTTAATAAATTTATTTGAAATCAACTTCGATTGTTTTGGATTTTGTTGAGTATTTTTGTTGTAGGGTCTATATTTGAGTAAATTTAGATGAAAATAACGACAATTTTTTGGATTGTGAAAAAAAAATTTAGTTGGAAGTGTCAAATTTTAATAAATTTATTTGAAATCAACTTGAATTATTTTGGATTTTGTTGAGTATTTTTGTTGTAGAATCTATATTTGAGTAAATTTAGATGAAAATAACTTCAATTTTTTGGATTGTGAAAAAAATTTTAGTTGGAAGTGCAAATTTTAATAAATTTATTTGAAATCAACTTGAATTATTTTGGATTTTGTTGAGTATTTTTGTTGTAGGATCTATATTTGAGTAAATTTTAATGAAAATAACTTCAATTTTGTGGATTGTGAAAAAAATGTTAGTTGGAAGTGTCAAATTTTAATAAATTTATTTGAAATCAACTTCGATTTTTTTTGGATTTTGTCGAGTATTTTTGGTGTAGGATGTATATTTGAGTAAATTTAGATGAAAATAACTTCAATTTTTTGGATTGTGAAAAAAAGTTTAGTTGGAAGTGTCAAATTTTAATAAATTTATTTGAAATCAACTTCGATTGTTTTGGATTTTGTTGAGTATTTTTGTTGTAGGATCTATATTTGAGTAAATTTAGATGAAAATAACTACAATTTTTTGGATTGTCAAAAAAATTTCAGTTTGAAGTGTCAAATTTTAATAAATTTATTTGAAATCAACTTCGATTATTTTTTATTTTGTTGAGCATTTTTGTTCTAGGATCTATATTTGAGTAAATTTAGATGAAAATAACTTCAATTTTTTGGATTGTGAAAAAAATTTTAGTTGGATGTGTCAAATTATAATAAATTTATTTGAAACCAACTTCGATTTTTTTGGACGATGTTAAGTTTTTTGGATAGGGAAGCTTAATTTGAGTAATATCAGTAGAAATTAACATCGATTTTTTTTTATTTTGACAAGATTTTTGTCAAATTTTAATAATTTTTTTTTTAATCAACTTCGATTATTTTGCATTTTGTTGAGTATTTTTGTTGTAGGATCTATATTTGAGTAAATTTAGATAAAAATAACTTCAATTTTTTGAATTGTGAAAAAATTTTAGTTGGAAGTGTCAAATTTTAATAAATTTATTTGAAATCAACTTCGATTATTTTTTATTTTGTTGAGCATTTTTGTTGTAGGATCTATATTTGAGTAAATTTAGATAAAAATAACTTCAATTTTTTGAATTGTGAAAAAATTTCAGTTGGAACTGTCAAATTTTAATAAATTTATTTGAAATCAACTTCGAATATTTTTTATTTTGTTGAGCATTTTTGTTGTAGGATCTATATTTGAGTAAATTTAGATGAAAATAACTTCAATTTTTTGGATTGTGAAAAAAATTTTAGTTGGAAGTGTCAAATTTTAATAAATTTATTGGAAACCAACTTCAATTTTTTGGGATTTTGTTTCGTATTTTTGTTGTAGGGTCTATATTTGAGGTAAATTTAGATGAAAATAACTTCAATTTTTTGGATTGTGAAAAAAAATTTAGTTGGAAGTGTCAAATTTTAATAAGTTTATTTGAAATCAACTTCGATTATTTTGAATTTTGTTCAGTATTTTTGTTGTAGGATGTATTTTTGAGTAAATTTAGATGAAAATAACTACAATTTTTTGGATTGTGAAAAAAATTTGAGTTGGAAATGTCATATTCTAATAAATTTATTTGAAACCAACTTCGATGATTCTCGACTATGTTGAGTTTTTTTGATAGAGAAGCTTAATTTGAGTAATTTCAGTTGAAATTAACGTCGATTTTTTGGATTTTGTCACGATTTTTGTTAAATTTTAATAAATTTATTTGAAATCAACTTGGATAATTTTGGAATTTGTTGAGTATTTTTGTTGTAGGATCTATATTTGAGTAAATTTAGATGAAAATAACTTCAATTTTTAGGATTGTGAAAATAATTTTAGTTGGAAGTGTCAAATTTTAATAAATTTATTTGAAATCAACTTGAATTATTGTGGGTTTTGTTCAGTATTTTTGTTGTAGGAAGTATTTTTGAGTAAATTTAGATGAAAATAACGACAATTTTTTGGATTGTGAAAAAAAATTTAGTTGGAAGTGTCAAATTTTAATAAATTTATTTGAAATCAACTTCGATTGTTTTGGATTTTGTTGAGTATTTTTGTTGTAGGGTCTATATTTGAGTAAATTTAGATGAAAATAACGACAATTTTTTGGATTGTGAAAAAAAAATTTAGTTGGAAGTGTCAAATTTTAATAAATTTATTTGAAATCAACTTGAATTATTTTGGATTTTGTTGAGTATTTTTGTTGTAGAATCTATATTTGAGTAAATTTAGATGAAAATAACTTCAATTTTTTGGATTGTGAAAAAAATTTTAGTTGGAAGTGCAAATTTTAATAAATTTATTTGAAATCAACTTGAATTATTTTGGATTTTGTTGAGTATTTTTGTTGTAGGATCTATATTTGAGTAAATTTTAATGAAAATAACTTCAATTTTGTGGATTGTGAAAAAAATGTTAGTTGGAAGTGTCAAATTTTAATAAATTTATTTGAAATCAACTTCGATTTTTTTTGGATTTTGTCGAGTATTTTTGGTGTAGGATGTATATTTGAGTAAATTTAGATGAAAATAACTTCAATTTTTTGGATTGTGAAAAAAAGTTTAGTTGGAAGTGTCAAATTTTAATAAATTTATTTGCAATCAACTTCGATTTTATTGGATTTTGTCTTTTTTTTTTGGTGTAGGATGTATATTTGAGTAAATTTAGATGAAAATAACGACAATTTTTTGGATTGTGAAAAAAAATTTTAGTCGGAAGTGTCAAATTTTAATAAATTTATTTGAAATCAACTTGAATTATTTTGGATTTTGTTGAGTATTGTTGTTGTAGGATCTATATTTGAGTAAATTTAGATGAAAATAACGACAATTTTTTGGATTGTGAAAAAAATTTTAGTTGGATGTGTCAAATTATAATAAATTTATTTGAAACCAACTCCGATTTTTTTCACAATCCAAAAAATTGAAGTTATTTTCATCTAAATTTACTCAAGTATAGATCCTATAACAAAAATGCTCAACAAAATAAAAAATAATCGAAGTTGATTTCAAATAAAGGGTCTAGCAGGGTAAGCATGGTCAAACGGCCCTCATGCCGATTCTTGGAGTTGTTATTTTTTAAACAATGCTCCTTGCCTGAAACACCATTGTGTAAAGTTGTAGATCGCTACCCCCTCTTTTAAGGGTAGTACGGGGGTAAACACCCTTAACGTTATTATTTTTTTTCTCGGTTACTACTTAAGATATTTAAATGAAAAAAATACGAAAATGTAGCTACATACTAACTGTATTTCATATATTTTTGTCTAAATTATAAATAAATTATTAACGGTAGAAAAAAAATAATTAATTTTTTGGGGGTGGTTTTTGGAAACAACCCTTTGAGTGACCACCTTCAAAAAAATCAAGAATAATGCTTTGTTATCGAGCTATTATAGAAAAAAACCTAAAGATTGTCGAGATGGTGGAACATGGTTAAATAAATTAAAGAAGATCATTATATTATTATTGATTATTATTTATTAATCCTCGTCGCTATTTACGTCAATAACTGCCGTTGTGTCAGTTCCATCAAATATATTCGTTAATATTTCGGACGGTTTAACTATTTTGGCTTTAAAACGCCCGTGCGATAAATAATAAATAATCGCAGCGACGTGCGAACAACAACCCACTGTCCTATTCCCATTCGCACAATCGCACGTATATCGCTGTATTGCCGTGTAGCTAGTAGAATTTGGAATATATTCGATATAGCATTTGTATGTTTTGCGATTGATATGTCGCGAGCGGACCTTCATCCTTATAATGTTAGTGGTTTCCTTTAAATACTCCACGGTCAAACAATCTTTATTATTCATGAGTTCAGCAAGATAACATACTGCCTGTGATAATTGGTATGTGCCTGTAAATAATATTCAGTATTTAAGTATTTTTTGTTCTTTAATGTAACATATTCCTTGCGGCATCTATTACGTACCTGTACATAGTATTTTTAAATCCTTTTCTGTCAATTCTGGAAAATCCATTACAGAGTCGGCAGTCATTACAGCAAAAGGTTTCTTACGGCGACTTAATTTTTGAGTCTCTATTAACTTTTGTAGAGTATTCTCTTGTACTTGGCGCAGTTTCATATGATTGATAATTAAATCTGCAAGCTCTGGATCTGATTCTACTCTTTTTCCGAACGTATTGTGCAAAAAAGAAGCTATACGACATATTGATTTAAGGGTCGGTAAGAGTTTATTATCCATTTTATGGTGCAAGAGGCGATATTTTTGACCAATTGCACCATGCACCGCTTCTACTACCCATCTTATTTTTGTAATGAACCGTGATGCATTTGCCTCTTCCGATGTCAATTGCATTCGCTTCCCTTTACATGCCGGCATCAAAACATTATATCCCTGATTTTTCATATAACTCACAACATCTCGGAAGCCACGGTCAAGGATACAATAATCACCCGGTCGTAAAAGTGTTTTTATTCCGGTGGGATCTTCTAACAGAGTTTTTAATATTGTCGCATCATTCATGTTTCCGTTGAACGGTCCTGCTGTATCAACTATATAACCATTTGTTGTGCATATTGTGAATGGTTTGCATAGCGATGTTTTTTTTTGACCGGAATACGACTTTCTCTGGTATTCATTATTTCTACTTTTCTCGTGTCGAACGTAAGTTCCGTCAAATATTACTGCTAATTGAGATTCTCCAATTGCAAAAAGTTTTTTTGTAACATAGGCGGTTTCATTGAAAATTAAATCATCTCTGGATTTTGCATTTATTCCAAACTTGCTTGGCAAAATATCCTTCTCAAATGCAGTTACAATTTGGTGAAAATATTCTGATACTTGCTGTTCCCGTTCCAGACCAAATATATTTTGAATTATCCCATTTGAACTACCGCTTCTAAGTTTAAATAAAAATATAACTAGAGACTGCGTCACGGTTCGAGATTCACTATTTCTCATACTAAGCAGCATGCTCTCCAATTTTTTAATACTTTCCCACTTAAACCCAGTGAATGCGTACAGTTGTTCTTCACTTAAAGAAAAGTCAGCTATTTTATTAAATAACGATGAGTCCACATTTATTGACAGTTGTTCCAAAAATAAGGAAACATCTGATACTTCTATTGAGCTGGATGTGGAATGAATACGTAGCAACTGCAAATCGTTTGTGTAAAATCGTTTTTTAAAAATATGTGTACGACAACACCGATTGCCTTTCGGAATATAAATTCTTTTCTGTGTAAATACTTGGAGGCGTGCTTCTAATGGTATCACGATATGTGGACCGCGTGACTGGCATAAAGTGCAATAATTATGAGTCGAAGCAACTCTTTTGAATGGTAACTCTACGACGGTGTGTGATGTCTGGCTACTATCCCTTGCATAGAAGTCTGAATCCATTGTAATATTATCAATATCACTATTCATATCAGTATCACACGATTTTTGGTTTCTATAAATAATTAATCTGCATTTATTGCAAAGTACAGATCCAACTGTCACAATGTTGGTACAGTGTTCCTGATATTTAACTGCATCGTCATCCTTAAAAATTCGTTTCACTCTTCCCGAGATTTTTTTTCTATCTACGTTACATTTAATGCATTTCTCACTACTATTGTTATTAGACATTTTTCTAAATAGTAATGTAGTAATCTTATATATTTCTAGATAATATCCTTAATCTAAATAATTCTAACTAAGCGAATAATGTCAAATAATACAATAAAATCTGGTCTTTTCTTCGTACAAATTGTTAGACCGCCTGCGCGTAACGGTGAAGGTAGCTGCGGAACAACGCGCATGCGCTAAATTCGAACATTTCCCAGATATTAATATTTGTATGGAGCTTTACCTTGAATATGCATTAAAGTGAACATAATTCTCGCGTGTATTTCATACAGTATACTTCTAATCTTCGAGACAAATTGTTTACATATTCTCAAGTAAGAGAATTATAGTGTGACATACAAATATTAATATCTGGAAAATGTTCGAATTTAGCGCATGCGCGTTGTTCCGCAGCTACCTTCACCGGCAAATGCATAAACTCTTACCGACCCATAAATCAATATGTCGTATAGCTTCTTTTTTTGCACAATACGTTCGGAAAAAGAGTAGAATCAGATCCAGAGCTTGCAGATTTAATTATCAATCATATGAAACTGCGCCAAGTACAAGAGAATACTCTACAAAAGTTAATAGAGACTCAAAAATTAAGTCGCCGTAAGAAACCTTTTGCTGTAATGACTGCCGACTCTGTAATGGATTTTCCAGAATTGACAGAAAAGGATTTAAAAATACTATTTACAGGTACGTAATAGATGCCGCAAGGAATATGTTACATTAAAGAACAGAAAATACTTAAATACTGAATATTATTTACAGGCACATACCAATTATCACAGGCAGTATGTTATCTTGCTGAACTCATGAATAATAAAGATTGTTTGACCGTGGAGTATTTAAAGGAAACCACTAACATTATAAGGATGAAGGTCCGCTCGCGACATATCAATCGCAAAACATACAAATGCTATATCGAATATATTCCAAATTCTACTAGCTACACGGCAATACAGCGATATACGTGCGATTGTGCGAAAGGGAATAGGACAGTGGGTTGTTGTTCGCACGTCGCTGCGATTATTTATTATTTATCGCACGGGCGTTTTAAAGCCAAAATAGTTAAACCGTCCGAAATATTAACGAATATATTTGATGGAACTGACACAACGGCAGTTATTGACGTAAATAGCGACGAGGATTAATAAATAATAATCAATAATAATATAATGATCTTCTTTAATTTATTTAACCATGTTCCACCATCTCGACAATCTTTAGCTTTTTTTCTATAATAGCTCGATAACAAAGCATTATTCTTGATTTTCTTGAAGGTGGTCACTCAAAGGGTTGTTTCCAAAAACCACCCCCAAAAAATTAATTATTTTTTTTCTACCGTTAATAATTTATTTATAATTTAGACAAAAATATATGAAATACAGTTAGTATGTAGCTACATTTTCGTATTTTTTTCATTTAAATATCTTAAGTAGTAACCGAGAAAAAAAATAATAACGTTAAGGGTGTTTACCCCCGTACTACCCTTAAAAGAGGGGGTAGCGATCTACAACTTTACACAATGGTGTTTCAGGCAAGGAGCATTGTTTAAAAAATAACAACTCCAAGAATCGGCATGAGGGCCGTTTGACCATGCTTACCCTGCTAGACCCTTTATTTGAAATCAACTTCGATTATTTTTTATTTTGTTGAGCATTTTTGTTATAGGATCTATACTTGAGTAAATTTAGATGAAAATAACTTCAATTTTTTGGATTGTGAAAAAAATTTGAGTTGGAAATGTCAAATTCTAATAAATTTATTTGAAACCAACTTCGATGATTCTCGACTATGTTGAGTTTTTTTGATAGAGAAGCTTAATTTGAGTAATTTCAGTTGAAATTAACGTCGATTTTTTGGATTTTGTCACGATTTTTGTTAAATTTTAATAAATTTATTTGAAATCAACTTGGATAATTTTGGAATTTGTTGAGTATTTTTGTTGTAGGATCTATATTTGAGTAAATTTAGATGAAAATAACTTCAATTTTTAGGATTGTGAAAATAATTTTAGTTGGAAGTGTCAAATTTTAATAAATTTATTTGAAATCAACTTGAATTATTGTGGGTTTTGTTCAGTATTTTTGTTGTAGGAAGTATTTTTGAGTAAATTTAGATGAAAATAACGACAATTTTTTGGATTGTGAAAAAAATTTAGTTGGAAGTGTCAAATTTTAATAAATTTATTTGAAATCAACTTCGATTGTTTTGGATTTTGTTGAGTATTTTTGTTGTAGTATCTATACTTGAGTAAATTTAGATGAAAATAACTTTAATTTTTTGGATTGTGAAAAAAATTTTAATTGGAAGTGTCAAATTTTAATAAATTTATTTGAAACCAACTTCGAATATTTTTCATTTTGTTGAGCATTTTTGTTGTAGTATCTATACTTGAGTAAATTTAGATGAAAATAACTTTAATTTTTTGGATTGTGAAAAAAATTTTAATTGGAAGTGTCAAATTTTAATAAATTTATTTGAAACCAACTTCGAATATTTTTCATTTTGTTGAGCATTTTTGTTGTAGGATCTATACTTGAGTAAATTTAGATGAAAATAACTTCAATTTTTTGGATTGTGAAAAAAATTTCAGTTGGAAGTGTCAAATTTTAATAAATTTATTTGAAATCAACTTCGATTTTATTGGATTTTGTTGAGTATTTTTGGTGTAGGATGTATATTTGAGTAAATTTAGATGAAAATAACTTCAATTTTTTGGATTGTGAAAAAAAATTAGTTGGAAGTGTCAAATTTTAATAAGTTTATTTGAAATCAACTTCGATTATTTTGAATTTTGTTCAGTATTTTTGTTGTAGGATGTATTTTTGAGTAAATTTAGATGAAAATAACTACAATTTTTTGGATTGTGAATAAAATTTGAGTTGGAAATGTCAAATTCTAATAAATTTATTTGAAACCAACTTCGATGATTCTCGACTATTTTGAGTTTTTTTGATAGAGAAGCTTAATTTGAGTAATTTCAGTTGAAATTAACGTCGATTTTTTTAATTTTGTCACGATTTTTGTTAAATTTTAATAAATTTATTTGAAATCAACTTGGATAATTTTGGAATTTGTTGAGTATTTTTGTTGTAGGATCTATATTTGAGTAAATTTAGATAAAAATAACTTCAATTTTTTGAATTGTGAAAAAATTTTAGTTGGAAGTGTCAAATTTTAATAAATTTATTGGAAACCAACTTCAATTTTTTGGGATTTTGTTTCGTATTTTTGTTGTAGGGTCTATATTAGAGTAAATTTTGATGAAGATAACTTCAATTTTTTGAATTGTGAAAAAATTTTAGTTGAAAGTGTCAAATTTTAATAAATTTATTTGAAATCAACTTCGATTATTTTTTATTTTGTTGAGCATATTTGTTATAGGATCTATACTTGAGTAAATTTAGATGAAAATAACAATAATTTTTTGGATTGTGAAAAAAATTTTAATTGGAAGTGTCAAATTTTAATAAATTTATTTGAAATCAACTTGAATTATTTTGGATTTTGTTGAGTATTGTGGTTGTAGGATCTATATTTGAGTAAATTCTGATGAAAATAACTTCAATTTTGTGGATTGTGAAAAAAATTTTAGTTGGAAATGTCAAATTCTAATAAATTTATTTGAAACCAACTTCGATGATTCTCGACTATGTTGAGTTTTTTTGATAGAGAAGCTTAATTTGAGTAATTTCAGTTGAAATTAACGTCGATTTTTTTAATTTTGTCACGATTTTTGTTAAATTTTAATAAATTTATTTGAAATCAACTTGGATAATTTTGGAATTTGTTGAGTATTTTTGTTGTAGGATCTATATTTGAGTAAATTTAGATAAAAATAACTTCAATTTTTTGAATTGTGAAAAAATTTTAGTTGGAAGTGTCAAATTTTAATAAATTTATTGGAAACCAACTTCAATTTTTTGGGATTTTGTTTCGTATTTTTGTTGTAGGGTCTATATTAGAGTAAATTTTGATGAAGATAACTTCAATTTTTTGAATTGTGAAAAAATTTTAGTTGAAAGTGTCAAATTTTAATAAATTTATTTGAAATCAACTTCGATTATTTTTTATTTTGTTGAGCATATTTGTTATAGGATCTATACTTGAGTAAATTTAGATGAAAATAACAATAATTTTTTGGATTGTGAAAAAAATTTTAATTGGAAGTGTCAAATTTTAATAAATTTATTTGAAATCAACTTGAATTATTTTGGATTTTGTTGAGTATTGTGGTTGTAGGATCTATATTTGAGTAAATTTAGATGAAAATAACTTCAATTTTGTGGATTGTGAAAAAAATTTTAGTTGGAAGTGTCAAATTTTAATAAATTTATTTGAAATCAACTTCGATTTTTTTTTTATTTTGTCGAGTATTTTTGGTGTAGGATGTATATTTGAGTAAATTTAGAAGAAAATAACTTCAATTTTTTGGATTGTGAAAAAAAGTTTAGTTGGAAGTGTCAAATTTTAATAAATTTATTTGAAATCAACTTCGATTTTATTGGATTTTGTCGAGTATTTTTGGTGTAGGATGTATATTTGAGTAAATTTAGATGAAAATAACTTCAATTTTTTGGATTGTGAAAAAAAATTAGTTGGAAGTGTCAAATTTTAATAAGTTTATTTGAAATCAACTTCGATTATTTTGAATTTTGTTCAGTATTTTTGTTGTAGGATGTATTTTTGAGTAAATTTAGATGAAAATAACTACAATTTTTTGGATTGTGAAAAAAATTTGAGTTGGAAATGTCAAATTCTAATAAATTTATTTGAAACCAACTTCGATGATTCTCGACTATGTTGAGTTTTTTTGATAGAGAAGCTTAATTTGAGTAATTTCAGTTGAAATTAACGTCGATTTTTTGGATTTTGTCACGATTTTTGTTAAATTTTAATAAATTTATTTGAAATCAACTTGGATAATTTTGGAATTTGTTGAGTATTTTTGTTGTAGGATCTATATTTGAGTAAATTTAGATGAAAATAACTTCAATTTTTAAGATTGTGAAAATAATTTTAGTTGGAAGTGTCAAATTTTAATAAATTTATTTGAAATCAACTTGAATTATTGTGGGTTTTGTTCAGTATTTTTGTTGTAGGAAGTATTTTTGAGTAAATTTAGATGAAAATAACGACAATTTTTTGGATTGTGAAAAAAATTTAGTTGGAAGTGTCAAATTTTAATAAATTTATTTGAAATCAACTTCGATTGTTTTGGATTTTGTTGAGTATTTTTGTTGTAGTATCTATACTTGAGTAAATTTAGATGAAAATAACTTCAATTTTTTGGATTGTGAAAAAAAATTAGTTGGAAGTGTCAAATTTTAATAAGTTTATTTGAAATCAACTTCGATTATTTTGAATTTTGTTCAGTATTTTTGTTGTAGGATGTATTTTTGAGTAAATTTAGATGAAAATAACTACAATTTTTTGGATTGTGAAAAAAATTTGAGTTGGAAATGTCAAATTCTAATAAATTTATTTGAAACCAACTTCGATGATTCTCGACTATGTTGAGTTTTTTTGATAGAGAAGCTTAATTTGAGTAATTTCAGTTGAAATTAACGTCGATTTTTTGGATTTTGTCACGATTTTTGTTAAATTTTAATAAATTTATTTGAAATCAACTTGGATAATTTTGGAATTTGTTGAGTATTTTTGTTGTAGGATCTATATTTGAGTAAATTTAGATAAAAATAACTTCAATTTTTTGAATTGTGAAAAAATTTTAGTTGGAAGTGTCAAATTTTAATAAATTTATTGGAAACCAACTTCAATTTTTTGGGATTTTGTTTCGTATTTTTGTTGTAGGGTCTATATTAGAGTAAATTTTGATGAAGATAACTTCAATTTTTTGAATTGTGAAAAAATTTTAGTTGAAAGTGTCAAATTTTAATAAATTTATTTGAAATCAACTTCGATTATTTTTTATTTTGTTGAGCATATTTGTTATAGGATCTATACTTGAGTAAATTTAGATGAAAATAACAATAATTTTTTGGATTGTGAAAAAAATTTTAATTGGAAGTGTCAAATTTTAATAAATTTATTTGAAATCAACTTGAATTATTTTGGATTTTGTTGAGTATTGTGGTTGTAGGATCTATATTTGAGTAAATTTAGATGAAAATAACTTCAATTTTGTGGATTGTGAAAAAAATTTTAGTTGGAAGTGTCAAATTTTAATAAATTTATTTGAAATCAACTTCGATTTTTTTTTTATTTTGTCGAGTATTTTTGGTGTAGGATGTATATTTGAGTAAATTTAGAAGAAAATAACTTCAATTTTTTGGATTGTGAAAAAAAGTTTAGTTGGAAGTGTCAAATTTTAATAAATTTATTTGAAATCAACTTCGATTTTATTGGATTTTGTCGAGTATTTTTGGTGTAGGATGTATATTTGAGTAAATTTAGATGAAAATAACTTCAATTTTTTGGATTGTGAAAAAAAATTAGTTGGAAGTGTCAAATTTTAATAAGTTTATTTGAAATCAACTTCGATTATTTTGAATTTTGTTCAGTATTTTTGTTGTAGGATGTATTTTTGAGTAAATTTAGATGAAAATAACTACAATTTTTTGGATTGTGAAAAAAATTTGAGTTGGAAATGTCAAATTCTAATAAATTTATTTGAAACCAACTTCGATGATTCTCGACTATGTTGAGTTTTTTTGATAGAGAAGCTTAATTTGAGTAATTTCAGTTGAAATTAACGTCGATTTTTTGGATTTTGTCACGATTTTTGTTAAATTTTAATAAATTTATTTGAAATCAACTTGGATAATTTTGGAATTTGTTGAGTATTTTTGTTGTAGGATCTATATTTGAGTAAATTTAGATGAAAATAACTTCAATTTTTAGGATTGTGAAAATAATTTTAGTTGGAAGTGTCAAATTTTAATAAATTTATTTGAAATCAACTTGAATTATTGTGGGTTTTGTTCAGTATTTTTGTTGTAGGAAGTATTTTTGAGTAAATTTAGATGAAAATAACGACAATTTTTTGGATTGTGAAAAAAATTTAGTTGGAAGTGTCAAATTTTAATAAATTTATTTGAAATCAACTTCGATTGTTTTGGATTTTGTTGAGTATTTTTGTTGTAGTATCTATACTTGAGTAAATTTAGATGAAAATAACTTTAATTTTTTGGATTGTGAAAAAAATTTTAATTGGAAGTGTCAAATTTTAATAAATTTATTTGAAACCAACTTCGAATATTTTTCATTTTGTTGAGCATTTTTGTTGTAGGATCTATACTTGAGTAAATTTAGATGAAAATAACTTCAATTTTTTGGATTGTGAAAAAAATTTCAGTTGGAAGTGTCAAATTTTAATAAATTTATTTGAAATCAACTTCGATTTTATTGGATTTTGTTGAGTATTTTTGGTGTAGGATGTATATTTGAGTAAATTTAGATGAAAATAACTTCAATTTTTTGGATTGTGAAAAAAAATTAGTTGGAAGTGTCAAATTTTAATAAGTTTATTTGAAATCAACTTCGATTATTTTGAATTTTGTTCAGTATTTTTGTTGTAGGATGTATTTTTGAGTAAATTTAGATGAAAATAACTACAATTTTTTGGATTGTGAAAAAAATTTGAGTTGGAAATGTCAAATTCTAATAAATTTATTTGAAACCAACTTCGATGATTCTCGACTATGTTGAGTTTTTTTGATAGAGAAGCTTAATTTGAGTAATTTCAGTTGAAATTAACGTCGATTTTTTGGATTTTGTCACGATTTTTGTTAAATTTTAATAAATTTATTTGAAATCAACTTGGATAATTTTGGAATTTGTTGAGTATTTTTGTTGTAGGATCTATATTTGAGTAAATTTAGATAAAAATAACTTCAATTTTTTGAATTGTGAAAAAATTTTAGTTGGAAGTGTCAAATTTTAATAAATTTATTGGAAACCAACTTCAATTTTTTGGGATTTTGTTTCGTATTTTTGTTGTAGGGTCTATATTAGAGTAAATTTTGATGAAGATAACTTCAATTTTTTGAATTGTGAAAAAAATTTAGTTGAAAGTGTCAAATTTTAATAAATTTATTTGAAATCAACTTCGATTATTTTTTATTTTGTTGAGCATATTTGTTATAGGATCTATACTTGAGTAAATTTAGATGAAAATAACAATAATTTTTTGGATTGTGAAAAAAATTTTAATAGGAAGTGTCAAATTTTAATAAATTTATTTGAAATCAACTTGAATTATTTTGGATTTTGTTGAGTATTGTGGTTGTAGGATCTATATTTGAGTAAATTTAGATGAAAATAACTTCAATTTTGTGGATTGTGAAAAAAATTTTAGTTGGAAGTGTCAAATTTTAATAAATTTATTTGAAATCAACTTCGATTTTTTTTTATTTTGTCGAGTATTTTTGGTGTAGGATGTATATTTGAGTAAAGTTAGATGAAAATAACTTCAATTTTTTGGATTGTGAAAAAAAGTTTAGTTGGAAGTGTCAAATTTTAATAAATTTATTTGAAATCAACTTCGATTTTATTGGATTTCGTCGAGTATTTTTGGTGTAGGATGTATATTTGAGTAAATTTAGATGAAAATAACTTCAATTTTTTGGATTGTGAAAAAAAATTAGTTGGAAGTGTCAAATTTTAATAAGTTTATTTGAAATCAACTTCGATTATTTTGAATTTTGTTCAGTATTTTTGTTGTAGGATGTATTTTTGAGTAAATTTGGATGAAAATAACTACAATTTTTTGGATTGTGAAAAAAATTTGAGTTGGAAATGTCAAATTCTAATAAATTTATTTGAAACCAACTTCGATGATTCTCGACTATGTTGAGTTTTTTTTATAGAGAAGCTTAATTTGAGTAATTTCAGTTGAAATTAACGTCGATTTTTTGGATTTTGTCACGATTTTTGTTAAATTTTAATAAATTTATTTGAAATCAACTTGGATAATTTTGGAATTTGTTGAGTATTTTTGTTGTAGGATCTATATTTGAGTAAATTTAGATGAAAATAACTTCAATTTTTAGGATTGTGAAAATAATTTTAGTTGGAAGTGTCAAATTTTAATAAATTTATTTGAAATCAACTTGAATTATTTTGGATTTTGTTCAGTATTTTTGTTGTAGGAAGTATTTTTGAGTAAATTTAGATGAAAATAACGACAATTTTTTGGATTGTGAAAAAAAATTTAGTTGGAAGTGTCAAATCTTAATAAATTTATTTGAAATCAACTTGAATTATTTTGGATTTTGTTGAGTATTTTTGTTGTAGAATCTATATTTGAGTAAATTTAGATGAAAATAACTTCAATTTTTTGGATTGTGAAAAAAATTTTAGATGGATGTGTCAAATTATAATAAATTTATTTGAAACCAACTTCGATTTTTTTGGACGATGTTAAGTTTTTTGGATAGGGAAGCTTAATTTGAGTAATATCAGTAGAAATTAACATCGATTTTTTTTTATTTTGACAAGATTTTTGTCAAATTTTAATAATTTTTTTTTTAATCAACTTCGATTATTTTGCATTTTGTTGAGTATTTTTGTTGTAGGATCTATATTTGAGTAAATTTAGATAAAAATAACTTCAATTTTTTGAATTGTGAAAAAATTTTAGTTGGAAGTGTCAAATTTTAATAAATTTATTTGAAATCAACTTCGATTATTTTTTATTTTGTTGAGCATTTTTGTTATAGGATCTATACTTGAGTAAATTTAGATGAAAATAACTTTAATTTTTTGGATTGTGAAAAAAATTTTAATTGGAAGTGTCAAATTTTAATAAATTTATTTGAAACCAACTTCGAATATTTTTCAGTTTGTTGAGCGTTTTTGTTGTAGGATCTATACTTGAGTAAATTTAGATGAAAATAACTTCAATTTTTTGGATTGTGAAAAAAATTTCAGTTGGAAGTGTCAAATTTTAATAAATTTATTTGAAATCAACTTCGAATATTTTTTATTTTGTTGAGCATTTTTGTTGTAGGATCTATATTTGAGTAAATTTAGATGAAAATAACTTCAATTTTTTGGATTGTGAAAAAAATTTTAGTTGGAAGTGTCAAATTTTAATAAATTTATTGGAAACCAACTTCAAGTTTTTGGGATTTTGTTTCGTATTTTTGTTGTAGGGTCTATATTAGAGTAAATTTTGATGAAGATAACTTCAATTTTTTGAATTGTGAAAAAATTTTAGTTGAAAGTGTCAAATTTTAATAAATTTATTTGAAATCAACTTCGATTATTTTTTATTTTGTTGAGCATATTTGTTATAGGATCTATACTTGAGTAAATTTAGATGAAAATAACTTCAATTTTTTGGATTGTGAAAAAAAATTAGTTGGAAGTGTCAAATTGTAATAAATTTAATTGAAATCAACTTGAATTATTTTGGATTTTGTTGAGTATTTTTGTTGTAGGATCTATATTTGAGTAAATTTAGATGAAAATAACTTCAATTTTTTGGATTGTGAAAAAAAATTTAGTTGGAAGTGTCAAATTTTAATAAGTTTATTTGAAATCAACTTCGATTATTTTGAATTTTGTTCAGTATTTTTGTTGTAGGATGTATTTTTGAGTAAATTTAGATGAAAATAACTACAATTTTTTGGATTGTGAAAAAAATTTGAGTTGGAAATGTCAAATTCTAATAAATTTATTTGAAACCAACTTCGATGATTCTCGACTATGTTGAGTTTTTTTGATAGAGAAGCTTAATTTGAGTAATTTCAGTTGAAATTAACGTCGATTTTTTGGATTTTGTCACGATTTTTGTTAAATTTTAATAAATTTATTTGAAATCAACTTGGATAATTTTGGAATTTGTTGAGTATTTTTGTTGTAGGATCTATATTTGAGTAAATTTAGATGAAAATAACTTCAATTTTTAGGATTGTGAAAATAATTTTAGTTGGAAGTGTCAAATTTTAATAAATTTATTTGAAATCAACTTGAATTATTTTGGATTTTGTTCAGTATTTTTGTTGTAGGAAGTATTTTTGAGTAAATTTAGATGAAAATAACGACAATTTTTTGGATTGTGAAAAAAATTTTAGTTGGAAGTGCAAATTTTAATAAATTTATTTGAAATCAACTTGAATTATTTTGGATTTTGTTGAGTATTTTTGTTGTAGGATCTATATTTGAGTAAATTTTAATGAAAATAACTTCAATTTTGTGGATTGTGAAAAAAATGTTAGTTGGAAGTGTCAAATTTTAATAAATTTATTTGAAATCAACTTCGATTTTTTTTGGATTTTGTCGAGTATTTTTGGTGTAGGATGTATATTTGAGTAAATTTAGATGAAAATAACTTCAATTTTTTGGATTGTGAAAAAAAGTTTAGTTGGAAGTGTCAAATTTTAATAAATTTATTTGCAATCAACTTCGATTTTATTGGATTTTGTCGAGTATTTTTGGTGTAGGATGTATATTTGAGTAAATTTAGATGAAAATAACGACAATTTTTTGGATTGTGAAAAAAAATTTTAGTCGGAAGTGTCAAATTTTAATAAATTTATTTGAAATCAACTTGAATTATTTTGGATTTTGTTGAGTATTTTTGTTGTAGGATCTATATTTGAGTAAATTTAGATGAAAATAACTACAATTTTTTGGATTGTCAAAAAAATTTCAGTTTGAAGTGTCAACTTATAATAAATTTATTTGAAACCAACTTCGATTTTTTTGGACGATGTTAAGTTTTTTGGATAGGGAAGCTTAATTTGAGTAATATCAGTAGAAATTAACATCGATTTTTTTTTATTTTGACAAGATTTTTGTCAAATTTTAATAATTTTTTTTTTAATCAACTTCGATTATTTTGCATTTTGTTTCGTATTTTTGTTGTAGGGTCTATATTAGAGTAAATTTTGATGAAGATAACTTCAATTTTTTGAATTGTGAAAAAATTTTAGTTGAAAGTGTCAAATTTTAATAAATTTATTTGAAATCAACTTCGATTATTTTTTATTTTGTTGAGCATATTTGTTATAGGATCTATACTTGAGTAAATTTAGATGAAAATAACAATAATTTTTTGGATTGTGAAAAAAATTTTAATTGGAAGTGTCAAATTTTAATAAATTTATTTGAAATCAACTTGAATTATTTTGGATTTTGTTGAGTATTGTGGTTGTAGGATCTATATTTGAGTAAATTTAGATGAAAATAACTTCAATTTTGTGGATTGTGAAAAAAATTTTAGTTGGAAGTGTCAAATTTTAATAAATTTTTTTGAAATCAACTTCGATTTTTTTTTTATTTTGTCGAGTATTTTTGGTGTAGGATGTATATTTGAGTAAATTTAGATGAAAATAACTTCAATTTTTTGGATTGTGAAAAAAAGTTTAGTTGGAAGTGTCAAATTTTAATAAATTTATTTGAAATCAACTTCGATTTTATTGGATTTTGTCGAGTATTTTTGGTGTAGGATGTATATTTGAGTAAATTTAGATGAAAATAACTTCAATTTTTTGGATTGTGAAAAAAAATTAGTTGGAAGTGTCAAATTTTAATAAATTTTTTTGAAATCAACTTCGATTTTTTTTTTATTTTGTCGAGTATTTTTGGTGTAGGATGTATATTTGAGTAAATTTAGATGAAAATAACTTCAATTTTTTGGATTGTGAAAAAAAGTTTAGTTGGAAGTGTCAAATTTTAATAAATTTATTTGAAATCAACTTCGATTTTATTGGATTTTGTCGAGTATTTTTGGTGTAGGATGTATATTTGAGTAAATTTAGATGAAAATAACTTCAATTTTTTGGATTGTGAAAAAAAATTAGTTGGAAGTGTCAAATTTTAATAAGTTTATTTGAAATCAACTTCGATTATTTTGAATTTTGTTCAGTATTTTTGTTGTAGGATGTATTTTTGAGTAAATTTAGATGAAAATAACGACAATTTTTTGGATTGTGAAAAAAAATTTTAGTCGGAAGTGTCAAATTTTAATAAATTTATTTGAAATCAACTTGAATTATTTTGGATTTTGTTGAGTATTGTTGTTGTAGGATCTATATTTGAGTAAATTTAGATGAAAATAACTTCAATTTTTTGGACTGTGAAAAAAATTTTAGTTGCAAGTGTAAAAGTTTAATAAATTTATTTGAAACCAACTTCGATTATTTTGCATTTTGTTTCGTATTTTTGTTGTAGGGTCTATATTAGAGTAAATTTTGATGAAGATAACTTCAATTTTTTGAATTGTGAAAAAATTTTAGTTGAAAGTGTCAAATTTTAATAAATTTATTTGAAATCAACTTCGATTATTTTTTATTTTGTTGAGCATATTTGTTATAGGATCTATACTTGAGTAAATTTAGATGAAAATAACAATAATTTTTTGGATTGTGAAAAAAATTTTAATTGGAAGTGTCAAATTTTAATAAATTTATTTGAAATCAACTTGAATTATTTTGGATTTTGTTGAGTATTGTGGTTGTAGGATCTATATTTGAGTAAATTTAGATGAAAATAACTTCAATTTTGTGGATTGTGAAAAAATTTTAGTTGGAAGTGTCAAATTTTAATAAATTTATTTGAAATCAACTTCGATTTTTTTTTTTATTTTGTCGAGTATTTTTGGTGTAGGATGTATATTTGAGTAAATTTAGATGAAAATAACTTCAATTTTTTGGATTGTGAAAAAAAATTAGTTGGAAGTGTCAAATTTTAATAAGTTTATTTGAAATCAACTTCGATTATTTTGAATTTTGTTCAGTATTTTTGTTGTAGGATGTATTTTGGAGTAAATTTAGATGAAAATAACTACAATTTTTTGAATTGTGAAAAAATTTTAGTTGAAAGTGTCAAATTTTAATAAATTTATTTGAAATCAACTTCGATTATTTTTTATTTTGTTGAGCATATTTGTTATAGGATCTATACTTGAGTAAATTTAGATGAAAATAACAATAATTTTTTGGATTGTGAAAAAAATTTTAATTGGAAGTGTCAAATTTTAATAAATTTATTTGAAATCAACTTGAATTATTTTGGATTTTGTTGAGTATTGTGGTTGTAGGATCTATATTTGAGTAAATTTAGATGAAAATAACTTCAATTTTGTGGATTGTGAAAAAAATTTTAGTTGGAAGTGTCAAATTTTAATAAATTTATTTGAAATCAACTTCGATTTTTTTTTTATTTTGTCGAGTATTTTTGGTGTAGGATGTATATTTGAGTAAATTTAGATGAAAATAACTTCAATTTTTTGGATTGTGAAAAAAAGTTTAGTTGGAAGTGTCAAATTTTAATAAATTTATTTGAAATCAACTTCGATTTTATTGGATTTTGTCGAGTATTTTTGGTGTAGGATGTATATTTGAGTAAATTTAGATGAAAATAACTTCAATTTTTTGGATTGTGAAAAAAAATTAGTTGGAAGTGTCAAATTGTAATAAATTTAATTGAAATCAACTTGAATTATTTTGGATTTTGTTGAGTATTTTTGTTGTAGGATCTATATTTGAGTAAATTTAGATGAAAATAACTTCAATTTTTTGGATTGTGAAAAAAAATTTAGTTGGAAGTGTCAAATTTTAATAAGTTTATTTGAAATCAACTTCGATTATTTTTTATTTTGTTGAGCATTTTTGTTCTAGGATCTATATTTGAGTAAATTTAGATGAAAATAACTTCAATTTTTTGGATTGTGAAAAAAATTTTAGTTGGATGTGTCAACTTATAATAAATTTATTTGAAACCAACTTCGATTTTTTTGGACGATGTTAAGTTTTTTGGATAGGGAAGCTTAATTTGAGTAATATCAGTAGAAATTAACATCGATTTTTTTTTATTTTGACAAGATTTTTGTCAAATTTTAATAATTTTTTTTTTAATCAACTTCGATTATTTTGCATTTTGTTTCGTATTTTAGTTGTAGGGTCTATATTAGAGTAAATTTTGATGAAGATAACTTCAATTTTTTGAATTGTGAAAAAATTTTAGTTGAAAGTGTCAAATTTTAATAAATTTATTTGAAATCAACTTCGATTATTTTTTATTTTGTTGAGCATATTTGTTATAGGATCTATACTTGAGTAAATTTAGATGAAAATAACAATAATTTTTTGGATTGTGAAAAAAATTTTAGTTGGAAGTGCAAATTTTAATAAATTTATTTGAAATCAACTTGAATTATTTTGGATTTTGTTGAGTATTGTGGTTGTAGGATCTATATTTGAGTAAATTTAGATGAAAATAACTTCAATTTTTTGGATTGTGAAAAAAAAATTTAGTTGGAAGTGTCAAATTTTAATAAATTTATTTGAAATCAACTTGAATTATTTTGGATTTTGTTGAGTATTTTTGTTGTAGAATCTATATTTGAGTAAATTTAGATGAAAATAACTTCAATTTTTTGGATTGTGAAAAAAATTTTAGTTGGAAGTGCAAATTTTAATAAATTTATTTGAAATCAACTTCGATTATTTTTTATTTTGTTGAGCATTTTTGTTCTAGGATCTATATTTGAGTAAATTTAGATGAAAATAACTTCAATTTTTTGGATTGTGAAAAAAATTTTAGATGGATGTGTCAAATTATAATAAATTTATTTGAAACCAACTTCGATTTTTTTGGACGATGTTAAGTTTTTTGGATAGGGAAGCTTAATTTGAGTAATATCAGTAGAAATTAACATCGATTTTTTTTTATTTTGACAAGATTTTTGTCAAATTTTAATAATTTTTTTTTTAATCAACTTCGATTATTTTGCATTTTGTTGAGTATTTTTGTTGTAGGATCTATATTTGAGTAAATTTAGATAAAAATAACTTCAATTTTTTGAATTGTGAAAAAATTTTAGTTGGAAGTGTCAAATTTTAATAAATTTATTTGAAATCAACTTCGATTATTTTTTATTTTGTTGAGCATTTTTGTTATAGGATCTATACTTGAGTAAATTTAGATGAAAATAACTTTAATTTTTTGGATTGTGAAAAAAATTTTAATTGGAAGTGTCAAATTTTAATAAATTTATTTGAAACCAACTTCGAATATTTTTCAGTTTGTTGAGCGTTTTTGTTGTAGGATCTATACTTGAGTAAATTTAGATGAAAATAACTTCAATTTTTTGGATTGTGAAAAAAATTTCAGTTGGAAGTGTCAAATTTTAATAAATTTATTTGAAATCAACTTCGAATATTTTTTATTTTGTTGAGCATTTTTGTTGTAGGATCTATATTTGAGTAAATTTAGATGAAAATAACTTCAATTTTTTGGATTGTGAAAAAAATTTTAGTTGGAAGTGTCAAATTTTAATAAATTTATTGGAAACCAACTTCAAGTTTTTGGGATTTTGTTTCGTATTTTTGTTGTAGGGTCTATATTAGAGTAAATTTTGATGAAGATAACTTCAATTTTTTGAATTGTGAAAAAATTTTAGTTGAAAGTGTCAAATTTTAATAAATTTATTTGAAATCAACTTCGATTATTTTTTATTTTGTTGAGCATATTTGTTATAGGATCTATACTTGAGTAAATTTAGATGAAAATAACTTCAATTTTTTGGATTGTGAAAAAAAATTAGTTGGAAGTGTCAAATTGTAATAAATTTAATTGAAATCAACTTGAATTATTTTGGATTTTGTTGAGTATTTTTGTTGTAGGATCTATATTTGAGTAAATTTAGATGAAAATAACTTCAATTTTTTGGATTGTGAAAAAAAATTTAGTTGGAAGTGTCAAATTTTAATAAGTTTATTTGAAATCAACTTCGATTATTTTGAATTTTGTTCAGTATTTTTGTTGTAGGATGTATTTTTGAGTAAATTTAGATGAAAATAACTACAATTTTTTGGATTGTGAAAAAAATTTGAGTTGGAAATGTCAAATTCTAATAAATTTATTTGAAACCAACTTCGATGATTCTCGACTATGTTGAGTTTTTTTGATAGAGAAGCTTAATTTGAGTAATTTCAGTTGAAATTAACGTCGATTTTTTGGATTTTGTCACGATTTTTGTTAAATTTTAATAAATTTATTTGAAATCAACTTGGATAATTTTGGAATTTGTTGAGTATTTTTGTTGTAGGATCTATATTTGAGTAAATTTAGATGAAAATAACTTCAATTTTTAGGATTGTGAAAATAATTTTAGTTGGAAGTGTCAAATTTTAATAAATTTATTTGAAATCAACTTGAATTATTTTGGATTTTGTTCAGTATTTTTGTTGTAGGAAGTATTTTTGAGTAAATTTAGATGAAAATAACGACAATTTTTTGGATTGTGAAAAAAATTTTAGTTGGAAGTGCAAATTTTAATAAATTTATTTGAAATCAGCTTGAATTATTTTGGATTTTGTTGAGTATTTTTGTTGTAGGATCTATATTTGAGTAAATTTTAATGAAAATAACTTCAATTTTGTGGATTGTGAAAAAAATGTTAGTTGGAAGTGTCAAATTTTAATAAATTTATTTGAAATCAACTTCGATTTTTTTTGGATTTTGTCGAGTATTTTTGGTGTAGGATGTATATTTGAGTAAATTTAGATGAAAATAACTTCAATTTTTTGGATTGTGAAAAAAAGTTTAGTTGGAAGTGTCAAATTTTAATAAATTTATTTGCAATCAACTTCGATTTTATTGGATTTTGTCGAGTATTTTTGGTGTAGGATGTATATTTGAGTAAATTTAGATGAAAATAACGACAATTTTTTGGATTGTGAAAAAAAATTTTAGTCGGAAGTGTCAAATTTTAATAAATTTATTTGAAATCAACTTGAATTATTTTGGATTTTGTTGAGTATTTTTGTTGTAGGATCTATATTTGAGTAAATTTAGATGAAAATAACTACAATTTTTTGGATTGTCAAAAAAATTTCAGTTTGAAGTGTCAAATTTTAATAAATTTATTTGAAATCAACTTCGATTATTTTTTATTTTGTTGAGCATTTTTGTTCTAGGATCTATATTTGAGTAAATTTAGATGAAAATAACTTCAATTTTTTGGATTGTGAAAAAAATTTTAGTTGGATGTGTCAACTTATAATAAATTTATTTGAAACCAACTTCGATTTTTTTGGACGATGTTAAGTTTTTTGGATAGGGAAGCTTAATTTGAGTAATATCAGTAGAAATTAACATCGATTTTTTTTTATTTTGACAAGATTTTTGTCAAATTTTAATAATTTTTTTTTTAATCAACTTCGATTATTTTGCATTTTGTTTCGTATTTTTGTTGTAGGGTCTATATTAGAGTAAATTTTGATGAAGATAACTTCAATTTTTTGAATTGTGAAAAAATTTTAGTTGAAAGTGTCAAATTTTAATAAATTTATTTGAAATCAACTTCGATTATTTTTTATTTTGTTGAGCATATTTGTTATAGGATCTATACTTGAGTAAATTTAGATGAAAATAACAATAATTTTTTGGATTGTGAAAAAAATTTTAATTGGAAGTGTCAAATTTTAATAAATTTATTTGAAATCAACTTGAATTATTTTGGATTTTGTTGAGTATTGTGGTTGTAGGATCTATATTTGAGTAAATTTAGATGAAAATAACTTCAATTTTGTGGATTGTGAAAAAAATTTTAGTTGGAAGTGTCAAATTTTAATAAATTTTTTTGAAATCAACTTCGATTTTTTTTTTATTTTGTCGAGTATTTTTGGTGTAGGATGTATATTTGAGTAAATTTAGATGAAAATAACTTCAATTTTTTGGATTGTGAAAAAAAGTTTAGTTGGAAGTGTCAAATTTTAATAAATTTATTTGAAATCAACTTCGATTTTATTGGATTTTGTCGAGTATTTTTGGTGTAGGATGTATATTTGAGTAAATTTAGATGAAAATAACTTCAATTTTTTGGATTGTGAAAAAAAATTAGTTGGAAGTGTCAAATTTTAATAAGTTTATTTGAAATCAACTTCGATTATTTTGAATTTTGTTCAGTATTTTTGTTGTAGGATGTATTTTTGAGTAAATTTAGATGAAAATAACGACAATTTTTTGGATTGTGAAAAAAAATTTTAGTCGGAAGTGTCAAATTTTAATAAATTTATTTGAAATCAACTTGAATTATTTTGGATTTTGTTGAGTATTGTTGTTGTAGGATCTATATTTGAGTAAATTTAGATGAAAATAACTTCAATTTTTTGGACTGTGAAAAAAATTTTAGTTGCAAGTGTAAAAGTTTAATAAATTTATTTGAAACCAACTTCGATTATTTTGCATTTTGTTTCGTATTTTTGTTGTAGGGTCTATATTAGAGTAAATTTTGATGAAGATAACTTCAATTTTTTGAATTGTGAAAAAATTTTAGTTGAAAGTGTCAAATTTTAATAAATTTATTTGAAATCAACTTCGATTATTTTTTATTTTGTTGAGCATATTTGTTATAGGATCTATACTTGAGTAAATTTAGATGAAAATAACAATAATTTTTTGGATTGTGAAAAAAATTTTAATTGGAAGTGTCAAATTTTAATAAATTTATTTGAAATCAACTTGAATTATTTTGGATTTTGTTGAGTATTGTGGTTGTAGGATCTATATTTGAGTAAATTTAGATGAAAATAACTTCAATTTTGTGGATTGTGAAAAAATTTTAGTTGGAAGTGTCAAATTTTAATAAATTTATTTGAAATCAACTTCGATTTTTTTTTTTATTTTGTCGAGTATTTTTGGTGTAGGATGTATATTTGAGTAAATTTAGATGAAAATAACTTCAATTTTTTGGATTGTGAAAAAAAATTAGTTGGAAGTGTCAAATTTTAATAAGTTTATTTGAAATCAACTTCGATTATTTTGAATTTTGTTCAGTATTTTTGTTGTAGGATGTATTTTGGAGTAAATTTAGATGAAAATAACTACAATTTTTTGAATTGTGAAAAAATTTTAGTTGAAAGTGTCAAATTTTAATAAATTTATTTGAAATCAACTTCGATTATTTTTTATTTTGTTGAGCATATTTGTTATAGGATCTATACTTGAGTAAATTTAGATGAAAATAACAATAATTTTTTGGATTGTGAAAAAAATTTTAATTGGAAGTGTCAAATTTTAATAAATTTATTTGAAATCAACTTGAATTATTTTGGATTTTGTTGAGTATTGTGGTTGTAGGATCTATATTTGAGTAAATTTAGATGAAAATAACTTCAATTTTGTGGATTGTGAAAAAAATTTTAGTTGGAAGTGTCAAATTTTAATAAATTTATTTGAAATCAACTTCGATTTTTTTTTTATTTTGTCGAGTATTTTTGGTGTAGGATGTATATTTGAGTAAATTTAGATGAAAATAACTTCAATTTTTTGGATTGTGAAAAAAAGTTTAGTTGGAAGTGTCAAATTTTAATAAATTTATTTGAAATCAACTTCGATTTTATTGGATTTTGTCGAGTATTTTTGGTGTAGGATGTATATTTGAGTAAATTTAGATGAAAATAACTTCAATTTTTTGGATTGTGAAAAAAAATTAGTTGGAAGTGTCAAATTGTAATAAATTTAATTGAAATCAACTTGAATTATTTTGGATTTTGTTGAGTATTTTTGTTGTAGGATCTATATTTGAGTAAATTTAGATGAAAATAACTTCAATTTTTTGGATTGTGAAAAAAAATTTAGTTGGAAGTGTCAAATTTTAATAAGTTTATTTGAAATCAACTTCGATTATTTTTTATTTTGTTGAGCATTTTTGTTCTAGGATCTATATTTGAGTAAATTTAGATGAAAATAACTTCAATTTTTTGGATTGTGAAAAAAATTTTAGTTGGATGTGTCAACTTATAATAAATTTATTTGAAACCAACTTCGATTTTTTTGGACGATGTTAAGTTTTTTGGATAGGGAAGCTTAATTTGAGTAATATCAGTAGAAATTAACATCGATTTTTTTTTATTTTGACAAGATTTTTGTCAAATTTTAATAATTTTTTTTTTAATCAACTTCGATTATTTTGCATTTTGTTTCGTATTTTTGTTGTAGGGTCTATATTAGAGTAAATTTTGATGAAGATAACTTCAATTTTTTGAATTGTGAAAAAATTTTAGTTGAAAGTGTCAAATTTTAATAAATTTATTTGAAATCAACTTCGATTATTTTTTATTTTGTTGAGCATATTTGTTATAGGATCTATACTTGAGTAAATTTAGATGAAAATAACAATAATTTTTTGGATTGTGAAAAAAATTTTAATTGGAAGTGTCAAATTTTAATAAATTTATTTGAAATCAACTTGAATTATTTTGGATTTTGTTGAGTATTGTGGTTGTAGGATCTATATTTGAGTAAATTTAGATGAAAATAACTTCAATTTTGTGGATTGTGAAAAAAATTTTAGTTGGAAGTGTCAAATTTTAATAAATTTATTTGAAATCAACTTCGATTTTTTTTTTATTTTGTCGAGTATTTTTGGTGTAGGATGTATATTTGAGTAAATTTAGATGAAAATAACTTCAATTTTTTGGATTGTGAAAAAAAGTTTAGTTGGAAGTGTCAAATTTTAATAAATTTATTTGAAATCAACTTCGATTATTTTTTATTTTGTTGAGCATTTTTGTTCTCGGATCTATATTTGAGTAAATTTAGATGAAAATAACTTCAATTTTTTGGATTGTGAAAAAAATTTTAGTTGGATGTGTCAAATTATAATAAATTTATTTGAAACCAACTTCGATTTTTTTGGACGATGTTAAGTTTTTTGGATAGGGAAGCTTAATTTGAGTAATATCAGTAGAAATTAACATCGATTTTTTTTTATTTTGACAAGATTTTTGTCAAATTTTAATAATTTTTTTTTTAATCAACTTCGATTATTTTGCATTTTGTTGAGTATTTTTGTTGTAGGATCTATATTTGAGTAAATTTAGATAAAAATAACTTCAATTTTTTGAATTGTGAAAAAATTTTAGTTGGAAGTGTCAAATTTTAATAAATTTATTTGAAATCAACTTCGATTTTATTGGATTTTGTCGAGTATTTTTGGTGTAGGATGTATATTTGAGTAAATTTAGATGAAAATAACTTCAATTTTTTGGATTGTGAAAAAAAATTAGTTGGAAGTGTCAAATTGTAATAAATTTAATTGAAATCAACTTGAATTATTTTGGATTTTGTTGAGTATTTTTGTTGTAGGATCTATATTTGAGTAAATTTAGATGAAAATAACTTCAATTTTTTGGATTGTGAAAAAAAATTTAGTTGGAAGTGTCAAATTTTAATAAGTTTATTTGAAATCAACTTCGATTATTTTTTATTTTGTTGAGCATTTTTGTTCTAGGATCTATATTTGAGTAAATTTAGATGAAAATAACTTCAATTTTTTGGATTGTGAAAAAAATTTTAGTTGGATGTGTCAACTTATAATAAATTTATTTGAAACCAACTTCGATTTTTTTGGACGATGTTAAGTTTTTTGGATAGGGAAGCTTAATTTGAGTAATATCAGTAGAAATTAACATCGATTTTTTTTTATTTTGACAAGATTTTTGTCAAATTTTAATAATTTTTTTTTTAATCAACTTCGATTATTTTGCATTTTGTTTCGTATTTTTGTTGTAGGGTCTATATTAGAGTAAATTTTGATGAAGATAACTTCAATTTTTTGAATTGTGAAAAAATTTTAGTTGAAAGTGTCAAATTTTAATAAATTTATTTGAAATCAACTTCGATTATTTTTTATTTTGTTGAGCATATTTGTTATAGGATCTATACTTGAGTAAATTTAGATGAAAATAACAATAATTTTTTGGATTGTGAAAAAAATTTTAATTGGAAGTGTCAAATTTTAATAAATTTATTTGAAATCAACTTGAATTATTTTGGATTTTGTTGAGTATTGTGGTTGTAGGATCTATATTTGAGTAAATTTAGATGAAAATAACTTCAATTTTGTGGATTGTGAAAAAAATTTTAGTTGGAAGTGTCAAATTTTAATAAATTTATTTGAAATCAACTTCGATTTTTTTTTTATTTTGTCGAGTATTTTTGGTGTAGGATGTATATTTGAGTAAATTTAGATGAAAATAACTTCAATTTTTTGGATTGTGAAAAAAAGTTTAGTTGGAAGTGTCAAATTTTAATAAATTTATTTGAAATCAACTTCGATTTTATTGGATTTTGTCGAGTATTTTTGGTGTAGGATGTATATTTGAGTAAATTTAGATGAAAATAACTTCAATTTTTTGGATTGTGAAAAAAAATTAGTTGGAAGTGTCAAATTTTAATAAATTTATTTGAAATCAACTTCGATTATTTTTTATTTTGTTGAGCATTTTTGTTCTCGGATCTATATTTGAGTAAATTTAGATGAAAATAACTTCAATTTTTTGGATTGTGAAAAAAATTTTAGTTGGATGTGTCAAATTATAATAAATTTATTTGAAACCAACTTCGATTTTTTTGGACGATGTTAAGTTTTTTGGATAGGGAAGCTTAATTTGAGTAATATCAGTAGAAATTAACATCGATTTTTTTTTATTTTGACAAGATTTTTGTCAAATTTTAATAATTTTTTTTTTAATCAACTTCGATTATTTTGCATTTTGTTGAGTATTTTTGTTGTAGGATCTATATTTGAGTAAATTTAGATAAAAATAACTTCAATTTTTTGAATTGTGAAAAAATTTTAGTTGGAAGTGTCAAATTTTAATAAATTTATTTGAAATCAACTTCGATTATTTTTTATTTTGTTGAGCATTTTTGTTATAGGATCTATACTTGAGTAAATTTAGATGAAAATAACTTTAATTTTTTGGATTGTGAAAAAAATTTTAATTGGAAGTGTCAAATTTTAATAAATTTATTTGAAACCAACTTCGAATGTTTTTCATTTTGTTGAGCATTTTTGTTGTAGGATCTATACTTGAGTAAATTTAGATGAAAATAACTTCAATTTTTTGGATTGTGAAAAAAATTTCAGTTGGAAGTGTCAAATTTTAATAAATTTATTTGAAATCAACTTCGAATATTTTTTATTTTGTTGAGCATTTTTGTTGTAGGATCTATATTTGAGTAAATTTAGATGAAAATAACTTCAATTTTTTGGATTGTGAAAAAAATTTTAGTTGGAAGTGTCAAATTTTAATAAATTTATTGGAAACCAACTTCAATTTTTGGGGATTTTGTTTCGTATTTTTGTTGTAGGGTCTATATTAGAGTAAATTTTGATGAAGATAACTTCAATTTTTTGAATTGTGAAAAAATTTTAGTTGAAAGTGTCAAATTTTAATAAATTTATTTGAAATCAACTTCGATTATTTTTTATTTTGTTGAGCATATTTGTTATAGGATCTATACTTGAGTAAATTTAGATGAAAATAACAATAATTTTTTGGATTGTGAAAAAAATTTTAATTGGAAGTGTCAAATTTTAATAAATTTATTTGAAATCAACTTGAATTATTTTGGATTTTGTTGAGTATTGTGGTTGTAGGATCTATATTTGAGTAAATTTAGATGAAAATAACTTCAATTTTGTGGATTGTGAAAAAAATTTTAGTTGGAAGTGTCAAATTTTAATAAATTTATTTGAAATCAACTTCGATTTTATTGGATTTTGTTGAGTATTTTTGGTGTAGGATGTATATTTGAGTAAATTTAGATGAAAATAACTTCAATTTTTTGGATTGTGAAAAAAAATTAGTTGGAAGTGTCAAATTTTAATAAGTTTATTTGAAATCAACTTCGATTATTTTGAATTTTGTTCAGTATTTTTGTTGTAGGATGTATTTTGGAGTAAATTTAGATGAAAATAACTACAATTTTTTGGATTGTGAAAAAAATTTGAGTTGGAAATGTCAAATTTTAATAAATTTATTTGAAATCAACTTCGATTATTTTTTATTTTGTTGAGCATATTTGTTATAGGATCTATACTTGAGTAAATTTAGATGAAAATAACAATAATTTTTTGGATTGTGAAAAAAATTTTAATTGGAAGTGTCAAATTTTAATAAATTTATTTGAAATCAACTTGAATTATTTTGGATTTTGTTGAGTATTGTGGTTGTAGGATCTATATTTGAGTAAATTTAGATGAAAATAACTTCAATTTTGTGGATTGTGAAAAAAATTTTAGTTGGAAGTGTCAAATTTGAATAAATTTATTTGAAATCAACTTCGATTTTTTTTTTATTTTGTCGAGTATTTTTGGTGTAGGATGTATATTTGAGTAAATTTAGATGAAAATAACTTCAATTTTTTGGATTGTGAAAAAAAGTTTAGTTGGAAGTGTCAAATTTTAATAAATTTATTTGAAATCAACTTCGATTTTATTGGATTTTGTCGAGTATTTTTGGTGTAGGATGTATATTTGAGTAAATTTAGATGAAAATAACTTCAATTTTTTGGATTGTGAAAAAAAATTAGTTGGAAGTGTCAAATTGTAATAAATTTAATTGAAATCAACTTGAATTATTTTGGATTTTGTTGAGTATTTTTGTTGTAGGATCTATATTTGAGTAAATTTAGATGAAAATAACTTCAATTTTTTGGATTGTGAAAAAAAATTTAGTTGGAAGTGTCAAATTTTAATAAATTTATTTGAAATCAACTTCGATTATTTTGAATTTTGTTCAGTATTTTTGTTGTAGGATGTATTTTTGAGTAAATTTAGATGAAAATAACTACAATTTTTTGGATTGTGAAAAAAATTTGAGTTGGAAATGTCAAATTCTAATAAATTTATTTGAAACCAACTTCGATGATTCTCGACTATGTTGAGTTTTTTTGATAGAGAAGCTTAATTTGAGTAATTTCAGTTGAAATTAACGTCGATTTTTTGGATTTTGTCACGATTTTTGTTAAATTTTAATAAATTTATTTGAAATCAACTTGGATAATTTTGGAATTTGTTGAGTATTTTTGTTGTAGGATCTATATTTGAGTAAATTTAGATAAAAATAACTTCAATTTTTAGGATTGTGAAAATAATTTTAGTTGGAAGTGTCAAATTTTAATAAATTTATTTGAAATCAACTTCGATTTTTTTTGGATTTTGTCGAGTATTTTTGGTGTAGGATGTATATTTGAGTAAATTTAGATGAAAATAACTTCAATTTTTTGGATTGTGAAAAAAAGTTTAGTTGGAAGTGTCAAATTTTAATAAATTTATTTGAAATCAACTTCGATTTTTTTTGGATTTTGTCGAGTATTTTTGGTGTAGGATGTATATTTGAGTAAATTTAGATGAAAATAACTTCAATTTTTTGGATTGTGAAAAAATTTTAGTTGAAAGTGTCAAATTTTAATAAATTTATTTGAAATCAACTTCGATTATTTTTTATTTTGTTGAGCATATTTGTTATAGGATCTATACTTGAGTAAATTTAGATGAAAATAACAATAATTTTTTGGATTGTGAAAAAAATTTTAGTTGGAAGTGTCAAATTTTAATAAATTTATTTGAAATCAACTTCGATTTTATTGGATTTTGTTGAGTATTTTTGGTGTAGGATGTATATTTGAGTAAATTTAGATGAAAATAACTTCAATTTTTTGGATTGTGAAAAAAAATTAGTTGGAAGTGTCAAATTTTAATAAGTTTATTTGAAATCAACTTCGATTATTTTGAATTTTGTTCAGTATTTTTGTTGTAGGATGTATTTTGGAGTAAATTTAGATGAAAATAACTACAATTTTTTGGATTGTGAAAAAAATTTGAGTTGGAAATGTCAAATTTTAATAAATTTATTTGAAATCAACTTCGATTATTTTTTATTTTGTTGAGCATATTTGTTATAGGATCTATACTTGAGTAAATTTAGATGAAAATAACAATAATTTTTTGGATTGTGAAAAAAATTTTAATTGGAAGTGTCAAATTTTAATAAATTTATTTGAAATCAACTTGAATTATTTTGGATTTTGTTGAGTATTGTGGTTGTAGGATCTATATTTGAGTAAATTTAGATGAAAATAACTTCAATTTTGTGGATTGTGAAAAAAATTTTAGTTGGAAGTGTCAAATTTTAATAAATTTATTTGAAATCAACTTCGATTTTTTTTTTATTTTGTCGAGTATTTTTGGTGTAGGATGTATATTTGAGTAAATTTAGATGAAAATAACTTCAATTTTTTGGATTGTGAAAAAAAGTTTAGTTGGAAGTGTCAAATTGTAATAAATTTAATTGAAATCAACTTGAATTATTTTGGATTTTGTTGAGTATTTTTGTTGTAGGATCTATATTTGAGTAAATTTAGATAAAAATAACTTCAATTTTTAGGATTGTGAAAATAATTTTAGTTGGAAGTGTCAAATTTTAATAAATTTATTTGAAATCAACTTCGATTTTTTTTGGATTTTGTCGAGTATTTTTGGTGTAGGATGTATATTTGAGTAAATTTAGATGAAAATAACTTCAATTTTTTGGATTGTGAAAAAAAGTTTAGTTGGAAGTGTCAAATTTTAATAAATTTATTTGAAATCAACTTCGATTTTATTGGATTTTGTCGAGTATTTTTGGTGTAGGATGTATATTTGAGTAAATTTAGATGAAAATAACTTCAATTTTTTGGACTGTGAAAAAAATTTTAGTTGCAAGTGTAAAAGTTTAATAAATTTATTTGAAACCAACTTCGATTATTTTGGATTTTGTTGAGTATTTTTGTTGTAGGATCTATATTTGAGTAAATTTAGATGAAAATAACTACAATTTTTTGGATTGTCAAAAAAATTTCAGTTTGAAGTGTCAAATTTTAATAAATTTATTTGAAATCAACTTCGATTATTTTTTATTTTGTTGAGCATTTTTGTTCTAGGATCTATATTTGAGTAAATTTAGATGAAAATAACTTCAATTTTTTGGATTGTGAAAAAATTTTTAGATGGATGTGTCAAATTATAATAAATTTATTTGAAACCAACTTCGATTTTTTTGGACGATGTTAAGTTTTTTGGATAGGGAAGCTTAATTTGAGTAATATCAGTAGAAATTAACATCGATTTTTTTTTATTTTGACAAGATTTTTGTCAAATTTTAATAATTTTTTTTTTAATCAACTTCGATTATTTTGCATTTTGTTGAGTATTTTTGTTGTAGGATCTATATTTGAGTAAATTTAGATAAAAATAACTTCAATTTTTTGAATTGTGAAAAAATTTTAGTTGGAAGTGTCAAATTTTAATAAATTTATTTGAAATCAACTTCGATTATATTTTATTTTGTTGAGCATTTTTGTTATAGGATCTATACTTGAGTAAATTTAGATGAAAATAACTTTAATTTTTTGGATTGTGAAAAAAATTTTAATTGGAAGTGTCAAATTTTAATAAATTTATTTGAAACCAACTTCGAATATTTTTCATTTTGTTGAGCGTTTTTGTTGTAGGATCTATACTTGAGTAAATTTAGATGAAAATAACTTCAATTTTTTGGATTGTGAAAAAAATTTCAGTTGGAAGTGTCAAATTTTAATAAATTTATTTGAAATCAACTTCGAATATTTTTTATTTTGTTGAGCATTTTTGTTGTAGGATCTATATTTGAGTAAATTTAGATGAAAATAACTTCAATTTTTTGGATTGTGAAAAAAATTTTAGTTGGAAGTGTCAAATTTTAATAAATTTATTGGAAACCAACTTCAATTTTTTGGGATTTTGTTTCGTATTTTTGTTGTAGGGTCTATATTAGAGTAAATTTTGATGAAGATAACTTCAATTTTTTGAATTGTGAAAAAATTTTAGTTGAAAGTGTCAAATTTTAATAAATTTATTTGAAATCAACTTCGATTATTTTTTATTTTGTTGAGCATATTTGTTATAGGATCTATACTTGAGTAAATTTAGATGAAAATAACTTCAATTTTTTGGATTGTGAAAAAAAATTAGTTGGAAGTGTCAAATTGTAATAAATTTAATTGAAATCAACTTGAATTATTTTGGATTTTGTTGAGTATTTTTGTTGTAGGATCTATATTTGAGTAAATTTAGATGAAAATAACTTCAATTTTTTGGATTGTGAAAAAAAATTTAGTTGGAAGTGTCAAATTTTAATAAATTTATTTGAAATCAACTTGAATTATTTTGGATTTTGTTTAGTATTTTTGTTGTAGAATCTATATTTGAGTAAATTTAGATGAAAATAACTTCAATTTTTTGGATTGTGAAAAAAATTTTAGTTGGAAGTGCAAATTTTAATAAATTTATTTGAAATCAACTTCGATTATTTTGAATTTTGTTCAGTATTTTTGTTGTAGGATGTATTTTTGAGTAAATTTAGATGAAAATAACTACAATTTTTTGGATTGTGAAAAAAATTTGAGTTGGAAATGTCAAATTCTAATAAATTTATTTGAAACCAACTTCGATGATTCTCGACTATGTTGAGTTTTTTTGATAGAGAAGCTTAATTTGAGTAATTTCAGTTGAAATTAACGTCGATTTTTTGGATTTTGTCACGATTTTTGTTAAATTTTAATAAATTTATTTGAAATCAACTTGGATAATTTTGGAATTTGTTGAGTATTTTTGTTGTAGGATCTATATTTGAGTAAATTTAGATGAAAATAACTTCAATTTTTAGGATTGTGAAAATAATTTTAGTTGGAAGTGTCAAATTTTAATAAATTTATTTGAAATCAACTTGAATTATTTTGGATTTTGTTCAGTATTTTTGTTGTAGGAAGTATTTTTGAGTAAATTTAGATGAAAATAACGACAATTTTTTGGATTGTGAAAAAAAATTTAGTTGGAAGTGTCAAATTTTAATAAATTTATTTGAAATCAACTTCGATTGTTTTGGATTTTGTTGAGTATTTTTGTTGTAGGGTCTATATTTGAGTAAACTTAGATGAAAATAACGACAATTTTTTGGATTGTGAAAAAAAAATTTAGTTGGAAGTGTCAAATTTTAATAAATTTATTTGAAATCAACTTGAATTATTTTGGATTTTGTTTAGTATTTTTGTTGTAGAATCTATATTTGAGTAAATTTAGATGAAAATAACTTCAATTTTTTGGATTGTGAAAAAAATTTTAGTTGGAAGTGCAAATTTTAATAAATTTATTTGAAATCAACTTGAATTATTTTGGATTTTGTGGAGTATTTTTGTTGTAGGATCTATATTTGAGTAAATTTTAATGAAAATAACTTCAATTTTGTGGATTGTGAAAAAAACGTTAGTTGGAAGTGTCAAATTTTAATAAATTTATTTGAAATCAACTTCGATTTTTTTTGGATTTTGTCGAGTATTTTTGGTGTAGGATGTATATTTGAGTAAATTTAGATGAAAATAACTTCAATTTTTTGGATTGTGAAAAAAAGTTTAGTTGGAAGTGTCAAATTTTAATAAATTTATTTGCAATCAACTTCGATTTTATTGGATTTTGTCGAGTATTTTTGGTGTAGGATGTATATTTGAGTAAATTTAGATGAAAATAACGACAATTTTTTGGATTGTGAAAAAAAATTTTAGTCGGAAGTGTCAAATTTTAATAAATTTATTTGAAATCAACTTGAATTATTTTGGATTTTGTTGAGTATTTTTGTTGTAGGATCTATATTTGAGTAAATTTAGATGAAAATAACTACAATTTTTTGGATTGTCAAAAAAATTTCAGTTTGAAGTGTCAAATTTTAATAAATTTATTTGAAATCAACTTCGATTTTTTTTTTATTTTGTCGAGTATTTTTGGTGTAGGATGTATATTTGAGTAAATTTAGATGAAAATAACTTCAATTTTTTGGATTGTGAAAAAAAGTTTAGTTGGAAGTGTCAAATTTTAATAAATTTATTTGAAATCAACTCCGATTTTATTGGATTTTGTCGAGTATTTTTGGTGTAGGATGTATATTTGAGTAAATTTAGATGAAAATAACTTCAATTTTTTGGATTGTGAAAAAAAATTAGTTGGAAGTGTCAAATTGTAATAAATTTAATTGAAATCAATTTGAATTATTTTGGATTTTGTTGAGTATTTTTGTTGTAGGATCTATATTTGAGTAAATTTAGATGAAAATAACTTCAATTTTTTGGATTGTGAAAAAAAATTTAGTTGGAAGTGTCAAATTTTAATAAGTTTATTTGAAATCAACTTCGATTATTTTGAATTTTGTTCAGTATTTTTGAGTAAATTTAGATGAAAATAACTACAATTTTTTGGATTGTGAAAAAAATTTGAGTTGGAAATGTCAAATTCTAATAAATTTATTTGAAACCAACTTCGATTATTCTCGACTATGTTGAGTTTTTTTGATACAGAAGCTTAATTTGAGTAATTTCAGTTGAAATTAACGTCGATTTTTTGGATTTTGTCACGATATTTGTTAAATTTTAATAAATTTATTTGAAATCAACTTGGATAATTTTGGAATTTGTTGAGTATTTTTGTTGTAGGATCTATATTTGAGTAAATTTAGATGAAAATAACTTCAATTTTTAGGATTGTGAAAATAATTTTAGTTGGAAGTGTCAAATTTTAATAAATTTATTTGAAATCAACTTGAATTATTTTGGATTTTGTTCAGTATTTTTGTTGTAGGAAGAATTTTTGAGTAAATTTAGATGAAAATAACGACAATTTTTTGGATTGTGAAAAAAAATTTAGTTGGAAGTGTCAAATTTTAATAAATTTATTTGAAATCAACTTCGATTGTTTTGGATTTTGTTGAGTATTTTTGTTGTTGGGTCTATATTTGAGTAAATTTAGATGAAAATAACGACAATTTTTTGGATTGTGAAAAAAAAATTTAGTTGGAAGTGTCAAATTTTAATAAATTTATTTGAAATCAACTTGAATTATTTTGGATTTTGTTGAGTATTTTTGTTGTAGAATCTATATTTGAGTAAATTTAGATGAAAATAACTTCAATTTTTTGGATTGTGAAAAAAATTTTAGTTGGAAGTGCAAATTTTAATAAATTTATTTGAAATCAACTTGAATTATTTTGGATTTTGTTGAGTATTTTTGTTGTAGGATCTATATTTGAGTAAATTTTAATGAAAATAACTTCAATTTTGTGGATTGTGAAAAAAATGTTAGTTGGAAGTGTCAAATTTTAATAAATTTATTTGAAATCAACTTCGATTTTTTTTGGATTTTGTCGAGTATTTTTGGTGTAGGATGTATATTTGAGTAAATTTAGATGAAAATAACTTCAATTTTTTGGATTGTGAAAAAAAGTTTAGTTGGAAGTGTCAAATTTTAATAAATTTATTTGCAATCAACTTCGATTTTATTGGATTTTGTCGAGTATTTTTGGTGTAGGATGTATATTTGAGTAAATTTAGATGAAAATAACGACAATTTTTTGGATTGTGAACAAAAATTTTAGTCGGAAGTGTCAAATTTTAATAAATTTATTTGAAATCAACTTGAATTATTTTGGATTTTGTTGAGTATTTTTGTTGTAGAATCTATATTTGAGTAAATTTAGATGAAAATAACTTCAATTTTTTGGATTGTGAAAAAAATTTTAGTTGGAAGTGCAAATTTTAATAAATTTATTTGAAATCAACTTGAATTATTTTGGATTTTGTTGAGTATTTTTGTTGTAGGATCTATATTTGAGTAAATTTTAATGAAAATAACTTCAATTTTGTGGATTGTGAAAAAAATGTTAGTTGGAAGTGTCAAATTTTAATAAATTTATTTGAAATCAACTTCGATTTTTTTTGGATTTTGTCGAGTATTTTTGGTGTAGGATGTATATTTGAGTAAATTTAGATGAAAATAACTTCAATTTTTTGGATTGTGAAAAAAAGTTTAGTTGGAAGTGTCAAATTTTAATAAATTTATTTGCAATCAACTTCGATTTTATTGGATTTTGTCGAGTATTTTTGGTGTAGGATGTATATTTGAGTAAATTTAGATGAAAATAACGACAATTTTTTGGATTGTGAAAAAAAATTTTAGTCGGAAGTGTCAAATTTTAATAAATTTATTTGAAATCAACTTGAATTATTTTGGATTTTGTTGAGTATTGTTGTTGTAGGATCTATATTTGAGTAAATTTAGATGAAAATAACCTCAATTTTTTGGACTGTGAAAAAAATTTTAGTTGGAAGTGCAAATTTTAATAAATTTATTTGAAATCAACTTGAATTATTTTGGATTTTGTTGAGTATTTTTGTTGCAGGATCTATATTTGAGTAAATTTTAATGAAAATAACTTCAATTTTGTGGATTGTGAAAAAAATGTTAGTTGGAAGTGTAAAAGTTTAATAAATTTATTTGAAACCAACTTCGATTATTTTGGATTTTGTTGAGTATTTTTGTTGTAGGATCTATATTTGAGTAAATTTAGATGAAAATAACTACAATTTTTTGGATTGTCAAAAAAATTTCAGTTTGAAGTGTCAAATTTTAATAAATTTATTTGAAATCAACTTCGATTATATTTTATTTTGTTGAGCATTTTTGTTATAGGATCTATACTTGAGTAAATTTAGATGAAAATAACTTTAATTTTTTGGATTGTGAAAAAAATTTTAATTGGAAGTGTCAAATTTTAATAAATTTATTTGAAACCAACTTCGAATATTTTTCATTTTGTTGAGCGTTTTTGTTGTAGGATCTATACTTGAGTAAATTTAGATGAAAATAACTTCAATTTTTTGGATTGTGAAAAAAATTTCAGTTGGAAGTGTCAAATTTTAATAAATTTATTTGAAATCAACTTCGAATATTTTTTATTTTGTTGAGCATTTTTGTTGTAGGATCTATATTTGAGTAAATTTAGATGAAAATAACTTCAATTTTTTGGATTGTGAAAAAAATTTTAGTTGGAAGTGTCAAATTTTAATAAATTTATTGGAAACCAACTTCAATTTTTTGGGATTTTGTTTCGTATTTTTGTTGTAGGGTCTATATTAGAGTAAATTTTGATGAAGATAACTTCAATTTTTTGAATTGTGAAAAAATTTTAGTTGAAAGTGTCAAATTTTAATAAATTTATTTGAAATCAACTTCGATTATTTTTTATTTTGTTGAGCATATTTGTTATAGGATCTATACTTGAGTAAATTTAGATGAAAATAACTTCAATTTTTTGGATTGTGAAAAAAAATTAGTTGGAAGTGTCAAATTGTAATAAATTTAATTGAAATCAACTTGAATTATTTTGGATTTTGTTGAGTATTTTTGTTGTAGGATCTATATTTGAGTAAATTTAGATGAAAATAACTTCAATTTTTTGGATTGTGAAAAAAAATTTAGTTGGAAGTGTCAAATTTTAATAAATTTATTTGAAATCAACTTGAATTATTTTGGATTTTGTTTAGTATTTTTGTTGTAGAATCTATATTTGAGTAAATTTAGATGAAAATAACTTCAATTTTTTGGATTGTGAAAAAAATTTTAGTTGGAAGTGCAAATTTTAATAAATTTATTTGAAATCAACTTCGATTATTTTGAATTTTGTTCAGTATTTTTGTTGTAGGATGTATTTTTGAGTAAATTTAGATGAAAATAACTACAATTTTTTGGATTGTGAAAAAAATTTGAGTTGGAAATGTCAAATTCTAATAAATTTATTTGAAACCAACTTCGATGATTCTCGACTATGTTGAGTTTTTTTGATAGAGAAGCTTAATTTGAGTAATTTCAGTTGAAATTAACGTCGATTTTTTGGATTTTGTCACGATTTTTGTTAAATTTTAATAAATTTATTTGAAATCAACTTGGATAATTTTGGAATTTGTTGAGTATTTTTGTTGTAGGATCTATATTTGAGTAAATTTAGATGAAAATAACTTCAATTTTTAGGATTGTGAAAATAATTTTAGTTGGAAGTGTCAAATTTTAATAAATTTATTTGAAATCAACTTGAATTATTTTGGATTTTGTTCAGTATTTTTGTTGTAGGAAGTATTTTTGAGTAAATTTAGATGAAAATAACGACAATTTTTTGGATTGTGAAAAAAAATTTAGTTGGAAGTGTCAAATTTTAATAAATTTATTTGAAATCAACTTCGATTGTTTTGGATTTTGTTGAGTATTTTTGTTGTAGGGTCTATATTTGAGTAAACTTAGATGAAAATAACGACAATTTTTTGGATTGTGAAAAAAAAATTTAGTTGGAAGTGTCAAATTTTAATAAATTTATTTGAAATCAACTTGAATTATTTTGGATTTTGTTTAGTATTTTTGTTGTAGAATCTATATTTGAGTAAATTTAGATGAAAATAACTTCAATTTTTTGGATTGTGAAAAAAATTTTAGTTGGAAGTGCAAATTTTAATAAATTTATTTGAAATCAACTTGAATTATTTTGGATTTTGTGGAGTATTTTTGTTGTAGGATCTATATTTGAGTAAATTTTAATGAAAATAACTTCAATTTTGTGGATTGTGAAAAAAACGTTAGTTGGAAGTGTCAAATTTTAATAAATTTATTTGAAATCAACTTCGATTTTTTTTGGATTTTGTCGAGTATTTTTGGTGTAGGATGTATATTTGAGTAAATTTAGATGAAAATAACTTCAATTTTTTGGATTGTGAAAAAAAGTTTAGTTGGAAGTGTCAAATTTTAATAAATTTATTTGCAATCAACTTCGATTTTATTGGATTTTGTCGAGTATTTTTGGTGTAGGATGTATATTTGAGTAAATTTAGATGAAAATAACGACAATTTTTTGGATTGTGAAAAAAAATTTTAGTCGGAAGTGTCAAATTTTAATAAATTTATTTGAAATCAACTTGAATTATTTTGGATTTTGTTGAGTATTTTTGTTGTAGGATCTATATTTGAGTAAATTTAGATGAAAATAACTACAATTTTTTGGATTGTCAAAAAAATTTCAGTTTGAAGTGTCAAATTTTAATAAATTTATTTGAAATCAACTTCGATTTTTTTTTTATTTTGTCGAGTATTTTTGGTGTAGGATGTATATTTGAGTAAATTTAGATGAAAATAACTTCAATTTTTTGGATTGTGAAAAAAAGTTTAGTTGGAAGTGTCAAATTTTAATAAATTTATTTGAAATCAACTCCGATTTTATTGGATTTTGTCGAGTATTTTTGGTGTAGGATGTATATTTGAGTAAATTTAGATGAAAATAACTTCAATTTTTTGGATTGTGAAAAAAAATTAGTTGGAAGTGTCAAATTGTAATAAATTTAATTGAAATCAATTTGAATTATTTTGGATTTTGTTGAGTATTTTTGTTGTAGGATCTATATTTGAGTAAATTTAGATGAAAATAACTTCAATTTTTTGGATTGTGAAAAAAAATTTAGTTGGAAGTGTCAAATTTTAATAAGTTTATTTGAAATCAACTTCGATTATTTTGAATTTTGTTCAGTATTTTTGAGTAAATTTAGATGAAAATAACTACAATTTTTTGGATTGTGAAAAAAATTTGAGTTGGAAATGTCAAATTCTAATAAATTTATTTGAAACCAACTTCGATTATTCTCGACTATGTTGAGTTTTTTTGATACAGAAGCTTAATTTGAGTAATTTCAGTTGAAATTAACGTCGATTTTTTGGATTTTGTCACGATATTTGTTAAATTTTAATAAATTTATTTGAAATCAACTTGGATAATTTTGGAATTTGTTGAGTATTTTTGTTGTAGGATCTATATTTGAGTAAATTTAGATGAAAATAACTTCAATTTTTAGGATTGTGAAAATAATTTTAGTTGGAAGTGTCAAATTTTAATAAATTTATTTGAAATCAACTTGAATTATTTTGGATTTTGTTCAGTATTTTTGTTGTAGGAAGAATTTTTGAGTAAATTTAGATGAAAATAACGACAATTTTTTGGATTGTGAAAAAAAATTTAGTTGGAAGTGTCAAATTTTAATAAATTTATTTGAAATCAACTTCGATTGTTTTGGATTTTGTTGAGTATTTTTGTTGTTGGGTCTATATTTGAGTAAATTTAGATGAAAATAACGACAATTTTTTGGATTGTGAAAAAAAAATTTAGTTGGAAGTGTCAAATTTTAATAAATTTATTTGAAATCAACTTGAATTATTTTGGATTTTGTTGAGTATTTTTGTTGTAGAATCTATATTTGAGTAAATTTAGATGAAAATAACTTCAATTTTTTGGATTGTGAAAAAAATTTTAGTTGGAAGTGCAAATTTTAATAAATTTATTTGAAATCAACTTGAATTATTTTGGATTTTGTTGAGTATTTTTGTTGTAGGATCTATATTTGAGTAAATTTTAATGAAAATAACTTCAATTTTGTGGATTGTGAAAAAAATGTTAGTTGGAAGTGTCAAATTTTAATAAATTTATTTGAAATCAACTTCGATTTTTTTTGGATTTTGTCGAGTATTTTTGGTGTAGGATGTATATTTGAGTAAATTTAGATGAAAATAACTTCAATTTTTTGGATTGTGAAAAAAAGTTTAGTTGGAAGTGTCAAATTTTAATAAATTTATTTGCAATCAACTTCGATTTTATTGGATTTTGTCGAGTATTTTTGGTGTAGGATGTATATTTGAGTAAATTTAGATGAAAATAACAACAATTTTTTGGATTGTGAACAAAAATTTTAGTCGGAAGTGTCAAATTTTAATAAATTTATTTGAAATCAACTTGAATTATTTTGGATTTTGTTGAGTATTTTTGTTGTAGAATCTATATTTGAGTAAATTTAGATGAAAATAACTTCAATTTTTTGGATTGTGAAAAAAATTTTAGTTGGAAGTGCAAATTTTAATAAATTTATTTGAAATCAACTTGAATTATTTTGGATTTTGTTGAGTATTTTTGTTGTAGGATCTATATTTGAGTAAATTTTAATGAAAATAACTTCAATTTTGTGGATTGTGAAAAAAATGTTAGTTGGAAGTGTCAAATTTTAATAAATTTATTTGAAATCAACTTCGATTTTTTTTGGATTTTGTCGAGTATTTTTGGTGTAGGATGTATATTTGAGTAAATTTAGATGAAAATAACTTCAATTTTTTGGATTGTGAAAAAAAGTTTAGTTGGAAGTGTCAAATTTTAATAAATTTATTTGCAATCAACTTCGATTTTATTGGATTTTGTCGAGTATTTTTGGTGTAGGATGTATATTTGAGTAAATTTAGATGAAAATAACGACAATTTTTTGGATTGTGAAAAAAAATTTTAGTCGGAAGTGTCAAATTTTAATAAATTTATTTGAAATCAACTTGAATTATTTTGGATTTTGTTGAGTATTGTTGTTGTAGGATCTATATTTGAGTAAATTTAGATGAAAATAACCTCAATTTTTTGGACTGTGAAAAAAATTTTAGTTGGAAGTGCAAATTTTAATAAATTTATTTGAAATCAACTTGAATTATTTTGGATTTTGTTGAGTATTTTTGTTGCAGGATCTATATTTGAGTAAATTTTAATGAAAATAACTTCAATTTTGTGGATTGTGAAAAAAATGTTAGTTGGAAGTGTAAAAGTTTAATAAATTTATTTGAAACCAACTTCGATTATTTTGGATTTTGTTGAGTATTTTTGTTGTAGGATCTATATTTGAGTAAATTTAGATGAAAATAACTACAATTTTTTGGATTGTCAAAAAAATTTCAGTTTGAAGTGTCAAATTTTAATAAATTTATTTGAAATCAACTTCGATTATTTTTTATTTTGTTGAGCATTTTTGTTCTAGGATCTATATTTGAGTAAATTTAGATGAAAATAACTTCAATTTTTTGGATTGTGAAAAAAATTTTAGTTGGATGTGTCAAATTATAATAAATTTATTTGAAACCAACTTCGATTTTTTTGGACGATGTTAAGTTTTTTGGATAGGGAAGCTTAATTTGAGTAATATCAGTAGAAATTAACATCGATTTTTTTTTATTTTGACAAGATTTTTGTCAAATTTTAATAATTTTTTTTTTAATCAACTTCGATTATTTTGCATTTTGTTGAGTATTTTTGTTGTAGGATCTATATTTGAGTAAATTTAGATAAAAATAACTTCAATTTTTTGAATTGTGAAAAAATTTTAGTTGGAAGTGTCAAATTTTAATAAATTTATTTGAAATCAACTTGAATTATTTTGGATTTTGTTCAGTATTTTTGTTGTAGGAAGAATTTTTGAGTAAATTTAGATGAAAATAACGACAATTTTTTGGATTGTGAAAAAAATTTTAGTTGGAAGTGCAAATTTTAATAAATTTATTTGAAATCAACTTGAATTATTTTGGATTTTGTTGAGTATTTTTGTTGTAGGATCTATATTTGAGTAAATTTTAATGAAAATAACTTCAATTTTGTGGATTGTGAAAAAAATGTTAGTTGGAAGTGTCAAATTTTAATAAATTTATTTGAAATCAACTTCGATTTTTTTTGGATTTTGTCGAGTATTTTTGGTGTAGGATGTATATTTGAGTAAATTTAGATGAAAATAACTTCAATTTTTTGGATTGTGAAAAAAAGTTTAGTTGGAAGTGTCAAATTTTAATAAATTTATTTGCAATCAACTTCGATTTTATTGGATTTTGTCGAGTATTTTTGGTGTAGGATGTATATTTGAGTAAATTTAGATGAAAATAACGACAATTTTTTGGATTGTGAAAAAAAATTTTAGTCGGAAGTGTCAAATTTTAATAAATTTATTTGAAATCAACTTGAATTATTTTGGATTTTGTTGAGTATTGTTGTTGTAGGATCTATATTTGAGTAAATTTAGATGAAAATAACCTCAATTTTTTGGACTGTGAAAAAAATTTTAGTTGGAAGTGCAAATTTTAATAAATTTATTTGAAATCAACTTGAATTATTTTGGATTTTGTTGAGTATTTTTGTTGCAGGATCTATATTTGAGTAAATTTTAATGAAAATAACTTCAATTTTGTGGATTGTGAAAAAAATGTTAGTTGGAAGTGTAAAAGTTTAATAAATTTATTTGAAACCAACTTCGATTATTTTGGATTTTGTTGAGTATTTTTGTTGTAGGATCTATATTTGAGTAAATTTAGATGAAAATAACTACAATTTTTTGGATTGTCAAAAAAATTTCAGTTTGAAGTGTCAAATTTTAATAAATTTATTTGAAATCAACTTCGATTATTTTTTATTTTGTTGAGCATTTTTGTTCTAGGATCTATATTTGAGTAAATTTAGATGAAAATAACTTCAATTTTTTGGATTGTGAAAAAAATTTTAGTTGGATGTGTCAAATTATAATAAATTTATTTGAAACCAACTTCGATTTTTTTGGACGATGTTAAGTTTTTTGGATAGGGAAGCTTAATTTGAGTAATATCAGTAGAAATTAACATCGATTTTTTTTTATTTTGACAAGATTTTTGTCAAATTTTAATAATTTTTTTTTTAATCAACTTCGATTATTTTGCATTTTGTTGAGTATTTTTGTTGTAGGATCTATATTTGAGTAAATTTAGATAAAAATAACTTCAATTTTTTGAATTGTGAAAAAATTTTAGTTGGAAGTGTCAAATTTTAATAAATTTATTTGAAATCAACTTGAATTATTTTGGATTTTGTTCAGTATTTTTGTTGTAGGAAGAATTTTTGAGTAAATTTAGATGAAAATAACGACAATTTTTTGGATTGTGAAAAAAATTTTAGTTGGAAGTGCAAATTTTAATAAATTTATTTGAAATCAACTTGAATTATTTTGGATTTTGTTGAGTATTTTTGTTGTAGGATCTATATTTGAGTAAATTTTAATGAAAATAACTTCAATTTTGTGGATTGTGAAAAAAATGTTAGTTGGAAGTGTCAAATTTTAATAAATTTATTTGAAATCAACTTCGATTTTTTTTGGATTTTGTCGAGTATTTTTGGTGTAGGATGTATATTTGAGTAAATTTAGATGAAAATAACTTCAATTTTTTGGATTGTGAAAAAAAGTTTAGTTGGAAGTGTCAAATTTTAATAAATTTATTTGCAATCAACTTCGATTTTATTGGATTTTGTCGAGTATTTTTGGTGTAGGATGTATATTTGAGTAAATTTAGATGAAAATAACGACAATTTTTTGGATTGTGAAAAAAAATTTTAGTCGGAAGTGTCAAATTTTAATAAATTTATTTGAAATCAACTTGAATTATTTTGGATTTTGTTGAGTATTGTTGTTGTAGGATCTATATTTGAGTAAATTTAGATGAAAATAACCTCAATTTTTTGGACTGTGAAAAAAATTTTAGTTGGAAGTGCAAATTTTAATAAATTTATTTGAAATCAACTTGAATTATTTTGGATTTTGTTGAGTATTTTTGTTGCAGGATCTATATTTGAGTAAATTTTAATGAAAATAACTTCAATTTTGTGGATTGTGAAAAAAATGTTAGTTGGAAGTGTAAAAGTTTAATAAATTTATTTGAAACCAACTTCGATTATTTTGGATTTTGTTGAGTATTTTTGTTGTAGGATCTATATTTGAGTAAATTTAGATGAAAATAACTACAATTTTTTGGATTGTCAAAAAAATTTCAGTTTGAAGTGTCAAATTTTAATAAATTTATTTGAAATCAACTTCGATTATTTTTTATTTTGTTGAGCATTTTTGTTCTAGGATCTATATTTGAGTAAATTTAGATGAAAATAACTTCAATTTTTTGGATTGTGAAAAAAATTTTAGTTGGATGTGTCAAATTATAATAAATTTATTTGAAACCAACTTCGATTTTTTTGGACGATGTTAAGTTTTTTGGATAGGGAAGCTTAATTTGAGTAATATCAGTAGAAATTAACATCGATTTTTTTTTATTTTGACAAGATTTTTGTCAAATTTTAATAATTTTTTTTTTAATCAACTTCGATTATTTTGCATTTTGTTGAGTATTTTTGTTGTAGGATCTATATTTGAGTAAATTTAGATAAAAATAACTTCAATTTTTTGAATTGTGAAAAAATTTTAGTTGGAAGTGTCAAATTTTAATAAATTTATTTGAAATCAACTTCGATTATTTTTTATTTTGTTGAGCATTTTTGTTATAGGATCTATACTTGAGTAAATTTAGATGAAAATAACTTTAATTTTTTGGATTGTGAAAAAAATTTTAATTGGAAGTGTCAAATTTTAATAACTTTATTTGAAACCAACTTCGAATATTTTTCATTTTGTTGAGCATTTTTGTTGTAGGATCTATACTTGAGTAAATTTAGATGAAAATAACTTCAATTTTTTGGATTGTGAAAAAAATTTCAGTTGGAAGTGTCAAATTTTAATAAATTTATTTGAAATCAACTTCGAATATTTTTTATTTTGTTGAGCATTTTTGTTGTAGGATCTATATTTGAGTAAATTTAGATGAAAATAACTTCAATTTTTTGGATTGTGAAAAAAATTTTAGTTGGAAGTGTCAAATTTTAATAAATTTATTGGAAACCAACTTCAATTTTTTGGGATTTTGTTTCGTATTTTTGTTGTAGGGTCTATATTAGAGTAAATTTTGATGAAGATAACTTCAATTTTTTGAATTGTGAAAAAATTTTAGTTGAAAGTGTCAAATTTTAATAAATTTATTTGAAATCAACTTCGATTATTTTTTATTTTGTTGAGCATATTTGTTATAGGATCTATACTTGAGTAAATTTAGATGAAAATAACAATAATTTTTTGGATTGTGAAAAAAATTTTAATTGGAAGTGTCAAATTTTAATAAATTTATTTGAAATCAACTTGAATTATTTTGGATTTTGTTGAGTATTGTGGTTGTAGGATCTATATTTGAGTAAATTTAGATGAAAATAACTTCAATTTTGTGGATTGTGAAAAAAATTTTAGTTGGAAGTGTCAAATTTTAATAAATTTATTTGAAATCAACTTCGATTTTTTTTTTATTTTGTCGAGTATTTTTGGTGAAGGATGTATATTTGAGTAAATTTAGATGAAAATAACTTCAATTTTTTGGATTGTGAAAAAAAGTTTAGTTGGAAGTGTCAAATTTTAATAAATTTATTTGAAATCAACTTCGATTTTATTGGATTTTGTCGAGTATTTTTGGTGTAGGATGTATATTTGAGTAAATTTAGATGAAAATAACTTCAATTTTTTGGATTGTGAAAAAAAATTAGTTGGAAGTGTCAAATTGTAATAAATTTAATTGAAATCAACTTGAATTATTTTGGATTTTGTTGAGTATTTTTGTTGTAGGATCTATATTTGAGTAAATTTAGATGAAAATAACTTCAATTTTTTGGATTGTGAAAAAAAATTTAGTTGGAAGTGTCAAATTTTAATAAGTTTATTTGAAATCAACTTCGATTATTTTGAATTTTGTTCAGTATTTTTGCTGTAGGATGTATTTTTGAGTAAATTTAGATGAAAATAACTACAATTTTTTGGATTGTGAAAAAAATTTGAGTTGGAAATGTCAAATTCTAATAAATTTATTTGAAACCAACTTCGATGATTCTCGACTATGTTGAGTTTTTTTGATAGAGAAGCTTAATTTGAGTAATTTCAGTTGAAATTAACGTCGATTTTTTGGATTTTGTCACGATTTTTGTTAAATTTTAATAAATTTATTTGAAATCAACTTGGATAATTTTGGAATTTGTTGAGTATTTTTGTTGTAGGATCTATATTTGAGTAAATTTAGATGAAAATAACTTCAATTTTTAGGATTGTGAAAATAATTTTAGTTGGAAGTGTCAAATTTTAATAAATTTATTTGAAATCAACTTGAATTATTTTGGATTTTGTTCATTATTTCTGTTGTAGGAAGTATTTTTTAGTAAATTTAGATGAAAATAACGACAATTTTTTGGATTGTGAAAAAAAATTTAGTTGGAAGTGTCAAATTTTAATAAATTTATTTGAAATCAACTTCGATTGTTTTGGATTTTGTTGAGTATTTTTGTTGTAGGGTCTATATTTGAGTAAATTTAGATGAAAATAACGACAATTTTTTGGATTGTGAAAAAAAAATTTAGTTGGAAGTGTCAAATTTTAATAAATTTATTTGAAATCAACTTGAATTATTTTGGATTTTGTTGAGTATTTTTGTTGTAGAATCTATATTTGAGTAAATTTAGATGAAAATAACTTCAATTTTTTGGATTGTGAAAAAAATTTTAGTTGGAAGTGCAAATTTTAATAAATTTATTTGAAATCAACTTGAATTATTTTGGATTTTGTTGAGTATTTTTGTTGTAGGATCTATATTTGAGTAAATTTTAATGAAAATAACTTCAATTTTGTGGATTGTGAAAAAAATGTTAGTTGGAAGTGTCAAATTTTAATAAATTTATTTGAAATCAACTTCGATTTTTTTTTGATTTGGTCGAGTATTTTTGGTGTAGGATGTATATTTGAGTAAATTTAGATGAAAATAACTTCAATTTTTTGGATTGTGAAAAAAAGTTTAGTTGGAAGTGTCAAATTTTAATAAATTTATTTGCAATCAACTTCGATTTTATTGGATTTTGTCGAGTATTTTTGGTGTAGGATGTATATTTGAGTAAATTTAGATGAAAATAACGACAATTTTTTGGATTGTGAAAAAAAATTTTAGTCGGAAGTGTCAAATTTTAATAAATTTATTTGAAATCAACTTGAATTATTTTGGATTTTGTTGAGTATTGTTGTTGTAGGATCTATATTTGAGTAAATTTAGATGAAAATAACTTCAATTTTTTGGACTGTGAAAAAAATTTTAGTTGCAAGTGTAAAAGTTTAATAAATTTATTTGAAACCAACTTCGATTATTTTGGATTTTGTTGAGTATTTTTTTTGTAGGATCTATATTTGAGTAAATTTAGATGAAAATAACTACAATTTTTTGGATTGTCAAAAAAATTTCAGTTTGAAGTGTCAAATTTTAATAATTTTTTTTTTAATCAACTTCGATTATTTTGCATTTTGTTGAGTATTTTTGTTGTAGGATCTATATTTGAGTAAATTTAGATAAAAATAACTTCAATTTTTTGAATTGTGAAAAAATTTTAGTTGGAAGTGTCAAATTTTAATAAATTTATTTGAAATCAACTTCGATTATTTTTTATTTTGTTGAGCATTTTTGTTGTAGGATCTATATTTGAGTAAATTTAGATGAAAATAACTTCAATTTTTTGGATTGTGAAAAAAATTTTAGTTGGAAGTGTCAAATTTTAATAAGTTTATTTGAAATCAACTTCGATTATTTTGAATTTTGTTCAGTATTTTTGTTGTAGGATCTATACTTGAGTAAATTTAGATGAAAATAACTTCAATTTTTTGGATTGTGAAAAAAATTTCAGTTGGAAGTGTCAAATTTTAATAAATTTATTTGAAATCAACTTCGAATATTTTTTATTTTGTTGAGCATTTTTGTTGTAGGATCTATATTTGAGTAAATTTAGATGAAAATAACTTCAATTTTTTGGATTGTGAAAAAAATTTTAGTTGGAAGTGTCAAATTTTAATAAGTTTATTTGAAATCAACTTCGATTATTTTGAATTTTGTTCAGTATTTTTGTTGTAGGATGTATTTTTGAGTAAATTTAGATGAAAATAACTACAATTTTTTGGATTGTGAAAAAAATTTGAGTTGGAAATGTCAAATTCTAATAAATTTATTTGAAATCAACTTGAATTATTTTGGATTTTGTTCAGTATTTTTGTTGTAGGAAGTATTTTTGAGTAAATTTAGATGAAAATAACGACAATTTTTTGGATTGTGAAAAAAAATTTAGTTGGAAGTGTCAAATTTTAATAAATTTATTTGAAATCAACTTCGATTGTTTTGGATTTTGTTGAGTATTTTTGTCGTAGGGTCTATATTTGAGTAAATTTAGATGAAAATAACGACAATTTTTTGGATTGTGAAAAAAAAATTTAGTTGGAAGTGTCAAATTTTAATAAATTTATTTGAAATCAACTTGAATTATTTTGGATTTTGTTGAGTATTTTTGTTGTAGAATCTATATTTGAGTAAATTTAGATGAAAATAACTTCAATTTTTTGGATTGTGAAAAAAATTTTAGTTGGAAGTGCAAATTTTAATAAATTTATTTGAAATCAACTTGAATTATTTTGGATTTTGTTGAGTATTTTTGTTGTAGGATCTATATTTGAGTAAATTTTAATGAAAATAACTTCAATTTTGTGGATTGTGAAAAAAATGTTAGTTGGAAGTGTCAAATTTTAATAAATTTATTTGAAATCAACTTCGATTTTTTTTGGATTTTGTCGAGTATTTTTGGTGTAGGATGTATATTTGAGTAAATTTAGATGAAAATAACTTCAATTTTTTGGATTGTGAAAAAAAGTTTAGTTGGAAGTGTCAAATTTTAATAAATTTATTTGTAATCAACTTCGATTTTATTGGATTTTGTCGAGTATTTTTGGTGTAGGATGTATATTTGAGTAAATTTAGATGAAAATAACGACAATTTTTTGGATTGTGAAAAAAAATTTTAGTCGGAAGTGTCAAATTTTAATAAATTTATTTGAAATCAACTTGAATTATTTTGGATTTTGTTGAGTATTGTTGTTGTAGGATCTATATTTGAGTAAATTTAGATGAAAATAACTTCAATTTTTTGGACTGTGAAAAAAATTTTAGTTGCAAGTGTAAAAGTTTAATAAATTTATTTGAAACCAACTTCGATTATTTTGGATTTTGTTGAGTATTTTTTTTGTAGGATCTATATTTGAGTAAATTTAGATGAAAATAACTACAATTTTTTGGATTGTCAAAAAAAATTCAGTTTGAAGTGTCAAATTTTAATAAATTTATTTGAAATCAACTTCGATTATTTTTTATTTTGTTGAGCATTTTTGTTCTAGGATCTATATTTGAGTAAATTTAGATGAAAATAACTTCAATTTTTTGGATTGTGAAACAAATTTTAGTTGGATGTGTCAAATTATAATAAATTTATTTGAAACCAACTTCGATTTTTTTGGACGATGTTAAGTTTTTTGGATAGGGAAGCTTAATTTGAGTAATATCAGTAGAAATTAACATCGATTTTTTTTTATTTTGACAAGATTTTTGTCAAATTTTAATAATTTTTTTTTTAATCAACTTCGATTATTTTGCATTTTGTTGAGTATTTTTGTTGTAGGATCTATATTTGAGTAAATTTAGATAAAAATAACTTCAATTTTTTGAATTGTGAAAAAATTTTAGTTGGAAGTGTCAAATTTTAATAAATTTATTTGAAATCAACTTCGATTATTTTTTATTTTGTTAAGCATTTTTGTTATAGGATCTATACTTGAGTAAATTTAGATGGAAATAACTTTAATTTTTTGGATTGTGAAAAAAAATTTAATTGGAAGTGTCAAATTTTAATAAATTTATTTGAAACCAACTTCGAATATTTTTCATTTTGTTGAGCATTTTTGTTGTAGGATCTATACTTGAGTAAATTTAGATGAAAATAACTTCAATTTTTTGGACTGTGAAAAAAATTTTAGTTGCAAGTGTAAAAGTTTAATAAATTTATTTGAAACCAACTTCGATTATTTTGGATTTTGTTGAGTATTTTTTTTGTAGGATCTATATTTGAGTAAATTTAGATGAAAATAACTACAATTTTTTGGATTGTCAAAAAAATTTCAGTTTGAAGTGTCAAATTTTAATAAATTTATTTGAAATCAACTTCGATTATTTTTTATTTTGTTGAGCATTTTTGTTCTAGGATCTATATTTGAGTAAATTTAGATGAAAATACCTTCAATTTTTTGATTGTGAAACAAATTTTAGTTGGATGTGTCAAATTATAATAAATTTATTTGAAACCAACTTCGATTTTTTTGGACGATGTTAAGTTTTTTTGATAGGGAAGCTTAATTTGAGTAATATCAGTAGAAATTAACATCGATTTTTTTTTATTTTGACAAGATTTTTGTCAAATTTTAATAATTTTTTTTTTAATCAACTTCGATTATTTTGCATTTTGTTGAGTATTTTTGTTGTAGGATCTATATTTGAGTAAATTTAGATAAAAATAACTTCAATTTTTTGAATTGTGAAAAAATTTTAGTTGGAAGTGTCAAATTTTAATAAATTTATTTGAAATCAACTTCGATTATTTTTTATTTTGTTGAGCATTTTTGTTCTAGGATCTATATTTGAGTAAATTTAGATGAAAATAACTTCAATTTTTTGGATTGTGAAACAAATTTTAGTTGGATGTGTCAAATTATAATAAATTTATTTGAAACCAACTTCGATTTTTTTGGACGATGTTAAGTTTTTTGGATAGGGAAGCTTAATTTGAGTAATATCAGTAGAAATTAACATCGATTTTTTTTTATTTTGACAAGATTTTTGTCAAATTTTAATAATTTTTTTTTTAATCAACTTCGATTATTTTGCATTTTGTTGAGTATTTTTGTTGTAGGATCTATATTTGAGTAAATTTAGATAAAAATAACTTCAATTTTTTGAATTGTGAAAAAATTTTAGTTGGAAGTGTCAAATTTTAATAAATTTATTTGAAATCAACTTCGATTATTTTTTATTTTGTTGAGCATTTTTGTTGTAGGATCTATATTTGAGTAAATTTAGATGAAAATAACTTCAATTTTTTGGATTGTGAAAAAAATTTTAGTTGGAAGTGTCAAATTTTAATAAGTTTATTTGAAATCAACTTCGATTATTTTGAATTTTGTTCAGTATTTTTGTTGTAGGATCTATACTTGAGTAAATTTAGATGAAAATAACTTCAATTTTTTGGATTGTGAAAAAAATTTCAGTTGGAAGTGTCCAATTTTAATAAATTTATTTGAAATCAACTTCGAATATTTTTTATTTTGTTGAGCATTTTTGTTGTAGGATCTATATTTGAGTAAATTTAGATGAAAATAACTTCAATTTTTTGGATTGTGAAAAAAATTTTAGTTGGAAGTGTCAAATTTTAATAAGTTTATTTGAAATCAACTTCGATTATTTTGAATTTTGTTCAGTATTTTTGTTGTAGGATGTATTTTTGAGTAAATTTAGATGAAAATAACTACAATTTTTTGGATTGTGAAAAAAATTTGAGTTGGAAATGTCAAATTCTAATAAATTTATTTGAAATCAACTTGAATTATTTTGGATTTTGTTCAGTATTTTTGTTGTAGGAAGTATTTTTGAGTAAATTTAGATGAAAATAACGACAATTTTTTGGATTGTGAAAAAAAATTTAGTTGGAAGTGTCAAATTTTAATAAATTTATTTGAAATCAACTTCGATTGTTTTGGATTTTGTTGAGTATTTTTGTCGTAGGGTCTATATTTGAGTAAATTTAGATGAAAATAACGACAATTTTTTGGATTGTGAAAAAAAAATTTAGTTGGAAGTGTCAAATTTTAATAAATTTATTTGAAATCAACTTGAATTATTTTGGATTTTGTTGAGTATTTTTGTTGTAGAATCTATATTTGAGTAAATTTAGATGAAAATAACTTCAATTTTTTGGATTGTGAAAAAAATTTTAGTTGGAAGTGCAAATTTTAATAAATTTATTTGAAATCAACTTGAATTATTTTGGATTTTGTTGAGTATTTTTGTTGTAGGATCTATATTTGAGTAAATTTTAATGAAAATAACTTCAATTTTGTGGATTGTGAAAAAAATTTGAGTTGGAAATGTCAAATTCTAATAAATTTATTTGAAACCAACTTCGATGATTCTCGACTATGTTGAGTTTTTTTGATAGAGAAGCTTAATTTGAGTAATTTCAGTTGAAATTAACGTCGATTTTTTGGATTTTGTCACGATTTTTGTTAAATTTTAATAAATTTATTTGAAATCAACTTGGATAATTTTGGAATTTGTTGAGTATTTTTGTTGTAGGATCTATATTTGAGTAAATTTAGATGAAAATAACTTCAATTTTTAGGATTGTGAAAATAATTTTAGTTGGAAGTGTCAAATTTTAATAAATTTATTTGAAATCAACTTGAATTATTTTGGATTTTGTTCATTATTTCTGTTGTAGGAAGTATTTTTTAGTAAATTTAGATGAAAATAACGACAATTTTTTGGATTGTGAAAAAAAATTTAGTTGGAAGTGTCAAATTTTAATAAATTTATTTGAAATCAACTTCGATTGTTTTGGATTTTGTTGAGTATTTTTGTTGTAGGGTCTATATTTGAGTAAATTTAGATGAAAATAACGACAATTTTTTGGATTGTGAAAAAAAAATTTAGTTGGAAGTGTCAAATTTTAATAAATTTATTTGAAATCAACTTGAATTATTTTGGATTTTGTTGAGTATTTTTGTTGTAGAATCTATATTTGAGTAAATTTAGATGAAAATAACTTCAATTTTTTGGATTGTGAAAAAAATTTTAGTTGGAAGTGCAAATTTTAATAAATTTATTTGAAATCAACTTGAATTATTTTGGATTTTGTTGAGTATTTTTGTTGTAGGATCTATATTTGAGTAAATTTTAATGAAAATAACTTCAATTTTGTGGATTGTGAAAAAAATGTTAGTTGGAAGTGTCAAATTTTAATAAATTTATTTGAAATCAACTTCGATTTTTTTTTGATTTGGTCGAGTATTTTTGGTGTAGGATGTATATTTGAGTAAATTTAGATGAAAATAACTTCAATTTTTTGGATTGTGAAAAAAAGTTTAGTTGGAAGTGTCAAATTTTAATAAATTTATTTGCAATCAACTTCGATTTTATTGGATTTTGTCGAGTATTTTTGGTGTAGGATGTATATTTGAGTAAATTTAGATGAAAATAACGACAATTTTTTGGATTGTGAAAAAAAATTTTAGTCGGAAGTGTCAAATTTTAATAAATTTATTTGAAATCAACTTGAATTATTTTGGATTTTGTTGAGTATTGTTGTTGTAGGATCTATATTTGAGTAAATTTAGATGAAAATAACTTCAATTTTTTGGACTGTGAAAAAAATTTTAGTTGCAAGTGTAAAAGTTTAATAAATTTATTTGAAACCAACTTCGATTATTTTGGATTTTGTTGAGTATTTTTTTTGTAGGATCTATATTTGAGTAAATTTAGATGAAAATAACTACAATTTTTTGGATTGTCAAAAAAATTTCAGTTTGAAGTGTCAAATTTTAATAATTTTTTTTTTAATCAACTTCGATTATTTTGCATTTTGTTGAGTATTTTTGTTGTAGGATCTATATTTGAGTAAATTTAGATAAAAATAACTTCAATTTTTTGAATTGTGAAAAAATTTTAGTTGGAAGTGTCAAATTTTAATAAATTTATTTGAAATCAACTTCGATTATTTTTTATTTTGTTGAGCATTTTTGTTGTAGGATCTATATTTGAGTAAATTTAGATGAAAATAACTTCAATTTTTTGGATTGTGAAAAAAATTTTAGTTGGAAGTGTCAAATTTTAATAAGTTTATTTGAAATCAACTTCGATTATTTTGAATTTTGTTCAGTATTTTTGTTGTAGGATCTATACTTGAGTAAATTTAGATGAAAATAACTTCAATTTTTTGGATTGTGAAAAAAATTTCAGTTGGAAGTGTCAAATTTTAATAAATTTATTTGAAATCAACTTCGAATATTTTTTATTTTGTTGAGCATTTTTGTTGTAGGATCTATATTTGAGTAAATTTAGATGAAAATAACTTCAATTTTTTGGATTGTGAAAAAAATTTTAGTTGGAAGTGTCAAATTTTAATAAGTTTATTTGAAATCAACTTCGATTATTTTGAATTTTGTTCAGTATTTTTGTTGTAGGATGTATTTTTGAGTAAATTTAGATGAAAATAACTACAATTTTTTGGATTGTGAAAAAAATTTGAGTTGGAAATGTCAAATTCTAATAAATTTATTTGAAATCAACTTGAATTATTTTGGATTTTGTTCAGTATTTTTGTTGTAGGAAGTATTTTTGAGTAAATTTAGATGAAAATAACGACAATTTTTTGGATTGTGAAAAAAAATTTAGTTGGAAGTGTCAAATTTTAATAAATTTATTTGAAATCAACTTCGATTGTTTTGGATTTTGTTGAGTATTTTTGTCGTAGGGTCTATATTTGAGTAAATTTAGATGAAAATAACGACAATTTTTTGGATTGTGAAAAAAAAATTTAGTTGGAAGTGTCAAATTTTAATAAATTTATTTGAAATCAACTTGAATTATTTTGGATTTTGTTGAGTATTTTTGTTGTAGAATCTATATTTGAGTAAATTTAGATGAAAATAACTTCAATTTTTTGGATTGTGAAAAAAATTTTAGTTGGAAGTGCAAATTTTAATAAATTTATTTGAAATCAACTTGAATTATTTTGGATTTTGTTGAGTATTTTTGTTGTAGGATCTATATTTGAGTAAATTTTAATGAAAATAACTTCAATTTTGTGGATTGTGAAAAAAATGTTAGTTGGAAGTGTCAAATTTTAATAAATTTATTTGAAATCAACTTCGATTTTTTTTTGATTTTGTCGAGTATTTTTGGTGTAGGATGTATATTTGAGTAAATTTAGATGAAAATAACTTCAATTTTTTGGATTGTGAAAAAAAGTTTAGTTGGAAGTGTCAAATTTTAATAAATTTATTTGTAATCAACTTCGATTTTATTGGATTTTGTCGAGTATTTTTGGTGTAGGATGTATATTTGAGTAAATTTAGATGAAAATAACGACAATTTTTTGGATTGTGAAAAAAAATTTTAGTCGGAAGTGTCAAATTTTAATAAATTTATTTGAAATCAACTTGAATTATTTTGGATTTTGTTGAGTATTGTTGTTGTAGGATCTATATTTGAGTAAATTTAGATGAAAATAACTTCAATTTTTTGGACTGTGAAAAAAATTTTAGTTGCAAGTGTAAAAGTTTAATAAATTTATTTGAAACCAACTTCGATTATTTTGGATTTTGTTGAGTATTTTTTTTGTAGGATCTATATTTGAGTAAATTTAGATGAAAATAACTACAATTTTTTGGATTGTCAAAAAAAATTCAGTTTGAAGTGTCAAATTTTAATAAATTTATTTGAAATCAACTTCGATTATTTTTTATTTTGTTGAGCATTTTTGTTCTAGGATCTATATTTGAGTAAATTTAGATGAAAATAACTTCAATTTTTTGGATTGTGAAACAAATTTTAGTTGGATGTGTCAAATTATAATAAATTTATTTGAAACCAACTTCGATTTTTTTGGACGATGTTAAGTTTTTTGGATAGGGAAGCTTAATTTGAGTAATATCAGTAGAAATTAACATCGATTTTTTTTTATTTTGACAAGATTTTTGTCAAATTTTAATAATTTTTTTTTTAATCAACTTCGATTATTTTGCATTTTGTTGAGTATTTTTGTTGTAGGATCTATATTTGAGTAAATTTAGATAAAAATAACTTCAATTTTTTGAATTGTGAAAAAATTTTAGTTGGAAGTGTCAAATTTTAATAAATTTATTTGAAATCAACTTCGATTATTTTTTATTTTGTTAAGCATTTTTGTTATAGGATCTATACTTGAGTAAATTTAGATGGAAATAACTTTAATTTTTTGGATTGTGAAAAAAAATTTAATTGGAAGTGTCAAATTTTAATAAATTTATTTGAAACCAACTTCGAATATTTTTCATTTTGTTGAGCATTTTTGTTGTAGGATCTATACTTGAGTAAATTTAGATGAAAATAACTTCAATTTTTTGGACTGTGAAAAAAATTTTAGTTGCAAGTGTAAAAGTTTAATAAATTTATTTGAAACCAACTTCGATTATTTTGGATTTTGTTGAGTATTTTTTTTGTAGGATCTATATTTGAGTAAATTTAGATGAAAATAACTACAATTTTTTGGATTGTCAAAAAAATTTCAGTTTGAAGTGTCAAATTTTAATAAATTTATTTGAAATCAACTTCGATTATTTTTTATTTTGTTGAGCATTTTTGTTCTAGGATCTATATTTGAGTAAATTTAGATGAAAATACCTTCAATTTTTTGATTGTGAAACAAATTTTAGTTGGATGTGTCAAATTATAATAAATTTATTTGAAACCAACTTCGATTTTTTTGGACGATGTTAAGTTTTTTTGATAGGGAAGCTTAATTTGAGTAATATCAGTAGAAATTAACATCGATTTTTTTTTATTTTGACAAGATTTTTGTCAAATTTTAATAATTTTTTTTTTAATCAACTTCGATTATTTTGCATTTTGTTGAGTATTTTTGTTGTAGGATCTATATTTGAGTAAATTTAGATAAAAATAACTTCAATTTTTTGAATTGTGAAAAAATTTTAGTTGGAAGTGTCAAATTTTAATAAATTTATTTGAAATCAACTTCGATTATTTTTTATTTTGTTGAGCATTTTTGTTCTAGGATCTATATTTGAGTAAATTTAGATGAAAATAACTTCAATTTTTTGGATTGTGAAACAAATTTTAGTTGGATGTGTCAAATTATAATAAATTTATTTGAAACCAACTTCGATTTTTTTGGACGATGTTAAGTTTTTTGGATAGGGAAGCTTAATTTGAGTAATATCAGTAGAAATTAACATCGATTTTTTTTTATTTTGACAAGATTTTTGTCAAATTTTAATAATTTTTTTTTTAATCAACTTCGATTATTTTGCATTTTGTTGAGTATTTTTGTTGTAGGATCTATATTTGAGTAAATTTAGATAAAAATAACTTCAATTTTTTGAATTGTGAAAAAATTTTAGTTGGAAGTGTCAAATTTTAATAAATTTATTTGAAATCAACTTCGATTATTTTTTATTTTGTTGAGCATTTTTGTTGTAGGATCTATATTTGAGTAAATTTAGATGAAAATAACTTCAATTTTTTGGATTGTGAAAAAAATTTTAGTTGGAAGTGTCAAATTTTAATAAGTTTATTTGAAATCAACTTCGATTATTTTGAATTTTGTTCAGTATTTTTGTTGTAGGATCTATACTTGAGTAAATTTAGATGAAAATAACTTCAATTTTTTGGATTGTGAAAAAAATTTCAGTTGGAAGTGTCCAATTTTAATAAATTTATTTGAAATCAACTTCGAATATTTTTTATTTTGTTGAGCATTTTTGTTGTAGGATCTATATTTGAGTAAATTTAGATGAAAATAACTTCAATTTTTTGGATTGTGAAAAAAATTTTAGTTGGAAGTGTCAAATTTTAATAAGTTTATTTGAAATCAACTTCGATTATTTTGAATTTTGTTCAGTATTTTTGTTGTAGGATGTATTTTTGAGTAAATTTAGATGAAAATAACTACAATTTTTTGGATTGTGAAAAAAATTTGAGTTGGAAATGTCAAATTCTAATAAATTTATTTGAAATCAACTTGAATTATTTTGGATTTTGTTCAGTATTTTTGTTGTAGGAAGTATTTTTGAGTAAATTTAGATGAAAATAACGACAATTTTTTGGATTGTGAAAAAAAATTTAGTTGGAAGTGTCAAATTTTAATAAATTTATTTGAAATCAACTTCGATTGTTTTGGATTTTGTTGAGTATTTTTGTCGTAGGGTCTATATTTGAGTAAATTTAGATGAAAATAACGACAATTTTTTGGATTGTGAAAAAAAAATTTAGTTGGAAGTGTCAAATTTTAATAAATTTATTTGAAATCAACTTGAATTATTTTGGATTTTGTTGAGTATTTTTGTTGTAGAATCTATATTTGAGTAAATTTAGATGAAAATAACTTCAATTTTTTGGATTGTGAAAAAAATTTTAGTTGGAAGTGCAAATTTTAATAAATTTATTTGAAATCAACTTGAATTATTTTGGATTTTGTTGAGTATTTTTGTTGTAGGATCTATATTTGAGTAAATTTTAATGAAAATAACTTCAATTTTGTGGATTGTGAAAAAAATGTTAGTTGGAAGTGTCAAATTTTAATAAATTTATTTGAAATCAACTTCGATTTTTTTTGGATTTTGTCGAGTATTTTTGGTGTAGGATGTATATTTGAGTAAATTTAGATGAAAATAACTTCAATTTTTTGGATTGTGAAAAAAAGTTTAGTTGGAAGTGTCAAATTTTAATAAATTTATTTGTAATCAACTTCGATTTTATTGGATTTTGTCGAGTATTTTTGGTGTAGGATGTATATTTGAGTAAATTTAGATGAAAATAACGACAATTTTTTGGATTGTGAAAAAAAATTTTAGTCGGAAGTGTCAAATTTTAATAAATTTATTTGAAATCAACTTGAATTATTTTGGATTTTGTTGAGTATTGTTGTTGTAGGATCTATATTTGAGTAAATTTAGATGAAAATAACTTCAATTTTTTGGACTGTGAAAAAAATTTTAGTTGCAAGTGTAAAAGTTTAATAAATTTATTTGAAACCAACTTCGATTATTTTGGATTTTGTTGAGTATTTTTTTTGTAGGATCTATATTTGAGTAAATTTAGATGAAAATAACTACAATTTTTTGGATTGTCAAAAAAAATTCAGTTTGAAGTGTCAAATTTTAATAAATTTATTTGAAATCAACTTCGATTATTTTTTATTTTGTTGAGCATTTTTGTTCTAGGATCTATATTTGAGTAAATTTAGATGAAAATAACTTCAATTTTTTGGATTGTGAAACAAATTTTAGTTGGATGTGTCAAATTATAATAAATTTATTTGAAACCAACTTCGATTTTTTTGGACGATGTTAAGTTTTTTGGATAGGGAAGCTTAATTTGAGTAATATCAGTAGAAATTAACATCGATTTTTTTTTATTTTGACAAGATTTTTGTCAAATTTTAATAATTTTTTTTTTAATCAACTTCGATTATTTTGCATTTTGTTGAGTATTTTTGTTGTAGGATCTATATTTGAGTAAATTTAGATAAAAATAACTTCAATTTTTTGAATTGTGAAAAAATTTTAGTTGGAAGTGTCAAATTTTAATAAATTTATTTGAAATCAACTTCGATTATTTTTTATTTTGTTAAGCATTTTTGTTATAGGATCTATACTTGAGTAAATTTAGATGGAAATAACTTTAATTTTTTGGATTGTGAAAAAAAATTTAATTGGAAGTGTCAAATTTTAATAAATTTATTTGAAACCAACTTCGAATATTTTTCATTTTGTTGAGCATTTTTGTTGTAGGATCTATACTTGAGTAAATTTAGATGAAAATAATTTCAATTTTTTGGATTGTGAAAAAAATTTCAGTTGGAAGTGTCAAATTTTAATAAATTTATTTGAAATCAACTTCGAATATTTTTTATTTTGTTGAGCATTTTTGTTGTAGGATCTATATTTGAGTAAATTTAGATGAAAATAACTTCAATTTTTTGGATTGTGAAAAAAATTTTAGTTGGATGTGTCAAATTATAATAAATTTATTTGAAACCAACTTCGATTTTTTTGGACGATGTTAAGTTTTTTGGATAGGGAAGCTTAATTTGAGTAATATCAGTAGAAATTAACATCGATTTTTTTTTATTTTGACAAGATTTTTGTCAAATTTTAATAATTTTTTTTTTAATCAACTTCGATTATTTTGCATTTTGTTGAGTATTTTTGTTGTAGGATCTATATTTGAGTAAATTTAGATAAAAATAACTTCAATTTTTTGAATTGTGAAAAAATTTTAGTTGGAAGTGTCAAATTTTAATAAATTTATTTGAAATCAACTTCGATTTTATTGGATTTTGTCGAGTATTTTTGGTGTAGGATGTATATTTGAGTAAATTTAGATGAAAATAACTTCAATTTTTTGGATTGTGAAAAAAAATTAGTTGGAAGTGTCAAATTGTAATAAATTTAATTGAAATCAACTTGAATTATTTTGGATTTTGTTGAGTATTTTTGTTGTAGGATCTATATTTGAGTAAATTTAGATGAAAATAACTTCAATTTTTTGGATTGTGAAAAAAAATTTAGTTGGAAGTGTCAAATTTTAATAAGTTTATTTGAAATCAACTTCGATTATTTTGAATTTTGTTCAGTATTTTTGTTGTAGGATGTATTTTTGAGTAAATTTAGATGAAAATAACTACAATTTTTTGGATTGTGAAAAAAATTTGAGTTGGAAATGTCAAATTTTAATAAATTTATTTGAAATCAACTTCGATTGTTTTGGATTTTGTTGAGTATTTTTGTTGTAGGGTCTATATTTGAGTAAATTTAGATGAAAATAACGACAATTTTTTGGATTGTGAAAAAAAAATTTAGTTGGAAGTGTCAAATTTTAATAAATTTATTTGAAATCAACTTGAATTATTTTGGATTTTGTTGAGTATTTTTGTTGTAGAATCTATATTTGAGTAAATTTAGATGAAAATAACTTCAATTTTTTGGATTGTGAAAAAAATTTTAGTTGGAAGTGCAAATTTTAATAAATTTATTTGAAATCAACTTGAATTATTTTGGATTTTGTTGAGTATTTTTGTTGTAGGATCTATATTTGAGTAAATTTTAATGAAAATAACTTCAATTTTGTGGATTGTGAAAAAAATGTTAGTTGGAAGTGTCAAATTTTAATAAATTTATTTGAAATCAACTTCGATTTTTTTTGGATTTTGTCGAGTATTTTTGGTGTAGGATGTATATTTGAGTAAATTTAGATGAAAATAACTTCAATTTTTTGGATTGTGAAAAAAAGTTTAGTTGGAAGTGTCAAATTTTAATAAATTTATTTGCAATCAACTTCGATTTTATTGGATTTTGTCGAGTATTTTTGGTGTAGGATGTATATTTGAGTAAATTTAGATGAAAATAACGACAATTTTTTGGATTGTGAAAAAAAATTTTAGTCGGAAGTGTCAAATTTTAATAAATTTATTTGAAATCAACTTGAATTATTTTGGATTTTGTTGAGTATTGTTGTTGTAGGATCTATATTTGAGTAAATTTAGATGAAAATAACCTCAATTTTTTGGACTGTGAAAAAAATTTTAGTTGGAAGTGCAAATTTTAATAAATTTATTTGAAATCAACTTGAATTATTTTGGATTTTGTTGAGTATTTTTGTTGTAGGATCTATATTTGAGTAAATTTTAATGAAAATAACTTCAATTTTGTGGATTGTGAAAAAAATGTTAGTTGGAAGTGTAAAAGTTTAATAAATTTATTTGAAACCAACTTCGATTATTTTGGATTTTGTTGAGTATTTTTGTTGTAGGATCTATATTTGAGTAAATTTAGATGAAAATAACTACAATTTTTTGGATTGTCAAAAAAATTTCAGTTTGAAGTGTCAAATTTTAATAAATTTATTTGAAACCAACTTCGAATATTTTTCATTTTGTTGAGCATTTTTGTTGTAGGATCTATACTTGAGTAAATTTAGATGAAAATAACTTCAATTTTTTGGATTGTGAAAAAAATTTCAGTTGGAAGTGTCAAATTTTAATAAATTTATTTGAAACCAACTTCGATTATTTTGGATTTTGTTGAGTATTTTTTTTGTAGGATCTATATTTGAGTAAATTTAGATGAAAATAACTACAATTTTTTGGATTGTCAAAAAAATTTCAGTTGGAAGTGTCAAATTTTAATAAATTTATTTGAAATCAACTTCGATTATTTTTTATTTTGTTGAGCATTTTTGTTATAGGATCTATACTTGAGTAAATTTAGATGAAAATAACTTTAATTTTTTGGATTGTGAAAAAAATTTTAATTGGAAGTGTCAAATTTTAATAAATTTATTTGAAACCAACTTCGAATATTTTTCATTTTGTTGAGCATTTTTGTTGTAGGATCTATACTTGAGTAAATTTAGATGAAAATAACTTCAATTTTTTGGATTGTGAAAAAAATTTCAGTTGGAAGTGTCAAATTTTAATAAATTTATTTGAAATCATCTTCGAATATTTTTTATTTTGTTGAGCATTTTTGTTATAGGATCTATACTTGAGTAAATTTAGATGAAAATAACTTTAATTTTTTGGATTGTGAAAAAAATTTTAATTGGAAGTGTCAAATTTTAATAAATTTATTTGAAACCAACTTCGAATATTTTTCATTTTGTTGAGCATTTTTGTTGTAGGATCTATACTTGAGTAAATTTAGATGAAAATAACTTCAATTTTTTGGATTGTGAAAAAAATTTCAGTTGGAAGTGTCAAATTTTAATAAATTTATTTGAAATCAACTTCGAATATTTTTTATTTTGTTGAGCATTTTTGTTGTAGGATCTATATTTGAGTAAATTTAGATGAAAAAACTTCAATTTTTTGGATTGTGAAAAAAATTTTAGTTGGATGTGTCAAATTATAATAAATTTATTTGAAACCAACTTCGATTTTTTTGGACGATGTTAAGTTTTTTGGATAGGGAAGCTTAATTTGAGTAATATCAGTAGAAATTAACATCGATTTTTTTTTATTTTGACAAGATTTTTGTCAAATTTTAATAATTTTTTTTTTAATCAACTTCGATTATTTTGCATTTTGTTGAGTATTTTTGTTGTAGGATCTATATTTGAGTAAATTTAGATAAAAATAACTTCAATTTTTTGAATTGTGAAAAAATTTTAGTTGGAAGTGTCAAATTTTAATAAATTTATTTGAAATCAACTTCGATTTTATTGGATTTTGTCGAGTATTTTTGGTGTAGGATGTATATTTGAGTAAATTTAGATGAAAATAACTTCAATTTTTTGGATTGTGAAAAAAAATTAGTTGGAAGTGTCAAATTGTAATAAATTTAATTGAAATCAACTTGAATTATTTTGGATTTTGTTGAGTATTTTTGTTGTAGGATCTATATTTGAGTAAATTTAGATGAAAATAACTTCAATTTTTTGGATTGTGAAAAAAAATTTAGTTGGAAGTGTCAAATTTTAATAAGTTTATTTGAAATCAACTTCGATTATTTTGAATTTTGTTCAGTATTTTTGTTGTAGGATGTATTTTTGAGTAAATTTAGATGAAAATAACTACAATTTTTTGGATTGTGAAAAAAATTTGAGTTGGAAATGTCAAATTCTAATAAATTTATTTGAAATCAACTTGAATTATTTTGGATTTTGTTCAGTATTTTTGTTGTAGGAAGTATTTTTGAGTAAATTTAGATGAAAATAACGACAATTTTTTGGATTGTGAAAAAAAATTTAGTTGGAAGTGTCAAATTTTAATAAATTTATTTGAAATCAACTTCGATTGTTTTGGATTTTGTTGAGTATTTTTGTCGTAGGGTCAATATTTGAGTAAATTTAGATGAAAATAACGACAATTTTTTGGATTGTGAAAAAAAAATTTAGTTGGAAGTGTCAAATTTTAATAAATTTATTTGAAATCAACTTGAATTATTTTGGATTTTGTTGAGTATTTTTGTTGTAGAATCTATATTTGAGTAAATTTAGATGAAAATAACTTCAATTTTTTGGATTGTGAAAAAAATTTTAGTTGGAAGTGCAAATTTTAATAAATTTTTTTGAAATCAACTTGAATTATTTTGGATTTTGTTGAGTATTTTTGTTGTAGGATCTATATTTGAGTAAATTTTAATGAAAATAACTTCAATTTTGTGGATTGTGAAAAAAATGTTAGTTGGAAGTGTAAAAGTTTAATAAATTTATTTGAAACCAACTTCGATTATTTTGGATTTTGTTGAGTATTTTTGTTGTAGGATCTATATTTGAGTAAATTTAGATGAAAATAACTACAATTTTTTGGATTGTCAAAAAAATTTCAGTTTGAAGTGTCAAATTTTAATAAATTTATTTGAAACCAACTTCGAATATTTTTCATTTTGTTGAGCATTTTTGTTGTAGGATCTATACTTGAGTAAATTTAGATGAAAATAACTTCAATTTTTTGGATTGTGAAAAAAATTTCAGTTGGAAGTGTCAAATTTTAATAAATTTATTTGAAACCAACTTCGATTATTTTGGATTTTGTTGAGTATTTTTTTTGTAGGATCTATATTTGAGTAAATTTAGATGAAAATAACTACAATTTTTTGGATTGTCAAAAAAATTTCAGTTGGAAGTGTCAAATTTTAATAAATTTATTTGAAATCAACTTCGATTATTTTTTATTTTGTTGAGCATTTTTGTTATAGGATCTATACTTGAGTAAATTTAGATGAAAATAACTTTAATTTTTTGGATTGTGAAAAAAATTTTAATTGGAAGTGTCAAATTTTAATAAATTTATTTGAAACCAACTTCGAATATTTTTCATTTTGTTGAGCATTTTTGTTGTAGGATCTATACTTGAGTAAATTTAGATGAAAATAACTTCAATTTTTTGGATTGTGAAAAAAATTTCAGTTGGAAGTGTCAAATTTTAATAAATTTATTTGAAATCAACTTCGAATATTTTTTATTTTGTTGAGCATTTTTGTTATAGGATCTATACTTGAGTGAATTTAGATGAAAATAACTTTAATTTTTTGGATTGTGAAAAAAATTTTAATTGGAAGTGTCAAATTTTAATAAATTTATTTGAAACCAACTTCGAATATTTTTCATTTTGTTGAGCATTTTTGTTGTAGGATCTATACTTGAGTAAATTTAGATGAAAATAACTTCAATTTTTTGGATTGTGAAAAAAATTTCAGTTGGAAGTGTCAAATTTTAATAAATTTATTTGAAATCAACTTCGAATATTTTTTATTTTGTTGAGCATTTTTGTTGTAGGATCTATATTTGAGTAAATTTAGATGAAAAAACTTCAATTTTTTGGATTGTGAAAAAAATTTTAGTTGGATGTGTCAAATTATAATAAATTTATTTGAAACCAACTTCGATTTTTTTGGACGATGTTAAGTTTTTTGGATAGGGAAGCTTAATTTGAGTAATATCAGTAGAAATTAACATCGATTTTTTTTTATTTTGACAAGATTTTTGTCAAATTTTAATAATTTTTTTTTTAATCAACTTCGATTATTTTGCATTTTGTTGAGTATTTTTGTTGTAGGATCTATATTTGAGTAAATTTAGATAAAAATAACTTCAATTTTTTGAATTGTGAAAAAATTTTAGTTGGAAGTGTCAAATTTTAATAAATTTATTTGAAATCAACTTCGATTTTATTGGATTTTGTCGAGTATTTTTGGTGTAGGATGTATATTTGAGTAAATTTAGATGAAAATAACTTCAATTTTTTGGATTGTGAAAAAAAATTAGTTGGAAGTGTCAAATTGTAATAAATTTAATTGAAATCAACTTGAATTATTTTGGATTTTGTTGAGTATTTTTGTTGTAGGATCTATATTTGAGTAAATTTAGATGAAAATAACTTCAATTTTTTGGATTGTGAAAAAAAATTTAGTTGGAAGTGTCAAATTTTAATAAGTTTATTTGAAATCAACTTCGATTATTTTGAATTTTGTTCAGTATTTTTGTTGTAGGATGTATTTTTGAGTAAATTTAGATGAAAATAACTACAATTTTTTGGATTGTGAAAAAAATTTGAGTTGGAAATGTCAAATTCTAATAAATTTATTTGAAATCAACTTGAATTATTTTGGATTTTGTTCAGTATTTTTGTTGTAGGAAGTATTTTTGAGTAAATTTAGATGAAAATAACGACAATTTTTTGGATTGTGAAAAAAAATTTAGTTGGAAGTGTCAAATTTTAATAAATTTATTTGAAATCAACTTCGATTGTTTTGGATTTTGTTCAGTATTTTTGTTGTAGGATGTATTTTTGAGTAAATTTAGATGAAAATAACTACAATTTTTTGGATTGTGAAAAAAATTTGAGTTGGAAATGTCAAATTCTAATAAATTTATTTGAAACCAACTTCGATGATTCTCGACTATGTTGAGTTTTTTTGATAGAGAAGCTTAATTTGAGTAATTTCAGTTGAAATTAACGTCGATTTTTTGGATTTTGTCACGATTTTTGTTAAATTTTAATAAATTTATTTGAAATCAACTTGGATAATTTTGGAATTTGTTGAGTATTTTTGTTGTAGGATCTATATTTGAGTAAATTTAGATGAAAATAACTTCAATTTTTAGGATTGTGAAAATAATTTTAGTTGGAAGTGTCAAATTTTAATAAATTTATTTGAAATCAACTTGAATTATTTTGGATTTTGTTCAGTATTTTTGTTGTAGGAAGTATTTTTGAGTAAATTTAGATGAAAATAACGACAATTTTTTGGATTGTGAAAAAAAATTTAGTTGGAAGTGTCAAATTTTAATAAATTTATTTGAAATCAACTTCGATTGTTTTGGATTTTGTTGAGTATTTTTGTTGTAGGGTCTATATTTGAGTAAATTTAGATGAAAATAACGACAATTTTTTGGATTGTGAAAAAAAAATTTAGTTGGAAGTGTCAAATTTTAATAAATTTATTTGAAATCAACTTGAATTATTTTGGATTTTGTTGAGTATTTTTGTTGTAGAATCTATATTTGAGTAAATTTAGATGAAAATAACTTCAATTTTTTGGATTGTGAAAAAAATTTTAGTTGGAAGTGCAAATTTTAATAAATTTATTTGAAATCAACTTGAATTATTTTGGATTTTGTTGAGTATTTTTGTTGTAGGATCTATATTTGAGTAAATTTTAATGAAAATAACTTCAATTTTGTGGATTGTGAAAAAAATGTTAGTTGGAAGTGTCAAATTTTAATAAATTTATTTGAAATCAACTTCGATTTTTTTTGGATTTTGTCGAGTATTTTTGGTGTAGGATGTATATTTGAGTAAATTTAGATGAAAATAACTTCAATTTTTTGGATTGTGAAAAAAAGTTTAGTTGGAAGTGTCAAATTTTAATAAATTTATTTGCAATCAACTTCGATTTTATTGGATTTTGTCGAGTATTTTTGGTGTAGGATGTATATTTGAGTAAATTTAGATGAAAATAACGACAATTTTTTGGATTGTGAAAAAAAATTTTAGTCGGAAGTGTCAAATTTTAATAAATTTATTTGAAATCAACTTGAATTATTTTGGATTTTGTTGAGTATTGTTGTTGTAGGATCTATATTTGAGTAAATTTAGATGAAAATAACCTCAATTTTTTGGACTGTGAAAAAAATTTTAGTTGGAAGTGCAAATTTTAATAAATTTATTTGAAATCAACTTGAATTATTTTGGATTTTGTTGAGTATTTTTGTTGTAGGATCTATATTTGAGTAAATTTTAATGAAAATAACTTCAATTTTGTGGATTGTGAAAAAAATGTTAGTTGGAAGTGTAAAAGTTTAATAAATTTATTTGAAACCAACTTCGATTATTTTGGATTTTGTTGAGTATTTTTGTTGTAGGATCTATATTTGAGTAAATTTAGATGAAAATAACTACAATTTTTTGGATTGTCAAAAAAATTTCAGTTTGAAGTGTCAAATTTTAATAAATTTATTTGAAACCAACTTCGAATATTTTTCATTTTGTTGAGCATTTTTGTTGTAGGATCTATACTTGAGTAAATTTAGATGAAAATAACTTCAATTTTTTGGATTGTGAAAAAAATTTCAGTTGGAAGTGTCAAATTTTAATAAATTTATTTGAAATCAACTTCGAATATTTTTTATTTTGTTGAGCATTTTTGTTATAGGATCTATACTTGAGTAAATTTAGATGAAAATAACTTTAATTTTTTGGATTGTGAAAAAAATTTTAATTGGAAGTGTCAAATTTTAATAAATTTATTTGAAACCAAATTCGAATATTTTTCATTTTGTTGAGCATTTTTGTTGTAGGATCTATACTTGAGTAAATTTAGATGAAAATAACTTCAATTTTTTGGATTGTGAAAAAAATTTCAGTTGGAAGTGTCAAATTTTAATAAATTTATTTGAAATCAACTTCGAATATTTTTTATTTTGTTGAGCATTTTTGTTGTAGGATCTATATTTGAGTAAATTTAGATGAAAATAACTTCAATTTTTTGGATTGTGAAAAAAATTTTAGTTGGAAGTGTCAAATTTTAATAAGTTTATTTGAAATCAACTTCGATTATTTTGAATTTTGTTCAGTATTTTTGTTGTAGGATCTATACTTGAGTAAATTTAGATGAAAATAACTTCAATTTTTTGGATTGTGAAAAAAATTTCAGTTGGAAGTGTCAAATTTTAATAAATTTATTTGAAATCAACTTCGAATATTTTTTATTTTGTTGAGCATTTTTGTTGTAGGATCTATATTTGAGTAAATTTAGATGAAAATAACTTCAATTTTTTGGAGTGTGAAAAAAATTTTAGTTGGAAGTGTCAAATTTTAATAAGTTTATTTGAAATCAACTTCGATTATTTTGAATTTTGTTCAGTATTTTTGTTGTAGGATGTATTTTTGAGTAAATTTAGATGAAAATAACTACAATTTTTTGGATTGTGAAAAAAATTTGAGTTGGAAATGTCAAATTCTAATAAATTTATTTGAAATCAACTTGAATTATTTTGGATTTTGTTCAGTATTTTTGTTGTAGGAAGTATTTTTGAGTAAATTTAGATGAAAATAACGACAATTTTTTGGATTGTGAAAAAAAATTTAGTTGGAAGTGTCAAATTTTAATAAATTTATTTGAAATCAACTTCGATTGTTTTGGATTTTGTTGAGTATTTTTGTCGTAGGGTCTATATTTGAGTAAATTTAGATGAAAATAACGACAATTTTTTGGATTGTGAAAAAAATTTTAATTGGAAGTGTCAAATTTTAATAAATTTATTTGAAACCAACTTCGAATATTTTTCATTTTGTTGAGCATTTTTGTTGTAGGATCTATACTTGAGTAAATTTAGATGAAAATAACTTCAATTTTTTGGATTGTGAAAAAAATTTCAGTTGGAAGTGTCAAATTTTAATAAATTTATTTGAAATCAACTTCGAATATTTTTTATTTTGTTGAGCATTTTTGTTGTAGGATCTATATTTGAGTAAATTTAGATGAAAATAACTTCAATTTTTTGGATTGTGAAAAAAATTTTAGTTGGAAGTGTCAAATTTTAATAAATTTATTGGAAACCAACTTCAATTTTTTGGGATTTTGTTTCGTATTTTTGTTGTAGGGTCTATATTAGAGTAAATTTTGATGAAGATAACTTCAATTTTTTGAATTGTGAAAAAATTTTAGTTGAAAGTGTCAAATTTTAATAAATTTATTTGAAATCAACTTCGATTATTTTTTATTTTGTTGAGCATATTTGTTATAGGATCTATACTTGAGTAAATTTAGATGAAAATAACAATAATTTTTTGGATTGTGAAAAAAATTTTAATTGGAAGTGTCAAATTTTAATAAATTTATTTGAAATCAACTTGAATTATTTTGGATTTTGTTGAGTATTGTGGTTGTAGGATCTATATTTGAGTAAATTTAGATGAAAATAACTTCAATTTTGTGGATTGTGAAAAAAATTTTAGTTGGAAGTGTCAAATTTTAATAAATTTATTTGAAATCAACTTCGATTTTTTTTTATTTTGTCGAGTATTTTTGGTGTAGGATGTATATTTGAGTAAATTTAGATGAAAATAACTTCAATTTTTTGGATTGTGAAAAAAAGTTTAGTTGGAAGTGTCAAATTTTAATAAATTTATTTGAAATCAACTTCGATTTTATTGGATTTTGTCGAGTATTTTTGGTGTAGGATGTATATTTGAGTAAATTTAGATGAAAATAACTTCAATTTTTTGGATTGTGAAAAAAAATTAGTTGGAAGTGTCAAATTGTAATAAATTTAATTGAAATCAACTTGAATTATTTTGGATTTTGTTGAGTATTTTTGTTGTAGGATCTATATTTGAGTAAATTTAGATGAAAATAACTTCAATTTTTTGGATTGTGAAAAAAAATTTAGTTGGAAGTGTCAAATTTTAATAAGTTTATTTGAAATCAACTTCGATTATTTTGAATTTTGTTCAGTATTTTTGTTGTAGGATGTATTTTTGAGTAAATTTAGATGAAAATAACTACAATTTTTTGGATTGTGAAAAAAATTTGAGTTGGAAATGTCAAATTCTAATAAATTTATTTGAAACCAACTTCGATGATTCTCGACTATGTTGAGTTTTTTTGATAGAGAAGCTTAATTTGAGTAATTTCAGTTGAAATTAACGTCGATTTTTTGGATTTTGTCACGATTTTTGTTAAATTTTAATAAATTTATTTGAAATCAACTTGGATAATTTTGGAATTTGTTGAGTATTTTTGTTGTAGGATCTATATTTGAGTAAATTTAGATGAAAATAACTTCAATTTTTAGGATTGTGAAAATAATTTTAGTTGGAAGTGTCAAATTTTAATAAATTTATTTGAAATCAACTTGAATTATTTTGGATTTTGTTCAGTATTTTTGTTGTAGGAAGTATTTTTGAGTAAATTTAGATGAAAATAACGACAATTTTTTGGATTGTGAAAAAAAATTTAGTTGGAAGTGTCAAATTTTAATAAATTTATTTGAAATCAACTTCGATTGTTTTGGATTTTGTTGAGTATTTTTGTTGTAGGGTCTATATTTGAGTAAATTTAGATGAAAATAACGACAATTTTTTGGATTGTGAAAAAAAAATTTAGTTGGAAGTGTCAAATTTTAATAAATTTATTTGAAATCAACTTGAATTATTTTGGATTTTGTTCAGTATTTTTGTTGTAGGAAGTATTTTTGAGTAAATTTAGATGAAAATAACGACAATTTTTTGGATTGTGAAAAAAAATTTAGTTGGAAGTGTCAAATTTTAATAAATTTATTTGAAATCAACTTCGATTGTTTTGGATTTTGTTGAGTATTTTTGTTGTAGGGTCTATATTTGAGTAAATTTAGATGAAAATAACGACAATTTTTTGGATTGTGAAAAAAAAATTTAGTTGGAAGTGTCAAATTTTAATAAATTTATTTGAAATCAACTTGAATTATTTTGGATTTTGTTGAGTATTTTTGTTGTAGAATCTATATTTGAGTAAATTTAGATGAAAATAACTTCAATTTTTTGGATTGTGAAAAAAATTTTAGTTGGAAGTGCAAATTGTAATAAATTTATTTGAAATCAACTTGAATTATTTTGGATTTTGTTGAGAATTTTTGTTGTAGGATCTATATTTGAGTAAATTTTAATGAAAATAACTTCAATTTTGTGGATTGTGAAAAAAATGTTAGTTGGAAGTGTCAAATTTTAATAAATTTATTTGAAATCAACTTCGATTTTTTTTGGACTTTGTCGAGTATTTTTGGTGTAGGATGTATATTTGAGTAAATTTAGATGAAAATAACTTCAATTTTTTGGATTGTGAAAAAAAGTTTAGTTGGAAGTGTCAAATTTTAATAAATTTATTTGCAATCAACTTCGATTTTATTGGATTTTGTCGAGTATTTTTGGTGTAGGATGTATATTTGAGTAAATTTAGATGAAAATAACGACAATTTTTTGGATTGTGAAAAAAAATTTTAGTCGGAAGTGTCAAATTTTAATAAATTTATTTGAAATCAACTTGAATTATTTTGGATTTTGTTGAGTATTTTTGTTGTAGGATCTATATTTGAGTAAATTTAGATGAAAATAACTACAATTTTTTGGAATGTCAAAAAAATTTCAGTTTGAAGTGTCAAATTTTAATAAATTTATTTGAAATCAACTTCGATTATTTTTTATTTTGTTGAGCATTTTTGTTCTAGGATCTATATTTGAGTAAATTTAGATGAAAATAACTTCAATTTTTTGGATTGTGAAAAAAATTTTAGTTGGATGTGTCAAATTATAATAAATTTATTTGAAACCAACTTCGATTTTTTTGGACGATGTTAAGTTTTTTGGATAGGGAAGCTTAATTTGAGTAATATCAGTAGAAATTAACATCGATTTTTTTTTATTTTGACAAGATTTTTGTCAAATTTTAATAATTTTTTTTTTAATCAACTTCGATTATTTTGCATTTTGTTGAGTATTTTTGTTGTAGGATCTATATTTGAGTAAATTTAGATAAAAATAACTTCAATTTTTTGAATTGTGAAAAAATTTTAGTTGGAAGTGTCAAATTTTAATAAATTTATTTGAAACCAACTTCGAATATTTTTCATTTTGTTGAGCATTTTTGTTGTAGGATCTATACTTGAGTAAATTTAGATGAAAATAACTTCAATTTTTTGGATTGTGAAATAAATTTCAGTTGGAAGTGTCAAATTTTAATAAATTTATTTGAAATCAACTTCGAATATTTTTTATTTTGTTGAGCATTTTTGTTGTAGGATCTATATTTGAGTAAATTTAGAGGAAAATAACTTCAATTTTTTGGATTGTGAAAAAAATTTTAGTTGGAAGTGTCAAATTTTAATAAATTTATTGGAAACCAACTTCAATTTTTTGGGATTTTGTTTCGTATTTTTGTTGTAGGGTCTATATTAGAGTAAATTTTGATGAAGATAACTTCAATTTTTTGAATTGTGAAAAAATTTTAGTTGAAAGTGTCAAATTTTAATAAATTTATTTGAAATCAACTTCGATTATTTTTTATTTTGTTGAGCATATTTGTTATAGGATCTATACTTGAGTAAATTTAGATGAAAATAACAATAATTTTTTGGATTGTGAAAAAAATTTTAATTGGAAGTGTCAAATTTTAATAAATTTATTTGAAATCAACTTGAATTATTTTGGATTTTGTTGAGTACTGTGGTTGTAGGATCTATATTTGAGTAAATTTAGATGAAAATAACTTCAATTTTGTGGATTGTGAAAAAAAATTTAGTTGGAAGTGTCAAATTTTAATAAATTTATTTGAAATCAACTTCGATTTTTTTTTTATTTTGTCGAGTATTTTTGGTGTAGGATGTATATTTGAGTAAATTTAGATGAAAATAACTTCAATTTTTTGGATTGTGAAAAAAAGTTTAGTTGGAAGTGTCAAATTTTAATAAATTTATTTGAAATCAACTTCGATTTTATTGGATTTTGTCGAGTATTTTTGGTGTAGGATGTATGTTTGAGTAAATTTAGATGAAAATAACTTCAATTTTTTGGATTGTGAAAAAAAATTAGTTGGAAGTGTCAAATTGTAATAAATTTAATTGAAATCAACTTGAATTATTTTGGATTTTGTTGAGTATTTTTGTTGTAGGATCTATATTTGAGTAAATTTAGATGAAAATAACTTCAATTTTTTGGATTGTGAAAAAAAATTTAGTTGGAAGTGTCAAATTTTAATAAGTTTATTTGAAATCAACTTCGATTATTTTGAATTTTGTTCAGTATTTTTGTTGTAGGATGTATTTTTGAGTAAATTTAGATGAAAATAACTACAATTTTTTGGATTGTGAAAAAAATTTGAGTTGGAAATGTCAAATTCTAATAAATTTATTTGAAACCAACTTCGATGATTCTCGACTATGTTGAGTTTTTTTGATAGAGAAGCTTAATTTGAGTAATTTCAGTTGAAATTAACGTCGATTTTTTGGATTTTGTCACGATTTTTGTTAAATTTTAATAAATTTATTTGAAATCAACTTGAATTATTTTGGATTTTGTTGAGAATTTTTGTTGTAGGATCTATATTTGAGTAAATTTTAATGAAAATAACTTCAATTTTGTGGATTGTGAAAAAAATGTTAGTTGGAAGTGTAAAATTTTAATAAATTTATTTGAAATCAACTTCGATTTTTTTTGGACTTTGTCGAGTATTTTTGGTGTAGGATGTATATTTGAGTAAATTTAGATGAAAATAACTTCAATTTTTTGGATTGTGAAAAAAAGTTTAGTTGGAAGTGTCAAATTTTAATAAATTTATTTGCAATCAACTTCGATTTTATTGGATTTTGTCGAGTATTTTTGGTGTAGGATGTATATTTGAGTAAATTTAGATGAAAATAACGACAATTTTTTGGATTGTAATAAAAAAATTTTAGTCGGAAGTGTCAAATTTTAATAAATTTATTTGAAATCAACTTGAATTATTTTGGATTTTGTTGAGTATTTTTGTTGTAGGATCTATATTTGAGTAAATTTAGATGAAAATAACTACAATTTTTTGGAATGTCAAAAAAATTTCAGTTTGAAGTGTCAAATTTTAATAAATTTATTTGAAATCAACTTCGATTATTTTTTATTTTGTTGAGCATTTTTGTTCTAGGATCTATATTTGAGTAAATTTAGATGAAAATAACTTCAATTTTTTGGATTGTGAAAAAAATTTTAGTTGGATGTGTCAAATTATAATAAATTTATTTGAAACCAACTTCGATTTTTTTGGACGATGTTAAGTTTTTTGGATAGGGAAGCTTAATTTGAGTAATATCAGTAGAAATTAACATCGATTTTTTTTTATTTTGACAAGATTTTTGTCAAATTTTAATAATTTTTTTTTTAATCAACTTCGATTATTTTGCATTTTGTTGAGTATTTTTGTTGTAGGATCTATATTTGAGTAAATTTAGATAAAAATAACTTCAATTTTTTGAATTGTGAAAAAATTTTAGTTGGAAGTGTCAAATTTTAATAAATTTATTTGAAACCAACTTCGAATATTTTTCATTTTGTTGAGCATTTTTGTTGTAGGATCTATACTTGAGTAAATTTAGATGAAAATAACTTCAATTTTTTGGATTGTGAAAAAAATTTCAGTTGGAAGTGTCAAATTTTAATAAATTTATTTGAAATCAACTTCGAATATTTTTTATTTTGTTGAGCATTTTTGTTGTAGGATCTATATTTGAGTAAATTTAGAGGAAAATAACTTCAATTTTTTGGATTGTGAAAAAAATTTTAGTTGGAAGTGTCAAATTTTAATAAATTTATTGGAAACCAACTTCAATTTTTTGGGATTTTGTTTCGTATTTTTGTTGTAGGGTCTATATTAGAGTAAATTTTGATGAAGATAACTTCAATTTTTTGAATTGTGAAAAAATTTTAGTTGAAAGTGTCAAATTTTAATAAATTTATTTGAAATCAACTTCGATTATTTTTTATTTTGTTGAGCATATTTGTTATAGGATCTATACTTGAGTAAATTTAGATGAAAATAACTTTAATTTTTTGGATTGTGAAAAAAATTTCAGTTGGAAGTGTCAAATTTTAATAAATTTATTTGAAATCAACTTCGAATATTTTTTATTTTGTTGAGCATTTTTGTTGTAGGATCTATATTTGAGTAAATTTAGATGAAAATAACTTCAATTTTTTGGATTGTGAAAAAAATTTTAGTTGGAAGTGTCAAATTTTAATAAGTTTATTTCAAATCAACTTCGATTATTTTGAATTTTGTTCAGTATTTTTGTTGTAGGATGTATTTTTGAGTAAATTTAGATGAAAATAACTACAATTTTTTGGATTGTGAAAAAAATTTGAGTTGGAAGTGTCAAATTCTAATAAATTTATTTGAAATCAACTTGAATTATTTTGGATTTTGTTCAGTATTTTTGTTGTAGGAAGTATTTTTGAGTAAATTTAGATGAAAATAACGACAATTTTTTGGATTGTGAAAAAAAATTTAGTTGGAAGTGTCAAATTTTAATAAATTTATTTGAAATCAACTTCGATTGTTTTGGATTTTGTTGAGTATTTTTGTTGTAGGGTCTATATTTGAGTAAATTTAGATGAAAATAACGACAATTTTTTGGATTGTGAAAAAAAAATTTAGTTGGAAGTGTCAACTTTTAATAAATTTATTTGAAATCAACTTGAATTATTTTGGATTTTGTTGAGTATTTTTGTTGTAGAATCTATATTTGAGTAAATTTAGATGAAAATAACTTCAATTTTTTGGATTGTGAAAAAAATTTTAGTTGGAAGTGCAAATTTTAATAAATTTATTTGAAATCAACTTGAATTATTTTGGATTTTGTCGAGTATTTTTGGTGTAGGATGTATATTTGAGTAAATTTAGATGAAAATAACTTCAATTTTTTGGATTGTGAAAAAAAGTTTAGTTGGAAGTGTCAAATTTTAATAAATTTATTTGCAATCAACTTCGATTTTATTGGATTTTGTCGAGTATTTTTGGTGTAGGATGTATATTTGCGTAAATTTAGATGAAAATAACGACAATTTTTTGGATTGTGAAAAAAAATTTTAGTCGGCAGTGTCAAATTTTAATAAATTTATTTGAAATCAACTTGAATTATTTTGGATTTTGTTGAGTATTGTTGTTGTAGGATCTATATTTGAGTAAATTTAGATGAAAATAACTTCAATTTTGTGGATTGTGAAAAAAATTTTAGTTGGAAGTGTCAAATTTTAATAAATTTATTTGAAATCAACTTGAATTATTTTGGATTTTGTTGAGTATTGTTGTTGTAGGATCTATATTTGAGTAAATTTAGATGAAAATAACTTCAATTTTTTGGACTGTGAAAAAAATTTTAATTGGAAGTGTCAAATTTTAATAAATTTATTTGAAACCAACTCCGATTATTTTGGATTTTGTTGAGTATTTTTGTTGTAGGATCTATATTTGAGTAAATTTAGATGAAAATAACTACAATTTTTTGGATTGTCAAAAAAATTTCAGTTTGAAGTGTCAAATTTTAATAAATTTATTTGAAATCAACTTCGAATATTTTTTATTTTGTTGAGCATTTTTGTTGTAGGATCTATATTTGAGTAAATTTAGATGAAAATAACTTCAATTTTTTGGATTGTGAAAAAAATTTTAGTTGGAAGTGTCAAATTTTAATAAATTTATTGGAAACCAACTTCAATTTTTTGGGATTTTGTTTCGCATTTTTGTTGTAGGGTCTATATTAGAGTAAATTTTGATGAAGATAACTTCAATTTTTTGAATTGTGAAAAAATTTTAGTTGAAAGTGTCAAATTTTAATAAATTTATTTGAAATCAACTTCGATTATTTTTTATTTTGTTGAGCATATTTGTTATAGGATCTATACTTGAGTAAATTTAGATGAAAATAACAATAATTTTTTGGATTGTGAAAAAAATTTTAATTGGAAGTGTCAAATTTTAATAAATTTATTTGAAATCAACTTGAATTATTTTGGATTTTGTTGAGTATTGTGGTTGTAGGATCTATATTTGAGTAAATTTAGATGAAAATAACTTCAATTTTGTGGATTGTGAAAAAAATTTTAGTTGGAAGTGTCAAATTTTAATAAATTTATTTGAAACCAACTTCGATTATTTTGGATTTTGTTGAGTATTTTTTTGTAGGATCTATATTTGAGTAAATTTAGATGAAAATAACTACAATTTTTTGGATTGTCAAAAAAATTTCAGTTTGAAGTGTCAAATTTTAATAAATTTATTTGAAATCAACTTCGATTATTTTTTATTTTGTTGAGCATTTTTGTTCTAGGATCTATATTTGAGTAAATTTAGATGAAAATACCTTCAATTTTTTGGATTGTGAAACAAATTTTAGTTGGATGTGTCAAATTATAATAAATTTATTTGAAACCAACTTCGATTTTTTTGGACGATGTTAAGTTTTTTGGATAGGGAAGCTTAATTTGAGTAATATCAGTAGAAATTAACATCGATTTTTTTTTATTTTGACAAAATTTTTGTCAAATTTTAATAATTTTTTTTTTAATCAACTTCGATTATTTTGCATTTTGTTGAGTATTTTTGTTGTAGGATCTATATTTGAGTAAATTTAGATAAAAATAACTTCAATTTTTTGAATTGTGAAAAAATTTTAGTTGGAAGTGTCAAATTTTAATAAATTTATTTGAAATCAACTTCGATTATTTTTTATTTTGTTGAGCATTTTTGTTATAGGATCTATACTTGAGTAAATTTAGATGAAAATAACTTTAATTTTTTGGATTGTGAAAAAAATTTCAGTTGGAAGTGTCAAATTTTAATAAATTTATTTGAAATCAACTTCGAATATTTTTTATTTTGTTGAGCATTTTTGTTGTAGGATCTATATTTGAGTAAATTTAGATGAAAATAACTTCAATTTTTTGGATTGTGAAAAAAATTTTAGTTGGAAGTGTCAAATTTTAATAAGTTTATTTGAAATCAACTTCGATTATTTTGAATTTTGTTCAGTATTTTTGTTGTAGGATGTATTTTTGAGTAAATTTAGATGAAAATAACTACAATTTTTTGGATTGTGAAAAAAATTTGAGTTGGAAGTGTCAAATTCTAATAAATTTATTTGAAATCAACTTGAATTATTTTGGATTTTGTTCAGTATTTTTGTTGTAGGAAGTATTTTTGAGTAAATTTAGATGAAAATAACGACAATTTTTTGGATTGTGAAAAAAAATTTAGTTGGAAGTGTCAAATTTTAATAAATTAATTTGAAATCAACTTCGATTGTTTTGGATTTTGTTGAGTATTTTTGTTGCAGGGTCTATATTTGAGTAAATTTAGATGAAAATAACGACAATTTTTTGGATTGTGAAAAAAAAATTTAGTTGGAAGTGTCAACTTTTAATAAATTTATTTGAAATCAACTTGAATTATTTTGGATTTTGTTGAGTATTTTTGTTGTAGAATCTATATTTGAGTAAATTTAGATGAAAATAACTTCAATTTTTTGGATTGTGAAAAAAATTTTAGTTGGAAGTGCAAATTTTAATAAATTTATTTGAAATCAACTTGAATTATTTTGGATTTTGTTGAGTATTTTTGTTGTAGGATCTATATTTGAGTAAATTTTAATGAAAATAACTTCAATTTTGTGGATTGTGAAAAAAATGTTAGTTGGAAGTGTCAAATTTTAATAAATTTATTTGAAATCAACTTCGATTTTTTTTGGATTTTGTCGAGTATTTTTGGTGTAGGATGTATATTTGAGTAAATTTAGATGAAAATAACTTCAATTTTTTGGATTGTGAAAAAAAGTTTAGTTGGAAGTGTCAAATTTTAATAAATTTATTTGCAATCAACTTCGATTTTATTGGATTTTGTCGAGTATTTTTGGTGTAGGATGTATATTTGCGTAAATTTAGATGAAAATAACTTCAATTTTTTGGATTGTGAAAAAAATTTCAGTTGGAAGTGTCAAATTTTAATAAATTTATTTTAAATCAACTTCGAATATTTTTTATTTTGTTGAGCATTTTTGTTGTAGGATCTATATTTGAGTAAATTTAGATGAAAATAACTTCAATTTTTTGGATTGTGAAAAAAATTTTAGTTGGAAGTGTCAAATTTTAATAAGTTTATTTGAAATCAACTTCGATTATTTTGAATTTTGTTCAGTATTTTTGTTGTAGGATGTATTTTTGAGTAAATTTAGATGAAAATAACTACAATTTTTTGGATTGTGAAAAAAATTTGAGTTGGAAATGTCAAATTCTAATAAATTTATTTGAAATCAACTTGAATTATTTTGGATTTTGTTCAGTATTTTTGTTGTAGGAAGTATTTTTGAGTAAATTTAGATGAAAATAACGACAATTTTTTGGATTGTGAAAAAAAATTTAGTTGGAAGTGTCAAATTTTAATAAATTTATTTGAAATCAACTTCGATTGTTTTGGATTTTGTTGAGTATTTTTGTTGTAGGGTCTATATTTGAGTAAATTTAGATGAAAATAACGACAATTTTTTGGATTGTGAAAAAAAAATTTAGTTGGAAGTGTCAAATTTTAATAAATTTATTTGAAATCAACTTGAATTATTTTGGATTTTGTTGAGTATTTTTGTTGTAGAATCTATATTTGAGTAAATTTAGATGAAAATAACGACAATTTTTTGGATTGTGAAAAAAAATTTTAGTCGGAAGTGTCAAATTTTAATAAGTTTATTTGAAATCAACTTCGATTATTTTGAATTTTGTTCAGTATTTTTGTTGTAGGATGTATTTTTGAGTAAATTTAGATGAAAATAACTACAATTTTTTGGATTGTGAAAAAAATTTGAGTTGGAAATGTCAAATTTTAATAAATTTATTTGAAATCAACTTGAATTATTTTGGATTTTGTTGAGTATTGTTGTTGTAGGATCTATATTTGAGTAAATTTAGATGAAAATAACTTCAATTTTTTGGATTGTGAAAAAAATTTTGGTTGGATGTGTCAAATTATAATAAATTTATTTGAAACCAACTTCAATTTTTTTGGACGATGTTAAGTTTTTTGGATAGTGAAGCTTAATTTGAGTAATATCAGTAGAAATTAACATCGATTTTTTTTTATTTTGACAAGATTTTTGTCAAATTTTAATAATTTTTTTTTAATCAACTTCGATTATTTTGCATTTTGTTGAGTATTTTTGTTGTAGGATGTATTTTTGAGTAAATTTAGATAAAAATAACTTCAAATTTTTGGATTGTGAAAAAAATTTGAGTTGGAAATGTCAAATTCTAATAAATTTATTTGAAACCAACTTCGATGATTCTCGACTATGTTGAGTTTTTTTGATAGAGAAGCTTAATTTGAGTAATTTCAGTTGAAATTAACGTCGATTTTTTGGATTTTGTCACGATTTTTGTTAAATTTTAATAAATTTATTTGAAATCCACTTGGATAATTTTGGAATTTGTTGAGTATTTTTTTTGTAGGATCTATATTTGAGTAAATTTAGATGAAAATAACTTCAATTTTTAGGATTGTGAAAATAATTTTAGTTGGAAGTGTCAAATTTTAATAAATTTATTTGAAATCAACTAGAATTATTTTGTATTTTGTTCAGTATTTTTGTTGTAGGAAGTATTTTTGAGTAAATTTAGATGAAAATAACGACAATTTTTTGGATTGTGAAAAAAAATTTAGTTGGAAGTGTCAAATTTTAATAAATTTATTTGAAATCAACTTCGATTGTTTTGGATTTTGTTGAGTATTTTTGTTGTAGGGTCTATATTTGAGTAAATTTAGATGAAAATAACGACAATTTTTTGGATTGTGAAAAAAAAATTTAGTTGGAAGTGTCAAATTTTAATAAATTTATTTGAAATCAACTTGAATTATTTTGGATTTTGTTGAGTATTTTTGTTGTAGAATCTATATTTGAGTAAATTTAGATGAAAATAACTTCAATTTTTTGGATTGTGAAAAAAATTTTAGTTGGAAGTGCAAATTTTAATAAATTTATTTGAAATCAACTTGAATTATTTTGGATATTGTTGAGTATTTTTGTTGTAGGATCTATATTTGAGTAAATTTTAATGAAAATAACTTCAATTTTGTGGATTGTGAAAAAAATGTTAGTTGGAAGTGTCACATTTTAATAAATTTATTTGAAACCAACATCGATTTTTTGGATTTTGTTGAGTATTTTTGGTGTAGGGTCTATATTTGAGTAAATTTAGATGAAAATAACGACAATTTTTTGGATTGTGAAAAAAAATTTTAGTTGGAAGTGTCAAATTTTAATAAATTTATTTGAAATCAACTTCGATTTTTTTTGGATTTTGTCGAGTATTTTTGGTGTAGGATGTATATTTGAGTAAATTTAGATGAAAATAACTTCAATTTTTTGGATTGTGAATAAAATTTTAGTTGGAAGTGTCACATTTTAATAAATTTATTTGAAACCAACATCGATTTTTTGGATTTTGTTGAGTATTTTTCGTGTAGGGTCTATATTTGAGTAAATTTAGATGAAAATAACGACAATTTTTTGGATTGTGAAAAAAAATTTTAGTCGGCAGTGTCAAATTTTAATAAATTTATTTGAAATCAACTTGAATTATTTTGGATTTTGTTGAGTATTGTTGTTGTAGGATCTATATTTGAGTAAATTTAGATGAAAATAACTTCAATTTTTTGGACTGTGAAAAAAATTTTAGTTGGAAGTGTCAAATTTTAATAAATTTATTTGAAATCAACTTCGATTATTTTTTATATTGCTGAGCATTTTTGTTGTAGGATCTATACTTGAGTAAATTTAGATGAAAATAACTTTAATTTTTTGGATTGTGAAAAAAATTTTAATTGGAAGTGTCAAATTTTAATAAATTTATTTGAAACCAACTTCGAATATTTTTCATTTTGTTGAGCATTTTTGTTGTAGGATCTATACTTGAGTAAATTTAGATGAAAATAACTTCAATTTTTTGGATTGTGAAAAAAATTTCAGTTGGAAGTGTCAAATTTTAATAAATTTATTTTAAATCAACTTCGAATATTTTTTATTTTGTTGAGCATTTTTGTTGTAGGATCTATATTTGAGTAAATTTAGATGAAAATAACTTCAATTTTTAGGATTGTGAAAATAATTTTAGTTGGAAGTGTCAAATTTTAATAAGTTTATTTGAAATCAACTTCGATTATTTTGAATTTTGTTCAGTATTTTTGTTGTAGGATGTATTTTTGAGTAAATTTAGATGAAAATAACTACAATTTTTTGGATTGTGAAAAAAATTTGAGTTGGAAGTGTCAAATTCTAATAAATTTATTTGAAATCAACTTGAATTATTTTGGATTTTGTTCAGTATTTTTGTTGTAGGAAGTATTTTTGAGTAAATTTAGATGAAAATAACGACAATTTTTTGGATTGTGAAAAAAAATTTAGTTGGAAGTGTCAAATTTTAATAAATTAATTTGAAATCAACTTCGATTGTTTTGGATTTTGTTGAGTATTTTTGTTGTAGGGTCTATATTTGAGTAAATTTAGATGAAAATAACGACAATTTTTTGGATTGTGAAAAAAAAATTTAGTTGGAAGTGTCAACTTTTAATAAATTTATTTGAAATCAACTTGAATTATTTTGGATTTTGTTGAGTATTTTTGTTGTAGAATCTATATTTGAGTAAATTTAGATGAAAATAACTTCAATTTTTTGGATTGTGAAAAAAATTTTAGTTGGAAGTGCAAATTTTAATAAATTTATTTGAAATCAACTTGAATTATTTTGGATTTTGTTGAGTATTTTTGTTGTAGGATCTATATTTGAGTAAATTTTAATGAAAATAACTTCAATTTTGTGGATTGTGAAAAAAATGTTAGTTGGAAGTGTCAAATTTTAATAAATTTATTTGAAATCAACTTCGATTTTTTTTGGATTTTGTCGAGTATTTTTGGTGTAGGATGTATATTTGAGTAAATTTAGATGAAAATAACTTCAATTTTTTGGATTGTGAAAAAAAGTTTAGTTGGAAGTGTCAAATTTTAATAAATTTATTTGCAATCAACTTCGATTTTATTGGATTTTGTCGAGTATTTTTGGTGTAGGATGTATATTTGCGTAAATTTAGATGAAAATAACTTCAATTTTTTGGATTGTGAAAAAAATTTCAGTTGGAAGTGTCAAATTTTAATAAATTTATTTTAAATCAACTTCGAATATTTTTTATTTTGTTGAGCATTTTTGTTGTAGGATCTATATTTGAGTAAATTTAGATGAAAATAACTTCAATTTTTTGGATTGTGAAAAAAATTTTAGTTGGAAGTGTCAAATTTTAATAAGTTTATTTGAAATCAACTTCGATTATTTTGAATTTTGTTCAGTATTTTTGTTGTAGGATGTATTTTTGAGTAAATTTAGATGAAAATAACTACAATTTTTTGGATTGTGAAAAAAATTTGAGTTGGAAATGTCAAATTCTAATAAATTTATTTGAAATCAACTTGAATTATTTTGGATTTTGTTCAGTATTTTTGTTGTAGGAAGTATTTTTGAGTAAATTTAGATGAAAATAACGACAATTTTTTGGATTGTGAAAAAAAATTTAGTTGGAAGTGTCAAATTTTAATAAATTTATTTGAAATCAACTTCGATTGTTTTGGATTTTGTTGAGTATTTTTGTTGTAGGGTCTATATTTGAGTAAATTTAGATGAAAATAACGACAATTTTTTGGATTGTGAAAAAAAAATTTAGTTGGAAGTGTCAAATTTTAATAAATTTATTTGAAATCAACTTGAATTATTTTGGATTTTGTTGAGTATTTTTGTTGTAGAATCTATATTTGAGTAAATTTAGATGAAAATAACGACAATTTTTTGGATTGTGAAAAAAAATTTTAGTCGGAAGTGTCAAATTTTAATAAGTTTATTTGAAATCAACTTCGATTATTTTGAATTTTGTTCAGTATTTTTGTTGTAGGATGTATTTTTGAGTAAATTTAGATGAAAATAACTACAATTTTTTGGATTGTGAAAAAAATTTGAGTTGGAAATGTCAAATTTTAATAAATTTATTTGAAATCAACTTGAATTATTTTGGATTTTGTTGAGTATTGTTGTTGTAGGATCTATATTTGAGTAAATTTAGATGAAAATAACTTCAATTTTTTGGATTGTGAAAAAAATTTTGGTTGGATGTGTCAAATTATAATAAATTTATTTGAAACCAACTTCAATTTTTTTGGACGATGTTAAGTTTTTTGGATAGTGAAGCTTAATTTGAGTAATATCAGTAGAAATTAACATCGATTTTTTTTTATTTTGACAAGATTTTTGTCAAATTTTAATAATTTTTTTTTAATCAACTTCGATTATTTTGCATTTTGTTGAGTATTTTTGTTGTAGGATGTATTTTTGAGTAAATTTAGATAAAAATAACTTCAAATTTTTGGATTGTGAAAAAAATTTGAGTTGGAAATGTCAAATTCTAATAAATTTATTTGAAACCAACTTCGATGATTCTCGACTATGTTGAGTTTTTTTGATAGAGAAGCTTAATTTGAGTAATTTCAGTTGAAATTAACGTCGATTTTTTGGATTTTGTCACGATTTTTGTTAAATTTTAATAAATTTATTTGAAATCCACTTGGATAATTTTGGAATTTGTTGAGTATTTTTTTTGTAGGATCTATATTTGAGTAAATTTAGATGAAAATAACTTCAATTTTTAGGATTGTGAAAATAATTTTAGTTGGAAGTGTCAAATTTTAATAAATTTATTTGAAATCAACTAGAATTATTTTGTATTTTGTTCAGTATTTTTGTTGTAGGAAGTATTTTTGAGTAAATTTAGATGAAAATAACGACAATTTTTTGGATTGTGAAAAAAAATTTAGTTGGAAGTGTCAAATTTTAATAAATTTATTTGAAATCAACTTCGATTGTTTTGGATTTTGTTGAGTATTTTTGTTGTAGGGTCTATATTTGAGTAAATTTAGATGAAAATAACGACAATTTTTTGGATTGTGAAAAAAAAATTTAGTTGGAAGTGTCAAATTTTAATAAATTTATTTGAAATCAACTTGAATTATTTTGGATTTTGTTGAGTATTTTTGTTGTAGAATCTATATTTGAGTAAATTTAGATGAAAATAACTTCAATTTTTTGGATTGTGAAAAAAATTTTAGTTGGAAGTGCAAATTTTAATAAATTTATTTGAAATCAACTTGAATTATTTTGGATATTGTTGAGTATTTTTGTTGTAGGATCTATATTTGAGTAAATTTTAATGAAAATAACTTCAATTTTGTGGATTGTGAAAAAAATGTTAGTTGGAAGTGTCACATTTTAATAAATTTATTTGAAACCAACATCGATTTTTTGGATTTTGTTGAGTATTTTTGGTGTAGGGTCTATATTTGAGTAAATTTAGATGAAAATAACGACAATTTTTTGGATTGTGAAAAAAAATTTTAGTTGGAAGTGTCAAATTTTAATAAATTTATTTGAAATCAACTTCGATTTTTTTTGGATTTTGTCGAGTATTTTTGGTGTAGGATGTATATTTGAGTAAATTTAGATGAAAATAACTTCAATTTTTTGGATTGTGAATAAAATTTTAGTTGGAAGTGTCACATTTTAATAAATTTATTTGAAACCAACATCGATTTTTTGGATTTTGTTGAGTATTTTTCGTGTAGGGTCTATATTTGAGTAAATTTAGATGAAAATAACGACAATTTTTTGGATTGTGAAAAAAAATTTTAGTCGGCAGTGTCAAATTTTAATAAATTTATTTGAAATCAACTTGAATTATTTTGGATTTTGTTGAGTATTGTTGTTGTAGGATCTATATTTGAGTAAATTTAGATGAAAATAACTTCAATTTTTTGGACTGTGAAAAAAATTTTAGTTGGAAGTGTCAAATTTTAATAAATTTATTTGAAATCAACTTCGATTATTTTTTATATTGCTGAGCATTTTTGTTGTAGGATCTATACTTGAGTAAATTTAGATGAAAATAACTTTAATTTTTTGGATTGTGAAAAAAATTTTAATTGGAAGTGTCAAATTTTAATAAATTTATTTGAAACCAACTTCGAATATTTTTCATTTTGTTGAGCATTTTTGTTGTAGGATCTATACTTGAGTAAATTTAGATGAAAATAACTTCAATTTTTTGGATTGTGAAAAAAATTTCAGTTGGAAGTGTCAAATTTTAATAAATTTATTTTAAATCAACTTCGAATATTTTTTATTTTGTTGAGCATTTTTGTTGTAGGATCTATATTTGAGTAAATTTAGATGAAAATAACTTCAATTTTTAGGATTGTGAAAATAATTTTAGTTGGAAGTGTCAAATTTTAATAAATTTATTTGAAATCAACTTGAATTATTTTGGATTTTGTTCAGTATTTTTGTTGTAGGAAGTATTTTTGAGTAAATTTAGATGAAAATAACGACAATTTTTTGGATTGTGAAAAAAAATTTAGTTGGAAGTGTCAAATTTTAATAAATTTATTTGAAATCAACTTCGATTATTTTGAATTTTGTTCAGTATTTTTGTTGTAGGGTCTATATTTGAGTAAATTTAAATGAAAATAACTTCAATTTTTTGGATTGTGAAAAAAAGTTTAGTTGGAAGTGTCAAATTTTAATAAATTTATTTGAAATCAACTTCGATTTTATTGGATTCTGTCGAGTATTTGTGGTGTAGGATGTATATTTGAGTAAATTTAGATGAAAATAACCACAATTTTTTGGATTGTGAAAAAAATTTTAGTTGGAAGTGTCAAATTTTAATAAATTTATTTGAAATCAACTTGAATTATTTTGGATTTTGTTGAGTATTTTTGTTGTAGGATCTATATTTGAGTAAATTTAGATGAAAATAACTTCAATTTTTTGGATTGTGAATAAAATTTTAGTTGGAAGTGTCACATTTTAATAAATTTATTTGAAACCAACATCGATTTTTTGGATTTTGTTGAGTATTTTTGGTGTAGGGTCTATATTTGAGTAAATTTAGATGAAAATAACGACAATTTTTTGGATTGTGAAAAAAAATTTTAGTTGGAAGTGTCAAATTTTAATAAATTTATTTGAAATCAACTTGAATTATTTTGGATTTTTTTGAGTATTTTTGTTGTAGAATCTATATTTGAGTAAATTTAGATGAAAATAACTTCAATTTTGTGGATTGTGAAAAAAATTTTAGTTGGAAGTGCAAATTTTAATAAATTTATTTGAAATCAACTTGAATTATTTTGGATTTTATTTGAGTATTTTTGTTGTAGGATCTATATTTGAGTAAATTTAGATGAAAATAACTTCAATTTTTTGGATTGTGAAAAAAAATTTAGTTGGAAGTGTCAAATTTTAATAAGTTTATTTGAAATCAACTTCGATTATTTTGAATTTTGGTCAGTATTTTTGTTGTAGGATGTATTTTTGAGTAAATTTAGATGAAAATAACGACAAATTTTTGGATTGTGAAAAAAATTTGAGTTGGAAATGTCAAATTCTAATAAATTTATTTGAAACCAACTTCGATGATTCTCGACTATGTTGAGTTTTTTTGATAGAGAAGCTTAATTTGAGTAATTTCAGTTGAAATTAACGTCGATTTTTTGGATTTTGTCACGATTTTTGTTAAATTTTAATAAATTTATTTGAAATCCACTTGGATAATTTTGGAATTTGTTGAGTATTTTTGTTGTAGGATCTATATTTGAGTAAATTTAGATGAAAATAAATTCAATTTTTAGGATTGTGAAAATAATTTTAGTTGGAAGTGTCAAATTTTAATAAATTTATTTGAAATCAACTAGAATTATTTTGGATTTTGTTCAGTATTTTTGTTGTAGGAAGTATTTTTGAGTAAATTTAGATGAAAATAACGACAATTTTTTGGATTGTGAAAAAAAATTTAGTTGGAAGTGTCAAATTTTAATAAATTTATTTGAAATCAACTTGAATTATTTTGGATTTTATTTGAGTATTTTTGTTGTAGGATCTATATTTGAGTAAATTTAGATGAAAATAACTTCAATTTTTTGGATTGTGAAAAAAAATTTAGTTGGAAGTGTCAAATTTTAATAAGTTTATTTGAAATCAACTTCGATTATTTTGAATTTTGTTCAGTATTTTTGTTGTAGGATGTATTTTTGAGTAAATTTAGATGAAAATAACGACAAATTTTTGGATTGTGAAAAAAATTTGAGTTGGAAATGTCAAATTCTAATAAATTTATTTGTAACCAACTTCGATGATTCTCGACTATGTTGAGTTTTTTTGATAGAGAAGCTTAATTTGAGTAATTTCAGTTGAAATTAACGTCGATTTTTTGGATTTTGTCACGATTTTTGTTAAATTTTAATAATTTTATTTGAAATCCACTTGGATAATTTTGGAATTTGTTGAGTATTTTTGTTGTAGGATCTATATTTGAGTAAATTTAGATGAAAATAACTTCAATTTTTAGGATTGTGAAAATAATTTTAGTTGGAAGTGTCAAATTTTAATAAATTTATTTGAAATCAACTAGAATTATTTTGGATTTTGTTCAGTATTTTTGTTGTAGGAAGTATTTTTGAGTAAATTTAGATGAAAATAACGACAATTTTTTGGATTGTGAAAAAAAATTTAGTTGGAAGTGTCAAATTTTAATAAGTTTATTTGAAATCAACTTCGATTATTTTGAATTTTGTTCAGTATTTTTGTTGTAGGGTCTATATTTGAGTAAATTTAAATGAAAATAACTTCAATTTTTTGGATTGTGAAAAAAAGTTTAGTTGGAAGTGTCAAATTTTAATAAATTTATTTGCAATCAACTTCGATTTTATTGGATTTTGTCGAGTATTTTTGGTGTAGGATGTATATTTGAGTAAATTTAGATGAAAATAACTTCAATTTTGTGGATTGTGAAAAAAATGTTAGTTTGAAGTGTCAAATTTTAATAAATTTATTTGAAATCAACTTGAATTATTTTGGATTTTGTTCAGTATTTTTGTTGTAGGAAGTATTTTTGAGTAAATTTAGATGAAAATAACGACAATTTTTTGGATTGTGAAAAAAAATTTAGTTGGAAGTGTCAAATTTTAATAAATTTATTTGAAATCAACTTCGATTATTTTGAATTATGTTCAGTATTTTTGTTGTAGGGTCTATATTTGAGTAAATTTAAATGAAAATAACTTCAATTTTTTGGATTGTGAAAAAAAGTTTAGTTGGAAGTGTCAAATTTTAATAAATTTATTTGAAATCAACTTCGATTTTATTGGATTCTGTCGAGTATTTTTGGTGTAGGATGTATATTTGAGTAAATTTAGATGAAAATAACCACAATTTTTTGGATTGTGAAAAAATTTTAGTTGGAAGTGTCAAATTTTAATAAATTTATTTGAAATCAACTTGAATTATTTTGGATTTTGTTGAGTATTTTTGTTGTAGGATCTATATTTGAGTAAATTTAGATGAAAATAACTTCAATTTTTTGGATTGTGAATAAAATTTGAGTTGGAATTGTCAAATTCTAATAAATTTATTTGTAACCAACTTCGATGATTCTCGACTATGTTGAGTTTTTTTGATAGAGAAGCTTAATTTGAGTAATTTCAGTTGAAATTAACGTCGATTTTTTGGATTTTGTCACGATTTTTGTTAAATTTTAATAATTTTATTTGAAATCCACTTGGATAATTTTGGAATTTGTTGAGTATTTTTGTTGTAGGATCTATATTTGAGTAAATTTAGATGAAAATAACTTCAATTTTTAGGATTGTGAAAATAATTTTAGTTGGAAGTGTCAAATTTTAATAAATTTATTTGAAATCAACTAGAATTATTTTGGATTTTGTTCAGTATTTTTGTTGTAGGAAGTATTTTTGAGTAAATTTAGATGAAAATAACGACAATTTTTTGGATTGTGAAAAAAAATTTAGTTGGAAGTGTCAAATTTTAATAAGTTTATTTGAAACCAACATCGATTTTTTGGATTTTGTTGAGTATTTTTGGTGTAGGGTCTATATTTGAGTAAATTTAGATGAAAATAACGACAATTTTTTGGATTGTGAAAAAAAATTTTAGTTGGAAGTGTCAAATTTTAATAAATTTATTTGAAATCAACTTGAATTATTTTGGATTTTGTTGAGTATTTTTGTTGTAGAATCTATATTTGAGTAAATTTAGATGAAAATAACTTCAATTTTGTGGATTGTGAAAAAAATTTTAGTTGGAAGTGCAAATTTTAATAAATTTATTTGAAATCAACTTGAATTATTTTGGATTTTATTTGAGTATTTTTGTTGTAGGATCTACATTTGAGTAAATTTAGATGAAAATAACTTCAATTTTTTGGATTGTGAAAAAAAATTTAGTTGGAAGTGTCAAATTTTAATAAGTATATTTGAAATCAACTTCGATTATTTTGAATTTTGTTCAGTATTTTTGTTGTAGGATGTATTTTTGAGTAAATTTAGATGAAAATAACGACAAATTTTTGGATTGTGAAAAAAATTTGAGTTGGAAATGTCAAATTCTAATAAATTTATTTGAAACCAACTTCGATGATTCTCGACTATGTTGAGTTTTTTTGATAGAGAAGCTTAATTTGAGTAATTTCAGTTGAAATTAACGTCGATTTTTTGGATTTTGTCACGTTTTTTGTTAAATTTTAATAAATTTATTTGAAATCCACTTGGATAATTTTGGAATTTGTTGAGTATTTTTGTTGTAGGATCTGTATTTGAGTAAATTTAGATGAAAATAAATTCAATTTTTAGGATTGTGAAAATAATTTTAGTTGGAAGTGTCAAATTTTAATAAATTTATTTGAAATCAACTAGAATTATTTTGGATTTTGTTCAGTATTTTTGTTGTAGGAAGTATTTTTGAGTAAATTTAGATGAAAATAACGACAATTTTTTGGATTGTGAAAAAAAATTTAGTTGGAAGTGTCAAATTTTAATAAGTTTATTTGAAATCAACTTCGATTATTTTGAATTTTGTTCAGTATTTTTGTTGTAGGGTCTATATTTGAGTAAATTTAAATGAAAATAACTTCAATTTTTTGGATTGTGAAAAAAAGTTTAGTTGGAAGTGTCAAATTTTAATAAATTTATTTGAAATCAACTTCGATTTTATTGGATTCTGTCGAGTATTTTTGGTGTAGGATGTATATTTGAGTAAATTTAGATGAAAATAACCACAATTTTTTGGATTGTGAAAAAAATTTTAGTTGGAGGTGTCAAATTTTAATAAATTTATTTGAAATCAACTTGAATTATTTTGGATTTTGTTGAGTATTTTTGTTGTAGGATCTATATTTGAGTAAATTTAGATGAAAATAACTTCAATTTTTTGGATTGTGAATAAAATTTTAGTTGGAAGTGTCACATTTTAATAAATTTATTTGAAACCAACATCGATTTTTTAGATTTTGTTGAGTATTTTTGGTGTAGGGTCTATATTTGAGTAAATTTAGATGAAAATAACGACAATTTTTTGGATTGTGAAAAAAAATTTTAGTTGGAAGTGTCAAATTTTAATAAATTTATTTGAAATCAACTTGAATTATTTTGGATTTTGTTGAGTATTTTTGTTGTAGAATCTATATTTGAGTAAATTTAGATGAAAATAACTTCAATTTTGTGGATTGTGAAAAAAATTTTAGTTGGAAGTGCAAATTTTAATAAATTTATTTGAAATCAACTTGAATTATTTTGGATTTTATTTGAGTATTTTTGTTGTAGGATCTATATTTGAGTAAATTTAGATGAAAATAACTTCAATTTTTTGGATTGTGAAAAAAAATTTAGTTGGAAGTGTCAAATTTTAATAAGTATATTTGAAATCAACTTCGATTATTTTGAATTTTGTTCAGTATTTTTGTTGTAGGATGTATTTTTGAGTAAATTTAGATGAAAATAACGACAAATTTTTGGATTGTGAAAAAAATTTGAGTTGGAAATGTCAAATTCTAATAAATTTATTTGAAACCAACTTCGATGATTCTCGACTATGTTGAGTTTTTTTGATAGAGAAGCTTAATTTGAGTAATTTCAGTTGAAATTAACGTCGATTTTTTGGATTTTGTCACGTTTTTTGTTAAATTTTAATAAATTTATTTGAAATCCACTTGGATAATTTTGGAATTTGTTGAGTATTTTTGTTGTAGGATCTATATTTGAGTAAATTTAGATGAAAATAACTTCAATTTTTAGGATTGTGAAAATAATTTTAGTTGGAAGTGTCAAATTTTAATAAATTTATTTGAAATCAACTAGAATTATTTTGGATTTTGTTCAGTATTTTTGTTGTAGGAAGTATTTTTGAGTAAATTTAGATGAAAATAACGACAATTTTTTGGATTGTGAAAAAAAATTTAGTTGGAAGTGTCAAATTTTAATAAGTTTATTTGAAATCAACTTCGATTATTTTGAATTTTGTTCAGTATTTTTGTTGTAGGGTCTATATTTGAGTAAATTTAAATGAAAATAACTTCAATTTTTTGGATTGTGAAAAAAAGTTTAGTTGGAAGTGTCAAATTTTAATAAATTTATTTGAAATCAACTTCGATTTTATTGGATTCTGTCGAGTATTTTTGGTGTAGGATGTATATTTGAGTAAATTTAGATGAAAATAACTTCAATTTTTTGGATTGTGAATAAAATTTGAGTTGGAAGTGTCACATTTTAATAAATTTATTTGACACCAACATCGATTTTTTGGATTTTGTTGAGTATTTTTGGTGTAGGGTCTATATTTGAGTAAATTTAGATGAAAATAACGAACATTTTTTGGATTGTAGGAAAAAAAATTTTAGTTGGAAGTGTCAAATTTTAATAAATTTATTTGAAATCAACTTGAATTATTTTGGATTTTGTTGAGTATTTTTGTTGTAGGATCTATATTTGAGTAAATTTAGATGAAAATAACGACAATTTTTTGGATTGTGAAAAAAAATTTTAGTTGGAAGTGTCAAATTTTAATAAATTTATTTGAAATCAACTTGAATTATTTTGGATTTTGTTGAGTATTTTTGTTGTAGAATCTATATTTGAGTAAATTTAGATGAAAATAACTTCAATTTTGTGGATTGTGAAAAAAATTTTAGTTGGAAGTGCAAATTTTAATAAATTTATTTGAAATCAACTTGAATTATTTTGGATTTTATTTGAGTATTTTTGTTGTAGGATCTATATTTGAGTAAATTTAGATGAAAATAACTTCAATTTTTAGGATTGTGAAAATAATTTTAGTTGGAAGTGTCAAATTTTAATAAATTTATTTGAAATCAACTAGAATTATTTTGGATTTTGTTCAGTATTTTTGTTGTAGGAAGTATTTTTGAGTAAATTTAGATGAAAATAACGACAATTTTTTGGATTGTGAAAAAAAATTTAGTTGGAAGTGTCAAATTTTAATAAGTTTATTTGAAATCAACTTCGATTATTTTGAATTTTGTTCAGTATTTTTGTTGTAGGAAGTATTTTTGAGTAAATTTAGATGAAAATAACGACAATTTTTTGGATTGTGAAAAAAAATTTAGTTGGAAGTGTCAAATTTTAATAAATTTATTTGAAATCAACTTCGATTATTTTGAATTATGTTCAGTATTTTTGTTGTAGGGTCTATATTTGAGTAAATTTAAATGAAAATAACTTCAATTTTTTGGATTGTGAAAAAAAGTTTAGTTGGAAGTGTCAAATTTTAATAAATTTATTTGAAATCAACTTCGATTTTATTGGATTCTGTCGAGTATTTTTGGTGTAGGATGTATATTTGAGTAAATTTAGATGAAAATAACCACAATTTTTTGGATTGTGAAAAAAATTTTAGTTGGAAGTGTCAAATTTTAATAAATTTATTTGAAATCAACTTGAATTATTTTGGATTTTGTTGAGTATTTTTGTTGTAGGATCTATATTTGAGTAAATTTAGATGAAAATAACTTCAATTTTTTGGATTGTGAATAAAATTTTAGTTGGAAGTGTCACATTTTAATAAATTTATTTGAAACCAACATCGATTTTTTGGATTTTGTTGAGTATTTTTGGTGTAGGGTCTATATTTGAGTAAATTTAGATGAAAATAACAACAATTTTTTGGATTGTGAAAAAAAATTTTAGTTGGAAGTGTCAAATTTTAATAAATTTATTTGAAATCAACTTGAATTATTTTGGATTTTGTTGAGTATTTTTGTTGTAGAATCTATATTTGAGTAAATTTAGATGAAAATAACTTCAATTTTGTGGATTGTGAAAAAAATTTTAGTTGGAAGTGCAAATTTTAATAAATTTATTTGAAATCAACTTGAATTATTTTGGATTTTATTTGAGTATTTTTGTTGTAGGATCTATATTTGAGTCAATTTAGATGAAAATAACTTCAATTTTTTGGATTGTGAAAAAAAATTTAGTTGGAAGTGTCAAATTTTAATAAGTATATTTGAAATCAACTTCGATTATTTTGAATTTTGTTCAGTATTTTTGTTGTAGGATGTATTTTTGAGTAAATTTGGATGAAAATAACGACAAATTTTTGGATTGTGAAAAAAATTTGAGTTGGAAATGTCAAATTCTAATAAATTTATTTGAAACCAACTTCGATGATTCTCGACTATGTTGAGTTTTTTTGATAGAGAAGCTTAATTTGAGTAATTTCAGTTGAAATTAACGTCGATTTTTTGGATTTTGTCACGTTTTTTGTTAAATTTTAATAAATTTATTTGAAATCCACTTGGATAATTTTGGAATTTGTTGAGTATTTTTGTTGTAGGATCTATATTTGAGTAAATTTAGATGAAAATAACTTCAATTTTTAGGATTGTGAAAATAATTTTAGTTGGAAGTGTCAAATTTTAATAAATTTATTTGAAATCAACTAGAATTATTTTGGATTTTGTTCAGTATTTTTGTTGTAGGAAGTATTTTTGAGTAAATTTAGATGAAAATAACGACAATTTTTTGGATTGTGAAAAAAAATTTAGTTGGAAGTGTCAAATTTTAATAAGTTTATTTGAAATCAACTTCGATTATTTTGAATTTTGTTCAGTATTTTTGTTGTAGGGTCTATATTTGAGTAAATTTAAATGAAAATAACTTCAATTTTTTGGATTGTGAAAAAAAGTTTAGTTGGAAGTGTCAAATTTTAATAAATTTATTTGAAATCAACTTCGATTTTATTGGATTCTGTCGAGTATTTTTGGTGTAGGATGTATATTTGAGTAAATTTAGATGAAAATAACTTCAATTTTTTGGATTGTGAATAAAATTTGAGTTGGAAGTGTCACATTTTAATAAATTTATTTGACACCAACATCGATTTTTTGGATTTTGTTGAGTATTTTTGGTGTAGGGTCTATATTTGAGTAAATTTAGATGAAAATAACGACAATTTTTTGGATTGTAGGAAAAAAAATTTTAGTTGGAAGTGTCAAATTTTAATAAATTTATTTGAAATCAACTTGAATTATTTTGGATTTTGTTGAGTATTTTTGTTGTAGAATCTATATTTGAGTAAATTTAGATGAAAATAACTTCAATTTTGTGGATTGTGAAAAAAATTTTAGTTGGAAGTGCAAATTTTAATAAATTTATTTGAAATCAACTTGAATTATTTTGGATTTTATTTGAGTATTTTTGTTGTAGGATCTATATTTGAGTAAATTTAGATGAAAATAACTTCAATTTTTTGGATTGTGAAAAAAAATTTAGTTGGAAGTGTCAAATTTTAATAAGTTTATTTGAAATCAACTTCGATTATTTTGAATTTTGTTCAGTATTTTTGTTGTAGGATGTATTTTTGAGTAAATTTAGATGAAAATAACGACAAATTTTTGGATTGTGAAAAAAATTTGAGTTGGAAATGTCAAATTCTAATAAATTTATTTGAAACCAACTTCGATGATTCTCGACTATGTTGAGTTTTTTTGATAGAGAAGCTTAATTTGAGTAATTTCAGTTGAAATCAACTTCGATTATTTTGAATTTTGTTCAGTATTTTTGTTGTAGGGTCTATATTTGAGTAAATTTAAATGAAAATAACTTCAATTTTTTGGATTGTGAAAAAAAGTTTAGTTGGAAGTGTCAAATTTTAATAAATTTATTTGAAATCAACTTCGATTTTATTGGATTCTGTCGAGTATTTTTGGTGTAGGATGTATATTTGAGTAAATTTAGATGAAAATAACCACAATTTTTTGGATTGTGAAAAAAATTTTAGTTGGAAGTGTCAAATTTTAATAAATTTATTTGAAATCAACTTCGATTATTTTGGATTTTGTTGAGTATTTTTGTTGTAGGATCTATATTTGAGTAAATTTAGATGAAAATAACTTCAATTTTTTGGATTGTGAATAAAATTTTAGTTGGAAGTGTCACATTTTAATAAATTTATTTGAAACCAACATCGATTTTTTGGATTTTGTTGAGTATTTTTGGTGTAGGGTCTATATTTGAGTAAATTTAGATGAAAATAACGACAATTTTTTGGATTGTGAAAAAAAATTTTAGTTGGAAGTGTCAAATTTTAATAAATTTATTTGAAATCAACTTGAATTATTTTGGATTTTGTTGAGTATTTTTGTTGTAGAATCTATATTTGAGTAAATTTAGATGAAAATAACTTCAATTTTGTGGATTGTGAAAAAAATTTTAGTTGGAAGTGCAAATTTTAATAAATTTATTTGAAATCAACTTGAATTATTTTGGATTTTATTTGAGTATTTTTGTTGTAGGATCTATATTTGAGTAAATTTAGATGAAAATAACTTCAATTTTTTGGATTGTGAAAAAAAATTTAGTTGGAAGTGTCAAATTTTAATAAGTTTATTTGAAATCAACTTCGATTATTTTGAATTTTGTTCAGTATTTTTGTTGTAGGATGTATTTTTGAGTAAATTTAGATGAAAATAACGACAAATTTTTGGATTGTGAAAAAAATTTGAGTTGGAAATGTCAAATTCTAATAAATTTATTTGTAACCAACTTCGATGATTCTCGACTATGTTGAGTTTTTTTGATAGAGAAGCTTAATTTGAGTAATTTCAGTTGAAATTAACGTCGATTTTTTGGATTTTGTCACGATTTTTGTTAAATTTTAATAATTTTATTTGAAATCCACTTGGATAATTTTGGAATTTGTTGAGTATTTTTGTTGTAGGATCTATATTTGAGTAAATTTAGATGAAAATAACTTCAATTTTTAGGATTGTGAAAATAATTTTAGTTGGAAGTGTCAAATTTTAATAAATTTATTTGAAATCAACTAGAATTATTTTGGATTTTGTTCAGTATTTTTGTTGTAGGAAGTATTTTTGAGTAAATTTAGATGAAAATAACGACAATTTTTTGGATTGTGAAAAAAAATTTAGTTGGAAGTGTCAAATTTTAATAAGTTTATTTGAAATCAACTTCGATTATTTTGAATTTTGTTCAGTATTTTTGTTGTAGGGTCTATATTTGAGTAAATTTAAATGAAAATAACTTCAATTTTTTGGATTGTGAAAAAAAGTTTAGTTGGAAGTGTCAAATTTTAATAAATTTATTTGAAATCAACTTCGATTTTATTGGATTCTGTCGAGTATTTTTGGTGTAGGATGTATATTTGAGTAAATTTAGATGAAAATAACTTCAATTTTTTGGATTGTGAATAAAATTTGAGTTGGAAGTGTCACATTTTAATAAATTTATTTGACACCAACATCGATTTTTTGGATTTTGTTGAGTATTTTTGGTGTAGGGTCTATATTTGAGTAAATTTAGATGAAAATAACGACAATTTTTTGGATTGTTGGAAAAAAAATTTTAGTTGGAAGTGTCAAATTTTAATAAATTTATTTGAAATCAACTTGAATTATTTTGGATTTTGTTGAGTATTTTTGTTGTAGAATCTATATTTGAGTAAATTTAGATGAAAATAACTTCAATTTTGTGGATTGTGAAAAAAAATTTAGTTGGAAGTGCAAATTTTAATAAATTTATTTGAAATCAACTTGAATTATTTTGGATTTTATTTGAGTATTTTTGTTGTAGGATCTATATTTGAGTAAATTTAGATGAAAATAACTTCAATTTTTTGGATTGTGAAAAAAAATTTATTTGGAAGTGTCAAATTTTAATAAGTTTATTTGAAATCAACTTCGATTATTTTGAATTTTGTTCAGTATTTTTGTTGTAGGATGTATTTTTGAGTAAATTTAGATGAAAATAACGACAAATTTTTGGATTGTGAAAAAAATTTGAGTTGGAAATGTCAAATTCTAATAAATTTATTTGAAACCAACTTCGATGATTCTCGACTATGTTGAGTTTTTTTGATAGAGAAGCTTAATTTGAGTAATTTCAGTTGAAATCAACTTCGATTATTTTGAATTTTGTTCAGTATTTTTGTTGTAGGGTCTATATTTGAGTAAATTTAAATGAAAATAACTTCAATTTTTTGGATTGTGAAAAAAAGTTTAGTTGGAAGTGTCAAATTTTAATAAATTTATTTGAAATCAACTTCGATTATTTTGGATTTTGTTGAGTATTTTTGTTGTAGGATCTATATTTGAGTAAATTTAGATGAAAATAACTTCAATTTTTTGGATTGTGAAAAAAAATTTAGTTGGAAGTGTCAAATTTTAATAAGTTTATTTGAAATCAACTTCGATTATTTTGAATTTTGTTCAGTATTTTTGTTGTAGGATGTATTTTTGAGTAAATTTAGATGAAAATAACGACAAATTTTTGGATTGTGAAAAAAATTTGAGTTGGAAATGTCAAATTCTAATAAATTTATTTGAAACCAACTTCGATGATTCTCGACTATGTTGAGTTTTTTTGATAGAGAAGCTTAATTTGAGTAATTTCAGTTGAAATCAACTTCGATTATTTTGAATTTTGTTCAGTATTTTTGTTGTAGGGTCTATATTTGAGTAAATTTAAATGAAAATAACTTCAATTTTTTGGATTGTGAAAAAAAGTTTAGTTGGAAGTGTCAAATTTTAATAAATTTATTTGAAATCAACTTCGATTTTATTGGATTCTGTCGAGTATTTTTGGTGTAGGATGTATATTTGAGTAAATTTAGATGAAAATAACCACAATTTTTTGGATTGTGAAAAAAATTTTAGTTGGAAGTGTCAAATTTTAATAAATTTATTTGAAATCAACTTCGATTATTTTGGATTTTGTTGAGTATTTTTGTTGTAGGATCTATATTTGAGTAAATTTAGATGAAAATAACTTCAATTTTTTGGATTGTGAATAAAATTTTAGTTGGAAGTGTCACATTTTAATAAATTTATTTGAAACCAACATCGATTTTTTGGATTTTGTTGAGTATTTTTGGTGTAGGGTCTATATTTGAGTAAATTTAGATGAAAATAACGACAATTTTTTGGATTGTGAAAAAAAATTTTAGTTGGAAGTGTCAAATTTTAATAAATTTATTTGAAATCAACTTGAATTATTTTGGATTTTGTTGAGTATTTTTGTTGTAGAATCTATATTTGAGTAAATTTAGATGAAAATAACTTCAATTTTGTGGATTGTGAAAAAAATTTTAGTTGGAAGTGCAAATTTTAATAAATTTATTTGAAATCAACTTGAATTATTTTGGATTTTATTTGAGTATTTTTGTTGTAGGATCTATATTTGAGTAAATTTAGATGAAAATAAATTCAATTTTTTGGATTGTGAAAAAAAATTTAGTTGGAAGTGTCAAATTTTAATAAGTTTATTTGAAATCAACTTCGATTATTTTGAATTTTGTTCAGTATTTTTGTTGTAGGATGTATTTTTGAGTAAATTTAGATGAAAATAACGACAAATTTTTGGATTGTGAAAAAAATTTGAGTTGGAAATGTCAAATTCTAATAAATTTATTTGTAACCAACTTCGATGATTCTCGACTATGTTGAGTTTTTTTGATAGAGAAGCTTAATTTGAGTAATTTCAGTTGAAATTAACGTCGATTTTTTGGATTTTGTCACGATTTTTGTTAAATTTTAATAATTTTATTTGAAATCCACTTGGATAATTTTGGAATTTGTTGAGTATTTTTGTTGTAGGATCTATATTTGAGTAAATTTAGATGAAAATAACTTCAATTTTTAGGATTGTGAAAATAATTTTAGTTGGAAGTGTCAAATTTTAATAAATTTATTTGAAATCAACTAGAATTATTTTGGATTTTGTTCAGTATTTTTGTTGTAGGAAGTATTTTTGAGTAAATTTAGATGAAAATAACGACAATTTTTTGGATTGTGAAAAAAAATTTAGTTGGAAGTGTCAAATTTTAATAAGTTTATTTGAAATCAACTTCGATTATTTTGAATTTTGTTCAGTATTTTTGTTGTAGGGTCTATATTTGAGTAAATTTAAATGAAAATAACTTCAATTTTTTGGATTGTGAAAAAAAGTTTAGTTGGAAGTGTCAAATTTTAATAAATTTATTTGCAATCAACTTCGATTTTATTGGATTTTGTCGAGTATTTTTGGTGTAGGATGTATATTTGAGTAAATTTAGATGAAAATAACTTCAATTTTGTGGATTGTGAAAAAAATGTTAGTTTGAAGTGTCAAATTTTAATAAATTTATTTGAAATCAACTTCGATTTTTTTTGGATTTTGTCGAGTATTTTTGGTGTAGGATGTATATTTGAGTAAATTTAGATGAAAATAACTTCAATTTTTTGAATTGTGAAAAAAAATTTAGTTGGAAGTGTCAAATTTTAATAAGTTTATTTGAAATCAACTTCGATTATTTTGAATTTTGTTCAGTATTTTTGTTGTAGGAAGTATTTTTGAGTAAATTTAGATGAAAATAACGACAATTTTTTGGATTGTGAAAAAAAATTTAGTTGGAAGTGTCAAATTTTAATAAATTTATTTGAAATCAACTTCGATTATTTTGAATTATGTTCAGTATTTTTGTTGTAGGGTCTATATTTGAGTAAATTTAAATGAAAATAACTTCAATTTTTTGGATTGTGAAAAAAAGTTTAGTTGGAAGTGTCAAATTTTAATAAATTTATTTGAAATCAACTTCGATTTTTTTTTATTTTGTTGAGTATTTTTGTTGTAGGATCTATATTTGAGTAAATTTAGATGAAAATAACTTCAATGTTTTCGATTGTGAAAACAATTTTAGTTGGAAGTGTCAAATTTTAATGAATTTATTTGAATTCAACTTCGTTTTTTTTTATTTTCTCGAGTATTTTTGGTGTACGATGTATATTTGAGTAAATTTAGATGAAAATAACTTAAATTTTTAGGATTGTGAAAAAAATTTTAGTTGGAAGTGCCAAATTTTAATAAATTTATTTGATACCAACTTCGATTTTTTGGATTTTCTTGAGTATTTTTGTTGCAGGATCTACAATTGAGTAAATTTAGATGAAAATAACTTCAATTTTTTGGATTGTGCAAAAAAATTTACTTGGAAGTTTAAAATTTTAATAAATTTATTTGAAATCTACTTCGATTTTATTGGATTTTGTCGAGTATTTTTGGTGTAGGATGTATATTTCAGTAAATTTAGAAAATAACGACAATTTTTTGGATTGTGAAAAAAAGTTTAGTTGGAAGTGTAAAATTTTAATAAATTTATTTGAAACCAACTTCGATTTTTTTGGATTTTGTTGAGTATTTTTGTTGTAGGATCTATATTTGAGTAAATTTAGATGAAAATAACTTCAATTTTTAGGATTGTGAAAATAATTTTAGTTGGAAGTGTCAAATTTTAATAAATTTATTTGAAATCAACTAGAATTATTTTGGATTTTGTTCAGTATTTTTGTTGTAGGAAGTATTTTTGAGTAAATTTAGATGAAAATAACGACAATTTTTTGAATTGTGAAAAAAAATTTAGTTGGAAGTGTCAAATTTTAATAAGTTTATTTGAAATCAACTTCGATTATTTTGAATTTTGTTCAGTATTTTTGTTGTAGGATGTATTTTTGAGTAAATTTAGATGAAAATAACGACAAATTTTTGGATTGTGAATAAAATTTGAGTTGGAAATGTCAAATTCTAATAAATTTATTTGAAACCAACTTCGATGATTCTCGACTATGTTGAGTTTTTTTGATAGAGAAGCTTAATTTGAGTAATTTCAGTTGAAATTAACGTCGATTTTTTAGATTTTGTCACAATTTTTGTTAAATTTTAATAAATTTATTTGAAATCCACTTGGATAATTTTGGAATTTGTTGAGTATTTTTGTTGTAGGATCTATATTAGAGTAAATTTAGATGAAAATAACTTCAATTTTTAGGATTGTGAAAATAATTTTAGTTGGAAGTGTCAAATTTTAATAAATTTATTTGAAATCAACTAGAATTATTTTGGATTTTGTTCAGTATTTTTGTTGTAGGAAGTATTTTTGAGTAAATTTAGATGAAAATAACGACAATTTTTTGGATTGTGAAAAAAAATTTAGTTGGAAGTGTCAAATATTAATAAGTTTATTTGAAATCATCTTCGATTATTTTGAATTTTGTTCAGTATTTTTGTTGTAGGGTCTATATTTGAGTAAATTTAAATGAAAATAACTTCAATTTTTTGGATTGTGAAAAAAAGTTTAGTTGGAAGTGTCAAATTTTAATAAATTTATTTGAAATCAACTTCGATTTTATTGGATTCTGTCGAGTATTTTTGGTGTAGGATGTATATTTGAGTAAATTTAGATGAAAATAACCACAATTTTTTGGATTGTGAAAAAAATTTGAGTTGGAAGTGTCACATTTTAATAAATTTATTTGACACCAACATCGATTTTTTGGATTTTGTTGAGTATTTTTGGTGTAGGGTCTATATTTGAGTAAATTTAGATGAAAATAACTTCAATTTTTTGGACTGTGAAAAAAATTTTAGTTGGAAGTGTCACATTTTAATAAATTTATTTGAAACCAACATCGATTTTTTTGATTTTGTTGAGTATTTTTGGTGTAGGGTCTATATTTGAGTAAATTTAGATGAAAATAACGACAATTTTTTGGATTGTGAAAAAAAGTTTAGTTGGAAGTGTCAAATTTTAATAAATTTATTTGAAATCAACTTCGATTTTATTGGATTCTGTCGAGTATTTTTGGTGTAGGATGTATATTTGAGTAAATTTAGATGAAAATAACCACAATTTTTTGGATTGTGAAAAAAATTTGAGTTGGAAGTGTCACATTTTAATAAATTTATTTGACACCAACATCGATTTTTTGGATTTTGTTGAGTATTTTTGGTGTAGGGTCTATATTTGAGTAAATTTAGATGAAAATAACTTCAATTTTTTGGACTGTGAAAAAAATTTTAGTTGCAAGTGTAAAAGTTTAATAAATTTATTTGAAACCAACTTCGATTATTTTGGATTTTGTTGAGTATTTTTGTTGTAGGGTCTATATTTGAGTAAATTTAGATGAAAATAACGACAATTTTTTGGATTGTGAAAAAAGTTTAGTTGGAAGTGTCAAATTTTAATAAATTTATTTGAAATTAACTTGAATTATTTTGGATTTTGTTGAGTATTGTGGTTGTAGGATCTATATTTGAGTAAATTTAAATGAAAATAACTTCAATTTTTTGGATTGTGAAAAAAAATTTAGTTGGAAGTGTCAAATTTTAATAAATTTATTTGAAATCAACTTCGATTGTTTTGGATTTTGTAGAGTATTTTTGTTGTAGGGTCTATATTTGAGTAAATTTAGATGAAAATAACGACAATTTTTTGGATTGTGAAAAAAAATTTTAGTTGGAAGTGTCAAATTTTAATAAATTTATTTGAAATCAACTTGAATTATTTTGGATTTTGTTGAGTATTTTTGTTGTAGAATCTATTTTTGAGTAAATTTAGATGAAAATAACTTCAATTTTTTGGATTGTGAAAAAAATTTTAGTTGGAAGTGCAAATTTCAATAAATTTATTTGAAATCAACTTGAATTATTTTGGATTTTGTTGAGTATTTTTGTTGTAGGATCTATATTTGAGTAAATTTTAATGAAAATAACTTCAATTTTGTGGATTGTGAAAAAAATGTTAGTTGGAAGTGTCAAATTTTAATAAATTTATTTGAAATCAACTTCGATTTTTTTTGGATTTTGTCGAGTATTTTTGGTGTAGGATGTATATTTGAGTAAATTTAGATGAAAATAACTTCAATTTTTTGGATTGTGAAAAAATGTTTAGTTGGAAGTGTCAAATTTTAATAAATTTATTTGAAATCAACTTCGATTTTATTGGATTTTGTCGAGTATTTTTGGTGTAGGATGTATATTTGAGTAAATTTAGATGAAAATAACGACAATTTTTTGGATTGTGAAAAAAAAATTTAGTCGGAAGTGTCAAATTTTAATAAATTTATTTGAAATCAACTTGAATTATTTTGGATTTTGTTGAGTATTGTTGTTGTAGGATCTATATTTGAGTAAATTTAGATGAAAATAACTTCAATTTTTTGGATTGTGAAAAAAATTTTAGTTGCAAGTGTAAAAGTTTAATAAATTTATTTGAAACCAACTTCGATTATTTTGGATTTTGTTGAGTATTTTTGTTGTAGGATCTATATTTGAGTAAATTTAGATAAAAATAACTTCAATTTTTTGAATTGTGAAAAAATTTTAGTTGGAAGTGTCAAATTTTAATAAATTTATTTGAAATCAACTTCGATTATTTTTTATTTTGTTGAGCATATTTGTTATAGGATCTATACTTGAGTAAATTTAGATGAAAATAACATTAATTTTTTGGATTGTGAAAAAAATTTTAATTGGAAGTGTCAAATTTTAATAAATTTATTTGAAACCAACTTCAATTCTTTTGGACGATGTTAAGTTTTTTGGATAGTGAAGCTTAATTTGAGTAATATCAGTAGAAATTAACATCGATTTTTTTTTATTTTGACAAGATTTTTGTCAAATTTTAATAATTTTTTTTTAATCAACTTTGATTATTTTGCATTTTGTTGAGTATTTTTGTTGTAGGATGTATTTTTGAGTAAATTTAGATAAAAATAACTTCAATTTTTTGGATTGTGAAAAAAATTTGAGTTGGAAATGTCAAATTCTAATAAATTTATTTGAAACCAACTTCGATGATTCTCGACTATGTTGAGTTTTTTTGATAGAGAAGCTTAATTTGAGTAATTTCAGTTGAAATTAACGTCGATTTTTTGGATTTTGTCACGATTTTTGTTAAATTTTAATAAATTTATTTGAAATCCACTTGGATAATTTTGGAATTTGTTGAGTATTTTTTTTGTAGGATCTATATTTGAGTAAATTTAGATGAAAATAACTTCAATTTTTAGGATTGTGAAAATAATTTTAGTTGGAAGTGTCAAATTTTAATAAATTTATTTGAAATCAACTAGAATTATTTTGGATTTTGTTCAGCATTTTTGTTGTAGGAAGTATTTTTGAGTAAATTTAGATGAAAATAACGACAATTTTTTGGATTGTGAAAAAAAATTTAGTTGGAAGTGTCAAATTTTAATAAATTTATTTGAAATCAACTTCGATTGTTTTGGATTTTGTTGAGTATTTTTGTTGTAGGGTCTATATTTGAGTAAATTTAGATGAAAATAACGACAATTTTTTGGATTGTGAATAAAATTTTAGTTGGAAGTGTCACATTTTAATAAATTTATTTGAAACCAACATCGATTTTTTGGATTTTGTTGAGTATTTTTGGTGTAGGGTCTGTATTTGAGTAAATTTAGATGAAAATAACGACAATTTCTTGGATTGTGAAAAAAAATTTTAGTTGGAAGTGTCAAATTTTAATAAATATATTTGAAATCAACTTGAATTATTTTGGATTTTGTTGAGTATTTTTGTTGTAGAATCTATATTTGAGTAAATTTAGATGAAAATAACTTCAATTTTGTGGATTGTGAAAAAAATTTTAGTTGGAAGTGCAAATTTTAATAAATATATTTGAAATCAACTTGAATTATTTTGGATTTTATTTGAGTATTTTTGTTGTAGGATCTGTATTTGAGTAAATTTAGATGAAAATAACTTCAATTTTTTGGATTGTGAAAAAAAATTTAGTTGGAAGTGTCAAATTTTAATAAGTTTATTTGAAATCAACTTCGATTATTTTGAATTTTGTTCAGTATTTTTGTTTGTAGGATGTATTTTTGAGTAAATTTAGATGAAAATAACGACAAAATTTTGGATTGTGAAAAAAATTTGAGTTGGAAATGTCAAATTCTAATAAATTTATTTGAAACCAACTTCGATGATTCTCGACTATGTTGAGTTTTTTTGATAGAGAAGCTTAATTTGAGTAATTTCAGTTGAAATTAACGTCGATTTTTTGGATTTTGTCACGATTTTTGTTAAATTTTAATAAATTTATTTGAAATCAACTTCGATTATTTTGAATTTTGTTCAGTATTTTTGTTGTAGGGTCTATATTTGAGTAAATTTAGATGAAAATAACTTCAATTTTTTGGATTGTGAAAAAAATTTTAGTTGGAAGTGCAAATTTTAATAAATTTATTTGAAATCAACTTGAATTATTTTGGATTTTGTTGAGTATTTTTGTTGTAGGGTCTATATTTGAGTAAATTTAGATGAAAATAACGACAATTTTTTGGATTGTGAAAAAAAAATTTAGATGGAAGTGTCAAATTTTGATAAATTTATTTGAAATCAACTTGAATTATTTTGGATTTTGTTGAGTATTTTTGTTGTAGAATCTATATTTGAGTAAATTTAGATGAAAATAACTTCAATTTTTTGGATTGTGAAAAAAATTTTAGTTGGAAGTGCAAATTTTAATAAATTTATTTGAAATCAACTTGAATTATTTTGGATTTTGTTGTAGAATCTATATTTGAGTAAATTTAGATGAAAATAACTTCAATTTTTTGGATTGTGAAAAAAATTTTAGTTGGAAGTGCAAATTTTAATAAATTTATTTGAAATCAACTTGAATTATTTTGGATTTTGTTGAGTATTTTTGTTGTAGAATCTATATTTGAGTAAATTTAGATGAAAATAACTTCAATTTTGTGGATTGTGAAAAAAAATTTAGTTGGAAGTGCAAATTTTAATAAATTTTTTTGAAATCAACTTGAATTATTTTGGATTTTGTTGAGTATTTTTGTTGTAAGATCTATATTTGAGTAAATTTAGATGAAAATAACTTCAATTTTTTGGATTGTGAATAAAATTTTAGTTGGAAGTGTCACATTTTAATAAATTTATTTGAAACCAACATCGATTTTTTGGATTTTGTTGAGTATTTTTGGTGTAGGGTCTATATTTGAGTAAATTTAGATGAAAATAACGACAATTTTTTGGATTGTGAAAAAAAATTTTAGTTGGAAGTGTCAAATTTTAATAAATTTATTTGAAATCAACTTGAATTATTTTGGATTTTGTTGAGTATTTTTGTTGTAGAATCTATATTTGAGTAAATTTAGATGAAAATAACTTCAATTTTTTGGATTGTGAAAAAAATTTTAGTTGGAAGTGCAAATTTTAATAAATTTATTTGAAATCAACTTGAATTATTTTGGATTTTGTTGAGTATTTTTGTTGTAGGATGTATATTTGAGTAAATTTAGATGGAAATAACTTCAATTTTTTGGATTGTGAAAAAAAATTTAGGTTGAAGTGTCAAATTTTAATAAGTTTATTTGAAATCAACTTCGATTATTTTGAATTTTGTTCAGTATTTTTGTTGTAGGATGTATTTTTGAGTAAATTTAGATGAAAATAACGACAAATTTTTGGATTGTGAAAAAAATTTGAGTTGGAAATGTCAAATTCTAATAAATTTATTTGAAACCAACTTCGATGATTCTCGACTATGTTGAGTTTTTTTGATAGAGAAGCTTAATTTGAGTAATTTCAGTTGAAATTAACGTCGATTTTTTGGATTTTGTCACGATTTTTGTTAAATTTTAATAAATTTATTTGAAATCCACTTGTATATTTTGGAATTTGTTGAGTATTTTTGTTGTAAGATCTATATTTGAGTAAATTTAGATGAAAATAACTTCAATTTTTAGGATTGTGAAAATAATTTTAGTTGGAAGTGTCAAATTTTAATAAATTTATTTGAAATCAACTAGAATTATTTTGGATTTTGTTCAGTATTTTTGTTGTAGGAAGTATTTTTGAGTAAATTTAGATGAAAATAACGACAATTTTTTGGATTGTGAAAAAAAATTTAGTGGGAAGTGTCAAATTTTAATAAGTTTATTTGAAATCAACTTCGATTATTTTGAATTTTGTTCAGTATTTTTGTTGTAGGGTCTATATTTGAGTAAATTTAGATGAAAATAACTTCAATTTTTAGGATTGTGAAAATAATTTTAGTTGGAAGTGCAAATTTTAATAAATTTATTTGAAATCAACTTGAATTATTTTGGATTTTGTTGAGTATTTTTGTTGTAGGGTCTATATTTGAGTAAATTTAGATGAAAATAACGACAATTTTTTGGATTGTGAAAAAAAAATTTAGATGGAAGTGTCAAATTTTGATAAATTTATTTGAAATCAACTTGAATTATTTTGGATTTTGTTGAGTATTTTTGTTGTAGAATCTATATTTGAGTAAATTTAGATGAAAATAACTTCAATTTTTTGGATTGTGAAAAAAATTTTAGTTGGAAGTGCAAATTTTAATAAATTTATTTGAAATCAACTTGAATTATTTTGGATTTTGTTGAGTATTTTTGTTGTAGAATCTATATTTGAGTAAATTTAGATGAAAATAACTTCAATTTTTTGGATTGTGAAAAAAATTTTAGTTGGAAGTGCAAATTTTAATAAATTTATTTGAAATCAACTTCGATTATTTTGAATTTTGTTCAGTATTTTTGTTGTAGGATGTATTTTTGAGTAAATTTAGATGAAAATAACGACAAATTTTTGGATTGTGAAAAAAATTTGAGTTGGAAATGTCAAATTCTAATAAATTTATTTGAAACCAACTTCGATGATTCTCGACTATGTTGAGTTTTTTTGATAGAGAAGCTTAATTTGAGTAATTTCAGTTGAAATTAACGTCGATTTTTTGGATTTTGTCACGATTTTTGTTAAATTTTAATAAATTTATTTGAAATCCACTTGGATAATTTTGGAATTTGTTGAGTATTTTTGTTGTAAGATCTATATTTGAGTAAATTTAGATGAAAATAACTTCAATTTTTAGGATTGTGAAAATAATTTTAGTTGGAAGTGTCAAATTTTAATAAATTTATTTGAAATCAACTAGAATTATTTTGGATTTTGTTCAGTATTTATGTTGTAGGAAGTATTTTTGAGTAAATTTAGATGAAAATAACGACAATTTTTTGGATTGTGAAAAAAAATTTAGTTGGAAGTGTCAAATTTTAATAAGTTTATTTGAAATCAACTTCGATTATTTTGAATTTTGTTCAGTATTTTTGTTGTAGGGTCTATATTTGAGTAAATTTAGATGAAAATAACTTCAATTTTTTGGATTGTGAAAAAAATTTTAGTTGGAAGTGCAAATTTTAATAAATTTATTTGAAATCAACTTGAATTATTTTGGATTTTGTTGAGTTTTTTTGTATTAGGGTCTATATTTGAGTAAATTTAGATGAAAATAACGACAATTTTTTGGATTGTGAAAAAAAAATTTAGATGGAAGTGTCAAATTTTGATAAATTTATTTGAAATCAACTTGAATTATTTTGGATTTTGTTGAGTATTTTTGTTGTAGAATCTATATTTGAGTAAATTTAGATGAAAATAACTTCAATTTTTTGGATTGTGAAAAAAATTTTAGTTGGAAGTGCAAATTTTAATAAATTTATTTGAAATCAACTTGAATTATTTTGGATTTTGTTGAGTATTTTTGTTGTAGAATCTATATTTGAGTAAATTTAGATGAAAATAACTTCAATTTTGTGGATTGTGAAAAAAATTTTAGTTGGAAGTGCAAATTTTAATAAATTTTTTTGAAATCAACTTGAATTATTTTGGATTTTGTTGAGTATTTTTGTTGTAGGATCTATATTTGAGTAAATTTAGATGAAAATAACTTCAATTTTTTGGATTGTGAATAAAATTTTAGTTGGAAGTGTCACATTTTAATAAATTTATTTGAAACCAACATCGATTTTTTGGATTTTGTTGAGTATTTTTGGTGTAGGGTCTATATTTGAGTAAATTTAGATGAAAATGACGACAATTTTTTGGATTGTGAAAAAAAATTTTAGTTGGAAGTGTCAAATTTTAATAAATTTATTTGAAATCAACTTGAATTATTTTGGATTTTGTTGAGTATTTTTGTTGTAGAATCTATATTTGAGTAAATTTAGATGAAAATAACTTCAATTTTTAGGATTGTGAAAATAATTTTAGTTGGAAGTGTCAAATTTTAATAAATTTATTTGAAATCAACTAGAATTATTTTGGATTTTGTTCAGTATTTTTGTTGTAGGAAGTATTTTTGAGTAAATTTAGATGAAAATAACGACAATTTTTTGGATTGTGAAAAAAAATTTAGTTGGAAGTGTCAAATTTTAATAAATTTATTTGAAATCAACTTGAATTATTTTGGATTTTGTTGAGTATTTTTGTTGCAGGATCTATATTTGAGTAAATTTAGATGAAAATAACTTCAATTTTTAGGATTGTGAAAATAATTTTAGTTGGAAGTGTCAAATTTTAATAAATTTATTTGAAATCAACTAGAATTATTTTGGATTTTGTTCAGTATTTTTGTTGTAGGAAGTATTTTTGAGTAAATTTAGATGAAAATAACGACAATTTTTTGGATTGTGAAAAAAAATTTAGTTGGAAGAGTCAAATTTTAATAAGTTTATTTGAAATCAACTTCGATTATTTTGAATTTTGTTCAGTATTTTTGTTGTAGGATGTATTTTTGAGTAAATTTAGATGAAAATAACGACAAATTTTTGGATTGTGAAAAAAATTTGAGTTGGAAATGTCAAATTCTAATAAATTTATTTGAAACCAACTTCGATGATTCTCGACTATGTTGAGTTTTTTTGATAGAGAAGCTTAATTTGAGTAATTTCAGTTGAAAATAACGACAATTTTTTGGATTGTGAAAAAAAATTTAGTTGGAAGTGTAAAATTTTAATAAATTTATTTGAAAAAAACTTCGATTTTTTTGGACGATGTTAAGTTTTTTGGATAGTGAAGCTTAATTTGAGTAATATCAGTAGAAATTAACATCGATTTTTTTGGATTTTGACAAGATTTTTGTCAAATTTTAATAATTTTTTTTTAATCATCTTCGATTATTTTGGATTTTGTTGAGTATTTTTGTTGTAGGATCTATATTTGAGTAAATTTAGATGAAAATAACGACAAATTTTTGGATTGTGAAAAAAATTTCAGTTGGAAGTGTCAAATTTTAATAAATTTATTTGAAATCAACTTCGATTATTTTGAATTTTGTTCAGTATTTTTGTTGTAGGGTCTATATTTGAATAAATTTAAATGAAAATAACTTCAATTTTTTGGATTGTGAAAAAAAGTTTAGTTGGAAGTGTCAAATTTTAATAAATTTATTTGAAATCAACTTCGATTTTATTGGATTCTGTCGAGTATTTTTGGTGTAGGATGTATATTTGAGTAAATTTAGATGAAAATAACCACAATTTTTTGGATTGTGAAAAAAATTTTAGTTGGAAGTGTCACATTTTAATAAATTTATTTGAAACCAACATCGATTTTTTGGATTTTGTTGAGTATTTTTGGTGTAGGGTCTATATTTGAGTAAATTTAGATGAAAATAACGACAATTTTTTGGATTGTGAAAAAAATTTTAGTTGGAAGTGTCAAATTTTAATAAGTTAATTTGAAATCAACTTCGATTATTTTGAATTTTGTTCAGTATTTTTGTTGTAGGATGTATTTTTGAGTAAATTTAGATGAAAATAACGACAAATTTTTGGATTGTGAAAATAATTTTAGTTGGAAGTGTCAAATTTTAATAAATTTATTTGAAATCAACTAGAATTATTTTGGATTTTGTTCAGTATTTTTGTTGTAGGAAGTATTTTTGAGTAAATTTAGATGAAAATAACGACAATTTTTTGGATTGTGAAAAAAAATTTAGTTGGAAGAGTCAAATTTTAATAAGTTTATTTGAAATCAACTTCGATTATTTTGAATTTTGTTCAGTATTTTTGTTGTAGGATGTATTTTTGAGTAAATTTAGATGAAAATAACGACAAATTTTTGGATTGTGAAAATAATTTTAGTTGGAAGTGTCAAATTTTAATAAATTTATTTGAAATCAACTAGAATTATTTTGGATTTTGTTCAGTATTTTTGTTGTAGGAAGTATTTTTGAGTAAATTTAGATGAAAATAACGACAATTTTTTGGATTGTGAAAAAAAGTTTAGTTGGAAGTGTCAAATTTTAATAAATTTATTTGAAATCAACTTCGATTTTATTGGATTCTGTCGAGTATTTTTGGTGTAGGATGTATATTTGAGTAAATTTAGATGAAAATAACCACAATTTTTTGGATTGTGAAAAAAATTTTAGTTGGAAGTGTCACATTTTAATAAATTTATTTGAAACCAACATCGATTTTTTGGATTTTGTTGAGTATTTTTGGTGTAGGGTCTATATTTGAGTAAATTTAGATGAAAATAACGACAATTTTTTGGATTGTGAAAAAAATTTTAGTTGGAAGTGTCAAATTTTAATAAATTTATTTGAAATCAACTTGAATTATTTTGGATTTTGTTGAGTATTGTGGTTGTAGGATCTATATTTGAGTAAATTTAGATGAAAATAACTTCAATTTTTTGGGTTGTGAAAAAAAATTTAGTTGGAAGTGTCAAATTTTAATAAATTTATTTGAAATCAACTTCGATTGTTTTGGATTTTGTTGAGTATTTTTGTTGTAGGGTCTATATTTGAGTAAATTTAGATGAAAATAACGACAATTTTTTGGATTGTGAAAAAATATTTTAGTTGGAAGTGTCAAATTTTAATAAATTTATTTGAAATCAACTTGAATTATTTTGGATTTTGTAGAGTATATTTGTTGTAGGATCTATATTTGAGTAAATTTAGATGAAAATAACTTCAATTTTTTGGATTGTGAAAAAAATTTTAGTTGGAAGTGCAAATTTTAATAAATTTATTTGAAATCAACTTGAATTATTTTGGATTTTGTTGAGTATTTTTGTTGTAGGATCTATATTTGAGTAAATTTTAATGAAAATAACTTCAATTTTGTGGATTGTGAAAAAAATGTTAGTTGGAAGTGTCAAATTTTAATAAATTTATTTGAAATCAACTTCGATTTTTTTTTGATTTTGTCGAGTATTTTTGGTGTAGGATGTATATTTGAGTAAATTTAGATGAAAATAACTTCAATTTTTTGGATTGTGAAAAAAAGTTTAGTTGGAAGTGTCAAATTTTAATAAATTTATTTGAAATCAACTTCGATTTTATTGGATTTTGTCGAGTATTTTTGGTGTAGGATGTATATTTGAGTAAATTTAGATGAAAATAACGACAATTTTTTGGATTGTGAAAAAAAATTTTAGTCGGAAGTGTCAAATTTTAATAAATTTATTTGAAATCAACTTCGATTTTATTGGATTCTGTCGAGTATTTTTGGTGTAGGATGTATATTTGAGTAAATTTAGATGAAAATAACCACAATTTTTTGGATTGTGAAAAAAAGTTTAGTTGGAACTGTCACATTTTAATAAATTTATTTGAAATCAACATCGATTTTTTGGATTTTGTTGAGTATTTTTGGTGTAGGGTCTATATTTGAGTAAATTTAGATGAAAATAACGACAATTTTTTGGATTGTGAAAAAAAATTTTAGTTGGAAGTGTCAAATTTTAATAAATTTATTTGAAATCAACTTGAATTATTTTGGATTTTGTTGAGTATTTTTGATGTAGAATCTATATTTGAGTAAATTTAGATGAAAATAACTTCAATTTTTTGGATTGTGAAAAAAATTTTAGATGGAAGTGCAAATTTTAATAAATTTATTTGAAATCAACTTGAATTATTTTGGATTTTGTTGAGTATTTTTGTTGTAGGATCTATATTTGAGTAAATTTAGATGAAAATAACTTCAATTTTTTGGATTGTGAAAAAAAATTTAGTTGGAAGTGTAAAATTTTAATAAGTTTATTTGAAATCAACTTCGATTATTTTGAATTTTGTTCAGTATTTTTGTTGTAGGATGTATTTTTGAGTAAATTTAGATGAAAATAACGACAAATTTTTGGATTGTGAAAAAAATTTGAGTTGGAAATGTCAAATTCTAATAAATTTATTTGAAACCAACTTCGATGATTCTCGACTATGTTGAGTTTTTTTGATAGAGAAGCTTAATTTGAGTAATTTCAGTTGAAAATAACGACAATTTTTTGGATTGTGAAAAAAAATTTAGTTGGAAGTGTCAAATTTTAATAAATTTATTTGAAATCAACTTCGATTGTTTTGGATTTTGTTGAGTATTTTTGTTGTAGGGTCTATATTTGAGTAAATTTAGATGAAAATAACGACAATTTTTTGGATTGTGAATAAAATTTTAGTTGGAAGTGTCACATTTTAATAAATTTATTTGAAACCAACATCGATTTTTTGGATTTTGTTGAGTATTTTTGGTGTAGGGTCTGTATTTGAGTAAATTTAGATGAAAATAACGACAATTTCTTGGATTGTGAAAAAAAATTTTAGTTGGAAGTGTCAAATTTTAATAAATATATTTGAAATCAACTTGAATTATTTTGGATTTTGTTGAGTATTTTTGTTGTAGAATCTATATTTGAGTAAATTTAGATGAAAATAACTTCAATTTTGTGGATTGTGAAAAAAATTTTAGTTGGAAGTGCAAATTTTAATAAATATATTTGAAATCAACTTGAATTATTTTGGATTTTGTTGAGTATTTTTGTTGTAGGGTCTATATTTGAGTAAATTTAGATGAAAATAACTTCAATTTTTTGGATTGTGAAAAAAATTTTAGTTGGAAGTGCAAATTTTAATAAATTTATTTGAAATCAACTTGAATTATTTTGAATTTTGTTCAGTATTTTTGTTTGTAGGATGTATTTTTGAGTAAATTTAGATGAAAATAACGACAAATTTTTGGATTGTGAAAAAAATTTGAGTTGGAAATGTCAAATTCTAATAAATTTATTTGAAACCAACTTCGATGATTCTCGACTATGTTGAGTTTTTTTGATAGAGAAGCTTAATTTGAGTAATTTCAGTTGAAATTAACGTCGATTTTTTGGATTTTGTCACGATTTTTGTTAAATTTTAATAAATTTATTTGAAATCAACTTCGATTATTTTGAATTTTGTTCAGTATTTTTGTTGTAGGGTCTATATTTGAGTAAATTTAGATGAAAATAACTTCAATTTTTTGGATTGTGAAAAAAATTTTAGTTGGAAGTGCAAATTTTAATAAATTTATTTGAAATCAACTTGAATTATTTTGGATTTTGTTGAGTATTTTTGTTGTAGGGTCTATATTTGAGTAAATTTAGATGAAAATAACGACAATTTTTTGGATTGTGAAAAAAAAATTTAGATGGAAGTGTCAAATTTTGATAAATTTATTTGAAATCAACTTGAATTATTTTGGATTTTGTTGAGTATTTTTGTTGTAGAATCTATATTTGAGTAAATTTAGATGAAAATAACTTCAATTTTTTGGATTGTGAAAAAAATTTTAGTTGGAAGTGCAAATTTTAATAAATTTATTTGAAATCAACTTGAATTATTTTGGATTTTGTTGTAGAATCTATATTTGAGTAAATTTAGATGAAAATAACTTCAATTTTTTGGATTGTGAAAAAAATTTTAGTTGGAAGTGCAAATTTTAATAAATTTATTTGAAATCAACTTGAATTATTTTGGATTTTGTTGAGTATTTTTGTTGTAGAATCTATATTTGAGTAAATTTAGATGAAAATAACTTCAATTTTGTGGATTGTGAAAAAAAATTTAGTTGGAAGTGCAAATTTTAATAAATTTTTTTGAAATCAACTTGAATTATTTTGGATTTTGTTGAGTATTTTTGTTGTAAGATCTATATTTGAGTAAATTTAGATGAAAATAACTTCAATTTTTTGGATTGTGAATAAAATTTTAGTTGGAAGTGTCACATTTTAATAAATTTATTTGAAACCAACATCGATTTTTTGGATTTTGTTGAGTATTTTTGGTGTAGGGTCTATATTTGAGCAAATTTAGATGAAAATAACGACAATTTTTTGGATTGTGAAAAAAAATTTTAGTTGGAAGTGTCAAATTTTAATAAATTTATTTGAAATCAACTTGAATTATTTTGGATTTTGTTGAGTATTTTTGTTGTAGAATCTATATTTGAGTAAATTTAGATGAAAATAACTTCAATTTTTTGGATTGTGAAAAAAATTTTAGTTGGAAGTGCAAATTTTAATAAATTTATTTGAAATCAACTTGAATTATTTTGGATTTTGTTGAGTATTTTTGTTGTAGGATGTATATTTGAGTAAATTTAGATGGAAATAACTTCAATTTTTTGGATTGTGAAAAAAAATTTAGTTGGAAGTGTCAAATTTTAATAAGTTTATTTGAAATCAACTTCGATTATTTTGAATTTTGTTCAGTATTTTTGTTGTAGGATGTATTTTTGAGTAAATTTAGATGAAAATAACGACAAATTTTTGGATTGTGAAAAAAATTTGAGTTGGAAATGTCAAATTCTAATAAATTTATTTGAAACCAACTTCGATGATTCTCGACTATGTTGAGTTTTTTTGATAGAGAAGCTTAATTTGAGTAATTTCAGTTGAAATTAACGTCGATTTTTTGGATTTTGTCACGATTTTTGTTAAATTTTAATAAATTTATTTGAAATCCACTTGTATATTTTGGAATTTGTTGAGTATTTTTGTTGTAAGATCTATATTTGAGTAAATTTAGATGAAAATAACTTCAATTTTTAGGATTGTGAAAATAATTTTAGTTGGAAGTGTCAAATTTTAATAAATTTATTTGAAATCAACTAGAATTATTTTGGATTTTGTTCAGTATTTTTGTTGTAGGAAGTATTTTTGAGTAAATTTAGATGAAAATAACGACAATTTTTTGGATTGTGAAAAAAAATTTAGTGGGAAGTGTCAAATTTTAATAAGTTTATTTGAAATCAACTTCGATTATTTTGAATTTTGTTCAGTATTTTTGTTGTAGGGTCTATATTTGAGTAAATTTAGATGAAAATAACTTCAATTTTTAGGATTGTGAAAATAATTTTAGTTGGAAGTGCAAATTTTAATAAATTTATTTGAAATCAACTTGAATTATTTTGGATTTTGTTGAGTATTTTTGTTGTAGGGTCTATATTTGAGTAAATTTAGATGAAAATAACGACAATTTTTTGGATTGTGAAAAAAAAATTTAGATGGAAGTGTCAAATTTTGATAAATTTATTTGAAATCAACTTGAATTATTTTGGATTTTGTTGAGTATTTTTGTTGTAGAATCTATATTTGAGTAAATTTAGATGAAAATAACTTCAATTTTTTGGATTGTGAAAAAAATTTTAGTTGGAAGTGCAAATTTTAATAAATTTATTTGAAATCAACTTGAATTATTTTGGATTTTGTTGAGTATTTTTGTTGTAGAATCTATATTTGAGTAAATTTAGATGAAAATAACTTCAATTTTTTGGATTGTGAAAAAAATTTTAGTTGGAAGTGCAAATTTTAATAAATTTATTTGAAATCAACTTGAATTATTTTGGATTTTGTTGAGTATTTTTGTTGTAGAATCTATATTTGAGTAAATTTAGATGAAAATAACTTCAATTTTGTGGATTGTGAAAAAAAATTTAGTTGGAAGTGCAAATTTTAATAAATTTTTTTGAAATCAACTTGAATTATTTTGGATTTTGTTGAGTATTTTTGTTGTAAGATCTATATTTGAGTAAATTTAGATGAAAATAACTTCAATTTTTTGGATTGTGAATAAAATTTTAGTTGGAAGTGTCACATTTTAATAAATTTATTTGAAACCAACATCGATTTTTTGGATTTTGTTGAGTATTTTTGGTGTAGGGTCTATATTTGAGTAAATTTAGATGAAAATAACGACAATTTTTTGGATTGTGAAAAAAAATTTTAGTTGGAAGTGTCAAATTTTAATAAATTTATTTGAAATCAACTTGAATTATTTTGGATTTTGTTGAGTATTTTTGTTGTAGAATCTATATTTGAGTAAATTTAGATGAAAATAACTTCAATTTTTTGGATTGTGAAAAAAATTTTAGTTGGAAGTGCAAATTTTAATAAATTTATTTGAAATCAACTTGAATTATTTTGGATTTTGTTGAGTATTTTTGTTGTAGGATGTATATTTGAGTAAATTTAGATGGAAATAACTTCAATTTTTTGGATTGTGAAAAAAAATTTAGTTGGAAGTGTCAAATTTTAATAAGTTTATTTGAAATCAACTTCGATTATTTTGAATTTTGTTCAGTATTTTTGTTGTAGGATGTATTTTTGAGTAAATTTAGATGAAAATAACGACAAATTTTTGGATTGTGAAAAAAATTTGAGTTGGAAATGTCAAATTCTAATAAATTTATTTGAAACCAACTTCGATGATTCTCGACTATGTTGAGTTTTTTTGATAGAGAAGCTTAATTTGAGTAATTTCAGTTGAAATTAACGTCGATTTTTTGGATTTTGTCACGATTTTTGTTAAATTTTAATAAATTTATTTGAAATCCACTTGTATATTTTGGAATTTGTTGAGTATTTTTGTTGTAAGATCTATATTTGAGTAAATTTAGATGAAAATAACTTCAATTTTTAGGATTGTGAAAATAATTTTAGTTGGAAGTGTCAAATTTTAATAAATTTATTTGAAATCAACTAGAATTATTTTGGATTTTGTTCAGTATTTTTGTTGTAGGAAGTATTTTTGAGTAAATTTAGATGAAAATAACGACAATTTTTTGGATTGTGAAAAAAAATTTAGTGGGAAGTGTCAAATTTTAATAAGTTTATTTGAAATCAACTTCGATTATTTTGAATTTTGTTCAGTATTTTTGTTGTAGGGTCTATATTTGAGTAAATTTAGATGAAAATAACTTCAATTTTTAGGATTGTGAAAATAATTTTAGTTGGAAGTGCAAATTTTAATAAATTTATTTGAAATCAACTTGAATTATTTTGGATTTTGTTGAGTATTTTTGTTGTAGGGTCTATATTTGAGTAAATTTAGATGAAAATAACGACAATTTTTTGGATTGTGAAAAAAAAATTTAGATGGAAGTGTCAAATTTTGATAAATTTATTTGAAATCAACTTGAATTATTTTGGATTTTGTTGAGTATTTTTGTTGTAGAATCTATATTTGAGTAAATTTAGATGAAAATAACTTCAATTTTTTGGATTGTGAAAAAAATTTTAGTTGGAAGTGCAAATTTTAATAAATTTATTTGAAATCAACTTGAATTATTTTGGATTTTGTTGAGTATTTTTGTTGTAGAATCTATATTTGAGTAAATTTAGATGAAAATAACTTCAATTTTTTGGATTGTGAAAAAAATTTTAGTTGGAAGTGCAAATTTTAATAAATTTATTTGAAATCAACTTGAATTATTTTGGATTTTGTTGAGTATTTTTGTTGTAGGATGTATATTTGAGTAAATTTAGATGGAAATAACTTCAATTTTTTGGATTGTGAAAAAAAATTTAGTTGGAAGTGTCAAATTTTAATAAGTTTATTTGAAATCAACTTCGATTATTTTGAATTTTGTTCAGTATTTTTGTTGTAGGATGTATTTTTGAGTAAATTTAGATGAAAATAACGACAAATTTTTGGATTGTGAAAAAAATTTGAGTTGGAAATGTCAAATTCTAATAAATTTATTTGAAACCAACTTCGATGATTCTCGACTATGTTGAGTTTTTTTGATAGAGAAGCTTAATTTGAGTAATTTCAGTTGAAATTAACGTCGATTTTTTGGATTTTGTCACGATTTTTGTTAAATTTTAATAAATTTATTTGAAATCCACTTGTATATTTTGGAATTTGTTGAGTATTTTTGTTGTAAGATCTATATTTGAGTAAATTTAGATGAAAATAACTTCAATTTTTAGGATTGTGAAAATAATTTTAGTTGGAAGTGTCAAATTTTAATAAATTTATTTGAAATCAACTAGAATTATTTTGGATTTTGTTCAGTATTTTTGTTGTAGGAAGTATTTTTGAGTAAATTTAGATGAAAATAACGACAATTTTTTGGATTGTGAAAAAAAATTTAGTGGGAAGTGTCAAATTTTAATAAGTTTATTTGAAATCAACTTCGATTATTTTGAATTTTGTTCAGTATTTTTGTTGTAGGGTCTATATTTGAGTAAATTTAGATGAAAATAACTTCAATTTTTAGGATTGTGAAAATAATTTTAGTTGGAAGTGCAAATTTTAATAAATTTATTTGAAATCAACTTGAATTATTTTGGATTTTGTTGAGTATTTTTGTTGTAGGGTCTATATTTGAGTAAATTTAGATGAAAATAACGACAATTTTTTGGATTGTGAAAAAAAAATTTAGATGGAAGTGTCAAATTTTGATAAATTTATTTGAAATCAACTTGAATTATTTTGGATTTTGTTGAGTATTTTTGTTGTAGAATCTATATTTGAGTAAATTTAGATGAAAATAACTTCAATTTTTTGGATTGTGAAAAAAATTTTAGTTGGAAGTGCAAATTTTAATAAATTTATTTGAAATCAACTTGAATTATTTTGGATTTTGTTGAGTATTTTTGTTGTAGAATCTATATTTGAGTAAATTTAGATGAAAATAACTTCAATTTTTTGGATTGTGAAAAAAATTTTAGTTGGAAGTGCAAATTTTAATAAATTTATTTGAAATCAACTTCGATTATTTTGAATTTTGTTCAGTATTTTTGTTGTAGGATGTATTTTTGAGTAAATTTAGATGAAAATAACGACAAATTTTTGGATTGTGAAAAAAATTTGAGTTGGAAATGTCAAATTCTAATAAATTTATTTGAAACCAACTTCGATGATTCTCGACTATGTTGAGTTTTTTTTTATAGAGAAGCTTAATTTGAGTAATTTCAGTTGAAATTAACGTCGATTTTTTGGATTTTGTCACGATTTTTGTTAAATTTTAATAAATTTATTTGAAATCCACTTGGATAATTTTGGAATTTGTTGAGTATTTTTGTTGTAAGATCTATATTTGAGTAAATTTAGATGAAAATAACTTCAATTTTTAGGATTGTGAAAATAATTTTAGTTGGAAGTGTCAAATTTTAATAAATTTATTTGAAATCAACTAGAATTATTTTGGATTTTGTTCAGTATTTATGTTGTAGGAAGTATTTTTGAGTAAATTTAGATGAAAATAACGACAATTTTTTGGATTGTGAAAAAAAATTTAGTTGGAAGTGTCAAATTTTAATAAATTTATTTGAAACCAACTTCGATGATTCTCGACTATGTTGAGTTTTTTTGATAGAGAAGCTTAATTTGAGTAATTTCAGTTGAAATTAACGTCGATTTTTTGGATTTTGTCACGATTTTTGTTAAATTTTAATAAATTTATTTGAAATCCACTTGTATATTTTGGAATTTGTTGAGTATTTTTGTTGTAAGATCTATATTTGAGTAAATTTAGATGAAAATAACTTCAATTTTTAGGATTGTGAAAATAATTTTAGTTGGAAGTGTCAAATTTTAATAAATTTATTTGAAATCAACTAGAATTATTTTGGATTTTGTTCAGTATTTTTGTTGTAGGAAGTATTTTTGAGTAAATTTAGATGAAAATAACGACAATTTTTTGGATTGTGAAAAAAAATTTAGTGGGAAGTGTCAAATTTTAATAAGTTTATTTGAAATCAACTTCGATTATTTTGAATTTTGTTCAGTATTTTTGTTGTAGGGTCTATATTTGAGTAAATTTAGATGAAAATAACTTCAATTTTTAGGATTGTGAAAATAATTTTAGTTGGAAGTGCAAATTTTAATAAATTTATTTGAAATCAACTTGAATTATTTTGGATTTTGTTGAGTATTTTTGTTGTAGGGTCTATATTTGAGTAAATTTAGATGAAAATAACGACAATTTTTTGGATTGTGAAAAAAAAATTTAGATGGAAGTGTCAAATTTTGATAAATTTATTTGAAATCAACTTGAATTATTTTGGATTTTGTTGAGTATTTTTGTTGTAGAATCTATATTTGAGTAAATTTAGATGAAAATAACTTCAATTTTTTGGATTGTGAAAAAAATTTTAGTTGGAAGTGCAAATTTTAATAAATTTATTTGAAATCAACTTGAATTATTTTGGATTTTGTTGAGTATTTTTGTTGTAGAATCTATATTTGAGTAAATTTAGATGAAAATAACTTCAATTTTTTGGATTGTGAAAAAAATTTTAGTTGGAAGTGCAAATTTTAATAAATTTATTTGAAATCAACTTGAATTATTTTGGATTTTGTTGAGTATTTTTGTTGTAGAATCTATATTTGAGTAAATTTAGATGAAAATAACTTCAATTTTGTGGATTGTGAAAAAAAATTTAGTTGGAAGTGCAAATTTTAATAAATTTTTTTGAAATCAACTTGAATTATTTTGGATTTTGTTGAGTATTTTTGTTGTAGGATCTATATTTGAGTAAATTTAGATGAAAATAACTTCAATTTTTTGGATTGTGAATAAAATTTTAGTTGGAAGTGTCACATTTTAATAAATTTATTTGAAACCAACATCGATTTTTTGGATTTTGTTGAGTATTTTTGGTGTAGGGTCTATATTTGAGTAAATTTAGATGAAAATGACGACAATTTTTTGGATTGTGAAAAAAAATTTTAGTTGGAAGTGTCAAATTTTAATAAATTTATTTGAAATCAACTTGAATTATTTTGGATTTTGTTGAGTATTTTTGTTGTAGAATCTATATTTGAGTAAATTTAGATGAAAATAACTTCAATTTTTTGGATTGTGAAAAAAATTTTAGTTGGAAGTGCAAATATTAATAAATTTATTTGAAATCAACTTGAATTATTTTGGATTTTGTTGAGTATTTTTGTTGTAGGATGTATATTTGAGTAAATTTAGATGGAAATAACTTCAATTTTTTGGATTGTGAAAAAAAAATTTAGTTGGAAGTGTCAAATTTTAATAAGTTTATTTGAAATCAACTTCGATTATTTTGAATTTTGTTCAGTATTTTTGTTGTAGGATGTATTTTTGAGTAAATTTAGATGAAAATAACGACAAATTTTTGGATTGTTAAAAAAATTTGAGTTGGAAATGTCAAATTCTAATAAATTTATTTGAAACCAACTTCGATGATTCTCGACTATGTTGAGTTTTTTTGATAGAGAAGCTTAATTTGAGTAATTTCAGTTGAAATTAACGTCGATTTTTTGGATTTTGTCACGATTTTTGTTAAATTTTAATAAATTTATTTGAAATCCACTTGGATAATTTTGGAATTTGTTGAGTATTTTTGTTGTAAGATCTATATTTGAGTAAATTTAGATGAAAATAACTTCAATTTTTAGGATTGTGAAAATAATTTTAGTTGGAAGTGTCAAATTTTAATAAATTTATTTGAAATCAACTAGAATTATTTTGGATTTTGTTCAGTATTTTTGTTGTAGGAAGTATTTTTGAGTAAATTTAGATGAAAATAACGACAATTTTTTGGATTGTGAAAAAAAATTTAGTTGGAAGTGTCAAATTTTAATAAGTTTATTTGAAATCAACTTCGATTATTTTGAATTTTGTTCAGTATTTTTGTTGTAGGGTCTATATTTGAGTAAATTTAGATGAAAATAACTTCAATTTTTTGGATTGTGAAAAAAATTTTAGTTGGAAGTGCAAATTTTAATAAATTTATTTGAAATCAACTTGAATTATTTTGGATTTTGTTGAGTATTTTTGTTGTAGGGTCTATATTTGAGTAAATTTAGATGAAAATAACGACAATTTTTTGGATTGTGAAAAAAAAATTTAGATGGAAGTGTCAAATTTTGATAAATTTATTTGAAATCAACTTGAATTATTTTGGATTTTGTTGAGTATTTTTGTTGTAGAATCTATATTTGAGTAAATTTAGATGAAAATAACTTCAATTTTTTGGATTGTGAAAAAAATTTTAGTTGGAAGTGCAAATTTTAATAAATTTATTTGAAATCAACTTGAATTATTTTGGATTTTGTTGAGTATTTTTGTTGTAGAATCTATATTTGAGTAAATTTAGATGAAAATAACTTCAATTTTTTGGATTGTGAAAAAAATTTTAGTTGGAAGTGCAAATTTTAATAAATTTATTTGAAATCAACTTCGATTATTTTGAATTTTGTTCAGTATTTTTGTTGTAGGATGTATTTTTGGGTAAATTTAGATGAAAATAACGACAAATTTTTGGATTGTGAAAAAAATTTGAGTTGGAAATGTCAAATTCTAATAAATTTATTTGAAACCAACTTCGATGATTCTCGACTATGTTGAGTTTTTTTGATAGAGAAGCTTAATTTGAGTAATTTCAGTTGAAATTAACGTCGATTTTTTGGATTTTGTCACGATTTTTGTTAAATTTTAATAAATTTATTTGAAATCCACTTGGATAATTTTGGAATTTGTTGAGTATTTTTGTTGTAAGATCTATATTTGAGTAAATTTAGATGAAAATAACTTCAATTTTTAGGATTGTGAAAAAAATTTTAGTTGGAAGTGCAAATTTTAATAAATTTTTTTGAAATCAACTTGAATTATTTTGGATTTTGTTGAGTATTTTTGTTGTAGGATCTATATTTGAGTAAATTTAGATGGAAATAACTTCAATTTTTTGGATTGTGAAAAAAAAATTTAGTTGGAAGTGTCAAATTTTAATAAGTTTATTTGAAATCAACTTCGATTATTTTGAATTTTGTTCAGTATTTTTGTTGTAGGATGTATTTTTGAGTAAATTTAGATGAAAATAACGACAAATTTTTGGATTGTGAAAAAAATTTGAGTTGGAAATGTCAAATTCTAATAAATTTATTTGAAACCAACTTCGATGATTCTCGACTATGTTGAGTTTTTTTGATAGAGAAGCTTAATTTGAGTAATTTCAGTTGAAATTAACGTCGATTTTTTGGATTTTGTCACGATTTTTGTTAAATTTTAATAAATTTATTTGAAATCCACTTGTATATTTTGGAATTTGTTGAGTATTTTTGTTGTAAGATCTATATTTGAGTAAATTTAGATGAAAATAACTTCAATTTTTAGGATTGTGAAAATAATTTTAGTTGGAAGTGTCAAATTTTAATAAATTTATTTGAAATCAACTAGAATTATTTTGGATTTTGTTCAGTATTTTTGTTGTAGGAAGTATTTTTGAGTAAATTTAGATGAAAATAACGACAATTTTTTGGATTGTGAAAAAAAATTTAGTGGGAAGTGTCAAATTTTAATAAGTTTATTTGAAATCAACTTCGATTATTTTGAATTTTGTTCAGTATTTTTGTTGTAGGGTCTATATTTGAGTAAATTTAGATGAAAATAACTTCAATTTTTAGGATTGTGAAAATAATTTTAGTTGGAAGTGCAAATTTTAATAAATTTATTTGAAATCAACTTGAATTATTTTGGATTTTGTTGAGTATTTTTGTTGTAGGGTCTATATTTGAGTAAATTTAGATGAAAATAACGACAATTTTTTGGATTGTGAAAAAAAAATTTAGATGGAAGTGTCAAATTTTGATAAATTTATTTGAAATCAACTTGAATTATTTTGGATTTTGTTGAGTATTTTTGTTGTAGAATCTATATTTGAGTAAATTTAGATGAAAATAACTTCAATTTTTTGGATTGTGAAAAAAATTTTAGTTGGAAGTGCAAATTTTAATAAATTTATTTGAAATCAACTTGAATTATTTTGGATTTTGTTGAGTATTTTTGTTGTAGAATCTATATTTGAGTAAATTTAGATGAAAATAACTTCAATTTTTTGGATTGTGAAAAAAATTTTAGTTGGAAGTGCAAATTTTTATAAATTTATTTGAAATCAACTTGAATTATTTTGGATTTTGTTGAGTATTTTTGTTGTAGGATCTATATTTGAGTAAATTTAGATGAAAATAACTTCAATTTTTTGGATTGTGAAAAAAAATTTAGTTGGAAGGGTCAAATTTTAATAAGTTTATTTGAAATCAACTTCGATTATTTTGAATTTTGTTCAGTATTTTTGTTGTAGGATGTATTTTTGAGTAAATTTAGATGAAAATAACGACAAATTTTTGGATTGTGAAAAAAATTTGAGTTGGAAATGTCAAATTCTAATAAATTTATTTGAAACCAACTTCGATGATTCTCGACTATGTTGAGTTTTTTTGATAGAGAAGCTTAATTTGAGTAATTTCAGTTGAAATTAACGTCGATTTTTTGGATTTTGTCACGATTTTTGTTAAATTTTAATAAATTTATTTGAAATCCACTTGGATAATTTTGGAATTTGTTGAGTATTTTTGTTGTAAGATCTATATTTGAGTAAATTTAGATGAAAATAACTTCAATTTTTAGGATTGTGAAAATAATTTTAGTTGGAAGTGTCAAATTTTAATAAATTTATTTGAAATCAACTAGAATTATTTTGGATTTTGTTCAGTATTTATGTTGTAGGAAGTATTTTTGAGTAAATTTAGATGAAAATAACGACAATTTTTTGGATTGTGAAAAAAAATTTAGTTGGAAGTGTCAAATTTTAATAAATTTATTTGAAACCAACTTCGATGATTCTCGACTATGTTGAGTTTTTTTGATAGAGAAGCTTAATTTGAGTAATTTCAGTTGAAATTAACGTCGATTTTTTGGATTTTGTCACGATTTTTGTTAAATTTTAATAAATTTATTTGAAATCCACTTGTATATTTTGGAATTTGTTGAGTATTTTTGTTGTAAGATCTATATTTGAGTAAATTTAGATGAAAATAACTTCAATTTTTAGGATTGTGAAAATAATTTTAGTTGGAAGTGTCAAATTTTAATAAATTTATTTGAAATCAACTAGAATTATTTTGGATTTTGTTCAGTATTTTTGTTGTAGGAAGTATTTTTGAGTAAATTTAGATGAAAATAACGACAATTTTTTGGATTGTGAAAAAAAATTTAGTGGGAAGTGTCAAATTTTAATAAGTTTATTTGAAATCAACTTCGATTATTTTGAATTTTGTTCAGTATTTTTGTTGTAGGGTCTATATTTGAGTAAATTTAGATGAAAATAACTTCAATTTTTAGGATTGTGAAAATAATTTTAGTTGGAAGTGCAAATTTTAATAAATTTATTTGAAATCAACTTGAATTATTTTGGATTTTGTTGAGTATTTTTGTTGTAGGGTCTATATTTGAGTAAATTTAGATGAAAATAACGACAATTTTTTGGATTGTGAAAAAAAAATTTAGATGGAAGTGTCAAATTTTGATAAATTTATTTGAAATCAACTTGAATTATTTTGGATTTTGTTGAGTATTTTTGTTGTAGAATCTATATTTGAGTAAATTTAGATGAAAATAACTTCAATTTTTTGGATTGTGAAAAAAAATTTAGTTGGAAGTGCAAATTTTAATAAATTTATTTGAAATCAACTTGAATTATTTTGGATTTTGTTGAGTATTTTTGTTGTAGAATCTATATTTGAGTAAATTTAGATGAAAATAACTTCAATTTTTTGGATTGTGAAAAAAATTTTAGTTGGAAGTGCAAATTTTAATAAATTTATTTGAAATCAACTTGAATTATTTTGGATTTTGTTGAGTATTTTTGTTGTAGAATCTATATTTGAGTAAATTTAGATGAAAATAACTTCAATTTTGTGGATTGTGAAAAAAAATTTAGTTGGAAGTGCAAATTTTAATAAATTTTTTTGAAATCAACTTGAATTATTTTGGATTTTGTTGAGTATTTTTGTTGTAGGATCTATATTTGAGTAAATTTAGATGAAAATAACTTCAATTTTTTGGATTGTGAATAAAATTTTAGTTGGAAGTGTCACATTTTAATAAATTTATTTGAAACCAACATCGATTTTTTGGATTTTGTTGAGTATTTTTGGTGTAGGGTCTATATTTGAGTAAATTTAGATGAAAATGACGACAATTTTTTGGATTGTGAAAAAAAATTTTAGTTGGAAGTGTCAAATTTTAATAAATTTATTTGAAATCAACTTGAATTATTTTGGATTTTGTTGAGTATTTTTGTTGTAGAATCTATATTTGAGTAAATTTAGATGAAAATAACTTCAATTTTTTGGATTGTGAAAAAAAATTTAGTTGGAAGTGCAAATATTAATAAATTTATTTGAAATCAACTTGAATTATTTTGGATTTTGTTGAGTATTTTTGTTGTAGGATGTATATTTGAGTAAATTTAGATGGAAATAACTTCAATTTTTTGGATTGTGAAAAAAAAATTTAGTTGGAAGTGTCAAATTTTAATAAGTTTATTTGAAATCAACTTCGATTATTTTGAATTTTGTTCAGTATTTTTGTTGTAGGATGTATTTTTGAGTAAATTTAGATGAAAATAACGACAAATTTTTGGATTGTTAAAAAAATTTGAGTTGGAAATGTCAAATTCTAATAAATTTATTTGAAACCAACTTCGATGATTCTCGACTATGTTGAGTTTTTTTGATAGAGAAGCTTAATTTGAGTAATTTCAGTTGAAATTAACGTCGATTTTTTGGATTTTGTCACGATTTTTGTTAAATTTTAATAAATTTATTTGAAATCCACTTGGATAATTTTGGAATTTGTTGAGTATTTTTGTTGTAAGATCTATATTTGAGTAAATTTAGATGAAAATAACTTCAATTTTTAGGATTGTGAAAATAATTTTAGTTGGAAGTGTCAAATTTTAATAAATTTATTTGAAATCAACTAGAATTATTTTGGATTTTGTTCAGTATTTTTGTTGTAGGAAGTATTTTTGAGTAAATTTAGATGAAAATAACGACAATTTTTTGGATTGTGAAAAAAAATTTAGTTGGAAGTGTCAAATTTTAATAAGTTTATTTGAAATCAACTTCGATTATTTTGAATTTTGTTCAGTATTTTTGTTGTAGGGTCTATATTTGAGTAAATTTAGATGAAAATAACTTCAATTTTTTGGATTGTGAAAAAAATTTTAGTTGGAAGTGCAAATTTTAATAAATTTATTTGAAATCAACTTGAATTATTTTGGATTTTGTTGAGTATTTTTGTTGTAGGGTCTATATTTGAGTAAATTTAGATGAAAATAACGACAATTTTTTGGATTGTGAAAAAAAAATTTAGATGGAAGTGTCAAATTTTGATAAATTTATTTGAAATCAACTTGAATTATTTTGGATTTTGTTGAGTATTTTTGTTGTAGAATCTATATTTGAGTAAATTTAGATGAAAATAACTTCAATTTTTTGGATTGTGAAAAAAATTTTAGTTGGAAGTGCAAATTTTAATAAATTTATTTGAAATCAACTTGAATTATTTTGGATTTTGTTGAGTATTTTTGTTGTAGAATCTATATTTGAGTAAATTTAGATGAAAATAACTTCAATTTTTTGGATTGTGAAAAAAATTTTAGTTGGAAGTGCAAATTTTAATAAATTTATTTGAAATCAACTTCGATTATTTTGAATTTTGTTCAGTATTTTTGTTGTAGGATGTATTTTTGGGTAAATTTAGATGAAAATAACGACAAATTTTTGGATTGTGAAAAAAATTTGAGTTGGAAATGTCAAATTCTAATAAATTTATTTGAAACCAACTTCGATGATTCTCGACTATGTTGAGTTTTTTTGATAGAGAAGCTTAATTTGAGTAATTTCAGTTGAAATTAACGTCGATTTTTTGGATTTTGTCACGATTTTTGTTAAATTTTAATAAATTTATTTGAAATCCACTTGGATAATTTTGGAATTTGTTGAGTATTTTTGTTGTATGATCTATATTTGAGTAAATTTAGATGAAAATAACTTCAATTTTTAGGATTGTGAAAAAAATTTTAGTTGGAAGTGCAAATTTTAATAAATTTTTTTGAAATCAACTTGAATTATTTTGGATTTTGTTGAGTATTTTTGTTGTAGGATCTATATTTGAGTAAATTTAGATGAAAATAACTTCAATTTTTTGGATTGTGAATAAAATTTTAGTTGGAAGTGTCACATTTTAATAAATTTATTTGAAACCAACATCGATTTTTTGGATTTTGTTGAGTATTTTTGGTGTAGGGTCTATATTTGAGTAAATTTAGATGAAAATGACGACAATTTTTTGGATTGTGAAAAAAAATTTTAGTTGGAAGTGTCAAATTTTAATAAATTTATTTGAAATCAACTTGAATTATTTTGGATTTTGTTGAGTATTTTTGTTGTAGAATCTATATTTGAGTAAATTTAGATGAAAATAACTTCAATTTTTTGGATTGTGAAAAAAATTTTAGTTGGAAGTGCAAATATTAATAAATTTATTTGAAATCAACTTGAATTATTTTGGATTTTGTTGAGTATTTTTGTTGTAGGATGTATATTTGAGTAAATTTAGATGGAAATAACTTCAATTTTTTGGATTGTGAAAAAAAAATTTAGTTGGAAGTGTCAAATTTTAATAAGTTTATTTGAAATCAACTTCGATTATTTTGAATTTTGTTCAGTATTTTTGTTGTAGGATGTATTTTTGAGTAAATTTAGATGAAAATAACGACAAATTTTTGGATTGTTAAAAAAATTTGAGTTGGAAATGTCAAATTCTAATAAATTTATTTGAAACCAACTTCGATGATTCTCGACTATGTTGAGTTTTTTTGATAGAGAAGCTTAATTTGAGTAATTTCAGTTGAAATTAACGTCGATTTTTTGGATTTTGTCACGATTTTTGTTAAATTTTAATAAATTTATTTGAAATCCACATGGATAATTTTGGAATTTGTTGAGTATTTTTGTTGTAAGATCTATATTTGAGTAAATTTAGATGAAAATAACTTCAATTTTTAGGATTGTGAAAATAATTTTAGTTGGAAGTGTCAAATTTTAATAAATTTATTTGAAATCAACTAGAATTATTTTGGATTTTGTTCAGTATTTTTGTTGTAGGAAGTATTTTTGAGTAAATTTAGATGAAAATAACGACAATTTTTTGGATTGTGAAAAAAAATTTAGTTGGAAGTGTCAAATTTTAATAAGTTTATTTGAAATCAACTTCGATTATTTTGAATTTTGTTCAGTATTTTTGTTGTAGGGTCTATATTTGAGTAAATTTAGATGAAAATAACTTCAATTTTTTGGATTGTGGAAAAAATTTTAGTTGGAAGTGCAAATTTTAATAAATTTATTTGAAATCAACTTGAATTATTTTGGATTTTGTTGAGTATTTTTGTTGTAGGGTCTATATTTGAGTAAATTTAGATGAAAATAACGACAATTTTTTGGATTGTGAAAAAAAAATTTAGATGGAAGTGTCAAATTTTGATAAATTTATTTGAAATCAACTTGAATTATTTTGGATTTTGTTGAGTATTTTTGTTGTAGAATCTATATTTGAGTAAATTTAGATGAAAATAACTTCAATTTTTTGGATTGTGAAAAAAATTTTAGTTGGAAGTGCAAATTTTAATAAATTTATTTGAAATCAACTTGAATTATTTTGGATTTTGTTGAGTATTTTTGTTGTAGAATCTATATTTGAGTAAATTTAGATGAAAATAACTTCAATTTTTTGGATTGTGAAAAAAATTTTAGTTGGAAGTGCAAATTTTAATAAATTTATTTGAAATCAACTTCGATTATTTTGAATTTTGTTCAGTATTTTTGTTGTAGGATGTATTTTTGGGTAAATTTAGATGAAAATAACGACAAATTTTTGGATTGTGAAAAAAATTTGAGTTGGAAATGTCAAATTCTAATAAATTTATTTGAAACCAACTTCGATGATTCTCGACTATGTTGAGTTTTTTTGATAGAGAAGCTTAATTTGAGTAATTTCAGTTGAAATTAACGTCGATTTTTTGGATTTTGTCACGATTTTTGTTAAATTTTAATAAATTTATTTGAAATCCACTTGGATAATTTTGGAATTTGTTGAGTATTTTTGTTGTAAGATCTATATTTGAGTAAATTTAGATGAAAATAACTTCAATTTTTAGGATTGTGAAAATAATTTTAGTTGGAAGTGTCAAATTTTAATAAATTTATTTGAAATCAACTAGAATTATTTTGGATTTTGTTCAGTATTTTTGTTGTAGGAAGTATTTTTGAGTAAATTTAGATGAAAATAACGACAATTTTTTGGATTGTGAAAAAAAATTTAGTGGGAAGTGTCAAATTTTAATAAGTTTATTTGAAATCAACTTCGATTATTTTGAATTTTGTTCAGTATTTTTGTTGTAGGGTCTATATTTGAGTAAATTTAGATGAAAATAACTTCAATTTTTAGGATTGTGAAAATAATTTTAGTTGGATGTGCAAATTTTAATAAATTTATTTGAAATCAACTTGAATTATTTTGGATTTTGTTGAGTATTTTTGTTGTAGGGTCTATATTTGAGTAAATTTAGATGAAAATAACGACAATTTTTTGGATTGTGAAAAAAAAATTTAGATGGAAGTGTCAAATTTTGATAAATTTATTTGAAATCAACTTGAATTATTTTGGATTTTGTTGAGTATTTTTGTTGTAGAATCTATATTTGAGTAAATTTAGATGAAAATAACTTCAATTTTTTGGATTGTGAAAAAAATTTTAGTTGGAAGTGCAAATTTTAATAAATTTATTTGAAATCAACTTGAATTATTTTGGATTTTGTTGAGTATTTTTGTTGTAGAATCTATATTTGAGTAAATTTAGATGAAAATAACTTCAATTTTTTGGATTGTGAAAAAAATTTTAGTTGGAAGTGCAAATTTTAATAAATTTATTTGAAATCAACTTCGATTATTTTGAATTTTGTTCAGTATTTTTGTTGTAGGATGTATTTTTGAGTAAATTTAGATGAAAATAACGACAAATTTTTGGATTGTGAAAAAAATTTGAGTTGGAAATGTCAAATTCTAATAAATTTATTTGAAACCAACTTCGATGATTCTCGACTATGTTGAGTTTTTTTGATAGAGAAGCTTAATTTGAGTAATTTCAGTTGAAATTAACGTCGATTTTTTGGATTTTGTCACGATTTTTGTTAAATTTTAATAAATTTATTTGAAATCCACTTGGATAATTTTGGAATTTGTTGAGTATTTTTGTTGTAAGATCTATATTTGAGTAAATTTAGATGAAAATAACTTCAATTTTTAGGATTGTGAAAATAATTTTAGTTGGAAGTGTCAAATTTTAATAAATTTATTTGAAATCAACTAGAATTATTTTGGATTTTGTTCAGTATTTATGTTGTAGGAAGTATTTTTGAGTAAATTTAGATGAAAATAACGACAATTTTTTGGATTGTGAAAAAAAATTTAGTTGGAAGTGTCAAATTTTAATAAGTTTATTTGAAATCAACTTCGATTATTTTGAATTTTGTTCAGTATTTTTGTTGTAGGGTCTATATTTGAGTAAATTTAGATGAAAATAACTTCAATTTTTTGGATTGTGAAAAAAATTTTAGTTGGAAGTGCAAATTTTAATAAATTTATTTGAAATCAACTTGAATTATTTTGGATTTTGTTGAGTTTTTTTGTATTAGGGTCTATATTTGAGTAAATTTAGATGAAAATAACGACAATTTTTTGGATTGTGAAAAAAAAATTTAGATGGAAGTGTCAAATTTTGATAAATTTATTTGAAATCAACTTGAATTATTTTGGATTTTGTTGAGTATTTTTGTTGTAGAATCTATATTTGAGTAAATTTAGATGAAAATAACTTCAATTTTTTGGATTGTGAAAAAAATTTTAGTTGGAAGTGCAAATTTTAATAAATTTATTTGAAATCAACTTGAATTATTTTGGATTTTGTTGAGTATTTTTGTTGTAGAATCTATATTTGAGTAAATTTAGATGAAAATAACTTCAATTTTGTGGATTGTGAAAAAAATTTTAGTTGGAAGTGTCAAATTTTAATAAATTTATTTGAAATCAACTTGAATTATTTTGGATTTTGTTGAGTATTTTTGTTGTAGAATCTATATTTGAGTAAATTTAGATGAAAATAACTTCAATTTTTTGGATTGTGAATAAAATTTTAGTTGGAAGTGTCACATTTTAATAAATTTATTTGAAACCAACATCGATTTTTTGGATTTTGTTGAGTATTTTTGGTGTAGGGTCTATATTTGAGTAAATTTAGATGAAAATGACGACAATTTTTTGGATTGTGAAAAAAAATTTTAGTTGGAAGTGTCAAATTTTAATAAATTTATTTGAAATCAACTTGAATTATTTTGGATTTTGTTGAGTATTTTTGTTGTAGAATCTATATTTGAGTAAATTTAGATGAAAATAACTTCAATTTTTAGGATTGTGAAAATAATTTTAGTTGGAAGTGTCAAATTTTAATAAATTTATTTGAAATCAACTAGAATTATTTTGGATTTTGTTCAGTATTTTTGTTGTAGGAAGTATTTTTGAGTAAATTTAGATGAAAATAACGACAATTTTTTGGATTGTGAAAAAAAATTTAGTTGGAAGTGTCAAATTTTAATAAATTTATTTGAAATCAACTTGAATTATTTTGGATTTTGTTGAGTATTTTTGTTGCAGGATCTATATTTGAGTAAATTTAGATGAAAATAACTTCAATTTTTAGGATTGTGAAAATAATTTTAGTTGGAAGTGTCAAATTTTAATAAATTTATTTGAAATCAACTAGAATTATTTTGGATTTTGTTCAGTATTTTTGTTGTAGGAAGTATTTTTGAGTAAATTTAGATGAAAATAACGACAATTTTTTGGATTGTGAAAAAAAATTTAGTTGGAAGAGTCAAATTTTAATAAGTTTATTTGAAATCAACTTCGATTATTTTGAATTTTGTTCAGTATTTTTGTTGTAGGATGTATTTTTGAGTAAATTTAGATGAAAATAACGACAAATTTTTGGATTGTGAAAAAAATTTGAGTTGGAAATGTCAAATTCTAATAAATTTATTTGAAACCAACTTCGATGATTCTCGACTATGTTGAGTTTTTTTGATAGAGAAGCTTAATTTGAGTAATTTCAGTTGAAAATAACGACAATTTTTTGGATTGTGAAAAAAAATTTAGTTGGAAGTGTAAAATTTTAATAAATTTATTTGAAAAAAACTTCGATTTTTTTGGACGATGTTAAGTTTTTTGGATAGTGAAGCTTAATTTGAGTAATATCAGTAGAAATTAACATCGATTTTTTTGGATTTTGACAAGATTTTTGTCAAATTTTAATAATTTTTTTTTAATCATCTTCGATTATTTTGGATTTTGTTGAGTATTTTTGTTGTAGGATCTATATTTGAGTAAATTTAGATGAAAATAACGACAAATTTTTGGATTGTGAAAAAAATTTCAGTTGGAAGTGTCAAATTTTAATAAATTTATTTGAAATCAACTTCGATTATTTTGAATTTTGTTCAGTATTTTTGTTGTAGGGTCTATATTTGAATAAATTTAAATGAAAATAACTTCAATTTTTTGGATTGTGAAAAAAAGTTTAGTTGGAAGTGTCAAATTTTAATAAATTTATTTGAAATCAACTTCGATTTTATTGGATTCTGTCGAGTATTTTTGGTGTAGGATGTATATTTGAGTAAATTTAGATGAAAATAACCACAATTTTTTGGATTGTGAAAAAAATTTTAGTTGGAAGTGTCACATTTTAATAAATTTATTTGAAACCAACATCGATTTTTTGGATTTTGTTGAGTATTTTTGGTGTAGGGTCTATATTTGAGTAAATTTAGATGAAAATAACGACAATTTTTTGGATTGTGAAAAAAATTTTAGTTGGAAGTGTCAAATTTTAATAAGTTTATTTGAAATCAACTTCGATTATTTTGAATTTTGTTCAGTATTTTTGTTGTAGGATGTATTTTTGAGTAAATTTAGATGAAAATAACGACAAATTTTTGGATTGTGAAAATAATTTTAGTTGGAAGTGTCAAATTTTAATAAATTTATTTGAAATCAACTAGAATTATTTTGGATTTTGTTCAGTATTTTTGTTGTAGGAAGTATTTTTGAGTAAATTTAGATGAAAATAACGACAATTTTTTGGATTGTGAAAAAAAATTTAGTTGGAAGAGTCAAATTTTAATAAGTTTATTTGAAATCAACTTCGATTATTTTGAATTTTGTTCAGTATTTTTGTTGTAGGATGTATTTTTGAGTAAATTTAGATGAAAATAACGACAAATTTTTGGATTGTGAAAATAATTTTAGTTGGAAGTGTCAAATTTTAATAAATTTATTTGAAATCAACTAGAATTATTTTGGATTTTGTTCAGTATTTTTGTTGTAGGAAGTATTTTTGAGTAAATTTAGATGAAAATAACGACAATTTTTTGGATTGTGAAAAAAAGTTTAGTTGGAAGTGTCAAATTTTAATAAATTTATTTGAAATCAACTTCGATTTTATTGGATTCTGTCGAGTATTTTTGGTGTAGGATGTATATTTGAGTAAATTTAGATGAAAATAACCACAATTTTTTGGATTGTGAAAAAAATTTTAGTTGGAAGTGTCACATTTTAATAAATTTATTTGAAACCAACATCGATTTTTTGGATTTTGTTGAGTATTTTTGGTGTAGGGTCTATATTTGAGTAAATTTAGATGAAAATAACGACAATTTTTTGGATTGTGAAAAAAATTTTAGTTGGAAGTGTCAAATTTTAATAAATTTATTTGAAATCAACTTGAATTATTTTGGATTTTGTTGAGTATTGTGGTTGTAGGATCTATATTTGAGTAAATTTAGATGAAAATAACTTCAATTTTTTGGGTTGTGAAAAAAAATTTAGTTGGAAGTGTCAAATTTTAATAAATTTATTTGAAATCAACTTCGATTGTTTTGGATTTTGTTGAGTATTTTTGTTGTAGGGTCTATATTTGAGTAAATTTAGATGAAAATAACGACAATTTTTTGGATTGTGAAAAAATATTTTAGTTGGAAGTGTCAAATTTTAATAAATTTATTTGAAATCAACTTGAATTATTTTGGATTTTGTAGAGTATATTTGTTGTAGGATCTATATTTGAGTAAATTTAGATGAAAATAACTTCAATTTTTTGGATTGTGAAAAAAAGTTTAGTTGGAAGTGTCAAATTTTAATAAATTTATTTGAAATCAACTTCGATTTTATTGGATTTTGTCGAGTATTTTTGGTGTAGGATGTATATTTGAGTAAATTTAGATGAAAATAACGACAATTTTTTGGATTGTGAAAAAAAATTTTAGTCGGAAGTGTCAAATTTTAATAAATTTATTTGAAATCATCTTGAATTATTTTGGATTTTGTTGAGTATTGTTGTTGTAGGATCTATATTTGAGTAAATTTAGATGAAAATAACTTCAATTTTTTGGATTGTGAAAAAAATTTTAGTTGGAAGTGCAAATTTTAATAAATTTATTTGAAATCAACTTGAATTATTTTGGATTTTGTTGAGTATTTTTGTTGTAGGGTCTATATTTGAGTAAATTTAGATGAAAATAACGACAATTTTTTGGATTGTGAAAAAAAAATTTAGATGGAAGTGTCAAATTTTAATAAATTTATTTGAAATCAACTTGAATTATTTTGGATTTTGTTGAGTATTTTTGTTGTAGAATCTATATTTGAGTAAATTTAGATGAAAATAACTTCAATTTTTTGGATTGTGAAAAAAATTTTAGTTGGAAGTGCAAATTTTAATAAATTTATTTGAAATCAACTTGAATTATTTTGGATTTTGTTGAGTATTTTTGTTGTAGAATCTATATTTGAGTAAATTTAGATGAAAATAACTTCAATTTTTTGGATTGTGAAAAAAATTTTAGTTGGAAGTGCAAATTTTAATAAATTTATTTGAAATCAACTTGAATTATTTTGGATTTTGTTGAGTATTTTTGTTGTAGGATCTATATTTGAGTAAATTTTAATGAAAATAACTTCAATTTTGTGGATTGTGAAAAAAATGTTAGTTGGAAGTGTCAAATTTTAATAAATTTATTTGAAATCAACTTCGATTTTTTTTTGATTTTGTCGAGTATTTTTGGTGTAGGATGTATATTTGAGTAAATTTAGATGAAAATAACTTCAATTTTTTGGATTGTGAAAAAAAGTTTAGTTGGAAGTGTCAAATTTTAATAAATTTATTTGAAATCAACTTCGATTTTATTGGATTTTGTCGAGTATTTTTGGTGTAGGATGTATATTTGAGTAAATTTAGATGAAAATAACGACAATTTTTTGGATTGTGAAAAAAAATTTTAGTCGGAAGTGTCAAATTTTAATAAATTTATTTGAAATCAACTTCGATTTTATTGGATTCTGTCGAGTATTTTTGGTGTAGGATGTATATTTGAGTAAATTTAGATGAAAATAACCACAATTTTTTGGATTGTGAAAAAAAGTTTAGTTGGAACTGTCACATTTTAATAAATTTATTTGAAATCAACATCGATTTTTTGGATTTTGTTGAGTATTTTTGGTGTAGGGTCTATATTTGAGTAAATTTAGATGAAAATAACGACAATTTTTTGGATTGTGAAAAAAAATTTTAGTTGGAAGTGTCAAATTTTAATATATTTATTTGAAATCAACTTGAATTATTTTGGATTTTGTTGAGTATTTTTGATGTAGAATCTATATTTGAGTAAATTTAGATGAAAATAACTTCAATTTTTTGGATTGTGAAAAAAATTTTAGATGGAAGTGCAAATTTTAATAAATTTATTTGAAATCAACTTGAATTATTTTGGATTTTGTTGAGTATTTTTGTTGTAGGATCTATATTTGAGTAAATTTAGATGAAAATAACTTCAATTTTTTGGATTGTGAAAAAAAATTTAGTTGGAAGTGTAAAATTTTAATAAGTTTATTTGAAATCAACTTCGATTATTTTGAATTTTGTTCAGTATTTTTGTTGTAGGATGTATTTTTGAGTAAATTTAGATGAAAATAACGACAAATTTTTGGATTGTGAAAAAAATTTGAGTTGGAAATGTCAAATTCTAATAAATTTATTTGAAACCAACTTCGATGATTCTCGACTATGTTGAGTTTTTTTGATAGAGAAGCTTAATTTGAGTAATTTCAGTTGAAAATAACGACAATTTTTTGGATTGTGAAAAAAAATTTAGTTGGAAGTGTCAAATTTTAATAAATTTATTTGAAATCAACTTCGATTGTTTTGGATTTTGTTGAGTATTTTTGTTGTAGGGTCTATATTTGAGTAAATTTAGATGAAAATAACGACAATTTTTTGGATTGTGAATAAAATTTTAGTTGGAAGTGTCACATTTTAATAAATTTATTTGAAACCAACATCGATTTTTTGGATTTTGTTGAGTATTTTTGGTGTAGGGTCTGTATTTGAGTAAATTTAGATGAAAATAACGACAATTTCTTGGATTGTGAAAAAAAATTTTAGTTGGAAGTGTCAAATTTTAATAAATATATTTGAAATCAACTTGAATTATTTTGGATTTTGTTGAGTATTTTTGTTGTAGAATCTATATTTGAGTAAATTTAGATGAAAATAACTTCAATTTTGTGGATTGTGAAAAAAATTTTAGTTGGAAGTGCAAATTTTAATAAATATATTTGAAATCAACTTGAATTATTTTGGATTTTGTTGAGTATTTTTGTTGTAGGGTCTATATTTGAGTAAATTTAGATGAAAATAACTTCAATTTTTTGGATTGTGAAAAAAATTTTAGTTGGAAGTGCAAATTTTAATAAATTTATTTGAAATCAACTTGAATTATTTTGAATTTTGTTCAGTATTTTTGTTTGTAGGATGTATTTTTGAGTAAATTTAGATGAAAATAACGACAAATTTTTGGATTGTGAAAAAAATTTGAGTTGGAAATGTCAAATTCTAATAAATTTATTTGAAACCAACTTCGATGATTCTCGACTATGTTGAGTTTTTTTGATAGAGAAGCTTAATTTGAGTAATTTCAGTTGAAATTAACGTCGATTTTTTGGATTTTGTCACGATTTTTGTTAAATTTTAATAAATTTATTTGAAATCAACTTCGATTATTTTGAATTTTGTTCAGTATTTTTGTTGTAGGGTCTATATTTGAGTAAATTTAGATGAAAATAACTTCAATTTTTTGGATTGTGAAAAAAATTTTAGTTGGAAGTGCAAATTTTAATAAATTTATTTGAAATCAACTTGAATTATATTGGATTTTGTTGAGTATTTTTGTTGTAGGGTCTATATTTGAGTAAATTTAGATGAAAATAACGACAATTTTTTGGATTGTGAAAAAAAAATTTAGATGGAAGTGTCAAATTTTGATAAATTTATTTGAAATCAACTTGAATTATTTTGGATTTTGTTGAGTATTTTTGTTGTAGAATCTATATTTGAGTAAATTTAGATGAAAATAACTTCAATTTTTTGGATTGTGAAAAAAATTTTAGTTGGAAGTGCAAATTTTAATAAATTTATTTGAAATCAACTTGAATTATTTTGGATTTTGTTGTAGAATCTATATTTGAGTAAATTTAGATGAAAATAACTTCAATTTTGTGGATTGTGAAAAAAAATTTAGTTGGAAGTGCAAATTTTAATAAATTTTTTTTAAATCAACTTGAATTATTTTGGATTTTGTTGAGTATTTTTGTTGTAAGATCTATATTTGAGTAAATTTAGATGAAAATAACTTCAATTTTTTGGATTGTGAATAAAATTTTAGTTGGAAGTGTCACATTTTAATAAATTTATTTGAAACCAACATCGATTTTTTGGATTTTGTTGAGTATTTTTGGTGTAGGGTCTATATTTGAGTAAATTTAGATGAAAATAACGACAATTTTTTGGATTGTGAAAAAAAATTTTAGTTGGAAGTGTCAAATTTTAATAAATTTATTTGAAATCAACTTGAATTATTTTGGATTTTGTTGAGTATTTTTGTTGTAGAATCTATATTTGAGTAAATTTAGATGAAAATAACTTCAATTTTTTGGATTGTGAAAAAAATTTTAGTTGGAAGTGCAAATTTTAATAAATTTATTTGAAATCAACTTGAATTATTTTGGATTTTGTTGAGTATTTTTGTTGTAGGATGTATATTTGAGTAAATTTAGATGGAAATAACTTCAATTTTTTGGATTGTGAAAAAAAATTTAGTTGGAAGTGTCAAATTTTAATAAGTTTATTTGAAATCAACTTCGATTATTTTGAATTTTGTTCAGTATTTTTGTTGTAGGATGTATTTTTGAGTAAATTTAGATGAAAATAACGACAAATTTTTGGATTGTGAAAAAAATTTGAGTTGGAAATGTCAAATTCTAATAAATTTATTTGAAACCAACTTCGATGATTCTCGACTATGTTGAGTTTTTTTGATAGAGAAGCTTAATTTGAGTAATTTCAGTTGAAATTAACGTCGATTTTTTGGATTTTGTCACGATTTTTGTTAAATTTTAATAAATTTATTTGAAATCCACTTGTATATTTTGGAATTTGTTGAGTATTTTTGTTGTAAGATCTATATTTGAGTAAATTTAGATGAAAATAACTTCAATTTTTAGGATTGTGAAAATAATTTTAGTTGGAAGTGTCAAATTTTAATAAATTTATTTGAAATCAACTAGAATTATTTTGGATTTTGTTCAGTATTTTTGTTGTAGGAAGTATTTTTGAGTAAATTTAGATGAAAATAACGACAATTTTTTGGATTGTGAAAAAAAATTTAGTGGGAAGTGTCAAATTTTAATAAGTTTATTTGAAATCAACTTCGATTATTTTGAATTTTGTTCAGTATTTTTGTTGTAGGGTCTATATTTGAGTAAATTTAGATGAAAATAACTTCAATTTTTAGGATTGTGAAAATAATTTTAGTTGGAAATGCAAATTTTAATAAATTTATTTGAAATCAACTTGAATTATTTTGGATTTTGTTGAGTATTTTTGTTGTAGGGTCTATATTTGAGTAAATTTAGATGAAAATAACGACAATTTTTTGGATTGTGAAAAAAAAATTTAGATGGAAGTGTCAAATTTTGATAAATTTATTTGAAATCAACTTGAATTATTTTGGATTTTGTTGAGTATTTTTGTTGTAGAATCTATATTTGAGTAAATTTAGATGAAAATAACTTCAATTTTTTGGATTGTGAAAAAAATTTTAGTTGGAAGTGCAAATTTTAATAAATTTATTTGAAATCAACTTGAATTATTTTGGATTTTGTTGAGTATTTTTGTTGTAGAATCTATATTTGAGTAAATTTAGATGAAAATAACTTCAATTTTTTGGATTGTGAAAAAAATTTTAGTTGGAAGTGCAAATTTTAATAAATTTATTTGAAATCAACTTGAATTATTTTGGATTTTGTTGAGTATTTTTGTTGTAGAATCTATATTTGAGTAAATTTAGATGAAAATAACTTCAATTTTGTGGATTGTGAAAAAAAATTTAGTTGGAAGTGCAAATTTTAATAAATTTTTTTTAAATCAACTTGAATTATTTTGGATTTTGTTGAGTATTTTTGTTGTAAGATCTATATTTGAGTAAATTTAGATGAAAATAACTTCAATTTTTTGGATTGTGAATAAAATTTTAGTTGGAAGTGTCACATTTTAATAAATTTATTTGAAACCAACATCGATTTTTTGGATTTTGTTGAGTATTTTTGGTGTAGGGTCTATATTTGAGTAAATTTAGATGAAAATAACGACAATTTTTTGGATTGTGAAAAAAAATTTTAGTTGGAAGTGTCAAATTTTAATAAATTTATTTGAAATCAACTTGAATTATTTTGGATTTTGTTGAGTATTTTTGTTGTAGAATCTATATTTGAGTAAATTTAGATGAAAATAACTTCAATTTTTTGGATTGTGAAAAAAATTTTAGTTGGAAGTGCAAATTTTAATAAATTTATTTGAAATCAACTTGAATTATTTTGGATTTTGTTGAGTATTTTTGTTGTAGGATGTATATTTGAGTAAATTTAGATGGAAATAACTTCAATTTTTTGGATTGTGAAAAAAAATTTAGTTGGAAGTGTCAAATTTTAATAAGTTTATTTGAAATCAACTTCGATTATTTTGAATTTTGTTCAGTATTTTTGTTGTAGGATGTATTTTTGAGTAAATTTAGATGAAAATAACGACAAATTTTTGGATTGTGAAAAAAATTTGAGTTGGAAATGTCAAATTCTAATAAATTTATTTGAAACCAACTTCGATGATTCTCGACTATGTTGAGTTTTTTTGATAGAGAAGCTTAATTTGAGTAATTTCAGTTGAAATTAACGTCGATTTTTTGGATTTTGTCACGATTTTTGTTAAATTTTAATAAATTTATTTGAAATCCACTTGTATATTTTGGAATTTGTTGAGTATTTTTGTTGTAAGATCTATATTTGAGTAAATTTAGATGAAAATAACTTCAATTTTTAGGATTGTGAAAATAATTTTAGTTGGAAGTGTCAAATTTTAATAAATTTATTTGAAATCAACTAGAATTATTTTGGATTTTGTTCAGTATTTTTGTTGTAGGAAGTATTTTTGAGTAAATTTAGATGAAAATAACGACAATTTTTTGGATTGTGAAAAAAAATTTAGTGGGAAGTGTCAAATTTTAATAAGTTTATTTGAAATCAACTTCGATTATTTTGAATTTTGTTCAGTATTTTTGTTGTAGGGTCTATATTTGAGTAAATTTAGATGAAAATAACTTCAATTTTTAGGATTGTGAAAATAATTTTAGTTGGAAGTGCAAATTTTAATAAATTTATTTGAAATCAACTTGAATTATTTTGGATTTTGTTGAGTATTTTTGTTGTAGGGTCTATATTTGAGTAAATTTAGATGAAAATAACGACAATTTTTTGGATTGTGAAAAAAAAATTTAGATGGAAGTGTCAAATTTTGATAAATTTATTTGAAATCAACTTGAATTATTTTGGATTTTGTTGAGTATTTTTGTTGTAGAATCTATATTTGAGTAAATTTAGATGAAAATAACTTCAATTTTTTGGATTGTGAAAAAAATTTTAGTTGGAAGTGCAAATTTTAATAAATTTATTTGAAATCAACTTGAATTATTTTGGATTTTGTTGAGTATTTTTGTTGTAGAATCTATATTTGAGTAAATTTAGATGAAAATAACTTCAATTTTTTGGATTGTGAAAAAAATTTTAGTTGGAAGTGCAAATTTTAATAAATTTATTTGAAATCAACTTCGATTATTTTGAATTTTGTTCAGTATTTTTGTTGTAGGATGTATTTTTGAGTAAATTTAGATGAAAATAACGACAAATTTTTGGATTGTGAAAAAAATTTGAGTTGGCAATGTCAAATTCTAATAAATTTATTTGAAACCAACTTCGATGATTCTCGACTATGTTGAGTTTTTTTGATAGAGAAGCTTAATTTGAGTAATTTCAGTTGAAATTAACGTCGATTTTTTGGATTTTGTCACGATTTTTGTTAAATTTTAATAAATTTATTTGAAATCCACTTGGATAATTTTGGAATTTGTTGAGTATTTTTGTTGTAAGATCTATATTTGAGTAAATTTAGATGAAAATAACTTCAATTTTTAGGATTGTGAAAATAATTTTAGTTGGAAGTGTCAAATTTTAATAAATTTATTTGAAATCAACTAGAATTATTTTGGATTTTGTTCAGTATTTATGTTGTAGGAAGTATTTTTGAGTAAAGTTAGATGAAAATAACGACAATTTTTTGGATTGTGAAAAAAAATTTAGTTGGAAGTGTCAAATTTTAATAAGTTTATTTGAAATCAACTTCGATTATTTTGAATTTTGTTCAGTATTTTTGTTGTAGGGTCTATATTTGAGTAAATTTAGATGAAAATAACTTCAATTTTTTGGATTGTGAAAAAAATTTTAGTTGGAAGTGCAAATTTTAATAAATTTATTTGAAATCAACTTGAATTATTTTGGATTTTGTTGAGTTTTTTTGTATTAGGGTCTATATTTGAGTAAATTTAGATGAAAATAACGACAATTTTTTGGATTGTGAAAAAAAAATTTAGATGGAAGTGTCAAATTTTGATAAATTTATTTGAAATCAACTTGAATTATTTTGGATTTTGTTGAGTATTTTTGTTGTAGAATCTATATTTGAGTAAATTTAGATGAAAATAACTTCAATTTTTTGGATTGTGAAAAAAATTTTAGTTGGAAGTGCAAATTTTAATAAATTTATTTGAAATCAACTTGAATTATTTTGGATTTTGTTGAGTATTTTTGTTGTAGAATCTATATTTGAGTAAATTTAGATGAAAATAACTTCAATTTTGTGGATTGTGAAAAAAATTTTAGTTGGAAGTGCAAATTTTAATAAATTTTTTTGAAATCAACTTGAATTATTTTGGATTTTGTTGAGTATTTTTGTTGTAGGATCTATATTTGAGTAAATTTAGATGAAAATAACTTCAATTTTTTGGATTGTGAATAAAATTTTAGTTGGAAGTGTCACATTTTAATAAATTTATTTGAAACCAACATCGATTTTTTGGATTTTGTTGAGTATTTTTGGTGTAGGGTCTATATTTGAGTAAATTTAGATGAAAATGACGACAATTTTTTGGATTGTGAAAAAAAATTTTAGTTGGAAGTGTCAAATTTTAATAAATTTATTTGAAATCAACTTGAATTATTTTGGATTTTGTTGAGTATTTTTGTTGTAGAATCTATATTTGAGTAAATTTAGATGAAAATAACTTCAATTTTTTGGATTGTGAAAAAAAATTTAGTTGGAAGTGCAAATATTAATAAATTTATTTGAAATCAACTTGAATTATTTTGGATTTTGTTGAGTATTTTTGTTGTAGGATGTATATTTGAGTAAATTTAGATGGAAATAACTTCAATTTTTTGGATTGTGAAAAAAAAATTTAGTTGGAAGTGTCAAATTTTAATAAGTTTATTTGAAATCAACTTCGATTATTTTGAATTTTGTTCAGTATTTTTGTTGTAGGATGTATTTTTGAGTAAATTTAGATGAAAATAACGACAAATTTTTGGATTGTTAAAAAAATTTGAGTTGGAAATGTCAAATTCTAATAAATTTATTTGAAACCAACTTCGATGATTCTCGACTATGTTGAGTTTTTTTGATAGAGAAGCTTAATTTGAGTAATTTCAGTTGAAATTAACGTCGATTTTTTGGATTTTGTCACGATTTTTGTTAAATTTTAATAAATTTATTTGAAATCCACTTGGATAATTTTGGAATTTGTTGAGTATTTTTGTTGTAAGATCTATATTTGAGTAAATTTAGATGAAAATAACTTCAATTTTTAGGATTGTGAAAATAATTTTAGTTGGAAGTGTCAAATTTTAATAAATTTATTTGAAATCAACTAGAATTATTTTGGATTTTGTTCAGTATTTTTGTTGTAGGAAGTATTTTTGAGTAAATTTAGATGAAAATAACGACAATTTTTTGGATTGTGAAAAAAAATTTAGTTGGAAGTGTCAAATTTTAATAAGTTTATTTGAAATCAACTTCGATTATTTTGAATTTTGTTCAGTATTTTTGTTGTAGGGTCTATATTTGAGTAAATTTAGATGAAAATAACTTCAATTTTTTGGATTGTGAAAAAAATTTTAGTTGGAAGTGCAAATTTTAATAAATTTATTTGAAATCAACTTGAATTATTTTGGATTTTGTTGAGTATTTTTGTTGTAGGGTCTATATTTGAGTAAATTTAGATGAAAATAACGACAATTTTTTGGATTGTGAAAAAAAAATTTAGATGGAAGTGTCAAATTTTGATAAATTTATTTGAAATCAACTTGAATTATTTTGGATTTTGTTGAGTATTTTTGTTGTAGAATCTATATTTGAGTAAATTTAGATGAAAATAACTTCAATTTTTTGGATTGTGAAAAAAATTTTAGTTGGAAGTGCAAATTTTAATAAATTTATTTGAAATCAACTTGAATTATTTTGGATTTTGTTGAGTATTTTTGTTGTAGAATCTATATTTGAGTAAATTTAGATGAAAATAACTTCAATTTTTTGGATTGTGAAAAAAATTTTAGTTGGAAGTGCAAATTTTAATAAATTTATTTGAAATCAACTTCGATTATTTTGAATTTTGTTCAGTATTTTTGTTGTAGGATGTATTTTTGGGTAAATTTAGATGAAAATAACGACAAATTTTTGGATTGTGAAAAAAATTTGAGTTGGAAATGTCAAATTCTAATAAATTTATTTGAAACCAACTTCGATGATTCTCGACTATGTTGAGTTTTTTTGATAGAGAAGCTTAATTTGAGTAATTTCAGTTGAAATTAACGTCGATTTTTTGGATTTTGTCACGATTTTTGTTAAATTTTAATAAATTTATTTGAAATCCACTTGGATAATTTTGGAATTTGTTGAGTATTTTTGTTGTAAGATCTATATTTGAGTAAATTTAGATGAAAATAACTTCAATTTTTAGGATTGTGAAAAAAATTTTAGTTGGAAGTGCAAATTTTAATAAATTTTTTTGAAATCAACTTGAATTATTTTGGATTTTGTTGAGTATTTTTGTTGTAGGATCTATATTTGAGTAAATTTAGATGAAAATAACTTCAATTTTTAGGATTGTGAAAAAAAATTTAGTTGGAAGTGTCAAATTTTAATAAATTTATTTGAAATCAACTTGAATTATTTTGGATTTTGTTGAGTATTTTTGTTGCAGGATCTATATTTGAGTAAATTTAGATGAAAATAACTTCAATTTTTAGGATTGTGAAAATAATTTTAGTTGGAAGTGTCAAATTTTAATAAATTTATTTGAAATCAACTAGAATTATTTTGGATTTTGTTCAGTATTTTTGTTGTAGGAAGTATTTTTGAGTAAATTTAGATGAAAATAACGACAATTTTTTGGATTGTGAAAAAAAATTTAGTTGGAAGAGTCAAATTTTAATAAGTTTATTTGAAATCAACTTCGATTATTTTGAATTTTGTTCAGTATTTTTGTTGTAGGATGTATTTTTGAGTAAATTTAGATGAAAATAACGACAAATTTTTGGATTGTGAAAAAAATTTGAGTTGGAAATGTCAAATTCTAATAAATTTATTTGAAACCAACTTCGATGATTCTCGACTATGTTGAGTTTTTTTGATAGAGAAGCTTAATTTGAGTAATTTCAGTTGAAAATAACGACAATTTTTTGGATTGTGAAAAAAAATTTAGTTGGAAGTGTAAAATTTTAATAAATTTATTTGAAAAAAACTTCGATTTTTTTGGACGATGTTAAGTTTTTTGGATAGTGAAGCTTAATTTGAGTAATATCAGTAGAAATTAACATCGATTTTTTTGGATTTTGACAAGATTTTTGTCAAATTTTAATAATTTTTTTTTAATCATCTTCGATTATTTTGGATTTTGTTGAGTATTTTTGTTGTAGAATCTATATTTGAGTAAATTTAGATGAAAATAACTTCAATTTTTTGGATTGTGAAAAAAATTTTAGTTGGAAGTGCAAATTTTAATAAATTTATTTGAAATCAACTTGAATTATTTTGGATTTTGTTGAGTATTTTTGTTGTAGAATCTATATTTGAGTAAATTTAGATGAAAATAACTTCAATTTTTTGGATTGTGAAAAAAATTTTAGTTGGAAGTGCAAATTTTAATAAATTTATTTGAAATCAACTTCGATTATTTTGAATTTTGTTCAGTATTTTTGTTGTAGGATGTATTTTTGAGTAAATTTAGATGAAAATAACGACAAATTTTTGGATTGTGAAAAAAATTTGAGTTGGCAATGTCAAATTCTAATAAATTTATTTGAAACCAACTTCGATGATTCTCGACTATGTTGAGTTTTTTTGATAGAGAAGCTTAATTTGAGTAATTTCAGTTGAAATTAACGTCGATTTTTTGGATTTTGTCACGATTTTTGTTAAATTTTAATAAATTTATTTGAAATCCACTTGGATAATTTTGGAATTTGTTGAGTATTTTTGTTGTAAGATCTATATTTGAGTAAATTTAGATGAAAATAACTTCAATTTTTAGGATTGTGAAAATAATTTTAGTTGGAAGTGTCAAATTTTAATAAATTTATTTGAAATCAACTAGAATTATTTTGGATTTTGTTCAGTATTTTTGTTGTAGGAAGTATTTTTGAGTAAATTTAGATGAAAATAACGACAATTTTTTGGATTGTGAAAAAAAATTTAGTTGGAAGTGTCAAATTTTAATAAGTTTATTTGAAATCAACTTCGATTATTTTGAATTTTGTTCAGTATTTTTGTTGTAGGGTCTATATTTGAGTAAATTTAGATGAAAATAACTTCAATTTTTTGGATTGTGAAAAAAATTTTAGTTGGAAGTGCAAATTTTAATAAATTTATTTGAAATCAACTTGAATTATTTTGGATTTTGTTGAGTATTTTTGTTGTAGGGTCTATATTTGAGTAAATTTAGATGAAAATAACGACAATTTTTTGGATTGTGAAAAAAAAATTTAGATGGAAGTGTCAAATTTTGATAAATTTATTTGAAATCAACTTGAATTATTTTGGATTTTGTTGAGTATTTTTGTTGTAGAATCTATATTTGAGTAAATTTAGATGAAAATAACTTCAATTTTTTGGATTGTGAAAAAAATTTTAGTTGGAAGTGCAAATTTTAATAAATTTATTTGAAATCAACTTGAATTATTTTGGATTTTGTTGAGTATTTTTGTTGTAGAATCTATATTTGAGTAAATTTAGATGAAAATAACTTCAATTTTTTGGATTGTGAAAAAAATTTTAGTTGGAAGTGCAAATTTTAATAAATTTATTTGAAATCAACTTCGATTATTTTGAATTTTGTTCAGTATTTTTGTTGTAGGATGTATTTTTGGGTAAATTTAGATGAAAATAACGACAAATTTTTGGATTGTGAAAAAAATTTGAGTTGGAAATGTCAAATTCTAATAAATTTATTTGAAACCAACTTCGATGATTCTCGACTATGTTGAGTTTTTTTGATAGAGAAGCTTAATTTGAGTAATTTCAGTTGAAATTAACGTCGATTTTTTGGATTTTGTCACGATTTTTGTTAAATTTTAATAAATTTATTTGAAATCCACTTGGATAATTTTGGAATTTGTTGAGTATTTTTGTTGTAAGATCTATATTTGAGTAAATTTAGATGAAAATAACTTCAATTTTTAGGATTGTGAAAAAAATTTTAGTTGGAAGTGCAAATTTTAATAAATTTTTTTGAAATCAACTTGAATTATTTTGGATTTTGTTGAGTATTTTTGTTGTAGGATCTATATTTGAGTAAATTTAGATGAAAATAACTTCAATTTTTAGGATTGTGAAAAAAAATTTAGTTGGAAGTGTCAAATTTTAATAAATTTATTTGAAATCAACTTGAATTATTTTGGATTTTGTTGAGTATTTTTGTTGCAGGATCTATATTTGAGTAAATTTAGATGAAAATAACTTCAATTTTTAGGATTGTGAAAATAATTTTAGTTGGAAGTGTCAAATTTTAATAAATTTATTTGAAATCAACTAGAATTATTTTGGATTTTGTTCAGTATTTTTGTTGTAGGAAGTATTTTTGAGTAAATTTAGATGAAAATAACGACAATTTTTTGGATTGTGAAAAAAAATTTAGTTGGAAGAGTCAAATTTTAATAAGTTTATTTGAAATCAACTTCGATTATTTTGAATTTTGTTCAGTATTTTTGTTGTAGGATGTATTTTTGAGTAAATTTAGATGAAAATAACGACAAATTTTTGGATTGTGAAAAAAATTTGAGTTGGAAATGTCAAATTCTAATAAATTTATTTGAAACCAACTTCGATGATTCTCGACTATGTTGAGTTTTTTTGATAGAGAAGCTTAATTTGAGTAATTTCAGTTGAAAATAACGACAATTTTTTGGATTGTGAAAAAAAATTTAGTTGGAAGTGTAAAATTTTAATAAATTTATTTGAAAAAAACTTCGATTTTTTTGGACGATGTTAAGTTTTTTGGATAGTGAAGCTTAATTTGAGTAATATCAGTAGAAATTAACATCGATTTTTTTGGATTTTGACAAGATTTTTGTCAAATTTTAATAATTTTTTTTTAATCATCTTCGATTATTTTGGATTTTGTTGAGTATTTTTGTTGTAGGATCTATATTTGAGTAAATTTAGATGAAAATAACGACAAATTTTTGGATTGTGAAAAAAATTTCAGTTGGAAGTGTCAAATTTTAATAAATTTATTTGAAATCAACTTCGATTATTTTGAATTTTGTTCAGTATTTTTGTTGTAGGGTCTATATTTGAATAAATTTAAATGAAAATAACTTCAATTTTTTGGATTGTGAAAAAAAGTTTAGTTGGAAGTGTCAAATTTTAATAAATTTATTTGAAATCAACTTCGATTTTATTGGATTCTGTCGAGTATTTTTGGTGTAGGATGTATATTTGAGTAAATTTAGATGAAAATAACCACAATTTTTTGGATTGTGAAAAAAATTTTAGTTGGAAGTGTCACATTTTAATAAATTTATTTGAAACCAACATCGATTTTTTGGATTTTGTTGAGTATTTTTGGTGTAGGGTCTATATTTGAGTAAATTTAGATGAAAATAACGATAATTTTTTGGATTGTGAAAAAAATTTTAGTTGGAAGTGTCAAATTTTAATAAGTTTATTTGAAATCAACTTCGATTATTTTGAATTTTGTTCAGTATTTTTGTTGTAGGATGTATTTTTGAGTAAATTTAGATGAAAATAACGACAAATTTTTGGATTGTGAAAATAATTTTAGTTGGAAGTGTCAAATTTTAATAAATTTATTTGAAATCAACTAGAATTATTTTGGATTTTGTTCAGTATTTTTGTTGTAGGAAGTATTTTTGAGTAAATTTAGATGAAAATAACGACAATTTTTTGGATTGTGAAAAAAAATTTAGTTGGAAGAGTCAAATTTTAATAAGTTTATTTGAAATCAACTTCGATTATTTTGAATTTTGTTCAGTATTTTTGTTGTAGGATGTATTTTTGAGTAAATTTAGATGAAAATAACGACAAATTTTTGGATTGTGAAAAAAATTTCAGTTGGAAGTGTCAAATTTTAATAAATTTATTTGAAATCAACTTCGATTATTTTGAATTTTGTTCAGTATTTTTGTTGTAGGGTCTATATTTGAATAAATTTAAATGAAAATAACTTCAATTTTTTGGATTGTGAAAAAAAGTTTAGTTGGAAGTGTCAAATTTTAATAAATTTATTTGAAATCAACTTCGATTTTATTGGATTCTGTCGAGTATTTTTGGTGTAGGATGTATATTTGAGTAAATTTAGATGAAAATAACCACAATTTTTTGGATTGTGAAAAAAATTTTAGTTGGAAGTGTCACATTTTAATAAATTTATTTGAAACCAACATCGATTTTTTGGATTTTGTTGAGTATTTTTGGTGTAGGGTCTATATTTGAGTAAATTTAGATGAAAATAACGACAATTTTTTGGATTGTGAAAAAAATTTTAGTTGGAAGTGTCAAATTTTAATAAATTTATTTGAAATCAACTTGAATTATTTTGGATTTTGTTGAGTATTGTGGTTGTAGGATCTATATTTGAGTAAATTTAGATGAAAATAACTTCAATTTTTTGGGTTGTGAAAAAAAATTTAGTTGGAAGTGTCAAATTTTAATAAATTTATTTGAAATCAACTTCGATTGTTTTGGATTTTGTTGAGTATTTTTGTTGTAGGGTCTATATTTGAGTAAATTTAGATGAAAATAACGACAATTTTTTGGATTGTGAAAAAATATTTTAGTTGGAAGTGTCAAATTTTAATAAATTTATTTGAAATCAACTTGAATTATTTTGGATTTTGTAGAGTATATTTGTTGTAGGATCTATATTTGAGTAAATTTAGATGAAAATAACTTCAATTTTTTGGATTGTGAAAAAAAGTTTAGTTGGAAGTGTCAAATTTTAATAAATTTATTTGAAATCAACTTCGATTTTATTGGATTTTGTCGAGTATTTTTGGTGTAGGATGTATATTTGAGTAAATTTAGATGAAAATAACGACAATTTTTTGGATTGTGAAAAAAAATTTTAGTCGGAAGTGTCAAATTTTAATAAATTTATTTGAAATCATCTTGAATTATTTTGGATTTTGTTGAGTATTGTTGTTGTAGGATCTATATTTGAGTAAATTTAGATGAAAATAACTTCAATTTTTTGGATTGTGAAAAAAATTTTAGTTGGAAGTGCAAATTTTAATAAATTTATTTGAAATCAACTTGAATTATTTTGGATTTTGTTGAGTATTTTTGTTGTAGGGTCTATATTTGAGTAAATTTAGATGAAAATAACGACAATTTTTTGGATTGTGAAAAAAAAATTTAGATGGAAGTGTCAAATTTTAATAAATTTATTTGAAATCAACTTGAATTATTTTGGATTTTGTTGAGTATTTTTGTTGTAGAATCTATATTTGAGTAAATTTAGATGAAAATAACTTCAATTTTTTGGATTGTGAAAAAAATTTTAGTTGGAAGTGCAAATTTTAATAAATTTATTTGAAATCAACTTGAATTATTTTGGATTTTGTTGAGTATTTTTGTTGTAGAATCTATATTTGAGTAAATTTAGATGAAAATAACTTCAATTTTTTGGATTGTGAAAAAAATTTTAGTTGGAAGTGCAAATTTTAATAAATTTATTTGAAATCAACTTGAATTATTTTGGATTTTGTTGAGTATTTTTGTTGTAGGATCTATATTTGAGTAAATTTTAATGAAAATAACTTCAATTTTGTGGATTGTGAAAAAAATGTTAGTTGGAAGTGTCAAATTTTAATAAATTTATTTGAAATCAACTTCGATTTTTTTTTGATTTTGTCGAGTATTTTTGGTGTAGGATGTATATTTGAGTAAATTTAGATGAAAATAACTTCAATTTTTTGGATTGTGAAAAAAAGTTTAGTTGGAAGTGTCAAATTTTAATAAATTTATTTGAAATCAACTTCGATTTTATTGGATTTTGTCGAGTATTTTTGGTGTAGGATGTATATTTGAGTAAATTTAGATGAAAATAACGACAATTTTTTGGATTGTGAAAAAAAATTTTAGTCGGAAGTGTCAAATTTTAATAAATTTATTTGAAATCAACTTCGATTTTATTGGATTCTGTCGAGTATTTTTGGTGTAGGATGTATATTTGAGTAAATTTAGATGAAAATAACCACAATTTTTTGGATTGTGAAAAAAAGTTTAGTTGGAACTGTCACATTTTAATAAATTTATTTGAAATCAACATCGATTTTTTGGATTTTGTTGAGTATTTTTGGTGTAGGGTCTATATTTGAGTAAATTTAGATGAAAATAACGACAATTTTTTGGATTGTGAAAAAAAATTTTAGTTGGAAGTGTCAAATTTTAATAAATTTATTTGAAATCAACTTGAATTATTTTGGATTTTGTTGAGTATTTTTGATGTAGAATCTATATTTGAGTAAATTTAGATGAAAATAACTTCAATTTTTTGGATTGTGAAAAAAATTTTAGATGGAAGTGCAAATTTTAATAAATTTATTTGAAATCAACTTGAATTATTTTGGATTTTGTTGAGTATTTTTGTTGTAGGATCTATATTTGAGTAAATTTAGATGAAAATAACTTCAATTTTTTGGATTGTGAAAAAAAATTTAGTTGGAAGTGTAAAATTTTAATAAGTTTATTTGAAATCAACTTCGATTATTTTGAATTTTGTTCAGTATTTTTGTTGTAGGATGTATTTTTGAGTAAATTTAGATGAAAATAACGACAAATTTTTGGATTGTGAAAAAAATTTGAGTTGGAAATGTCAAATTCTAATAAATTTATTTGAAACCAACTTCGATGATTCTCGACTATGTTGAGTTTTTTTGATAGAGAAGCTTAATTTGAGTAATTTCAGTTGAAAATAACGACAATTTTTTGGATTGTGAAAAAAAATTTAGTTGGAAGTGTAAAATTTTAATAAATTTATTTGAAAAAAACTTCGATTTTTTTGGACGATGTTAAGTTTTTTGGATAGTGAAGCTTAATTTGAGTAATATCAGTAGAAATTCACATCGATTTTTTTGGATTTTGACAAGATTTTTGTCAAATTTTAATAATTTTTTTTTAATCATCTTCGATTATTTTGGATTTTGTTGAGTATTTTTGTTGTAGGATCTATATTTGAGTAAATTTAGATGAAAATAACTTTAATTTTTTGGGTTGTGAAAAAAAATTTAGTTGGAAGTGTCAAATTTTAATAAATTTATTTGAAATCAACTTCGATTGTTTTGGATTTTGTTGAGTATTTTTGTTGTAGGGTCTATATTTGAGTAAATTTAGATGAAAATAACGACAATTTTTTGGATTGTGAAAAAATATTTTAGTTGGAAGTGTCAAATTTTAATAAATTTATTTGAAATCAACTTGAATTATTTTGGATTTTGTAGAGTATATTTGTTGTAGGATCTATATTTGAGTAAATTTAGATGAAAATAACTTCAATTTTTTGGATTGTGAAAAAAAGTTTAGTTGGAAGTGTCAAATTTTAATAAATTTATTTGAAATCAACTTCGATTTTATTGGATTTTGTCGAGTATTTTTGGTGTAGGATGTATATTTGAGTAAATTTAGATGAAAATAACGACAATTTTTTGGATTGTGAAAAAAAATTTTAGTCGGAAGTGTCAAATTTTAATAAATTTATTTGAAATCATCTTGAATTATTTTGGATTTTGTTGAGTATTGTTGTTGTAGGATCTATATTTGAGTAAATTTAGATGAAAATAACTTCAATTTTTTGGATTGTGAAAAAAATTTTAGTTGGAAGTGCAAATTTTAATAAATTTATTTGAAATCAACTTGAATTATTTTGGATTTTGTTGAGTATTTTTGTTGTAGGGTCTATATTTGAGTAAATTTAGATGAAAATAACGACAATTTTTTGGATTGTGAAAAAAAAATTTAGATGGAAGTGTCAAATTTTAATAAATTTATTTGAAATCAACTTGAATTATTTTGGATTTTGTTGAGTATTTTTGTTGTAGAATCTATATTTGAGTAAATTTAGATGAAAATAACTTCAATTTTTTGGATTGTGAAAAAAATTTTAGTTGGAAGTGCAAATTTTAATAAATTTATTTGAAATCAACTTGAATTATTTTGGATTTTGTTGAGTATTTTTGTTGTAGAATCTATATTTGAGTAAATTTAGATGAAAATAACTTCAATTTTTTGGATTGTGAAAAAAATTTTAGTTGGAAGTGCAAATTTTAATAAATTTATTTGAAATCAACTTGAATTATTTTGGATTTTGTTGAGTATTTTTGTTGTAGGATCTATATTTGAGTAAATTTTAATGAAAATAACTTCAATTTTGTGGATTGTGAAAAAAATGTTAGTTGGAAGTGTCAAATTTTAATAAATTTATTTGAAATCAACTTCGATTTTTTTTTGATTTTGTCGAGTATTTTTGGTGTAGGATGTATATTTGAGTAAATTTAGATGAAAATAACTTCAATTTTTTGGATTGTGAAAAAAAGTTTAGTTGGAAGTGTCAAATTTTAATAAATTTATTTGAAATCAACTTCGATTTTATTGGATTTTGTCGAGTATTTTTGGTGTAGGATGTATATTTGAGTAAATTTAGATGAAAATAACGACAATTTTTTGGATTGTGAAAAAAAATTTTAGTCGGAAGTGTCAAATTTTAATAAATTTATTTGAAATCAACTTCGATTTTATTGGATTCTGTCGAGTATTTTTGGTGTAGGATGTATATTTGAGTAAATTTAGATGAAAATAACCACAATTTTTTGGATTGTGAAAAAAAGTTTAGTTGGAAGTGTCACATTTTAATAAATTTATTTGAAATCAACATCGATTTTTTGGATTTTGTTGAGTATTTTTGGTGTAGGGTCTATATTTGAGTAAATTTAGATGAAAATAACGACAATTTTTTGGATTGTGAAAAAAAATTTTAGTTGGAAGTGTCAAATTTTAATAAATTTATTTGAAATCAACTTGAATTATTTTGGATTTTGTTGAGTATTTTTGATGTAGAATCTATATTTGAGTAAATTTAGATGAAAATAACTTCAATTTTTTGGATTGTGAAAAAAATTTTAGATGGAAGTGCAAATTTTAATAAATTTATTTGAAATCAACTTGAATTATTTTGGATTTTGTTGAGTATTTTTGTTGTAGGATCTATATTTGAGTAAATTTAGATGAAAATAACTTCAATTTTTTGGATTGTGAAAAAAAATTTAGTTGGAAGTGTAAAATTTTAATAAGTTTATTTGAAATCAACTTCGATTATTTTGAATTTTGTTCAGTATTTTTGTTGTAGGATGTATTTTTGAGTAAATTTAGATGAAAATAACGACAAATTTTTGGATTGTGAAAAAAATTTGAGTTGGAAATGTCAAATTCTAATAAATTTATTTGAAACCAACTTCGATGATTCTCGACTATGTTGAGTTTTTTTGATAGAGAAGCTTAATTTGAGTAATTTCAGTTGAAAATAACGACAATTTTTTGGATTGTGAAAAAAAATTTAGTTGGAAGTGTAAAATTTTAATAAATTTATTTGAAAAAAACTTCGATTTTTTTGGACGATGTTAAGTTTTTTGGATAGTGAAGCTTAATTTGAGTAATATCAGTAGAAATTCACATCGATTTTTTTGGATTTTGACAAGATTTTTGTCAAATTTTAATAATTTTTTTTTAATCATCTTCGATTATTTTGGATTTTGTTGAGTATTTTTGTTGTAGGATCTATATTTGAGAAAATTTAGTTGAAAATAACTTCAATTTTTTGTATTGCGAAAAAAATTTTGGTTGGAAGTGTCAAATTTTAATAAATTTAGTTGAAACCAACTTCGATTTTTTTGGACGATGTTATGATTTTTGGATAGAGAAGCTTAATTAGAGTAATTTCAGGTGAAATTAACATCGATTGTTTCGGATTTTGACTAGATTTTTGTCAAATTTTCATAAATTGATTTGAAACCATCTTCGATTTTTTTGGATTTTGTTGAGTATTTTTGTTGTAGGATCTATATTTGAGTAAATTTAGATGAAAATAACTTCAATTTTTTGTATTGTGAAAAAAATTTTGGTTGGAAGTGTCAAATTTTAATAAATTTATTTGAAACCAACTTCGATTTTTTTTTATTTTGTTGATTATTTTTGTTTTAGGATCTATATTTGAGTAAATTTAGATGAAAATAACTTTAATTTTTTGGATTGTGAAAAAAATTTCAGTTGGAAGTGTCAAATTTTAATAAATTTATTTGAAATCAACTTCGATTATTTTGAATTTTGTTCAGTATTTTTGTTGTAGGGTCTATATTTGAATAAATTTAAATGAAAATAACTTCAATTTTTGGGATTGTGAAAAAAAGTTTAGTTGGAAGTGTCAAATTTTAATAAATTTATTTGAAATCAACTTCGATTTTATTGGATTCTGTCGAGTATTTTTGGTGTAGGATGTATATTTGAGTAAATTTAGATGAAAATAACCACAATTTTTTGGATTGTGAAAAAAATTTTAGTTGGAAGTGTAACATTTTAATAAATTTATTTGAAACCAACATCGATTTTTTGGATTTTGTTGAGTATTTTTGGTGTAGGGTCTATATTTGAGTAAATTTAGATGAAAATAACGACAATTTTTTGGATTGTGAAAAAAATTTTAGTTGGAAGTGTCAAATTTTAATAAATGTATTTGAAATCAACTTGAATTATTTTGGATTTTGTTGAGTATTGTGGTTGTAGGATCTATATTTGAGTAAATTTAGATGAAAATAACTTCAATTTTTTGGGTTGTGAAAAAAAATTTAGTTGGAAGTGTCAAATTTTAATAAATTTATTTGAAATCAACTTCGATTGTTTTGGATTTTGTTGAGTATTTTTGTTGTAGGGTCTATATTTGAGTAAATTTAGATGAAAATAACGACAATTTTTTGGATTGTGAAAAAATATTTTAGTTGGAAGTGTCAAATTTTAATAAATTTATTTGAAATCAACTTGAAATATTTTGGATTTTGTAGAGTATATTTGTTGTAGGATCTATATTTGAGTAAATTTAGATGAAAATAACTTGAATTTTTTGGATTGTGAAAAAAAGTTTAGTTGGAAGTGTCAAATTTTAATAAATTTATTTGAAATCAACTTCGATTTTATTGGATTTTGTCGAGTATTTTTGGTGTAGGATGTATATTTGAGTAAATTTAGATGAAAATAACGACAATTTTTTGGATTGTGAAAAAAAATTTTAGTCGGAAGTGTCAAATTTTAATAAATTTATTTGAAATCAACTTGAATTATTTTGGATTTTGTTGAGTATTGTTGTTGTAGGATCTATATTTGAGTAAATTTAGATGAAAATAACTTCAATTTTTTGGATTGTGAAAAAAATTTTAGTTGGAAGTGCAAATTTTAATAAATTTATTTGAAATCAACTTGAATTATTTTGGATTTTGTTGAGTATTTTTGTTGTAGGGTCTATATTTGAGTAAATTTAGATGAAAATAACGACAATTTTTTGGATTGTGAAAAAAAAATTTAGATGGAAGTGTCAAATTTTAATAAATTTATTTGAAATCAACTTGAATTATTTTGGATTTTGTTGAGTATTTTTGTTGTAGGATCTATATTTGAGTAAATTTTAATGAAAATAACTTCAATTTTGTGGATTGTGAAAAAAATGTTAGTTGGAAGTGTCAAATTTTAATAAATTTATTTGAAATCAACTTCGATTTTTTTTTTATTTTGTCGAGTATTTTTGGTGTAGGATGTATATTTGAGTAAATTTAGATGAAAATAACTTCAATTTTTTGGATTGTGAAAAAAAGTTTAGTTGGAAGTGTCAAATTTTAATAAATTTATTTGAAATCAACTTCGATTTTATTGGATTTTGTCGAGTATTTTTGGTGTAGGATGTATATTTGAGTAAAATTAGATGAAAATAACGACAATTTTTTGGATTAAGAAAAAAAATTTTGGTCGGAAGTGTCAAATTTTAATCAATTTATTTGAAATCAACTTGAATTATTTTGGATTTTGTTGAGTATTGTTGTTGTAGGATCTATATTTGAGTAAATTTAGATGAAAATAACTTCAATTTTTTGGATTGTGAAAAAAATTTTAGTTGCAAGTGCAAATTTTAATAAATTTATTTGAAATCAACTTGAATTATTTTGGATTTTGTTGAGTATTTTTGTTGTAGGGTCTATATTTGAGTAAATTTAGATGAAAATAACGACAATTTTTTGGATTGTGAAAAAAAAATTTAGATGGAAGTGTCAAATTTTAATAAATTTATTTGAAATCAACTTGAATTATTTTGGATTTTGTTGAGTATTTTTGTTGTAGAATCTATATTTGAGTAAATTTAGATGAAAATAACTTCAATTTTTTGGATTGTGAAAAAAATTTTAGTTGGAAGTGCAAATTTTAATAAATTTATTTGAAATCAACTTGAATTATTTTGGATTTTGTTGAGTATTGTGGTTGTAGGATCTATATTTGAGTAAATTTAGATGAAAATAACTTCAATTTTTTGGATTGTGAAAAAAAATTTAGTTGGAAGTGTCAAATTTTAATAAGTTTATTTGAAATCAACTTCGATTATTTTGAATTTTGTTCAGTATTTTTGTTGTAGGATGTATTTTTGAGTAAATTTAGATGAAAATAACGACAAATTTTTGGATTGTGAAAAAAATTTGAGTTGGAAATGTCAAATTCTAATAAATTTATTTGAAACCAACTTCGATGATTCTCGACTATGTTGAGTTTTTTTGATAGAGAAGCTTAATTTGAGTAATTTCAGTTGAAATTCACGTCGATTTTTTGGATTTTGTCACGATTTTTGTTAAATTTTAATAAATTTATTTGAAATCCACTTGGATAATTTTGGAATTTGTTGAGTATTTTTGTTGTAGGATCTATATTTGAGTAAATTTAGATGAAAATAACTTCAATTTTTAGGATTGTGAAAATAATTTTAGTTGGATGTGTCAAATTTTAATAAATGTATTTGAAATCAACTAGAATTATTTTGGATTTTGTTCAGTATTTTTGTTGTAGGAAGTATTTTTGAGTAAATTTAGATGAAAATAACGACAATTTTTTGGATTGTGAAAAAAAATTTAGTTGGAAGTGTCAAATTTTAATAAATTTATTTGAAATCAACTTCGATTTTATTGGATTCTGTTGAGTATTTTTGGTGTAGGATGTATATTTGAGTAAATTTAGATGAAAATAAACACAATTTTTTGGATTGTGAAAAAAATTTTAGTTGGAAGTGTCAAATTTTAATAAATTTATTTGAAATCAACTTGTTTATTTTGGATTTTGTTGAGTATTTTTGTTGTAGGATCTATATTTGAGTAAATTTAGATGAAAATAACTTCAATTTTTTGGATTGTGAAAAAAATTTTAGTTGGAAGTGTCACATTTTAATAAATTTATTTGAAACCAACATCGATTTTTTGGATTTTGTTGAGTATTTTTGTTGTAGAATCTATATTTGAGTAAATTTAGATGAAAATAACTTCAATTTTTTGGATTGTGAAAAAAATTTTAGTTGGAAGTGCAAATTTTAATAAATTTATTTGAAATCAACTTGAATTATTTTGGATTTTGTTGAGTATTTTTGTTGTAGGATCTATATTTGAGTAAATTTAGATGAAAATAACTTCAATTTTTTGGATTGTGAAAAAAATTTTAGTTGGAAGTGCAAATTTTTATAAATTTATTTGAAATCAACTTGAATTATTTTGGATTTTGTTGAGTATTTTTGTTGTAGGATCTATATTTGAGTAAATTGAGATGAAAATAACTTCAATTTTTTGGATTGTGAAAAAAAATTTAGTTGGAAGTGTCATATTTTAATAAGTTTATTTGAAATCAACTTCGATTATTTTGAATTTTATTCAGTATTTTTGTTGTAGGATGTATTTTTGAGTAAATTTAGATGAAAATAACGACAAATTTTTGGATTGTGAAAAAAATTTGAGTTGGAAATGTCAAATTCTAATAAATTTATTTGAAATCAACTTGAATTATTTTGGATTTTGTTGAGTATTTTTGTTGTAGGATGTATTTTTGAGTAAATTTAGATGAAAATAACGACAAATTTTTGGATTGTGAAAAAAATTTAGTTGGAAGTGTCAAATTTTAATAAATTTATTTGAAATCAACTTGAATTATTTTGGATTTTGTTGAGTATTGTGGTTGTAGGATCTATATTTGAGTAAATTTAGATGAAAATAACTTCAATTTTTTGGATTGTGAAAAAAAATTTAGTTGGAAGTGCAAATTTTAATAAATTTATTTGAAATCAACTTGAATTATTTTGGATTTTGTTGATTATTTTTGTTGTAGGATCTATATTTGAGTAAATTTAGATGAAAATAACTTCAATTTTTTGGATTGTGAAAAAAAATTTAGTTGGAAGTGTCAAATTTTAATAAGTTTATTTGAAATCAACTTCGATTATTTTGAATTTTGTTCAGTATTTTTGTTGTAGGATGTATTTTTGAGTAAATTTAGATGAAAATAACGACAAATTTTTGGATTGTGAAAAAAATTTGAGTTGGAAATGTCAAATTCTAATAAATTTATTTGAAACCAACTTCGATGATTCTCGACTATGTTGAGTTTTTTTGATAGAGAAGCTTAATTTGAGTAATTTCAGTTGAAATTAACGTCGATTTTTTGGATTTTGTCACGATTTTTTTTAAATTTTAATAAATTTATTTGAAATCCACTTGGATAATTTTGGAATTTGTTGAGTATTTTTGTTGTAGGATCTATATTTGAGTAAATTTAGATGAAAATAACTTCAATTTTTAGGATTGTGAAAATAATTTTAGTTGGAAGTGTCAAATTTTAATAAATGTATTTGAAATCAACTAGAATTATTTTGGATTTTGTTCAGTATTTTTGTTGTAGGAAGTATCTTTGAGTAAATTTAGATGAAAATAACGACAATTTTTTGGATTGTGAAAAAAATTTTAGTTGGAAGTGTCAAATTTTAATAAATTTATTTGAAATCAACTTGAATTATTTTGGATTTTGTTGAGTATTTTTGTTGTAGAATCTATATTTGAGTAAATTTAGATGAAAATAACTTCAATTTTTTGGATTGTGAAAAAAATTTTAGTTGGAAGTGCAAATTTTAATAAATTTATTTGAAATCAACTTGAATTATTTTGGATTTTGTTGAGTATTTTTGTTGTAGGATCTATATTTGAGTAAATTTAGATGAAAATAACTTCAATTTTTTGGATTGTGAAAAAAATTTTAGTTGGAAGTGCAAATTTTTATAAATTTATTTGAAATCAACTTGAATTATTTTGGATTTTGTTGAGTATTTTTGTTGTAGGATCTATATTTGAGTAAATTTAGATGAAAATAACTTCAATTTTTTGGATTGTGAAAAAAAATTTAGTTGGAAGGGTCAAATTTTAATAAGTTTATTTGAAATCAACTTCGATTATTTTGAATTTTGTTCAGTATTTTTGTTGTAGGATGTATTTTTGAGTAAATTTAGATGCAAATAACGACAAATTTTTGGATTGTGAAAAAAATTTGAGTTGGAAATGTCAAATTCTAATAAATTTATTTGAAACCAACTTCGATGATTCTCGACTATGTTGAGTTTTTTTGATAGAGAAGCTTAATTTGAGTAATTTCAGTTGAAATTAACGTCGATTTTTTGGATTTTGTCACGATTTTTGTTAAATTTTAATAAATTTATTTGAAATCCACTTGGATAATTTTGGAATTTGTTGGGTATTTTTGTTGTAGGATCTATATTTGAGTAAATTTAGATGAAAATAACTTCAATTTTTAGGATTGTGAAAATAATTTTAGTTGGAAGTGTCAAATTTTAATAAATTTATTTGAAATCAACTAGAATTATTTTGGATTTTGTTCAGTATTTTTGTTGTAGGAAGTATTTTTGAGTAAATTTAGATGAAAATAACGACAATTTTTTGGATTGTGAAAAAAAATTTAGTTGGAAGTGTCAAATTTTAATAAGTTTATTTGAAATCAACTTCGATTATTTTGAATTTTGTTCAGTATTTTTGTTGTAGGGTCTATATTTGAGTAAATTTAAATGAAAATAACTTCAATTTTTTGGATTGTGAAAAAAAGTTTAGTTGGAAGTGTCAAATTTTAATAAATTTATTTGAAATCAACTTCGATTTTATTGGATTCTGTCGAGTATTTTTGGTGTAGGATGTATATTTGAGTAAATTTAGATGAAAATAACCACAATTTTTTGGATTGTGAAAAAAAATTTAGTTGGAAGTGTCAAATTTTAATAAATTTATTTGAAATCAACTTCGATTTTATTGGATTCTGTCGAGTATTTTTGGTGTAGGATGTATTTTTGAGTAAATTTAGATGAAAATAACGACAAATTTTTGGATTGTGAAAAAAATTTGAGTTGGAAATGTCAAATTCTAATAAATTTATTTGAAACCAACTTCGATGATTCTCGACTATGTTGAGTTTTTTTGATAGAGAAGCTTAATTTGAGTAATTTCAGTTGAAATTAACGTCGATTTTTTGGATTTTGTCACGATTTTTGTTAAATTTTAATAAATTTATTTGAAATCCACTTGTATAATTTTGGAATTTGTTGAGTATTTTTGTTGTAGGATCTACATTTGAGTAAATTTAGATGAAAATAACTTCAATTTTTAGGATTGTGAAAATAATTTTAGTTGGAAGTGTCAAATTTTAATAAATTTATTTGAAATCAACTAGAATTATTTTGGATTTTGTTCAGTATTTTTGTTGTAGGAAGTATTTTTGAGTAAATTTAGATGAAAATAACGACAATTTTTTGGATTGTGAAAAAAAATTTAGTTGGAAGTGTCAAATTTTAATAAGTTTATTTGAAATCAACTTCGATTATTTTGAATTTTGTTCAGTATTTTTGTTGTAGGGTCTATATTTGAGTAAATTTAAATGAAAATAACTTCAATTTTATGGATTGTGAAAAAAAGTTTAGTTGGAAGTGTCAAATTTTAATAAATTTATTTGAAATCAACTTCGATTTTATTGGATTCTGTCGAGTATTTTTGGTGTAGGATGTATATTTGAGTAAATTTAGATGAAAATAACCACAATTTTTTGGATTGTGAAAAAAATTTTAGTTGGAAGTGTCAAATTTTAATAAATTTATTTGAAATCAACTTCAATTATTTTGGATTTTGTTGAGTATTTTTGTTGTAGGATCTATATTTGAGTAAATTTAGATGAAAATAACTTCAATTTTTTGGATTGTGAAAAAAATTTTAGTTGGAAGTGTCACATTTTAATAAATTTATTTGAAACCAACATCGATTTTTTGGATTTTGTTGAGTATTTTTGGTGTAGGGTCTATATTTGAGTAAATTTAGATGAAAATAACGACAATTTTTTGGATTGTGAAAAAAATTTTAGTTGGAAGTGTCAAATTTTAATAAATTTATTTGAAATCAACTTGAATTATTTTGGATTTTGTTGAGTATTGTGGTTGTAGGATCTATATTTGAGTAAATTTAGATGAAAATAACTTCAATTTTTTGGATTGTGAAAAAAAATTTAGTTGGAAGTGCAAATTTTAATAAATTTATTTGAAATCAACTTGAATTATTTTGGATTTTGTTGAGTATTTTTGTTGTAGGATCTATATTTGAGTAAATTTAGATGAAAATAACTTCAATTTTTTGGATTGTGAAAAAAAATTTAGTTGGAAGTGTCAAATTTTAATAAGTTTATTTGAAATCAACTTCGATTATTTTGAATTTTGTTCAGTATTTTTGTTGTAGGATGTATTTTTGAGTAAATTTAGATGAAAATAACGACAAATTTTTGGATTGTGAAAAAAATTTGAGTTGGAAATGTCAAATTCTAATAAATTTATTTGAAACCAACTTCGATGATTCTCGACTATGTTGAGTTTTTTTGATAGAGAAGCTTAATTTGAGTAATTTCAGTTGAAATTAACGTCGATTTTTTGGATTTTGTCACGATTTTTGTTAAATTTTAATAAATTTATTTGAAATCCACTTGGATAATTTTGGAATTTGTTGAGTATTTTTGTTGCAGGATCTATATTTGAGTAAATTTAGATGAAAATAACTTCAATTTTTAGGATTGGGAAAATAATTTTAGTTGGAAGTGTCAAATTTTAATAAATGTATTTGAAATCAACTAGAATTATTTTGGATTTTGTTCAGTATTTTTGTTGTAGGAAGTATCTTTGAGTAAATTTAGATGAAAATAACGACAATTTTTTGGATTGTGAAAAAAAATTTAGTTGGAAGTGTCAAATTTTAATAAATTTATTTGAAATCAACTTCGATTTTATTGGATTCTGTCGAGTATTTTTGGTGTAGGATGTATATTTGAGTAAATTTAGATGAAAATAAACACAATTTTTTGGATTGTGAAAAAAATTTTAGTTGGAAGTGTCAAATTTTAATAAATTTATTTGAAATCAACTTGAATTATTTTGGACTTTGTTGAGTATTTTTGTTGTAGGATCTATATTTGAGTAAATTTAGATGAAAATAACTTCAATTTTTTGGATTGTGAAAAAAATTTTAGTTGGAAGTGTCACATTTTAATAAATTTATTTGAAACCAACATCGATTTTTTGGATTTTGTTGAGTATTTTTGGTGTAGGGTCTATATTTGAGTAAATTTAGATGAAAATAACGACAATTTTTTGGATTGTGAAAAAAATTTTAGTTGGAAGTGTCAAATTTTAATAAATTTATTTGAAATCAACTTGAATTATTTTGGATTTTGTTGAGTATTTTTGTTGTAGAATCTATATTTGAGTAAATTTAGATGAAAATAACTTCAATTTTTTGGATTGTGAAAAAAATTTTAGTTGGAAGTGCAAATTTTAATAAATTTATTTGAAATCAACTTGAATTATTTTGGATTTTGTTGAGTATTTTTGTTGTAGGATCTATATTTGAGTAAATTTAGATGAAAATAACTTCAATTTTTTGGATTGTGAAAAAAATTTTAGTTGGAAGTGCAAATTTTTATAAATTTATTTGAAATCAACTTGAATTATTTTGGATTTTGTTGAGTATTTTTGTTGTAGGATCTATATTTGAGTAAATTTAGATGAAAATAACTTCAATTTTTTGGATTGTGAAAAAAAATTTAGTTGGAAGTGTCAAATTTTAATAAGTTTATTTGAAATCAACTTCGATTATTTTGAATTTTGTTCAGTATTTTTGTTGTAGGATGTATTTTTGAGTAAATTTAGATGAAAATAACGACAAATTTTTGGATTGTGAAAAAAATTTGAGTTGGAAATGTCAAATTCTAATAAATTTATTTGAAACCAACTTCGATGATTCTCGACTATGTTGAGTTTTTTTGATAGAGAAGCTTAATTTGAGTAATTTCAGTTGAAATTAACGTCGATTTTTTGGATTTTGTCACGATTTTTGTTAAATTTTAATAAATTTATTTGAAATCCACTTGGATAATTTTGGAATTTGTTGAGTATTTTTGTTGTAGGATCTATATTTGAGTAAATTTAGATGAAAATAACTTCAATTTTTAGGATTGTGAAAATAATTTTAGTTGGATGTGTCAAATTTTAATAAATGTATTTGAAATCAACTAGAATTATTTTGGATTTTGTTCAGTATTTTTGTTGTAGGAAGTATTTTTGAGTAAATTTAGATGAAAATAACGACAATTTTTTGGATTGTGAAAAAAAATTTAGTTGGAAGTGTCAAATTTTAATAAATTTATTTGAAATCAACTTCGATTTTATTGGATTCTGTTGAGTATTTTTGGTGTAGGATGTATATTTGAGTAAATTTAGATGAAAATAAACACAATTTTTTGGATTGTGAAAAAAATTTTAGTTGGAAGTGTCAAATTTTAATAAATTTATTTGAAATCAACTTGAATTATTTTGGATTTTGTTGAGTATTTTTGTTGTAGGATCTATATTTGAGTAAATTTAGATGAAAATAACTTCAATTTTTTGGATTGTGAAAAAAATTTTAGTTGGAAGTGTCACATTTTAATAAATTTATTTGAAACCAACATCGATTTTTTGGATTTTGTTGAGTATTTTTGTTGTAGAATCTATATTTGAGTAAATTTAGATGAAAATAACTTCAATTTTTTGGATTGTGAAAAAAATTTTAGTTGGAAGTGCAAATTTTAATAAATTTATTTGAAATCAACTTGAATTATTTTGGATTTTGTTGAGTATTTTTGTTGTAGGATCTATATTTGAGTAAATTTAGATGAAAATAACTTCAATTTTTTGGATTGTGAAAAAAATTTTAGTTGGAAGTGCAAATTTTTATAAATTTATTTGAAATCAACTTGAATTATTTTGGATTTTGTTGAGTATTTTTGTTGTAGGATCTATATTTGAGTAAATTTAGATGAAAATAACTTCAATTTTTTGGATTGTGAAAAAAAATTTAGTTGGAAGTGTCATATTTTAATAAGTTTATTTGAAATCAACTTCGATTATTTTGAATTTTGTTCAGTATTTTTGTTGTAGGATGTATTTTTGAGTAAATTTAGATGAAAATAACGACAAATTTTTGGATTGTGAAAAAAATTTGAGTTGGAAATGTCAAATTCTAATAAATTTATTTGAAACCAACTTCGATGATTCTCGACTATGTTGAGTTTTTTTGATAGAGAAGCTTAATTTGAGTAATTTCAGTTGAAATTAACTTCGATTTTTTGGATTTTGTCACGATTTTTGTTAAATTTTAATAAATTTATTTCAAATCCACTTGGATAATTTTGGAATTTGTTGAGTATTTTTGTTGTAGGATCTATATTTGAGTAAATTTAGATGAAAATAACTTCAATTTTTAGGATTGTGAAAATAATTTTAGTTGGAAGTGTCAAATTTTAATAAATTTATTTGAAATCAACTAGAATTATTTTGGATTTTGTTCAGTATTTTTGTTGTAGGAAGTATTTTTGAGTAAATTTAGATGAAAATAACGACAATTTTTTGGATTGTGAAAAAAAATTTAGTTGGAAGTGTCAAATTTTAATAAGTTTATTTGAAATCAACTTCGATTATTTTGAATTTTGTTCAGTATATTTGTTGTAGGGTCTATATTTGAGTAAATTTAAATGAAAATAACTTCAATTTTTTGGATTGTGAAAAAAAGTTTAGTTGGAAGTGTCAAATTTTAATAAATTTATTTGAAATCAACTTCGATTTTATTGGATTCTGTCGAGTATTTTTGGTGTAGGATGTATATTTGAGTAAATTTAGATGAAAATAACCACAATTTTTTGGATTGTGAAAAAAATTTTAGTTGGAAGTGTCAAATTTTAATAAATTTATTTGAAATCAACTTGAATTATTTTGGATTTTGTTGAGTATTTTTGTTGTAGGATGTATTTTTGAGTAAATTTAGATGAAAATAACGACAAATTTTTGGATTGTGAAAAAAATTTAGTTGGAAGTGTCAAATTTTAATAAATTTATTTGAAATCAACTTGAATTATTTTGGATTTTGTTGAGTATTGTGGTTGTAGGATCTATATTTGAGTAAATTTAGATGAAAATAACTTCAATTTTTTGGATTGTGAAAAAAAATTTAGTTGGAAGTGCAAATTTTAATAAATTTATTTGAAATCAACTTGAATTATTTTGGATTTTGTTGAGTATTGTGGTTGTAGGATCTATATTTGAGTAAATTTAGATGAAAATAACTTCAATTTTTTGGATTGTGAAAAAAAATTTAGTTGGAAGTGCAAATTTTAATAAATTTATTTGAAATCAACTTGAATTATTTTGGATTTTGTTGAGTATTTTTGTTGTAGGATCTATATTTGAGTAAATTTAGATGAAAATAACTTCAATTTTTTGGATTGTGAAAAAAAATTTAGTTGGAAGTGTCAAATTTTAATAAGTTTATTTGAAATCAACTTCGATTATTTTGAATTTTGTTCAGTATTTTTGTTGTAGGATGTATTTTTGAGTAAATTTAGATGAAAATAACGACAAATTTTTGGATTGTGAAAAAAATTTGAGTTGGAAATGTCAAATTCTAATAAATTTATTTGAAACCAACTTCGATGATTCTCGACTATGTTGAGTTTTTTTGATAGAGAAGCTTAATTTGAGTAATTTCAGTTGAAATTAACGTCGATTTTTTGGATTTTGTCACGATTTTTTTTAAATTTTAATAAATTTATTTGAAATCCACTTGGATAATTTTGGAATTTGTTGAGTATTTTTGTTGTAGGATCTATATTTGAGTAAATTTAGATGAAAATAACTTCAATTTTTAGGATTGTGAAAATAATTTTAGTTGGAAGTGTCAAATTTTAATAAATGTATTTGAAATCAACTAGAATTATTTTGGATTTTGTTCAGTATTTTTGTTGTAGGAAGTATCTTTGAGTAAATTTAGATGAAAATAACGACAATTTTTTGGATTGTGAAAAAAAATTTAGATGGAAGTGTCAAATTTTAATAAATTTATTTGAAATCAACTTCGATTTTATTGGATTCTGTCGAGTATTTTTGGTGTAGGATGTATATTTGAGTAAATTTAGATGAAAATAAACACAATTTTTTGGATTGTGAAAAAAATTTTAGTTGGAAGTGTCAAATTTTAATAAATTTATTTGAAATCAACTTGAATTATTTTGGACTTTGTTGAGTATTTTTGTTGTAGGATCTATATTTGAGTAAATTTAGATGAAAATAACTTCAATTTTTTGGATTGTGAAAAAAATTTTAGTTGGAAGTGTCACATTTTAATAAATTTATTTGAAACCAACATCGATTTTTTGGATTTTGTTGAGTATTTTTGGTGTAGGGTCTATATTTGAGTAAATTTAGATGAAAATAACGACAATTTTTTGGATTGTGAAAAAAATTTTAGTTGGAAGTGTCAAATTTTAATAAATTTATTTGAAATCAACTTGAATTATTTTGGATTTTGTTGAGTATTTTTGTTGTAGAATCTATATTTGAGTAAATTTAGATGAAAATAACTTCAATTTTTTGGATTGTGAAAAAAATTTTAGTTGGAAGTGCAAATTTTAATAAATTTATTTGAAATCAACTTGAATTATTTTGGATTTTGTTGAGTATTTTTGTTGTAGGATCTATATTTGAGTAAATTTAGATGAAAATAACTTCAATTTTTTGGATTGTGAAAAAAATTTTAGTTGGAAGTGCAAATTTTTATAAATTTATTTGAAATCAACTTGAATTATTTTGGATTTTGTTGAGTATTTTTGTTGTAGGATCTATATTTGAGTAAATTTAGATGAAAATAACTTCAATTTTTTGGATTGTGAAAAAAAATTTAGTTGGAAGTGTCAAATTTTAATAAGTTTATTTGAAATCAACTTCGATTATTTTGAATTTTGTTCAGTATTTTTGTTGTAGGATGTATTTTTGAGTAAATTTAGATGAAAATAACGACAAATTTTTGGATTGTGAAAAAAATTTGAGTTGGAAATGTCAAATTCTAATAAATTTATTTGAAACCAACTTCGATGATTCTCGACTATGTTGAGTTTTTTTGATAGAGAAGCTTAATTTGAGTAATTTCAGTTGAAATTAACGTCGATTTTTTGGATTTTGTCACGATTTTTGTTAAATTTTAATAAATTTATTTGAAATCCACTTGGATAATTTTGGAATTTGTTGGGTATTTTTGTTGTAGGATCTATATTTGAGTAAATTTAGATGAAAATAACTTCAATTTTTAGGATTGTGAAAATAATTTTAGTTGGAAGTGTCAAATTTTAATAAATTTATTTGAAATCAACTAGAATTATTTTGGATTTTGTTCAGTATTTTTGTTGTAGGAAGTATTTTTGAGTAAATTTAGATGAAAATAACGACAATTTTTTGGATTGTGAAAAAAAATTTAGTTGGAAGTGTCAAATTTTAATAAGTTTATTTGAAATCAACTTCGATTATTTTGAATTTTGTTCAGTATTTTTGTTGTAGGGTCTATATTTGAGTAAATTTAAATGAAAATAACTTCAATTTTTTGGATTGTGAAAAAAAGTTTAGTTGGAAGTGTCAAATTTTAATAAATTTATTTGAAATCAACTTCGATTTTATTGGATTCTGTCGAGTATTTTTGGTGTAGGATGTATATTTGAGTAAATTTAGATGAAAATAACCACAATTTTTTGGATTGTGAAAAAAAATTTAGTTGGAAGTGTCAAATTTTAATAAATTTATTTGAAATCAACTTCGATTTTATTGGATTCTGTCGAGTATTTTTGGTGTAGGATGTATTTTTGAGTAAATTTAGATGAAAATAACGACAAATTTTTGGATTGTGAAGAAAATTTGAGTTGGAAATGTCAAATTCTAATAAATTTATTTGAAACCAACTTCGATGATTCTCGACTATGTTGAGTTTTTTTGATAGAGAAGCTTAATTTGAGTAATTTCAGTTGAAATTAACGTCGATTTTTTGGATTTTGTCACGATTTTTGTTAAATTTTAATAAATTTATTTTAAATCAACTTGGATAATTTTGGAATTTGTTGAGTATTTTTGTTGTAGGATCTATATTTGAGTAAATTTCGATGAAAATAACTTAATTTTTTAGGATTGTGAAAATAATTTTAGTTGGAAGTGTCAAATTTTAATAAATTTATTTGAAATCAACTTGAATTATTTTGGATTTTGTTCAGTATTTTTGTTGTAGGAAGTATTTTTGAGTAAATTTAGATGAAAATAACGACAATTTTTTGGATTGTGAAAAAAAATTTAGTTGGAAGTGTCAAATTTTAATAAGTTTATTTGAAATCAACTTGAATTATTTTGGATTTTGTTGAGTATTGTTGTTGTAGGATCTATATTTGAGTAAATTTAGATGAAAATAACTTCAATTTTTTGGATTGTGAAAAAAATTTTAGTTGCAAGTGTAAAAGTTTAATAAATTTATTTGAAACCAACTTCGATTATTTTGGATTTTGTTGAGTATTTTTGTTGTAGGATCTATATTTGAGTAAATTTAGATGAAAATAACTTTAATTTTTTGGATTGTGAATAAATTTTTAGTTGGAAGTGTCAAATTTTAATAAATTTATTTGAAATCAACTTCGATTTTTTTTTATTTTGATGAGTATTTTTGTTGTAGAGTCTATATTTGAGTAAATTTAGATGAAAATAACTTCAATTTTTTGGATTGTGACAAAAGTTTAGTTGGAAGTGTCAAATTTTAATAAATTTATTTGAAATCAACTTGAATTATTTTGGATTTTGTTGAATATTGTGGTTGTAGGATCTATATTTGAGTAAATTTAGATGAAAATAACTTCAATTTTTTGGATTGTGAAAAAAAGGTTAGTTGGAAGTGTCAAATTTTAATAAATTTATTTGAAATCAACTTCGATTTTATTGGATTTTGTCGAGTATTTTTGGTGTAGGATGTATATTTGAGTAAATTTAGATGAAAATAACGACAATTTTTTGGATTGTGAAAAAGAATTTTAGTCGGAAGTATCAAATTTTAATAAATTTATTTGAAATCAACTTGAATTATTTTGGATTTTGTTGAGTATTGTTGTTGTAGGATCTATATTTGAGTAAATTTAGATGAAAATAACTTCAATTTTTGGGATTGTGAAAAAAATTTTAGTTGCAAGTGTAAAAGTTTAATAAATTTATTTGAAACCAACTTCGATTATTTTGGATTTTGTTGAGTATTTTTGTTGTAGGATCTATATTTGAGTAAATTTTAATGAAAATAACTTCAATTTTGTGGATTGTGAAAAAAATGTTAGTTGGAAGTGTCAAATTTTAATAAATTTATTTGAAATCAACTTCGATTTTTTTTGGATTTTGTCGAGTATTTTTGGTGTAGGATGTATATTTGAGTAAATTTAGATGAAAATAACTTCAATTTTTTGGATTGTGAAAAAAAGTTTAGTTGGAAGTGTCAAATTTTAATAAATTTATTTGAAATCATCTTCGATTTTATTGGATTTTGTCGAGTATTTTTGGTGTAGGATGTATATTTGAGTAAATTTAGATGAAAATAACGACAATTTTTTGGATTGTGAAAAAAAATTTTAGTCGGAAGTATCAAATTTTAATAAATTTATTTGAAATCATCTTGAATTATTTTGGATTTTGTTGAGTATTGTTGTTGTAGGATCTATATTTGAGTAAATTTAGATGAAAATAACTTCAATTTTTTGGATTGTGAAAAAAATTTTAGTTGGAAGTGCAAATTTTAATAAATTTATTTGAAATCAACTTGAATTATTTTGGATTTTGTTGAGTATTTTTGTTGTAGGATCTATATTTGAGTAAATTTTAATGAAAATAACTTCAATTTTGTGGATTGTGAAAAAAATGTTAGTTGGAAGTGTCAAATTTTAATAAATTTATTTGAAATCAACTTCGATTTTATTGGATTTTGTCGAGTATTTTTGGTGTAGGATGTATATTTGAGTAAATTTAGATGAAAATAACGACAATTTTTTGGATTGTGAAAAAGAATTTTAGTCGGAAGTATCAAATTTTAATAAATTTATTTGAAATCAACTTCGATTTTTTTTGGATTTTGTTGAGTATTGTTGTTGTAGGATCTATATTTGAGTAAATTTAGATGAAAATAACTTCAATTTTTGGGATTGTGAAAAAAATTTTAGTTGCAAGTGTAAAAGTTTAATAAATTTATTTGAAACCAACTTCGATTATTTTGGATTTTGTTGAGTATTTTTGTTGTAGGATCTATATTTGAGTAAATTTTAATGAAAATAACTTCAATTTTGTGGATTGTGAAAAAAATGTTAGTTGGAAGTGTCAAATTTTAATAAATTTATTTGAAATCAACTTCGATTTTTTTTGGATTTTGTCGAGTATTTTTGGTGTAGGATGTATATTTGAGTAAATTTAGATGAAAATAACTTCAATTTTTTGGATTGTGACAAAAGTTTAGTTGGAAGTGTCAAATTTTAATAAATTTATTTGAAATCAACTTGAATTATTTTGGATTTTGTTGAGTATTGTGGTTGTAGGATCTATATTTGAGTAAATTTAGATGAAAATAACTTCAATTTTTTGGATTGTGAAAAAAAATTTAGTTGGAAGTGTCACATTTTAATAAATTTATTTGAAACCAACATCGATTTTTTGGATTTTGTTGAGTATTTTTGGTGTAGGGTCTATATTTGAGTAAATTTAGATGAAAATAACGACAATTTTTTGGATTGTGAAAAAAATTTTAGTTGGAAGTGTCAAATTTTAATAAATTTATTTGAAATCAACTTGAATTATTTTGGATTTTGTTGAGTATTGTGGTTGTAGGATCTATATTTGAGTAAATTTAGATGAAAATAACTTCAATTTTTTGGATTGTGAAAAAAAATTTAGTTGGAAGTGTCAAATTTTAATAAGTTTATTTGAAATCAACTTCGATTATTTTGAATTTTGTTCAGTATTTTTGTTGTAGGATGTATTTTTGAGTAAATTTAGATGAAAATAACGACAAATTTTTGGATTGTGAAAAAAATTTGAGTTGGAAATGTCAAATTCTAATAAATTTATTTGAAACCAACTTCGATGATTCTCGACTATGTTGAGTTTTTTTGATAGAGAAGCTTAATTTGAGTAATTTCAGTTGAAATTAACGTCGATTTTTTGGATTTTGTCACGATTTTTGTTAAATTTTAATAAATTTATTTGAAATCAACTTGGATAATTTTGGAATTTGTTGAGTATTTTTGTTGTAGGATCTATATTTGAGTAAATTTCGATGAAAATAACTTAATTTTTTAGGATTGTGAAAATAATTTTAGTTGGAAGTGTCAAATTTTAATAAATTTATTTGAAATCAACTTCGATTTTTTGGGATTTTGTCGAGTATTTTTGGTGTAGGATGTATATTTCAGTAAATTTAGATGAAAATAACGACAATTTTTTGTATTGTGAAAAAAAAATTTACTTGGGAGTGTAAAATTTTAATAAATTTATTTGAAACCAACTTCGATTTTTTTGGATTTTGTTGAATAATTTCGTTGTAGGGTCTATATTTGAGCAAATTTAGATGAAAATAACGACAATTTTTTGGATTGTGAAATAAATTTTAGTTGGAAGTGTCAAATTTTAATAAATTTCTTTGAAATCAACTTGAATTATTTTGGATTTTGTTGAGTATTTTTGTTGTAGGATCTATATTTGAGTAAATTTAGATGGAAATAACTTCGATTTTTTGGATTTTGTCACGATTTTTGTGAAATTTTAATAAATTTATTTGAAATCAACTTGGATAATTTTGGAATTTGTCAGGTATTTTTGGTGTAGGATGTATATTTCAGTAAATTTAGATGGAAATAATGACATTTTTTTGAATTGTGAAAAAAAATTTTAGTTGGAAGTGTCAAATTTTAAATATTTATTTGAAATCAACTTGAATTATTTTGGATTTTGTTGAGTATTTTTGTTGTAGGATCTATATTTGAGTAAATGTAGATGAAAATAACTTCAATTTTTGGATTGTGAAAAAAAATTTAGTTGGAAGTGTCAAATTTTAATAAATTTATTTGAAATAAACTTCGATTTTTTTGGATTTTGTTGAATATTTTTGGTGAAGGATGTATATTTGAGTAAATTTAGATGAAAATAACGACAATTTTTTGGATTGTGAAAAAAAATTTTAGTTGGTAGTGTCAAATTTTAATAAATTTATTTGAAATCAACTTCGATTTTTTTGGATTTTGTTGAATATTTTTGGTGAAGGATGTATATTTGAGTAAATTTAGATGAAAATAACGACAATTTTTTGGATTGTGAAAAAAAATTTTAGTTGGTAGTGTCAAATTTTAATAAATTTATTTGAAATCAACTTGAATTTTTTTGGATTTTGTTGAGTATTTTTGTTGTAGGATCTATATTTGAGTAAATGTAGATGAAAATAACTTCAATTTTTGGATTGTGAAAAAATTTTAGTTGGAAGTGTCAAATTTTAATAAATTTATTTGAAATCAACTTCGATTTTTTGGGATTTTGTCGAGTATTTTTGGTGTAGGATGTATATTTCAGTAAATTTAGATGAAAATAACGACAATTTTTTGTATTGTGAAAAAAAAATTTACTTGGGAGTGTAAAATTTTAATAAATTTATTTGAAACCAACTTCGATTTTTTTGGATTTTGTTGAATATTTTCGTTGTAGGGTCTATATTTGAGCAAATTTAGATGAAAATAACGACAATTTTTTGGATTGTGAAAAAAATTTTAGTTGGATGTGTCAAATTTTAATAAATTTCTTTGAAATCAACTTGAATTATTTTGGATTTTGTTGAGTATTTTTGTTGTAGGATCTATATTTGAGTAAATTTAGATGGAAATAACTTCAATTTTATGGATTGTGAGAAAAAATTTAGTTGGAAGTGTCAAATTTTAATAAATTTATTTGAAACCAACTTCGATTTTTTGGATTTTCTTGAGTATTTTTGTTGTAGGGTCTATATTTGTGTAAATGTAGATGAAAATAACTTCAATTTTGTGGATTGTCAAAAAAATTTACTTGGAAGTGTAAAATTTTAATAAATTTATTTGAAACCAACTTCGATTATTTTGGATTTTGTTGAGTATTTTTGTTGTAGGGTCTATATTTGAGTAAATTTAGATGAAAATAACTTCAATTTTGTGGATTGTGAAAAAAAATTTAGTTGGAAGTGTCAAATTTTAATAAATTTATTTGAAACCAACTTCGATTTTTTGGATTTTCTTGAGTATTTTTGTTGTAGGGTCTATATTTGAGTAAATTTAGATGAAAATAACTTCAATTTTGTGGATTGTGAAAAAAAATTTAGTTGGAAGTGTAAAATTTTAATAAATTTATTTGAAACCAACTTCGATTATTTTGGATTTTGTTGAGTATTTTTGTTGTAGGGTCTATATTTGAGTAAATTTAGACGAAAATAACTTCAATTTTTTGTATTGTGAAAAAAAGTTTAGTTGGAAGTGGCAAATTTTGATACATTTATTTGAAATCAACTTCGATTTTATTGGATTTTGTCGAGTATTTTTGGTGTAGGATGTATATTTCAGTAAATTTAGATGAAAATAACGACAATTTTTTGTATTGTGAAAAAAAATTTACTTGGGAGTGTTGTGGAAAGCGCCTGGGTCGAGATTCTCTCTGAGAATCTCGCGGTGTTCCTAGGTCGTCCTTCGCTGTAATCGTCCGACGGGCTCCGAATACTCGGGTGAGGATGCCGGGACGGATATACTCGGTTATAAACCGAGGGTAGTAGGATCCTTGGCCGGTTAAGGAGTTGGAACTCGCCGTAGGTTAAACAAGGTTTATTCTGTCCCGATCTGGGTTACATGGACACTGTGACAATCCGCGTGAGTCTCGTATAGAGTCTATAACAAGTCTGAGCTCGCATTGCTCGTACATGGTTCTTATACTTTAATCGGGGCGAAGCGGGGACCATCGGGGTCTCCGTCTTTGGCCCGCTTTTGGGTGTTTCACCATAAGCTGACGGTTCTCGGTGCGCTTCCGAAAACCCTTACGCAGTTGTGCCAGATTTCGACTGTTCGATTGAAGCAATCGGAATGTGTCGTGATGTCGTTACGCTGGGTGTCGGTTGGGTTACAACATCCCCCCTCTTTGAGGAAAGGGTGCTTAGGGGAATTTTAGCGAACTTGCTTATAAAATTTCCCGGTACCCTACATCGTTCCCGCTACTACAGCGTAGTCGGGGTCCGCGGCAGCGTTGGGCGGGGGTGCGGCTTTTCTAGTCGTCCCCGTTTTCGCTGGTCGAGATATTTGTATCTTCCGGCGGAGTTGGTAGTCGCGCATTAACAAATAGATGACGAGTATAATAGTTACTATTTGTACCATAGTCGTCGTCGTCGGATGTACAATTTGGCAGGTCGCTAATCCTGGTTGATAGTTGTTGTTGTCATCAGTCAGATCATTTTCTGCTTGGTTGAGTTGGTTGTACAATGCGGAGAATTCGGAAGGATTTTTTAACAGTTTGTCTAATTGGAAACGCGTGAGGGGGTGCGCTAGTTCGCCCCGTTGCGTCTCGTTTATCGCCGCAGTAATATCGTAGCGCGGCGCCGTCGTTAGTTCTATATCTTGACTATACGCGGTTTTTTGTTTCCTTAATACTACGTCCTTACTTCGAACATTACAATTTCCCGTAATTCTTAGTATCCCTGACTTATCTATTATGGCGCGCTCTGGCTGCCGTTCGTCGCATTGGATGGTCAGCGTCTCCGGTTGGCGCGCTGCGAAGATCCATGTGTCCGCGCGCGAGGTGCCTATCCACATTGTGTGGTTTACTGCGATATTTTTTATTTCGCAGTTTTGTGGAGATTCGTCCGAGGGTTGCAGCCACAGGCTTGCTTCGCACTCGAGATCGCTATTTATGTTATTCGCTATCATTTGCTGTTCGCAATAGTATTGCGCGGCTACTCGTTTACATCTTTCTAATTCGGCGTGATCAGTGAGCACGTACTGATTATTGTTTGCGTCGATGACGAGTATCGGTGTTCTTACGACTAATAACGCGTAAGTGTTGTCGTGGGTGTGGATCGGGGCTGGGGTTGCCTCGATCACTGTGAACGTTTGTGAGGAGACTAACGGTACCGTTATTACTGCTATTAACGTATACCTATCGAAATACGCGGTGACCGATGACAGTTTTTCGATCACATTCGTGTTTTCTAGGTTTGGCGCGATTGGGAACGTGAGTCCGTTCGGGAGGTGTTGCACGGCGGTCTGTAATAGTTTAGTGACCTGCGCGCTCGCGATTACGTTTGTGCTGATGATGCCTCCTTTAAGGCCGGTGTAGAATTGTAACACGTCGTCTACGTCCTGAGTCAGGTCGGTCACTAGGGCATTTAAAGTCGTAAAGTGATCTGTCACGTCAGCTCTTTGCGTCTGTTGGACGAAGGTCGTCTCGACCTGTACACGTAACATTCTAGTCTGTTCCGCTAATATGGTTTCGTTATGCTTTATTGCATTTCAATTCCGTTTCCTGCTCCTGCTTGTAGTATTTATGTTTTCTTCGTTGTCCTTATGTTGGTTCTACGTACTTTTAATTGTTTCGCGGGTCGGTCTTTATTGCGGCTATTCGATAAAATGTTTCAGTCTATTCGCGTGAGTGAGTAGGGTTTTCTTACCCTTTTGTATCGTGTAGTTGACTCGCGAATTTCGTTGGATTACGGCGTAGGGGCCTATCCATTTGCTGTCTAGTTTCTTTGATCTTCCGCGACGCACGGATTCGTCAAATAATAGGACCTTGTCTCCGGGTTTAAATTCTATCTCGCGAGTTTTTTTATCGTAGTCTTTCTTCGATTTCTCCTTCGCGTTGTGTAGCTTTTCCCGAGCGACTTCATGTGCGGCTCGTAGTCTTTCTCGGCTTTCTTGCGCGTAATCTTCGTAATTATACGTCGGTCTGGGGGGTATCCTTAACGCGGTGGGTAGTTCCGCGGTTTTACCGAAAATTAGCTCATAGGGCGTATAGCCGGTCGCCGTATGGGGGGTTGTATTGTAGGTGAACATCGCGTATGGTAGCCACTCATCCCAGTCCGTCTGGTCGTGGTCCGTGTAATGACGTAGATATTCTACTAGGGTTCGGTGCGATCGTTCCAACGCGCCGTTTGATTCGGGGTGGTACGCGGTCGTTTGTATTTTGCTAATCCTTAGCAATTTACAAACGTTTTTGAACATGTCGCTTAAGAAATTCGTCCCTTGATCGGTGAGTATTTTCTCGGGTATTCCGTACTCGCACACTATCCGGGTGACGAATGCTTTTGCGACCGTTCTGGCTTCCTGGTTAGGAAGCGGGATCGCCTTACTGAACTTGGTAAGGTGATCCTGGAACGTTAGAATGCATGTATTTCCTTGTTCCGTTTCAGGTAGGGGTCCTACGATGTCCAGAGCTGCTTTCTCGAAGGGTTCTCGAGGTGTGTCCGTGATTTCCATCGGCGCTTTAATCTTTTTGCTCGATTTATTCTTTTGACATAAGCTGCATTTTTGTATGTATTCTTCGATGTCTTTGTCCATCCCTTGCCATCGGTAATGCTGTTTAATTCGCTGCGTCGTACGCTGTATGCCTTGGTGCCCTCCTAGAGGTGCTAAGTGGTATTCATATAATATTTGCTGCTTGTCCTTCTGCTCAGTGACCTCGATCGGTGCGTCATCCGTCGAAAGGTTTGTCAGGCATCGCTCCGTGGCGGATTGCAGTGCATGCACATTCCTGCTGAGTGCGTCTGCGTTTGTGTTGCTCTTTCCAGCTTTATGGATGATTTGGTAGTCGTATTCGGCTAATTGTATTCTCCATCTAGTTAGTCTGGATCCTGGGTCCTGTACTTTAAATAACCATACTAGGGCTTTATGGTCTGTTACCACTTTGAACGTAGTGCCGTATACATAGGGCCGGAAATGTTTTACTGCCCACACTATGGCTAGTAACTCTTTCTCGGTCGTACTATAGTTTCTTTCGGCTTTATTTAATACTCTGCTTGCGTAAGCTATCGGCTTGTCTTCGCCTATTTTTCCTTGTGATAATATTGCGCCTATTGCTACGTCTGAGGCGTCGGTGGTCACGATGAATTCCTTTGTAAAATCTGGGTAGATTAGGAGTGGTGCTGTCGTCAGGGACTCCTTTAGTGTCTCGAATGCATTTTGCTGTTCTGCTGACCACTTGAATTGCACCTTATTGCTCGTGATGCTTGACAGTGGTTTGGCTATTTTGGAGTACTTCGGAATAAATCTACGATAGTATCCTGCTAGTCCTAGGAATGCTTGTAATTCCTTTAACTTGGTTGGGACGGGAAATTCTCTTACAGCTTCCGTCTTTTCGGGATTCGGTTTGATCCCGTCTGGCGTAATTATGTGGCCTAGAAATCCTACTTCTTTTCGCAGAAATGCACATTTTCCCGGTTGCAATTTCAGATTGTACCGGCGCAAGGTGTCTAGGACCTTCCGTAATCGCGTATTATGTTCCTTTAGGCTCGCTCCGTGTATGACAATGTCATCTAGATAGACAAAGCAATCTATTCCTTGCAGTCCTACTAGCGCGGTGTTCATGGCTCGTTGGAACGTAGCGGGTGCGTTCTTCAGTCCGAAAGGCATACGATTAAATTCGTAGTGGCCCTGTGGCGTGGAGAAAGCCGTCTTGCCCTTATCCTGTTCGTCCATCGGTATCTGATGATATCCCGAGGCCAGGTCAAGGGTTGTGAAGTATTGTGCCTTCCCCAATTGATCAAGGATATCCGTGATATTGGGTAGAGGGAATGAGTCGCCTATGGTGGCGTCGTTTATTTTACGGTAGTCCACTACTACTCGATATTTGATATTTCCCGCAGCGTCGGGTTTTTTGGGCACTACTAATAATGGTGCGTTCCATGGGCTAGAGCTGTGTTGTATTATTCCATCCTCTAACATTTGATCTACCTGTTTCTTGACTTCTCGCTTATGCGTTTCAGGTAACCTGTATGGTTTAACATTGCAGGGTAAGGTATCTCCTTTTATAGGGATCCTATGTGTAGTTACTGTAGCTGTGGTTAGTTTGTCTCCTGGTAAGTGGAACATATCGTGGTATTCCCTACAGATCTCATTTATAGATTCTCTTTCTTCGGAATTCAGGTGTTCGCAGTTCACCTGTTCCATGACTCGATTGAAACGCATGGTCAGCGATTCGTGCGCGGTCAACGCTCGGACGGCTGCGGCGCTATCGTTGGCTGGTGCGATATCGCGGCTTGGCACGTCAGTTAATGTGACTCGTGGTATGACTACTCTTTCTTCTTCGTCTGTCGTATTCATAATGCAGGCTATGCATTGTCCCTCTTCTGGTTTAGTTAAACCTTCGCCTAGGTATACTCCTTCTCTTAACTGTCGTTTTTCTATGATTCCTTCTCGCAGGCTACTCGTTAGTATCAGACATATTTTCTGGGAGCGCGCGGGTATGGTTACTTCCGTGGCCTGGGTTAACGGTTGCCAATGATTCCCTCTTACTAACACTTCCTGGGTGTGATAGTCTATTGCGATCCTAACGGTTTTGAGGAAATCTAGCCCTAGCAGTCCATCTGCTTCTTCTAGTGTGTCGGTTTCTACTACGTGCAAAGGGTGTCTTATTTCCTTTCCATTGATGTAGAAGGTGGCGTCTATTTTCCCTAACGTGTGTGCTCTATCCCCGGTAAATGAAGTGAGTAACACTTCGCTGGGCTCCATGAGTATATTGGTCGGTAGGGCTTTCCTGGCGATCAATGATACTTCTGCTCCGTTATCTATTATCATGGTTGTATTTCTCCGTATAGTTTCCTTTATGTCGACCTTTACCCTGTCCGATATGAATCTCTTGGTTGTGAGTGAGCTTATTCTAATCACTCGAATTTTTCGCGTTTGCTCTCGGGCGGGTGCATTTCGTGTCGGTAGTCCGGCGCGCTCGTAATTGTTTCGAGCTGCGGAATGCGTTTGGTCAGCGTTTTCATATCGCGTCGACGGCCTAGTCTCTGAGGTCGGTCGGTGACCCTCCGCTTCTCGTCGGGGCGGTGCCCATCTTGCGTCGTTTGCCATTATGGGTTGTATTCTCCGATTATATTCGGGTGCAGGAAAACTTCTTCGCGGGTTATGTCTAGGCTGGTCCTTCCAGCAATCCCTAGTATTATGCCCTGATCGTTTGCAATTGTTGCAATATTTATTCGTCGTGGTACTCGAGGTCGCCGTGCTGCTTGCAGCACGTGCCCCAGAGGAGGTGACGACTCGTTTGCGAGTGGTCCGTTCTTCTTCTACTGCCATCGCGATTGCTTCGGGGAGATCGGCAGCCCTTCGCGATTTGACTAAAACCTTTAGTTCATTGTGTAGCCCTTCTTGAAACACATGGTGACCCTGTTGCTTGATTGCCTCGATAGCGCCTCCTCGGGCTATCGGATTGTCTCCGCCTGCGGTGGTTACTGCCACTTGTTCGTTGACTAAAGTGGCCACCCGGTTTCCGAATGTATGTGCGTCCTCGTGAGTCCCTTGCCTACATTGGAGTAATTCTGCCACGATGGTCGTGCACGTTCTCGCCGGTTTGTACAACGCGGTTAGCAAGTCTTCTAATTCTTCGTACGTCTGTATCTTTCGCGTGCCTACTTCTGCAAGGGCCGGACCCGTGAATCGCGTTAAGATGATACCGCGTAGTATGGCAGGTTCATCCTCGGCTTCGCCGTAGGATGTCATCGCGTAGTGGCAATGATTTAGGAAGGAGGTTAGTTCCTCGGGTTTGGTTCCGTCGAACTTCGGAACGCCCTTTAAGGCTCTTTCGGACGCTGCTGACGCCTTCGGTAACGGCGCGCGTCGGTTAGGGTCTCTGTCCGATACAGGGGGTACGAATAGGCTTGAACGTCTAGGTACGGCGTCGTCTCTAAAGCGAACCGCGGTCCTAGTTGCTGTCGGAGGGTCAGAGGCGGGGGACGGAGTCGCTGCCGCTTGCCCTTGGTTTACGTCTGGATTCAATGTATCGTGGTGCAGGTCTAGTACTGCATCTATCGTTTCCTTCAGGCGTTCTAGTTTGGCGTCTGTTGACGTGGCTTTCCCGTCAAAGGAGGTTATTTTCGCTGTTAGCTGGGCGAGGGTCCGATCTATTGCTGCTATTTTGTCGGCCAGGATCGCGACGCTTGCTGCGACCGTGTCGCGTGCGGGTATCGCCGTGGTGACGGACATGTCTATGTCTTGTAAATCGGTTTCGTCTAATAGGGTGCTTTCCCTGGGGTTACTCGGGCTTCCTAGCTCGGTTAGTTGATTTTCGGTTGCTGGTTCAGCACGCGTGAGTAAGCTAAAATCTAGTTCGTCGAACGGGAATTGTCGCTCGGACACTACGGGTCCTGTATGAGTTAATACGGACTGGATCGCTTCCAGAGGGAAGTGGTCGCTGGTAGATTGCTGTTCGAGAGCTTGTCGCGCACGGGCTTCGGATTGACGGAGTGTGTCGAGGGCGAAAAGGAGAGGGTCGTCCTCTGACTTTCGCGGGCGCGGTCGTCGGACCCTACGCGGGTTGCACCGGCTAAGTGCTCTAGGTGTAGGAAGCTCTACCCGTTCGGTTAAATCTAGATTTCGATCGATATACGCTTCTACGGATTTTACGCGGCCCATGAGAACGGCGGGGCTCTGCTCGCGGTTTTTGCTGAGTGTGGTATTTCGCACTTACAGCACGTAGAGCAGGCGATGCATGGTCGTCTCGATGTCGGCCGCGGAATTTCCTGCAGGCGTCCTCTGTAGACGGATGTCAGCAGTGCGGAGTGCGTTACCCTACTTTTAGGTGGGTCGTTGTCTCCGCTATTGTCCTGATGTCCCAGTCGGTCAGGCTTGTTCCCTACATTGGCTGGATCCCACCGCTGCCACCAATTTTGTTGTGGAAAGCGCCTGGGTCGAGATTCTCTCTGAGAATCTCGCGGTGTTCCTAGGTCGTCCTTCGCTGTAATCGTCCGACGGGCTCCGAATACTCGGGTGAGGATGCCGGGACGGATATACTCGGTTATAAACCGAGGGTAGTAGGATCCTTGGCCGGTTAAGGAGTTGGAACTCGCCGTAGGTTAAACAAGGTTTATTCTGTCCCGATCTGGGTTACATGGACACTGTGACAATCCGCGTGAGTCTCGTATAGAGACTATAACAAGTCTGAGCTCGCATTGCTCGTACATGGTTCTTATACTTTAATCGGGGCGAAGCGGGGACCATCGGGGTCTCCGTCTTTGGCCCGCTTTTGGGTGTTTCACCATAAGCTGACGGTTCTCGGTGCGCTTCCGAAAACCCTTACGCAGTTGTGCCAGATTTCGACTGTTCGATTGAAGCAATCGGAATGTGTCGTGATGTCGTTACGCTGGGTGTCGGTTGGGTTACAACAGGAGTGTAAAATTTTAACAAATTTATTTGAAACCAACTTCGATTTTTTTGGATTTTGTTGAATATTTTCGTTGTAGGGTCTATATTTGAACAGATTTAGATGAAAATAACGAAAATTTTTTGGATTGTGAAAAAATTTTAGTTGGAAGTGTCAAATTTTAATAAATTTCTTTGAAATCAACTTGAATTATTTTGGATTTTGTTGAGTATTTTTGTTGTAGGATCTATATTTGAGTAAATTTAGATGAAAATAACTTCGATTTTTTGGATATTGTCACGATTTTTGTCAAATTTTAATAAATTTATTTGAAATCAACTTCGATTTTTTGGGATTTTGTCGAGTATTTTTGGTGTAGGATGTATATTTGAGTAAATTTAGATATAAATAACTTCAATTTTATGGATTGTGAGAAAAAATTTAGTTGGAAGTGTAAAATTTTAATAAATTTATTTGAAACCAACTACGATTTTTTTGATTTTCGTGAGTATTTTTGTTGTAGGATCTACAATTGAGTAAATTTAGATGAAAATAACTTCAATTTTTTGGATTGTGAAAAAAATTTTAGTTGGAAGTGTCCAATTTTAATAAATTTATTTGAAATAAACTTCGATTTTTTTGGATTTTGTTGAATATTTTTGGTGTAGGATGTATATTTGAGTAAATTTAGATGAAAATAACGACAATTTTTTGGATTGTGAAAAAAAATTTTAGTTGGTAGTGTCAAATTTTAATAAATTTATTTGAAATCAACTTGAATTTTTTTGGATTTTTTTGAGTGTTTTTGTTGTAGGATCTATATTTGAGTAAATGTAGATGAAAATAACTTCAATTTTTGGATTGTGAAAAAAATTTTAGTTGGAAGTGTCAAATTTTAATAAATTTATTTGAAATCAACTTCGATTTTTTGGGATTTTGTCGAGTATTTTGGTGTAGGATGTATATTTCAGTAAATTTAGATGAAAATAACGACAATTTTTTGTATTGTGAAAAAAAAATTTACTTGGGAGTGTAAAATTTTAATAAATTTATTTGAAACCAACTTCGATTTTTTTGGATTTTGTTGAATATTTTCGTTGTAGGGTCTATATTTGAGCAAATTTAGATGAAAATAACGACAATTTTTTGGATTGTGAAAAAAATTTTAGTTGGAAGTGTCAAATTTTAATAAATTTCTTTGAAATCAACTTGAATTATTTTGGATTTTGTTGAGTATTTTTGTTGTAGGATCTATATTTGAGTAAATTTAGATGGAAATAACTTCAATTTTATGGATTGTGAGAAAAAATTTAGTTGGAAGTGTCAAATTTTAATAAATTTATTTGAAACCAACTTCGATTTTATTGGATTTTGTCGAGTATTTTTGGTGTAGGATGTATATTTCAGTAAATTTAGATGAAAATAACGACAATTTTTTGTATTGTGAAAAAAAAATTTACTTGGGAGTGTAAAATTTAAATAAATTTATTTGAAACAAACTTCGATTTTTTTTGATTTTGTTGAATATTTTCGTTGTAGGGTCTATATTTGAGCAAATTTAGATGAAAATAACGACAATTTTTTGGATTGTGAAAAAAATTTTAGTTGGAAGTGTCAAATTTTAATAAATTTCTTTGAAATCAACTTGAATTATTTTGGATTTTGTGGCGTATTTTTGTTGTAGGATCTATATTTGAGTAAATTTAGATGAAAATAACTTCGATTTTTTGGATATTGTCACGATTTTTGTCAAATTGTAATAAATTTATTTGAAATCAACTTCGATTTTATTGGATTTTGTCGAGTATTTTTGGTGTAGGATGTATATTTCAGTAAATTTAGATGAAAATAACGACAATTTTTTGTATTGTGAAAAAAAAAATTTACTTGGGAGTGTAAAATTTTAATAAATTTATTTGAAACCAACTTCGATTTTTTTGGATTTTGTTGAATATTTTCGTTGTAGGGTCTATATTTGAGCAAATTTAGATGAAAATAACGACCATTTTTTGGATTGTGAAAAAAATTTTAGTTGGAAGTGTCAAATTTTAATAAATTTCTTTGAAATCAACTTGAATTATTTTGGATTTTGTGGAGTATTTTTGTTGTAGGATCTATATTTGAGTAAATGTAGATGAAAATAACTTCAATTTTTTGGACAGTGAAAAAAATTTTAGTTGGAAGTGTCAAATTTTAATAAATTTATTTGAATTCAACTTCGATTTTATTGGATTTTGTCGAGTATTTTTGGTGTAGGATGTATATTTGAGTAAATTTAGATGAAAGTAACTTAAATTTTTAGGATTGTGAAAAAAATTTTAGTTGGAAGTGTCTAATTTTAATAAATTTATTTGAAACCAACATCCATTTTTTTGGATTTTGTCGAGTATTTTTGGTGTAGGATCTATATTTGAGTAAATTTAGATGAAAATAACTTCAATTTTTTGGATTGTGAAAAAAAATTTAGTTGGAAGTGTCAAATTTTAATAAATTTATTTGAAATCAACTTCGATTTTTTTGGATTTTGTTGAATATTTTTGGTGTAGGATGTATATTTGAGTAAATTTAGATGAAAATAACGACAATTTTTTGGATTGTGAAAAAAAATTTTAGTTGGTAGTGTCAAATTTTAATAAATTTATTTGAAATCAACTTGAATTTTTTTGGATTTTGTTGAGTGTTTTTGTTGTAGGATCTATATTTGAGTAAATGTAGATGAAAATAACTTCAATTTTTGGATTGTGAAAAAAATTTTAGTTGGAAGTGTCAAATTTTAATAAATTTATTTGAAATCAACTTCGATTTTTTGGGATTTTGTCGAGTATTTTTGGTGTAGGATGTATATTTGAGTAAATTTAGATGAAAATAACGACATTTTTTTGGATTGTGAAAAAAAATTTTAGTTGGAAGTGTCATATTTTAAAAAATTTATTTGAAATCAACTTGAATTATTTTGGATTTTGTTGAGTATTTTTGTAGTAGGATCTATATTTGAGTAAATTTAGATGAAAATAACTTCGATTTTTTGGATATTGTCACGATTTTTGTCAAATTTTAATAAATTATATTGAAATCAACTTGGATAATTTTGGAATTTGTTGTAGGATCTATATTTGAGTAAATTTAGATGGAAATAACTTCAATTTTATGGATTGTGAGAAAAAATTTAGTTGGAAGTGTCAAATTTTAATAAATTTATTTGAAACCAACTTCGATTTTTTGGATTTTCTTGAGTATTTTTGTTGTAGGGTCTATATTTGAGTAAATTTAGATGAAAATAACTTCGATTTTGTGGATTGTGAAAAAAAATTTACTTGGAAGTGTAAAATTTTAATAAATTTATTTGAAACCAACTTCGATTATTTTGGATTTTGTTGAGTATTTTTGTTGTAGGGTCTATATTTGAGTAAATTTAAACGAAAATAACTTCAATTTTTTGTATTGTGAAAAAAAGTTTAGTTGGAAGTGTCAAATTTTAATAAATTTATTTGAAATCAACTTCGATTTTATTGGATTTTGTCGAGTATTTTTGGTGTAGGATGTATATTTCAGTAAATTTAGATGAAAATAACGACAATTTTTTGTATTGTGAAAAAAAAATTTACTTGGGAGTGTAAAATTTTAATAAATATATTTGAAACCAACTTCGATTTTTTTGGATTTTGTTGAATATTTTCGTTGTAGGGTCTATATTTGAGCAAATTTAGATGAAAATAACGACAATTTTTTGGATTGTGAAAAAAATTTTAGTTGGAAGTGTCAAATTTTAATAAATTTCTTTGAAATCAACTTGAATTATTTTGGATTTTGTGGAGTATTTTTGTTGTAGGATCTATATTTGAGTAAATTTAGATGAAAATAACTTCGATTTTTTGGATTTTGTCACGATTTTTGTCAAATTTTGATAAATTTATTTGAAATCAACTTGGATAATTTTGGAGTTTGTTGAGTATTTTTGTTGTAGGATCTATATTTGAGTAAATTTAGATGGAAATAACTTCAATTTTATGGATTGTGAGAAAATATTTAGTTGGAAGTGTCAAATTTTAATAAATTTATTTGAAATCAACGTCGATTTTATTGGATTTTGTCGAGTATTTTTGGTGTAGGATGTATATTTCAGTAAATTTAGATGAAAATAACGACAATTTTTTGTATTGTGAAAAAAAAATTTACTTGGGAGTGTAAAATTTAAATAAATTTATTTGAAACCAACTTCGATTTTTTTTGATTTTGTTGAATATTTTCGTTGTAGGGTCTATATTTGAGCAAATTTAGATGAAAATAACGACAATTTTTTGGATTGTGAAAAAAATTTTAGTTGGAAGTGTCAAATTTTAATAAATTTCTTTGAAATCAACTTGAATTATTTTGGATTTTCTGGAGTATTTTTGTTGTAGGATCTATATTTGAGTAAATTTAGATGAAAATAACTTCGATTTTTTGGATATTGTCACGATTTTTGTCAAATTGTAATAAATTTATTTGAAATCAACTTCGATTTTATTGGATTTTGTCGAGTATTTTTGGTGTAGGATGTATATTTCAGTAAATTTAGATGAAAATAACGACAATTTTTTGTATTGTGAAAAAAAAAATTTACTTGGGAGTGTAAAATTTTAATAAATTTATTTGAAACCAACTTCGATTTTTTTGGATTTTGTTGAATATTTTCGTTGTAGGGTCTATATTTGAGCAAATTTAGATGAAAATAACGACCATTTTTTGGATTGTGAAAAAAATTTTAGTTGGAAGTGTCAAATTTTAATAAATTTCTTTGAAATCAACTTGAATTATTTTGGATTTTGTGGAGTATTTTTGTTGTAGGATCTATATTTGAGTAAATGTAGATGAAAATAACTTCAATTTTTTGGACAGTGAAAAAAATTTTAGTTGGAAGTGTCAAATTTTAATAAATTTATTTGAATTCAACTTCGATTTTATTGGATTTTGTCGAGTATTTTTGGTGTAGGATGTATATTTGAGTAAATTTAGATGAAAGTAACTTAAATTTTTAGGATTGTGAAAAAAATTTTAGTTGGAAGTGTCTAATTTTAATAAATTTATTTGAAACCAACATCCATTTTTTTGGATTTTGTCGAGTATTTTTGGTGTAGGATCTATATTTGAGTAAATTTAGATGAAAATAACTTCAATTTTTTGGATTGTGAAAAAAAATTTAGTTGGAAGTGTCAAATTTTAATAAATTTATTTGAAATCAACTTCGATTTTTTTGGATTTTGTTGAATATTTTTGGTGTAGGATGTATATTTGAGTAAATTTAGATGAAAATAACGACAATTTTTTGGATTGTGAAAAAAAATTTTAGTTGGTAGTGTCAAATTTTAATAAATTTATTTGAAATCAACTTGAATTTTTTTGGATTTTGTTGAGTGTTTTTGTTGTAGGATCTATATTTGAGTAAATGTAGATGAAAATAACTTCAATTTTTGGATTGTGAAAAAAATTTTAGTTGGAAGTGTCAAATTTTAATAAATTTATTTGAAATCAACTTCGATTTTTTGGGATTTTGTCGAGTATTTTTGGTGTAGGATGTATATTTGAGTAAATTTAGATGAAAATAACGACATTTTTTTGGATTGTGAAAAAAAATTTTAGTTGGAAGTGTCATATTTTAAAAAATTTATTTGAAATCAACTTGAATTATTTTGGATTTTGTTGAGTATTTTTGTAGTAGGATCTATATTTGAGTAAATTTAGATGAAAATAACTTCGATTTTTTGGATATTGTCACGATTTTTGTCAAATTTTAATAAATTATATTGAAATCAACTTGGATAATTTTGGAATTTGTTGAGTATTTTTGTTGTAGGATCTATATTTGAGTAAATTTAGATGGAAATAACTTCAATTTTATGGATTGTGAGAAAAAATTTAGTTGGAAGTGTCAAATTTTAATAAATTTATTTGAAACCAACTTCGATTTTTTGGATTTTCTTGAGTATTTTTGTTGTAGGGTCTATATTTGAGTAAATTTAGATGAAAATAACTTCGATTTTGTGGATTGTGAAAAAAAATTTACTTGGAAGTGTAAAATTTTAATAAATTTATTTGAAACCAACTTCGATTATTTTGGATTTTGTTGAGTATTTTTGTTGTAGGGTCTATATTTGAGTAAATTTAGACGAAAATAACTTCAATTTTTTGTATTGTGAAAAAAAGTTTAGTTGGAAGTGTCAAATTTTAATAAATTTATTTGAAATCAACTTCGATTTTATTGGATTTTGTCGAGTATTTTTGGTGTAGGATGTATATTTCAGTAAATTTAGATGAAAATAACGACAATTTTTTGTATTGTGAAAAAAAATTTACTTGGGAGTGTAAAATTTTAATAAATTTATTTGAAACCAACTTCGATTTTTTTGGATTTTGTTGAATATTTTCGTTGTAGGGTCTATATTTGAGCAAATTTAGATGAAAATAACGACAATTTTTTGGATTGTGAAAAAAATTTTAGTTGGAAGTGTCAAATTTTAATAAATTTCTTTGAAATCAACTTGAATTATTTTGGATTTTGTTGAGTATTTTTGTTGTAGGATCTATATTTGAGTAAATTTAGATGGAAATAACTTCAATTTTATGGATTGTGAGAAAAAATTTAGTTGGAAGTGTCAAATTTTAATAAATTTATTTGAAACCAACTTCGATTTTATTGGATTTTGTCGAGTATTTTTGGTGTAGGATGTATATTTCAGTAAATTTAGATGAAAATAACGACAATTTTTTGTATTGTGAAAAAAAAATTTACTTGGGAGTGTAAAATTTAAATAAATTTATTTGAAACAAACTTCGATTTTTTTTGATTTTGTTGAATATTTTCGTTGTAGGGTCTATATTTGAGCAAATTTAGATGAAAATAACGACCATTTTTTGGATTGTGAAAAAAATTTTAGTTGGAAGTGTCAAATTTTAATAAATTTCTTTGAAATCAACTTGAATTATTTTGGATTTTGTGGAGTATTTTTGTTGTAGGATCTATATTTGAGTAAATGTAGATGAAAATAACTTCAATTTTTTGGACAGTGAAAAAAATTTTAGTTGGAAGTGTCAAATTTTAATAAATTTATTTGAATTCAACTTCGATTTTATTGGATTTTGTCGAGTATTTTTGGTGTAGGATGTATATTTGAGTAAATTTAGATGAAAGTAACTTAAATTTTTAGGATTGTGAAAAAAATTTTAGTTGGAAGTGTCTAATTTTAATAAATTTATTTGAAACCAACATCCATTTTTTTGGATTTTGTCGAGTATTTTTGGTGTAGGATCTATATTTGAGTAAATTTAGATGAAAATAACTTCAATTTTTTGGATTGTGAAAAAAAATTTAGTTGGAAGTGTCAAATTTTAATAAATTTATTTGAAATCAACTTCGATTTTTTTGGATTTTGTTGAATATTTTTGGTGTAGGATGTATATTTGAGTAAATTTAGATGAAAATAACGACAATTTTTTGGATTGTGAAAAAAAATTTTAGTTGGTAGTGTCAAATTTTAATAAATTTATTTGAAATCAACTTGAATTTTTTTGGATTTTGTTGAGTGTTTTTGTTGTAGGATCTATATTTGAGTAAATGTAGATGAAAATAACTTCAATTTTTGGATTGTGAAAAAAATTTTAGTTGGAAGTGTCAAATTTTAATAAATTTATTTGAAATCAACTTCGATTTTTTGGGATTTTGTCGAGTATTTTTGGTGTAGGATGTATATTTGAGTAAATTTAGATGAAAATAACGACATTTTTTTGGATTGTGAAAAAAAATTTTAGTTGGAAGTGTCATATTTTAAAAAATTTATTTGAAATCAACTTGAATTATTTTGGATTTTGTTGAGTATTTTTGTAGTAGGATCTATATTTGAGTAAATTTAGATGAAAATAACTTCGATTTTTTGGATATTGTCACGATTTTTGTCAAATTTTAATAAATTATATTGAAATCAACTTGGATAATTTTGGAATTTGTTGTAGGATCTATATTTGAGTAAATTTAGATGGAAATAACTTCAATTTTATGGATTGTGAGAAAAAATTTAGTTGGAAGTGTCAAATTTTAATAAATTTATTTGAAACCAACTTCGATTTTTTGGATTTTCTTGAGTATTTTTGTTGTAGGGTCTATATTTGAGTAAATTTAGATGAAAATAACTTCGATTTTGTGGATTGTGAAAAAAAATTTACTTGGAAGTGTAAAATTTTAATAAATTTATTTGAAACCAACTTCGATTATTTTGGATTTTGTTGAGTATTTTTGTTGTAGGGTCTATATTTGAGTAAATTTAAACGAAAATAACTTCAATTTTTTGTATTGTGAAAAAAAGTTTAGTTGGAAGTGTCAAATTTTAATAAATTTATTTGAAATCAACTTCGATTTTATTGGATTTTGTCGAGTATTTTTGGTGTAGGATGTATATTTCAGTAAATTTAGATGAAAATAACGACAATTTTTTGTATTGTGAAAAAAAAATTTACTTGGGAGTGTAAAATTTTAATAAATATATTTGAAACCAACTTCGATTTTTTTGGATTTTGTTGAATATTTTCGTTGTAGGGTCTATATTTGAGCAAATTTAGATGAAAATAACGACAATTTTTTGGATTGTGAAAAAAATTTTAGTTGGAAGTGTCAAATTTTAATAAATTTCTTTGAAATCAACTTGAATTATTTTGGATTTTGTGGAGTATTTTTGTTGTAGGATCTATATTTGAGTAAATTTAGATGAAAATAACTTCGATTTTTTGGATTTTGTCACGATTTTTGTCAAATTTTGATAAATTTATTTGAAATCAACTTGGATAATTTTGGAGTTTGTTGAGTATTTTTGTTGTAGGATCTATATTTGAGTAAATTTAGATGGAAATAACTTCAATTTTATGGATTGTGAGAAAATATTTAGTTGGAAGTGTCAAATTTTAATAAATTTATTTGAAATCAACGTCGATTTTATTGGATTTTGTCGAGTATTTTTGGTGTAGGATGTATATTTCAGTAAATTTAGATGAAAATAACGACAATTTTTTGTATTGTGAAAAAAAAATTTACTTGGGAGTGTAAAATTTAAATAAATTTATTTGAAACCAACTTCGATTTTTTTTGATTTTGTTGAATATTTTCGTTGTAGGGTCTATATTTGAGCAAATTTAGATGAAAATAACGACAATTTTTTGGATTGTGAAAAAAATTTTAGTTGGAAGTGTCAAATTTTAATAAATTTCTTTGAAATCAACTTGAATTATTTTGGATTTTCTGGAGTATTTTTGTTGTAGGATCTATATTTGAGTAAATTTAGATGAAAATAACTTCGATTTTTTGGATATTGTCACGATTTTTGTCAAATTGTAATAAATTTATTTGAAATCAACTTCGATTTTATTGGATTTTGTCGAGTATTTTTGGTGTAGGATGTATATTTCAGTAAATTTAGATGAAAATAACGACAATTTTTTGTATTGTGAAAAAAAAAATTTACTTGGGAGTGTAAAATTTTAATAAATTTATTTGAAACCAACTTCGATTTTTTTGGATTTTGTTGAATATTTTCGTTGTAGGGTCTATATTTGAGCAAATTTAGATGAAAATAACGACCATTTTTTGGATTGTGAAAAAAATTTTAGTTGGAAGTGTCAAATTTTAATAAATTTCTTTGAAATCAACTTGAATTATTTTGGATTTTGTGGAGTATTTTTGTTGTAGGATCTATATTTGAGTAAATGTAGATGAAAATAACTTCAATTTTTTGGACAGTGAAAAAAATTTTAGTTGGAAGTGTCAAATTTTAATAAATTTATTTGAATTCAACTTCGATTTTATTGGATTTTGTCGAGTATTTTTGGTGTAGGATGTATATTTGAGTAAATTTAGATGAAAGTAACTTAAATTTTTAGGATTGTGAAAAAAATTTTAGTTGGAAGTGTCTAATTTTAATAAATTTATTTGAAACCAACATCCATTTTTTTGGATTTTGTCGAGTATTTTTGGTGTAGGATCTATATTTGAGTAAATTTAGATGAAAATAACTTCAATTTTTTGGATTGTGAAAAAAAATTTAGTTGGAAGTGTCAAATTTTAATAAATTTATTTGAAATCAACTTCGATTTTTTTGGATTTTGTTGAATATTTTTGGTGTAGGATGTATATTTGAGTAAATTTAGATGAAAATAACGACAATTTTTTGGATTGTGAAAAAAAATTTTAGTTGGTAGTGTCAAATTTTAATAAATTTATTTGAAATCAACTTGAATTATTTTGGATTTTGTTGAGTATTTTTGTAGTAGGATCTATATTTGAGTAAATTTAGATGAAAATAACTTCGATTTTTTGGATATTGTCACGATTTTTGTCAAATTTTAATAAATTATATTGAAATCAACTTGGATAATTTTGGAATTTGTTGAGTATTTTTGTTGTAGGATCTATATTTGAGTAAATTTAGATGGAAATAACTTCAATTTTATGGATTGTGAGAAAAAATTTAGTTGGAAGTGTCAAATTTTAATAAATTTATTTGAAACCAACTTCGATTTTTTGGATTTTCTTGAGTATTTTTGTTGTAGGGTCTATATTTGAGTAAATTTAGATGAAAATAACTTCGATTTTGTGGATTGTGAAAAAAAATTTACTTGGAAGTGTAAAATTTTAATAAATTTATTTGAAACCAACTTCGATTATTTTGGATTTTGTTGAGTATTTTTGTTGTAGGGTCTATATTTGAGTAAATTTAGACGAAAATAACTTCAATTTTTTGTATTGTGAAAAAAAGTTTAGTTGGAAGTGTCAAATTTTAATAAATTTATTTGAAATCAACTTCGATTTTATTGGATTTTGTCGAGTATTTTTGGTGTAGGATGTATATTTCAGTAAATTTAGATGAAAATAACGACAATTTTTTGTATTGTGAAAAAAAATTTACTTGGGAGTGTAAAATTTTAATAAATTTATTTGAAACCAACTTCGATTTTTTTGGATTTTGTTGAATATTTTCGTTGTAGGGTCTATATTTGAGCAAATTTAGATGAAAATAACGACAATTTTTTGGATTGTGAAAAAAATTTTAGTTGGAAGTGTCAAATTTTAATAAATTTCTTTGAAATCAACTTGAATTATTTTGGATTTTGTGGAGTATTTTTGTTGTAGGATCTATATTTGAGTAAATTTAGATGAAAATAACTTCGATTTTTTGGATTTTGTCACGATTTTTGTCAAATTTTGATAAATTTATTTGAAATCAACTTGGATAATTTTGGAGTTTGTTGAGTATTTTTGTTGTAGGATCTATATTTGAGTAAATTTAGATGGAAATAACTTCAATTTTATGGATTGTGAGAAAAAATTTAGTTGGAAGTGTCAAATTTTAATAAATTTATTTGAAATCAACTTCGATTTTATTGGATTTTGTCGAGTATTTTTGGTGTAGGATGTATATTTCAGTAAATTTAGATGAAAATAACGACAATTTTTTGTATTGTGAAAAAAAAATTTACTTGGGAGTGTAAAATTTAAATAAATTTATTTGAAACCAACTTCGATTTTTTTTGATTTTGTTGAATATTTCCGTTGTAGGGTCTATATTTGAGCAAATTTAGATGAAAATAACGACAATTTTTTGGATTGTGAAAAAAATTTTAGTTGGAAGTGTCAAATTTTAATAAATTTCTTTGAAATCAACTTGAATTATTTTGGATTTTGTGGAGTATTTTTGTTGTAGGATCTATATTTGAGTAAATTTAGATGAAAATAACTTCGATTTTTTGGATATTGTCACGATTTTTGTGAAATTGTAATAAATTTATTTGAAATCAACTTCGATTTTATTGGATTTTGTCGAGTACTTTTGGTGTAGGATGTATATTTCAGTAAATTTAGATGAAAATAACGACAATTTTTTGTATTGTGAAAAAAAAATTTACTTGGGAGTGTAAAATTTTAATAAATTTATTTGAAACCAACTTCGATTTTTTTGGATTTTGTTGAATATTTTCGTTGTAGGGTCTATATTTGAGCAAATTTAGATGAAAATAACGACCATTTTTTGGATTGTGAAAAAAATTTTAGTTGGAAGTGTCAAATTTTAATAAATTTCTTTGAAATCAACTTGAATTATTTTGGATTTTGTGGAGTATTTTTGTTGTAGGATCTATATTTGAGTAAATGTAGATGAAAATAACTTCCATTTTTTGGACAGTGAAAAAAATTATAGTTGGAAGTGTCAAATTTTAATAAATTTATTTGAATTCAACTTCGATTTTATTGGATTTTGTCGAGTATTTTTGGTGTAGGATGTATATTTGAGTAAATTTAGATGAAAGTAACTTAAATTTTTAGGATTGTGAAAAAAATTTTAGTTGGAAGTGTCTAATTTTAATAAATTTATTTGAAACCAACATCCATTTTTTTGGATTTTGTCGAGTATTTTTGGTGTAGGATCTATATTTGAGTAAATTTAGATGAAAATAACTTCAATTTATTGGATTGTGAAAAAAAATTTAGTTGGAAGTGTCAAATTTTAATAAATTTATTTGAAATCAACTTCGATTTTTTTGGATTTTGTTGAATATTTTTGGTGTAGGATGTATATTTGAGTAAATTTAGATGAAAATAACGACAATTTTTTAAATTGTGAAAAAAAATTTTAGTTGGTAGTGTCAAATTTTAATAAATTTATTTGAAATCAACTTGAATTTTTTTGGATTTTGTTGAGTGTTTTTGTTGTAGGATCTATATTTGAGTAAATGTAGATGAAAATAACTTCAATTTTTGGATTGTGAAAAAAATTTTAGTTGGAAGTGTCAAATTTTAATAAATTTATTTGAAATCAACTTCGATTTTTTGGGATTTTGTCGAGTATTTTTGGTGTAGGATGTATATTTGAGTAAATTTAGATGGAAATAACTCCAATTTTATGGATTGTGAGAAAAAATTTAGGTGGAAGTGTCAAATTTTAATAAATTTATTTGAAACCAACTTCGATTTTTTTGATTTTCTTGAGTATTATTGTTGTAGGATCTACAATTGAGTAAATTTAGATGAAAATAACTTCAATTTTGTGGATTGTGAAAAAAAATTTACTTGGAAGTGTAAAATTTTAATAAATTTATTTGAAACCAACTTCGATTATTTTGGATTTTGTTGAGTATTTTTGTTGTAGGGTCTATATTTGAGTAAATTTAGATGAAAATAACTTCAATTTTGTGGATTTTGAAAAAAAATTTACTTGGAAGTGTAAAATTTTAATAAATTTATTTGAAACCAACTTCGATTATTTTGGATTTTGTTGAGTATTTTTGTTGTAGGGTCTATATTTGAGTAAATTTAGATGAAAATAACTTCAATTTTTTGTATTGTGAAAAAAAGTTTAGTTGGAAGTGTCAAATTTTAATAAATTTATTTGAAATCAACTTCGATTTTATTGGATTTTGTCGAGAATTTTTGGTGTAGGATGTATATTTCAGTAAATTTAGATGAAAATAACGACAATTTTTTGTATTGTGAAAAAAAAATTTACTTGGGAGTGTAAAATTTAAATAAATTTATTTGAAACCAACTTCGATTTTTTTGGATTTTGTTGAATATTTTCGTTGTAGGGTCTATATTTGAGCAAATTTAGATGAAAATAACGACAATTTTTTGGATTGTGAAAAAAATTTTAGTTGGAAGTGTCATATTTTAAAAAATTTATTTGAAATCAACTTGAATTATTTTGGATTTTGTTGAGTATTTTTGTAGTAGGATCTATATTTGAGTAAATTTAGATGAAAATAACTTCGATTTTTTGGATATTGTCACGATTTTTGTCAAATTTTAATAAATTATATTGAAATCAACTTGGATAATTTTGGAATTTGTTGAGTATTTTTGTTGTAGGATCTATATTTGAGTAAATTTAGATGGAAATAACTTCAATTTTATGGATTGTGAGAAAAAATTTAGTTGGAAGTGTCAAATTTTAATAAATTTATTTGAAACCAACTTCGATTTTTTGGATTTTCTTGAGTATTTTTGTTGTAGGGTCTATATTTGAGTAAATTTAGATGAAAATAACTTCGATTTTGTGGATTGTGAAAAAAAATTTACTTGGAAGTGTAAAATTTTAATAAATTTATTTGAAACCAACTTCGATTATTTTGGATTTTGTTGAGTATTTTTGTTGTAGGGTCTATATTTGAGTAAATTTAGACGAAAATAACTTCAATTTTTTGTATTGTGAAAAAAAGTTTAGTTGGAAGTGTCAAATTTTAATAAATTTATTTGAAATCAACTTCGATTTTATTGGATTTTGTCGAGTATTTTTGGTGTAGGATGTATATTTCAGTAAATTTAGATGAAAATAACGACAATTTTTTGTATTGTGAAAAAAAATTTACTTGGGAGTGTAAAATTTTAATAAATTTATTTGAAACCAACTTCGATTTTTTTGGATTTTGTTGAATATTTTCGTTGTAGGGTCTATATTTGAGCAAATTTAGATGAAAATAACGACAATTTTTTGGATTGTGAAAAAAATTTTAGTTGGAAGTGTCAAATTTTAATAAATTTCTTTGAAATCAACTTGAATTATTTTGGATTTTGTGGAGTATTTTTGTTGTAGGATCTATATTTGAGTAAATTTAGATGAAAATAACTTCGATTTTTTGGATTTTGTCACGATTTTTGTCAAATTTTGATAAATTTATTTGAAATCAACTTGGATAATTTTGGAGTTTGTTGAGTATTTTTGTTGTAGGATCTATATTTGAGTAAATTTAGATGGAAATAACTTCAATTTTATGGATTGTGAGAAAAAATTTAGTTGGAAGTGTCAAATTTTAATAAATTTATTTGAAATCAACTTCGATTTTATTGGATTTTGTCGAGTATTTTTGGTGTAGGATGTATATTTCAGTAAATTTAGATGAAAATAACGACAATTTTTTGTATTGTGAAAAAAAAATTTACTTGGGAGTGTAAAATTTAAATAAATTTATTTGAAACCAACTTCGATTTTTTTTGATTTTGTTGAATATTTCCGTTGTAGGGTCTATATTTGAGCAAATTTAGATGAAAATAACGACAATTTTTTGGATTGTGAAAAAAATTTTAGTTGGAAGTGTCAAATTTTAATAAATTTCTTTGAAATCAACTTGAATTATTTTGGATTTTGTGGAGTATTTTTGTTGTAGGATCTATATTTGAGTAAATTTAGATGAAAATAACTTCGATTTTTTGGATATTGTCACGATTTTTGTGAAATTGTAATAAATTTATTTGAAATCAACTTCGATTTTATTGGATTTTGTCGAGTACTTTTGGTGTAGGATGTATATTTCAGTAAATTTAGATGAAAATAACGACAATTTTTTGTATTGTGAAAAAAAAATTTACTTGGGAGTGTAAAATTTTAATAAATTTATTTGAAACCAACTTCGATTTTTTTGGATTTTGTTGAATATTTTCGTTGTAGGGTCTATATTTGAGCAAATTTAGATGAAAATAACGACCATTTTTTGGATTGTGAAAAAAATTTTAGTTGGAAGTGTCAAATTTTAATAAATTTCTTTGAAATCAACTTGAATTATTTTGGATTTTGTGGAGTATTTTTGTTGTAGGATCTATATTTGAGTAAATGTAGATGAAAATAACTTCCATTTTTTGGACAGTGAAAAAAATTATAGTTGGAAGTGTAAAATTTTAATAAATTTATTTGAATTCAACTTCGATTTTATTGGATTTTGTCGAGTATTTTTGGTGTAGGATGTATATTTGAGTAAATTTAGATGAAAGTAACTTAAATTTTTAGGATTGTGAAAAAAATTTTAGTTGGAAGTGTCTAATTTTAATAAATTTATTTGAAACCAACATCCATTTTTTTGGATTTTGTCGAGTATTTTTGGTGTAGGATCTATATTTGAGTAAATTTAGATGAAAATAACTTCAATTTATTGGATTGTGAAAAAAAATTTAGTTGGAAGTGTCAAATTTTAATAAATTTATTTGAAATCAACTTCGATTTTTTTGGATTTTGTTGAATATTTTTGGTGTAGGATGTATATTTGAGCAAATTTAGATGAAAATAACGACAATTTTTTGGATTGTGAAAAAAATTTTAGTTGGAAGTGTCAAATTTTAATAAATTTCTTTGAAATCAACTTGAATTATTTTGGATTTTGTGGAGTATTTTTGTTGTAGGATCTATATTTGAGTAAATTTAGATGAAAATAACTTCGATTTTTTGGATATTGTCACGATTTTTGTGAAATTGTAATAAATTTATTTGAAATCAACTTCGATTTTATTGGATTTTGTCGAGTACTTTTGGTGTAGGATGTATATTTCAGTAAATTTAGATGAAAATAACGACAATTTTTTGTATTGTGAAAAAAAAATTTACTTGGGAGTGTAAAATTTTAATAAATTTATTTGAAACCAACTTCGATTTTTTTGGATTTTGTTGAATATTTTCGTTGTAGGGTCTATATTTGAGCAAATTTAGATGAAAATAACGACCATTTTTTGGATTGTGAAAAAAATTTTAGTTGGAAGTGTCAAATTTTAATAAATTTCTTTGAAATCAACTTGAATTATTTTGGATTTTGTGGAGTATTTTTGTTGTAGGATCTATATTTGAGTAAATGTAGATGAAAATAACTTCCATTTTTTGGACAGTGAAAAAAATTATAGTTGGAAGTGTCAAATTTTAATAAATTTATTTGAATTCAACTTCGATTTTATTGGATTTTGTCGAGTATTTTTGGTGTAGGATGTATATTTGAGTAAATTTAGATGAAAGTAACTTAAATTTTTAGGATTGTGAAAAAAATTTTAGTTGGAAGTGTCTAATTTTAATAAATTTATTTGAAACCAACATCCATTTTTTTGGATTTTGTCGAGTATTTTTGGTGTAGGATCTATATTTGAGTAAATTTAGATGAAAATAACTTCAATTTATTGGATTGTGAAAAAAAATTTAGTTGGAAGTGTCAAATTTTAATAAATTTATTTGAAATCAACTTCGATTTTTTTGGATTTTGTTGAATATTTTTGGTGTAGGATGTATATTTGAGTAAATTTAGATGAAAATAACGACAATTTTTTAAATTGTGAAAAAAAATTTTAGTTGGTAGTGTCAAATTTTAATAAATTTATTTGAAATCAACTTGAATTTTTTTGGATTTTGTTGAGTGTTTTTGTTGTAGGATCTATATTTGAGTAAATGTAGATGAAAATAACTTCAATTTTTGGATTGTGAAAAAAATTTTAGTTGGAAGTGTCAAATTTTAATAAATTTATTTGAAATCAACTTCGATTTTTTGGGATTTTGTCGAGTATTTTTGGTGTAGGATGTATATTTGAGTAAATTTAGATGGAAATAACTCCAATTTTATGGATTGTGAGAAAAAATTTAGGTGGAAGTGTCAAATTTTAATAAATTTATTTGAAACCAACTTCGATTTTTTTGATTTTCTTGAGTATTATTGTTGTAGGATCTACAATTGAGTAAATTTAGATGAAAATAACTTCAATTTTTTGTATTGTGAAAAAAAGTTTAGTTGGAAGTGTCAAATTTTAATAAATTTATTTGAAATCAACTTCGATTATTTTGGATTTTGTTGAGTATTTTTGTTGTAGGGTCTATATTTGAGTAAATTTAGATGAAAATAACTTCAATTTTTTGTATTGTGAAAAAAAGTTTAGTTGGAAGTGTCAAATTTTAATAAATTTATTTGAAATCAACTTCGATTTTATTGGATTTTGTCGAGAATTTTTGGTGTAGGATGTATATTTCAGTAAATTTAGATGAAAATAACGACAATTTTTTGTATTGTGAAAAAAAAATTTACTTGGGAGTGTAAAATTTAAATAAATTTATTTGAAACCAACTTCGATTTTTTTGGATTTTGTTGAATATTTTCGTTGTAGGGTCTATATTTGAGCAAATTTAGATGAAAATAACGACAATTTTTTGGATTGTGAAAAAAATTTTAGTTGGAAGTGTCATATTTTAAAAAATTTATTTGAAATCAACTTGAATTATTTTGGATTTTGTTGAGTATTTTTGTAGTAGGATCTATATTTGAGTAAATTTAGATGAAAATAACTTCGATTTTTTGGATATTGTCACGATTTTTGTCAAATTTTAATAAATTATATTGAAATCAACTTGGATAATTTTGGAATTTGTTGAGTATTTTTGTTGTAGGATCTATATTTGAGTAAATTTAGATGGAAATAACTTCAATTTTATGGATTGTGAGAAAAAATTTAGTTGGAAGTGTCAAATTTTAATAAATTTATTTGAAACCAACTTCGATTTTTTGGATTTTCTTGAGTATTTTTGTTGTAGGGTCTATATTTGAGTAAATTTAGATGAAAATAACTTCGATTTTGTGGATTGTGAAAAAAAATTTACTTGGAAGTGTAAAATTTTAATAAATTTATTTGAAACCAACTTCGATTATTTTGGATTTTGTTGAGTATTTTTGTTGTAGGGTCTATATTTGAGTAAATTTAGACGAAAATAACTTCAATTTTTTGTATTGTGAAAAAAAGTTTAGTTGGAAGTGTCAAATTTTAATAAATTTATTTGAAATCAACTTCGATTTTATTGGATTTTGTCGAGTATTTTTGGTGTAGGATGTATATTTCAGTAAATTTAGATGAAAATAACGACAATTTTTTGTATTGTGAAAAAAAATTTACTTGGGAGTGTAAAATTTTAATAAATTTATTTGAAACCAACTTCGATTTTTTTGGATTTTGTTGAATATTTTCGTTGTAGGGTCTATATTTGAGCAAATTTAGATGAAAATAACGACAATTTTTTGGATTGTGAAAAAAATTTTAGTTGGAAGTGTCAAATTTTAATAAATTTCTTTGAAATCAACTTGAATTATTTTGGATTTTGTGGAGTATTTTTGTTGTAGGATCTATATTTGAGTAAATTTAGATGAAAATAACTTCGATTTTTTGGATTTTGTCACGATTTTTGTCAAATTTTGATAAATTTATTTGAAATCAACTTGGATAATTTTGGAGTTTGTTGAGTATTTTTGTTGTAGGATCTATATTTGAGTAAATTTAGATGGAAATAACTTCAATTTTATGGATTGTGAGAAAAAATTTAGTTGGAAGTGTCAAATTTTAATAAATTTATTTGAAATCAACTTCGATTTTATTGGATTTTGTCGAGTATTTTTGGTGTAGGATGTATATTTCAGTAAATTTAGATGAAAATAACGACAATTTTTTGTATTGTGAAAAAAAAATTTACTTGGGAGTGTAAAATTTAAATAAATTTATTTGAAACCAACTTCGATTTTTTTTGATTTTGTTGAATATTTCCGTTGTAGGGTCTATATTTGAGCAAATTTAGATGAAAATAACGACAATTTTTTGGATTGTGAAAAAAATTTTAGTTGGAAGTGTCAAATTTTAATAAATTTCTTTGAAATCAACTTGAATTATTTTGGATTTTGTGGAGTATTTTTGTTGTAGGATCTATATTTGAGTAAATTTAGATGAAAATAACTTCGATTTTTTGGATATTGTCACGATTTTTGTGAAATTGTAATAAATTTATTTGAAATCAACTTCGATTTTATTGGATTTTGTCGAGTACTTTTGGTGTAGGATGTATATTTCAGTAAATTTAGATGAAAATAACGACAATTTTTTGTATTGTGAAAAAAAAATTTACTTGGGAGTGTAAAATTTTAATAAATTTATTTGAAACCAACTTCGATTTTTTTGGATTTTGTTGAATATTTTCGTTGTAGGGTCTATATTTGAGCAAATTTAGATGAAAATAACGACCATTTTTTGGATTGTGAAAAAAATTTTAGTTGGAAGTGTCAAATTTTAATAAATTTCTTTGAAATCAACTTGAATTATTTTGGATTTTGTGGAGTATTTTTGTTGTAGGATCTATATTTGAGTAAATGTAGATGAAAATAACTTCCATTTTTTGGACAGTGAAAAAAATTATAGTTGGAAGTGTCAAATTTTAATAAATTTATTTGAATTCAACTTCGATTTTATTGGATTTTGTCGAGTATTTTTGGTGTAGGATGTATATTTGAGTAAATTTAGATGAAAGTAACTTAAATTTTTAGGATTGTGAAAAAAATTTTAGTTGGAAGTGTCTAATTTTAATAAATTTATTTGAAACCAACATCCATTTTTTTGGATTTTGTCGAGTATTTTTGGTGTAGGATCTATATTTGAGTAAATTTAGATGAAAATAACTTCAATTTATTGGATTGTGAAAAAAAATTTAGTTGGAAGTGTCAAATTTTAATAAATTTATTTGAAATCAACTTCGATTTTTTTGGATTTTGTTGAATATTTTTGGTGTAGGATGTATATTTGAGTAAATTTAGATGAAAATAACGACAATTTTTTAAATTGTGAAAAAAAATTTTAGTTGGTAGTGTCAAATTTTAATAAATTTATTTGAAATCAACTTGAATTTTTTTGGATTTTGTTGAGTGTTTTTGTTGTAGGATCTATATTTGAGTAAATGTAGATGAAAATAACTTCAATTTTTGGATTGTGAAAAAAATTTTAGTTGGAAGTGTCAAATTTTAATAAATTTATTTGAAATCAACTTCGATTTTTTGGGATTTTGTCGAGTATTTTTGGTGTAGGATGTATATTTGAGTAAATTTAGATGGAAATAACTCCAATTTTATGGATTGTGAGAAAAAATTTAGGTGGAAGTGTCAAATTTTAATAAATTTATTTGAAACCAACTTCGATTTTTTTGATTTTCTTGAGTATTATTGTTGTAGGATCTACAATTGAGTAAATTTAGATGAAAATAACTTCAATTTTGTGGATTGTGAAAAAAAATTTACTTGGAAGTGTAAAATTTTAATAAATTTATTTGAAACCAACTTCGATTATTTTGGATTTTGTTGAGTATTTTTGTTGTAGGGTCTATATTTGAGTAAATTTAGATGAAAATAACTTCAATTTTGTGGATTTTGAAAAAAAATTTACTTGGAAGTGTAAAATTTTAATAAATTTATTTGAAACCAACTTCGATTATTTTGGATTTTGTTGAGTATTTTTGTTGTAGGGTCTATATTTGAGTAAATTTAGATGAAAATAACTTCAATTTTTTGTATTGTGAAAAAAAGTTTAGTTGGAAGTGTCAAATTTTAATAAATTTATTTGAAATCAACTTCGATTTTATTGGATTTTGTCGAGAATTTTTGGTGTAGGATGTATATTTCAGTAAATTTAGATGAAAATAACGACAATTTTTTGTATTGTGAAAAAAAAATTTACTTGGGAGTGTAAAATTTAAATAAATTTATTTGAAACCAACTTCGATTTTTTTGGATTTTGTTGAATATTTTCGTTGTAGGGTCTATATTTGAGCAAATTTAGATGAAAATAACGACAATTTTTTGGATTGTGAAAAAAATTTTAGTTGGAAGTGTCAAATTTTAATAAATTTCTTTGAAATCAACTTGAATTATTTTGGATTTTGTGGAGTATTTTTGTTGTAGGATCTATATTTGAGTAAATTTAGATGAAAATAACTTCGATTTTTTGGATATTGTCACGATTTTTGTCAAATTGTAATAAATTTATTTGAAATCAACTTCGATTTTTTGGGATTTTGTCGAGTATTTTTGGTGTAGGATGTATATTTGAGTAAATTTAGATGGAAATACCTTCAATTTTATGGATTGTGAGAAAAAATTTAGTTGGAAGTGTCAAATTTTAATAAATTTCTTTGAAACCAACTTCGATTTTTTTGATTTTCTTGAGTATTTTTCTTGTAGGATCTACAATTGAGTAAATTTAGATGAAAATAACTTCGATTTTTTGGATATTGTCACGATTTTTGTCAAATTTTAATAAATTATATTGAAATCAACTTGGATAATTTTGGAATTTGTTGAGTATTTTTGTTGTAGGATCTATATTTGAGTAAATTTAGATGGAAATAACTTCAATTTTATGGATTGTGAGAAAAAATTTAGTTGGAAGTGTCAAATTTTAATAAATTTATTTGAAACCAACTTCGATTTTTTTGATTTTCTTGAGTATTTTTGTTGTAGGGTCTATATTTGAGTAAATTTAGATGAAAATAACTTCGATTTTGTGGATTGTGAAAAAAAATTTACTTGGAAGGGTAAAATTTTAATAAATTTATTTGAAACCAACTTCGATTATTTTGGATTTTGTTGAGTATTTTTGTTTAAGGGTCTATATTTGAGTAAATTTAGACGAAAATAACTTCAATTTTGTGGATTGTGAAAAAAAATTTACTTGGAAGTGTAAAATTTTAATAAATTTATTTGAAACCAACTTCGATTTTTTTGGATTTTTTTGAATATTTTCGTTGTAGGGTTTATATTTGAGCAAATTTAGATGAAAATAACGACAATTTTTTGGATTGTGAAAAAAATTTTAGTTGGAAGTGTCAAATTTTAATAAATTTATTTGAAACCAACTTCGATTTTTTGGATTTTCTTGAGTATTTTTGTTGTAGGGTCTATATTTGAGTAAATTTAGATGAAAATAACTTCAATTTTGTGGATTGTGAAAAAAAATTTACTTGGAAGTGTAAAATTTTAATAAATTTATTTGAAACCAACTTCGATTATTTTGGATTTTGTTGAGTATTTTTGTTGTAGGGTCTATATTTGAGTAAATTTAGATGAAAATAACTTCAATTTTTTGTATTGTGAAAAAAAGTTTAGTTGGAAGTGTCAAATTTTAATAAATTTATTTGAAATCAACTTCGATTTTATTGGATTTTGTCGAGAATTTTTGGTGTAGGATGTATATTTCAGTAAATTTAGATGAAAATAACGACAATTTTTTGTATTGTGAAAAAAAAATTTACTTGGGAGTGTAAAATTTAAATAAATTTATTTGAAACCAACTTCGATTTTTTTGGATTTTGTTGAATATTTTCGTTGTAGGGTTTATATTTGAGCAAATTTAGATGAAAATAACGACAATTTTTTGGATTGTGAAAAAAATTTTAGTTGGAAGTGTCAAATTTTAATAAATTTCTTTGAAATCAACTTGAATTATTTTGGATTTTGTTGAGTATTTTTGTTGTAGGATCTACAGGGTGTCCCAAAAATGTCGGACTTCCTTGAAAGGGGTTACTCAGGGGGTGATTTGAAACAACTTTTTCCTTAGCGAAAATATTGTCCGAAGCTTCGTTAAGGAGATATTAACCAAAAACCCCGACCAATCAGAGCGCGCGCCTTCCGCCTGAGTTCCCGCGGTAGCGTTGGCTACGAGGTAGGCGACCGCGCTTGTGCTACGAACGTACGAACAAGCAAGTCGGCATGCATCGAAGGAAACCGCGTTACACATTTTTTTTTAAAGCAGAATCTTAAATAAGAATAATTTGAAGTGAGAGGACAAGAAGTACGTGAATTTCGTTTTTAAATAAGGCATAAACGAAAAGGTAACGTAACAGAAAATGTACGACAAGTGATCGTAATTCGTTATTGAGGTAAAAATCCGTAGTTTAAGAACGGCCAACACAACTAAATTTAAAAAATAATATTAGGTGTATGAATAAATTCTTTCCGACGGGAATTTCTATCGCGGTGGTATTCAGAAGCTGCCAGAAAAATGGCAAAAGGTAATGAACAATAATGGAAATTATTGCGATGATCGAGTTGTTTTCATATTTTTTAAATCGAACTGTTATTGTACCCTAAAATCAGAAAGAATTTATTTTCACACCTAATAATCACCAATAAATTAAATAAAACTCACCCTTTCTGGACATTCCTTTCCTTGCTTTCCTTCCGTTTTCGGAAACCTGGCCACTGTACCGATCCTGGTCATCGGCGTCCAGTGCTCAGCTGATCGCAGGGTCAATGAGCCGAATATTCACTTCACTGCACGGCTACTAACACTGATCACTGAACCGATCCTGGTCATCGATGGACGAGCCCAGTGCACAGCTGGGTTCAGGTACACGACACCATCCAAGGTGAATGTGCCGAATATTCACTTTACTGCACGGCTACTAACACTGATCACTGAATTTATTTTTCACGGAACGTGTTGTTCCTACGTTATAAAAATTGGTGGCCGCGAAAGGGGCCGATTACTGTTAATTACTGGGACGAGATTACTACTATTACCCGGCGAAAAGAAAACTCGTGGCAGACTGTCTCGGGCTGTGCAGTCCGCTGCTGTGCAGCGATCAGATACGGATCCGACCGACGATCGTCAAAACAAAAGCGTAGGCTACGCTTGGTCAAATCGCTCTATCCCACTCGATCTCGTGTTTCGTTCGATCTCTTCGTCGCGCGGTGCGACAATGTATGTGGCAACTTCAGCCAATAACCAAAATACGTGTGTCCCGTCTTTAAAAGTGTGCCCAAATAGGTGACTCGACCAATCGTCACAGCAGCGGACTGCACAGCCCGAGACAGTCTGCCACGAGTTTTCTTTTCGCCGGGTAATAGTAGTAATCTCGTCCCAGTAATTAACAGTAATCGGCCCCTTTCGCGGCCACCAATTTTTATAACGTAGGAACAACACGTTCCGTGAAAAATAAATTCAGTAATCAGTGTTAGTAGCCGTGCAGTAAAGTGAATATTCGGCACATTAACCTTGGATGGTGTCGTGTACCTGAAACCAGCTGTGCACTGGGCTCGTCCATCGATGACCAGGATCGGTTCAGTGATCAGTGTTAGTAGCCGTGCAGTGAAGTGAATATTCGGTACATTGACCCTGCGATCAGCTGAGCACTGGACGCCGATGACCAGGATCGGTACAGTGGCCAGGTTTCCGAAAACGGAAGGAAAGCAAGGAAAGGAATGTCCAGAAAGGGTGAGTTTTATTTAATTTATTGGTGATTATTAGGTGTGAAAATAAATTCTTTCCGATTTTAGGGTACAATAACAGTTCGATTTAAAAAATATGAAAACAACTCGATCATCGCAATAATTTCCATTATTGTTCATTACCTTTTGCCATTTTTCTGGCAGCTTCTGAATACCACCGCGATAGAAATTCCAGTCGGAAAGAATTTATTCATACACCTAATATTATTTTTTAAATTTAGTTGTGTTGGCCGTTCTTAAACTACGGATTTTTTCCTCAATAACGAATTATGATCACTTGTCGTACATTTTCTGTTACGTTACCTTTTCGTTTATGCCTTATTTAAAAACGAAATTTACGTACTTCTTGTCCTCTCACTTCAAATTATTCTTATTTAAGATTCTGGTTTAAAAAAAAAAATGTGTAACGCGGTTTCCTTCGATGCATGCCGACTTGCTTGTTCGTACGTTCGTAGCACAAGCGCGGTCGCTTACCTCGTAGCCAACGCTACCGCGGGAACTCAGGCGGAAGGCGCGCGCTCTGATTGGTCGGGGTTTTTGGTTAATATCTCCTTAACGAAGCTTCGGACAATATTTTCGCTAAGGAAAAAGTTGTTTCAAATCACCGCCTGAGTAACCCCTTTCAAGGAAGTCCGACATTTTTGGGACACCCTGTATATTTGAGTAAATTTAGATGAAAATAACTTCGATTTTTTTGATATTGTCACGATTTTTGTCAAATTTTAATAAATTTATTTGAAATCAACTTCGATTTTTTGGGATTTGGTCGAGTATTTTTGGTGTAGGATGTATATTTGAGTAAATTTAGATGGAAATAACTTCAATTTTATGGATTGTGAGAAAAAATTTAGTTGGAAGTGTCAAATTTTAATAAATTTATTTGAAACCAACTTCGATTTTTTTGATTTTCTTGAGTATTTTTCTTGTAGGATCTACAATTGAGTAAATTTAGATGAAAATAACTTCAATTTTTTGGATTGTGAAAAAAATTTTAGTTGGTAGTGTCAAATTTTAATAAATTTATTTGAAATCAACTTGAATTTTTTTGGATTTTGTTGAGTATTTTTGTTGTAGGATCTATATTTGAGTAAATTTAGACGAAAATAACTTCAATTTTTTGTATTGTGAAAAAAAGTTTAGTTGGAAGTGTCAAATTATAATAAATTTATTTGAAATCAACTTCGATTTTATTGGATTTTGTCGAGTATTTTTGGTGTAGGATGTATATTTCAGTTAATTTAGATGAAAATAACGACAATTTTTTGTATTGTGAAAAAAAAATTTACTTGGGAGTGTAAAATTTTAATAAATTTATTTGAAACCAACTTCGATTTTTTTGGATTTTGTTGAATATTTTCGTTGTAGGGTCTATATTTGAGCAAATTTAGATGACAATAACGACAATTTTTTGGATTGTGAAAAAATTTTTAGTTGGAAGTGTCAAATTTTAATAAATTTCTTTGAAATCAACTTGAATTATTTTGGATTTTGTGGAGTATTTTTGTTGTAGGATCTATATTTGAGTAAATTTAGATGAAAATAACTTCGATTTTTTGGATTTAGTCACGATTTTTGTCAAATTTTGATAAATTTATTTGAAATCAACTTGGATAATTTTGAAGTTTGTCGAGTATTTTTGGTGTAGGATGTATATTTCAGTAAATTTAGATGAAAATAACGACATTTTTTTGGATTGTGAAAAAAAATTTTAGTTGGAAGTGTCATATTTTAAAAAATTTATTTGAAATCAACTTGAATTATTTTGGATTTTGTTGAGTGTTTTTGTAGTAGGATCTATATTTGAGTAAATTTAGATGAAAATAACTTCGATTTTTTGGATATTGTCACGATTTTTGTCAAATTTTAATAAATTATATTGAAATCAACTTGGATAATTTTGGAATTTGTTGAGTATTTTTGTTGTAGGATCTATATTTGAGTAAATTTAGATGGAAATAACTTCAATTTTATGGATTGTGAGAAAAAATTTAGTTGGAAGTGTCAAATTTTAATAAATTTATTTGAAACCAACTTCGATTTTTTGGATTTTCTTGAGTATTTTTGTTGTAGGGTCTATATTTGAGTAAATTTAGATGAAAATAACTTCGATTTTGTGGATTGTGAAAAAAAATTTACTTGGAAGTGTAAAATTTTAATAAATTTATTTGAAACCAACTTCGATTATTTTGGATTTTGTTGAGTATTTTTGTTTAAGGGTCTATATTTGAGTAAATTTAGACGAAAATAACTTCAATTTTGTGGATTGTGAAAAAAAATTTACTTGGAAGTGTAAAATTTTAATAAATTTATTTGAAACCAACTTCGATTATTTTGGATTTTGTTGAGTATTTTTGTTGTAGGGTCTATATTTGAGTAAATTTAGATGAAAATAACTTCAATTTTTTGTATTGTGAAAAAAAGTTTAGTTGGAAGTGTCAAATTTTAATAAATTTATTTGAAATCAACTTCGATTTTATTGGATTTTGTCGAGAATTTTTGGTGTAGGATGTATATTTCAGTAAATTTAGATGAAAATAACGACAATTTTTTGTATTGTGAAAAAAAAATTTACTTGGGAGTGTAAAATTTAAATAAATTTATTTGAAACCAACTTCGATTTTTTTGGATTTTGTTGAATATTTTCGTTGTAGGGTCTATATTTGAGCAAATTTAGATGAAAATAACGACAATTTTTTGTATTGTGAAAAAAAGTTTAGTTGGAAGTGTCAAATTTTAATAAATTTATTGGAAATCAACTTCGATTTTATTGGATTTTGTCGAGAATTTTTGGTGTAGGATGTATATTTCAGTAAATTTAGATGAAAATAACGACAATTTTTTGTATTGTGAAAAAAAAATTTACTTGGGAGTGTAAAATTTAAATAAATTTATTTGAAACCAACTTCGATTTTTTTGGATTTTGTTGAATATTTTCGTTGTAGGGTCTATATTTGAGCAAATTTAGATGAAAATAACGACAATTTTTTGGATTGTGAAAAAAATTTTAGTTGGAAGTGTCAAATTTTAATAAATTTCTTTGAAATCAACTTGAATTATTTTGGATTTTGTGGAGTATTTTTGTTGTAGGATCTATATTTGAGTAAATTTAGATGAAAATAACTTCGATTTTTTGGATATTGTCACGATTTTTGTCAAATTGTAATAAATTTATTTGAAATCAACTTCGATTTTTTGGGATTTTGTCGAGTATTTTTGGTGTAGGATGTATATTTGAGTAAATTTAGATGGAAATAACTTCAATTTTATGGATTGTGAGAAAAAATTTAGTTGGAAGTGTCAAATTTTAATAAATTTCTTTGAAACCAACTTCGATTTTTTTGATTTTCTTGAGTATTTTTCTTGTAGGATCTACAATTGAGTAAATTTAGATGAAAATAACTTCGATTTTTTGGATATTGTCACGATTTTTGTCAAATTTTAATAAATTATATTGAAATCCACTTGGATAATTTTGGAATTTGTTGAGTATTTTTGTTGTAGGATCTATATTTGAGTAAATTTAGATGGAAATAACTTCAATTTTATGGATTGTGAGAAAAAATTTAGTTGGAAGTGTCAAATTATAATAAATTTATTTGAAATCAACTTCGATTTTATTGGATTTTGTCGAGTATTTTTGGTGTAGGATGTATATTTCAGTTAATTTAGATGAAAATAACGACAATTTTTTGTATTGTGAAAAAAAAATTTACTTGGGAGTGTAAAATTTTAATAAATTTATTTGAAACCAACTTCGATTTTTTTGGATTTTGTTGAATATTTTCGTTGTAGGGTCTATATTTGAGCAAATTTAGATGACAATAACGACAATTTTTTGGATTGTGAAAAAATTTTTAGTTGGAAGTGTCAAATTTTAATAAATTTCTTTGAAATCAACTTGAATTATTTTGGATTTTGTGGAGTATTTTTGTTGTAGGATCTATATTTGAGTAAATTTAGATGAAAATAACTTCGATTTTTTGGATTTAGTCACGATTTTTGTCAAATTTTGATAAATTTATTTGAAATCAACTTGGATAATTTTGAAGTTTGTCGAGTATTTTTGGTGTAGGATGTATATTTCAGTAAATTTAGATGAAAATAACGACATTTTTTTGGATTGTGAAAAAAAATTTTAGTTGGAAGTGTCATATTTTAAAAAATTTATTTGAAATCAACTTGAATTATTTTGGATTTTGTTGAGTGTTTTTGTAGTAGGATCTATATTTGAGTAAATTTAGATGAAAATAACTTCGATTTTTTGGATATTGTCACGATTTTTGTCAAATTTTAATAAATTATATTGAAATCAACTTGGATAATTTTGGAATTTGTTGAGTATTTTTGTTGTAGGATCTATATTTGAGTAAATTTAGATGGAAATAACTTCAATTTTATGGATTGTGAGAAAAAATTTAGTTGGAAGTGTCAAATTTTAATAAATTTATTTGAAACCAACTTCGATTTTTTGGATTTTCTTGAGTATTTTTGTTGTAGGGTCTATATTTGAGTAAATTTAGATGAAAATAACTTCGATTTTGTGGATTGTGAAAAAAAATTTACTTGGAAGTGTAAAATTTTAATAAATTTATTTGAAACCAACTTCGATTATTTTGGATTTTGTTGAGTATTTTTGTTTAAGGGTCTATATTTGAGTAAATTTAGACGAAAATAACTTCAATTTTGTGGATTGTGAAAAAAAATTTACTTGGAAGTGTAAAATTTTAATAAATTTATTTGAAACCAACTTCGATTATTTTGGATTTTGTTGAGTATTTTTGTTGTAGGGTCTATATTTGAGTAAATTTAGATGAAAATAACTTCAATTTTTTGTATTGTGAAAAAAAGTTTAGTTGGAAGTGTCAAATTTTAATAAATTTATTTGAAATCAACTTCGATTTTATTGGATTTTGTCGAGAATTTTTGGTGTAGGATGTATATTTCAGTAAATTTAGATGAAAATAACGACAATTTTTTGTATTGTGAAAAAAAAATTTACTTGGGAGTGTAAAATTTAAATAAATTTATTTGAAACCAACTTCGATTTTTTTGGATTTTGTTGAATATTTTCGTTGTAGGGTCTATATTTGAGCAAATTTAGATGAAAATAACGACAATTTTTTGTATTGTGAAAAAAAGTTTAGTTGGAAGTGTCAAATTTTAATAAATTTATTGGAAATCAACTTCGATTTTATTGGATTTTGTCGAGAATTTTTGGTGTAGGATGTATATTTCAGTAAATTTAGATGAAAATAACGACAATTTTTTGTATTGTGAAAAAAAAATTTACTTGGGAGTGTAAAATTTAAATAAATTTATTTGAAACCAACTTCGATTTTTTTGGATTTTGTTGAATATTTTCGTTGTAGGGTCTATATTTGAGCAAATTTAGATGAAAATAACGACAATTTTTTGGATTGTGAAAAAAATTTTAGTTGGAAGTGTCAAATTTTAATAAATTTCTTTGAAATCAACTTGAATTATTTTGGATTTTGTGGAGTATTTTTGTTGTAGGATCTATATTTGAGTAAATTTAGATGAAAATAACTTCGATTTTTTGGATATTGTCACGATTTTTGTCAAATTGTAATAAATTTATTTGAAATCAACTTCGATTTTTTGGGATTTTGTCGAGTATTTTTGGTGTAGGATGTATATTTGAGTAAATTTAGATGGAAATAACTTCAATTTTATGGATTGTGAGAAAAAATTTAGTTGGAAGTGTCAAATTTTAATAAATTTCTTTGAAACCAACTTCGATTTTTTTGATTTTCTTGAGTATTTTTCTTGTAGGATCTACAATTGAGTAAATTTAGATGAAAATAACTTCGATTTTTTGGATATTGTCACGATTTTTGTCAAATTTTAATAAATTATATTGAAATCCACTTGGATAATTTTGGAATTTGTTGAGTATTTTTGTTGTAGGATCTATATTTGAGTAAATTTAGATGGAAATAACTTCAATTTTATGGATTGTGAGAAAAAATTTAGTTGGAAGTGTCAAATTATAATAAATTTATTTGAAATCAACTTCGATTTTATTGGATTTTGTCGAGTATTTTTGGTGTAGGATGTATATTTCAGTTAATTTAGATGAAAATAACGACAATTTTTTGTATTGTGAAAAAAAAATTTACTTGGGAGTGTAAAATTTTAATAAATTTATTTGATACCAACTTCGATTTTTTTGGATTTTGTTGAATATTTTCGTTGTAGGGTCTATATTTGAGCAAATTTAGATGACAATAACGACAATTTTTTGGATTGTGAAAAAATTTTTAGTTGGAAGTGTCAAATTTTAATAAATTTCTTTGAAATCAACTTGAATTATTTTGGATTTTGTGGAGTATTTTTGTTGTAGGATCTATATTTGAGTAAATTTAGATGAAAATAACTTCGATTTTTTGGATTTAGTCACGATTTTTGTCAAATTTTGATAAATTTATTTGAAATCAACTTGGATAATTTTGAAGTTTGTCGAGTATTTTTGGTGTAGGATGTATATTTCAGTAAATTTAAATGAAAATAACGACATTTTTTTGGATTGTGAAAAAAAATTTTAGTTGGAAGTGTCATATTTTAAAAAATTTATTTGAAATCAACTTGAATTATTTTGGATTTTGTTGAGTGTTTTTGTAGTAGGATCTATATTTGAGTAAATTTAGATGAAAATAACTTCGATTTTTTGGATATTGTCACGATTTTTGTCAAATTTTAATAAATTATATTGAAATCCACTTGGATAATTTTGGAATTTGTTGAGTATTTTTGTTGTAGGATCTATATTTGAGTAAATTTAGATGGAAATAACTTCAATTTTATGGATTGTGAGAAAAAATTTAGTTGGAAGTGTCAAATTTTAATAAATTTATTTGAAACCAACTTCGATTTTTTGGATTTTCTTGAGTATTTTTGTTGTAGGGTCTATATTTGAGTAAATTTAGATGAAAATAACTTCGATTTTGTGGATTGTGAAAAAAAATTTACTTGGAAGTGTAAAATTTTAATAAATTTCTTTGAAATCAACTTGAATTATTTTGGATTTTGTGGAGTATTTTTGTTGTAGGATCTATATTTGAGTAAATTTAGATGAAAATAACTTCGATTTTTTGGATTTTGTCACGATTTTTGTCAAATTTTGATAAATTTATTTGAAATCAACTTGGATAATTTTGGAGTTTGTTGAGTATTTTTGTTGTAGGATCTATATTTGAGTAAATTTAGATGGAAATAACTTCAATTTTATGGATTGTGAGAAAAAATTTAGTTGGAAGTGTCAAATTTTAATAAATTTATTTGAAATCAACTTCGATTTTATTGGATTTTGTCGAGTATTTTTGGTGTAGGATGTATATTTCAGTAAATTTAGATGAAAATAACGACAATTTTTTGTATTGTGAAAAAAAAATTTACTTGGGAGTGTAAAATTTTAATAAATTTATTTGAAACCAACTTCGATTTTTTTGGATTTTGTTGAATATTTTCGTTGTAGGGTCTATATTTGAGCAAATTTACATGAAATTAACGACAATTTTTTGGATTGTGAAAAAAATTTTAGTTGGAAGTGTCAAATTTTAATAAATTTCTTTGAAATCAACTTGAATTATTTTGGATATTGTTGAGTATTTTTGTTGTAGGATCTATATTTGAGTAAATTTAGATGAAAATAACTTCGATTTTTTGGATATTGTCACGATTTTTGTCAAATTTTAATAAATTTATTTGAAATCAACTTCGATTTTTTGGGATTTTGTCGAGTATTTTTGGTGTAGGATGTATATTTGAGTAAATTTAGATGGAAATAACTTCAATTTTATGGATTGTGAGAAAAAATTTAGTTGGAAGTGTCAAATTTTAATAAATTTATTTGAAACCAACTTCGATTTTTTTTATTTTCTTGAGTATTTTTGTTGTAGGATCTACAATTGAGTAAATTTAGATGAAAATGACTTCAATTTTTTGGATTGTGAAATAAATTTTAGTTGGAAGTGTCAAAGTTTAATAAATTTATTTGAAACCAACTTCGATTTTTTGGATTTTCTTGAGTATTTTTGTTGTAGGGTCTATATTTGAGTAAATGTAGATGAAAATAACTTCAATTTTGTGGATTGTGAAAAAAAATTTACTTGGAAGTGTAAAATTTTAATAAATTTATTTGAAACCAACTTCGATTATTTTGGATTTTGTTGAGTATTTTTGTTGTAGGGTCTATATTTGAGTAAATTTAGACGAAAATAACTTCAATTTTTTGGATTTTGTCACGATTTTTGTCAAATTTTAATAAATTTATTTGAAATCAACTTGGATAATTTTGGAATTTGTAGAGTATTTTTGTTGTAGGATCTATATTTGAGTAAATTTAGATGGAAATAACTTCAATTTTATGGATTGTGAGAAAAAATTTAGTTGGAAGTGTCAAATTTTAATAAATTTATTTGAAACCAACTTCGATTTTTTGGATTTTCTTGAGTATTTTTGTTGTAGGGTCTATATTTGAGTAAATTTAGATGAAATTAACTTCAATTTTGTGGATTGTGAAAAAAAATTTACTTGGAAGTGTAAAATATTAATAAATTTATTTGAAACCAACTTCGATTATTTTGGATTTTGTTGAGTATTTTTGTTGTAGGGTCTATATTTGAGTAAATTTAGACGAAAATAACTTCAATTTTTTGTATTGTGAAAAAAAGTTTAGTTGGAAGTGTCAAATTTTAATAAATTTATTTGAAATCAACTTCGATTTTATTGGATTTTGTCGAGTATTTTTGGTGTAGGATGTATGTTTCAGTAAATTTAGATGAAAATAACGACAATTTTTTGTATTGTGAAAAAAAAATTTACTTGGGAGTGTAAAATTTTAATAAATTTATTTGAAACCAACTTCGATTTTTTTGGATTTTGTTGAATATTTTCGTTGTAGGGTCTATATTTGAGCAAATTTAGATGAAAATAACGACAATTTTTTGGATTGTGAAAAAAATTTTAGTTGGAAGTGTCAAATTTTAATAAATTTCTTTGAAATCAACTTGAATTATTTTGGATTTTGTGGAGTATTTTTGTTGTAGGATCTATATTTGAGTAAATTTAGATGAAAATAACTTCGATTTTTTGGATTTTGTCACGATTTTTGTCAAATTTTGATAAATTTATTTGAAATCAACTTGGATAATTTTGGAGTTTGTTGAGTATTTTTGTTGTAGGATCTATATTTGAGTAAATTTAGATGGAAATAACTTCAATTTTATGGATTGTGAGAAAAAATTTAGTTGGAAGTGTCAAATTTTAATAAATTTATTTGAAATCAACTTCGATTTTATTGGATTTTGTCGAGTATTTTTGGTGTAGGATGTATATTTCAGTAAATTTAGATGAAAATAACGACAATTTTTTGTATTGTGAAAAAAAAATTTACTTGGGAGTGTAAAATTTAAATAAATTTATTTGAAACCAACTTCGATTTTTTTTGATTTTGTTGAATATTTTCGTTGTAGGGTCTAAATTTGAGCAAATTTAGATGAAAATAACGACAATTTTTTGGATTGTGAAAAAAATTTTAGTTGGAAGTGTCAAATTTTAATAAATTTCTTTGAAATCAACTTGAATTATTTTGGATTTTGTGGAGTATTTTTGTTGTAGGATCTATATTTGAGTAAATTTAGATGAAAATAACTTCGATTTTTTGGATATTGTCACGATTTTTGTCAAATTGTAATAAATTTATTTGAAATCAACTTGGATAATTTTGGAGTTTGTCGAGTATTTTTGGTGTAGGATGTATATTTCAGTAAATTTAGATGAAAATAACGACATTTTTTTGGATTGTGAAAAAAAATTTTAGTTGGAAGTGTCATATTTTAAAAAATTTATTTGAAATCAACTTGAATTATTTTGGATTCTGTTGAGTATTTTTGTAGTAGGATCTATATTTGAGTAAATTTAGATGAAAATAACTTCGATTTTTTGGATATTGTCACGATTTTTGTCAAATTTTAATAAATTTATTTGAAATCAACTTGGATAATTTTGGAATTTGTAGAGTATTTTTGTTGTAGGATCTATATTTGAGTAAATTTAGATGGAAATAACTTCAATTTTATGGATTGTGAGAAAAAATTTAGTTGGAAGTGTCAAATTTTAATAAATTTATTTGAAACCAACTTCGATTTTTTGGATTTTCTTGAGTATTTTTGTTGTAGGGTCTATATTTGAGTAAATTTAGATGAAATTAACTTCAATTTTGTGGATTGTGAAAAAAAATTTACTTGGAAGTGTCAAATTTTAATAAATTTCTTTGAAATCAACTTGAATTATTTTGGATTTTGTGGAGTATTTTTGTTGTAGGATCTATATTTGAGTAAATTTAGATGAAAATAACTTCAATTTTATGGATTGTGAGAAAAAATTTAGTTGGAAGTGTCAAATTTTAATAAATTTATTTGAAACCAACTTCGATTTTTTGGATTTTCTTGAGTATTTTTGTTGTAGGGTCTATATTTGAGTAAATTTAGATGAAATTAACTTCAATTTTGTGGATTGTGAAAAAAAATTTACTTGGAAGTGTAAAATTTTAATAAATTTATTTGAAACCAACTTCGATTATTTTGGATTTTGTTGAGTATTTTTGTTGTAGGGTCTATATTTGAGTAAATTTAGACGAAAATAACTTCAATTTTTTGTATTGTGAAAAAAAGTTTAGTTGGAAGTGTCAAATTTTAAAAAATTTATTTGAAATCAACTTCGATTTTATTGGATTTTGTCGAGTATTTTTGGTGTAGGATGTATATTTCAGTAAATTTAGATGAAAATAACGACAATTTTTTGTATTCTGAAAAAAAAATTTACTTGGGAGTGTAAAATTTTAATAAATTTTTTGAAACCAACTTCGATTTTTTTGGATTTTGTTGAATATTTTCGTTGTAGGGTCTATATTTGAGCAAATTTACATGAAATTAACGACAATTTTTTGGATTGTGAAAAAAATTTTAGTTGGAAGTGTCAAATTTTAATAAATTTCTTTGAAATCAACTTGAATTATTTTGGATATTGTTGAGTATTTTTGTTGTAGGATCTATATTTGAGTAAATTTAGATGAAAATAACTTCGATTTTTTGGATATTGTCACGATTTTTGTCAAATTTTAATAAATTTATTTGAAATCAACTTCGATTTTTTGGGATTTTGTCGAGTATTTTTGGTGTAGGATGTATATTTGAGTAAATTTAGATGGAAATAACTTCAATTTTATGGATTGTGAGAAAAAATTTAGTTGGAAGTGTCAAATTTTAATAAATTTATTTGAAACCAACTTCGATTTTTTTTATTTTCTTGAGTATTTTTGTTGTAGGATCTACAATTGAGTAAATTTAGATGAAAATGACTTCAATTTTTTGGATTGTGAAAAAAATTTTAGTTGGAAGTGTCAAAGTTTAATAAATTTATTTGAAACCAACTTCGATTTTTTGGATTTTCTTGAGTATTTTTGTTGTAGGGTCTATATTTGAGTAAATGTAGATGAAAATAACTTCAATTTTGTGGATTGTGAAAAAAAATTTACTTGGAAGTGTAAAATTTTAATAAATTTATTTGAAACCAACTTCGATTATTTTGGATTTTGTTGAGTATTTTTGTTGTAGGGTCTATATTTGAGTAAATTTAGACGAAAATAACTTCAATTTTTTGGATTTTGTCACGATTTTTGTCAAATTTTAATAAATTTATTTGAAATCAACTTGGATAATTTTGGAATTTGTAGAGTATTTTTGTTGTAGGATCTATATTTGAGTAAATTTAGATGGAAATAACTTCAATTTTATGGATTGTGAGAAAAAATTTAGTTGGAAGTGTCAAATTTTAATAAATTTATTTGAAACCAACTTCGATTTTTTGGATTTTCTTGAGTATTTTTGTTGTAGGGTCTATATTTGAGTAAATTTAGATGAAATTAACTTCAATTTTGTGGATTGTGAAAAAAAATTTACTTGGAAGTGTAAAATATTAATAAATTTATTTGAAACCAACTTCGATTATTTTGGATTTTGTTGAGTATTTTTGTTGTAGGGTCTATATTTGAGTAAATTTAGACGAAAATAACTTCAATTTTTTGTATTGTGAAAAAAAGTTTAGTTGGAAGTGTCAAATTTTAATAAATTTATTTGAAATCAACTTCGATTTTATTGGATTTTGTCGAGTATTTTTGGTGTAGGATGTATATTTCAGTAAATTTAGATGAAAATAACGACAATTTTTTGTATTGTGAAAAAAAAATTTACTTGGGAGTGTAAAATTTTAATAAATTTATTTGAAACCAACTTCGATTTTTTTGGATTTTGTTGAATATTTTCGTTGTAGGGTCTATATTTGAGCAAATTTAGATGAAAATAACGACAATTTTTTGGATTGTGAAAAAAATTTTAGTTGGAAGTGTCAAATTTTAATAAATTTCTTTGAAATCAACTTGAATTATTTTGGATTTTGTGGAGTATTTTTGTTGTAGGATCTATATTTGAGTAAATTTAGATGAAAATAACTTCGATTTTTTGGATTTTGTCACGATTTTTGTCAAATTTTGATAAATTTATTTGAAATCAACTTGGATAATTTTGGAGTTTGTTGAGTATTTTTGTTGTAGGATCTATATTTGAGTAAATTTAGATGGAAATAACTTCAATTTTATGGATTGTGAGAAAAAATTTAGTTGGAAGTGTCAAATTTTAATAAATTTCTTTGAAACCAACTTCGATTTTTTTGATTTTCTTGAGTATTTTTGTTGTAGGATCTACAATTGAGTAAATTTAGATGAAAATAACTTCAATTTTTTGGATTGTGAAAAAAATTATAGTTGGAAGTGTCCAATTTTAATAAATTTATTTGAAATAAACTTCGATTTTTTTGGATTTTGTTGAATATTTTTGGTGTAGGATGTATATTTGAGTAAATTTAGATGAAAAAAACGACAATATTTTGGATTGTGAAAAAAAATTTTAGTTGGTAGTGTCAAATTTTAATAAATTTATTTGAAATCAATTTGAATTTTTTTTTATTTTGTTGAGTAGTTTTGTTGTAGGATCTATATTTGAGTAAATTTAGACGAAAATAACTTCAATTTTTTGTATTGTGAAAAAAAGTTTAGTTGGAAGTGTCAAATTATAATAAATTTATTTGAAATCAACTTCGATTTTATTGGATTTTGTCGAGTATTTTTGGTGTAGGATGTATATTTCAGTTAATTTAGATGAAAATAACGACAATTTTTTGTATTGTGAAAAAAAAATTTACTTGGGAGTGTAAAATTTTAATAAATTTATTTGAAACCAACTTCGATTTTTTTGGATTTTGTTGAATATTTTCGTTGTAGGGTCTATATTTGAGCAAATTTAGCTGAAAATAACGACAATTTTTTGGGTTGTGAAAAAAATTTTAGTTGGAAGTGTCAAATTTTAATAAATTTCTTTGAAATCAACTTGAATTATTTTGGATTTTGTGGAGTATTTTTGTTGTAGGATCTATATTTGAGTAAATTTAGATGAAAATAACTTCGATTTTTTGGATTTAGTCACGATTTTTGTCAAATTTTGATAAATTTATTTGAAATCAACTTGGATAATTTTGGAGTTTGTCGAGTATTTTTGGTGTAGGATGTATATTTCAGTAAATTTAGATGAAAATAACGACATTTTTTTGGATTGTGAAAAAAAATTTTAGTTGGAAGTGTCATATTTTAAAAAATTTATTTGAAATCAACTTGAATTATTTTGGATTCTGTTGAGTATTTTTGTAGTAGGATCTATATTTGAGTAAATTTAGATGAAAATAACTTCGATTTTTTGGATATTGTCACGATTTTTGTCAAATTTTAATAAATTTATTTGAAATCAACTTGGATAATTTTGGATTTTGTGGAGTATTTTTGTTGTAGGATCTATATTTGAGTAAATTTAGATGAAAATAACTTCAATTTTATGGATTGTGAGAAAAAATTTAGTTGGAAGTGTCAAATTTTAATAAATTTATTTGAAACCAACTTCGATTTTTTGGATTTTCTTGAGTATTTTTGTTGTAGGGTCTATATTTGAGTAAATTTAGATGAAATTAACTTCAATTTTGTGGATTGTGAAAAAAAATTTACTTGGAAGTGTAAAATTTTAATAAATTTATTTGAAACCAACTTCGATTATTTTGGATTTTGTTGAGTATTTTTGTTGTAGGGTCTATATTTGAGTAAATTTAGACGAAAATAACTTCAATTTTTTGTATTGTGAAAAAAAGTTTAGTTGGAAGTGTCAAATTTTAAAAAATTTATTTGAAATCAACTTCGATTTTATTGGATTTTGTCGAGTATTTTTGGTGTAGGATGTATATTTCAGTAAATTTAGATGAAAATAACGACAATTTTTTGTATTCTGAAAAAAAAATTTACTTGGGAGTGTAAAATTTTAATAAATTTTTTGAAACCAACTTCGATTTTTTTGGATTTTGTTGAATATTTTCGTTGTAGGGTCTATATTTGAGCAAATTTACATGAAATTAACGACAATTTTTTGGATTGTGAAAAAAATTTTAGTTGGAAGTGTCAAATTTTAATAAATTTCTTTGAAATCAACTTGAATTATTTTGGATATTGTTGAGTATTTTTGTTGTAGGATCTATATTTGAGTAAATTTAGATGAAAATAACTTCGATTTTTTGGATATTGTCACGATTTTTGTCAAATTTTAATAAATTTATTTGAAATCAACTTCGATTTTTTGGGATTTTGTCGAGTATTTTTGGTGTAGGATGTATATTTGAGTAAATTTAGATGGAAATAACTTCAATTTTATGGATTGTGAGAAAAAATTTAGTTGGAAGTGTCAAATTTTAATAAATTTATTTGAAACCAACTTCGATTTTTTTTATTTTCTTGAGTATTTTTGTTGTAGGATCTACAATTGAGTAAATTTAGATGAAAATGACTTCAATTTTTTGGATTGTGAAAAAAATTTTAGTTGGAAGTGTCAAAGTTTAATAAATTTATTTGAAACCAACTTCGATTTTTTGGATTTTCTTGAGTATTTTTGTTGTAGGGTCTATATTTGAGTAAATGTAGATGAAAATAACTTCAATTTTGTGGATTGTGAAAAAAAATTTACTTGGAAGTGTAAAATTTTAATAAATTTATTTGAAACCAACTTCGATTATTTTGGATTTTGTTGAGTATTTTTGTTGTAGGGTCTATATTTGAGTAAATTTAGACGAAAATAACTTCAATTTTTTGGATTTTGTCACGATTTTTGTCAAATTTTAATAAATTTATTTGAAATCAACTTGGATAATTTTGGAATTTGTAGAGTATTTTTGTTGTAGGATCTATATTTGAGTAAATTTAGATGGAAATAACTTCAATTTTATGGATTGTGAGAAAAAATTTAGTTGGAAGTGTCAAATTTTAATAAATTTATTTGAAACCAACTTCGATTTTTTGGATTTTCTTGAGTATTTTTGTTGTAGGGTCTATATTTGAGTAAATTTAGATGAAATTAACTTCAATTTTGTGGATTGTGAAAAAAAATTTACTTGGAAGTGTAAAATATTAATAAATTTATTTGAAACCAACTTCGATTATTTTGGATTTTGTTGAGTATTTTTGTTGTAGGGTCTATATTTGAGTAAATTTAGACGAAAATAACTTCAATTTTTTGTATTGTGAAAAAAAGTTTAGTTGGAAGTGTCAAATTTTAATAAATTTATTTGAAATCAACTTCGATTTTATTGGATTTTGTCGAGTATTTTTGGTGTAGGATGTATATTTCAGTAAATTTAGATGAAAATAACGACAATTTTTTGTATTGTGAAAAAAAAATTTACTTGGGAGTGTAAAATTTTAATAAATTTATTTGAAACCAACTTCGATTTTTTTGGATTTTGTTGAATATTTTCGTTGTAGGGTCTATATTTGAGCAAATTTAGATGAAAATAACGACAATTTTTTGGATTGTGAAAAAAATTTTAGTTGGAAGTGTCAAATTTTAATAAATTTCTTTGAAATCAACTTGAATTATTTTGGATTTTGTGGAGTATTTTTGTTGTAGGATCTATATTTGAGTAAATTTAGATGAAAATAACTTCGATTTTTTGGATTTTGTCACGATTTTTGTCAAATTTTGATAAATTTATTTGAAATCAACTTGGATAATTTTGGAGTTTGTTGAGTATTTTTGTTGTAGGATCTATATTTGAGTAAATTTAGATGGAAATAACTTCAATTTTATGGATTGTGAGAAAAAATTTAGTTGGAAGTGTCAAATTTTAATAAATTTCTTTGAAACCAACTTCGATTTTTTTGATTTTCTTGAGTATTTTTGTTGTAGGATCTACAATTGAGTAAATTTAGATGAAAATAACTTCAATTTTTTGGATTGTGAAAAAAATTATAGTTGGAAGTGTCCAATTTTAATAAATTTATTTGAAATAAACTTCGATTTTTTTGGATTTTGTTGAATATTTTTGGTGTAGGATGTATATTTGAGTAAATTTAGATGAAAAAAACGACAATATTTTGGATTGTGAAAAAAAATTTTAGTTGGTAGTGTCAAATTTTAATAAATTTATTTGAAATCAATTTGAATTTTTTTTTATTTTGTTGAGTAGTTTTGTTGTAGGATCTATATTTGAGTAAATTTAGACGAAAATAACTTCAATTTTTTGTATTGTGAAAAAAAGTTTAGTTGGAAGTGTCAAATTATAATAAATTTATTTGAAATCAACTTCGATTTTATTGGATTTTGTCGAGTATTTTTGGTGTAGGATGTATATTTCAGTTAATTTAGATGAAAATAACGACAATTTTTTGTATTGTGAAAAAAAAATTTACTTGGGAGTGTAAAATTTTAATAAATTTATTTGAAACCAACTTCGATTTTTTTGGATTTTGTTGAATATTTTCGTTGTAGGGTCTATATTTGAGCAAATTTAGCTGAAAATAACGACAATTTTTTGGGTTGTGAAAAAAATTTTAGTTGGAAGTGTCAAATTTTAATAAATTTCTTTGAAATCAACTTGAATTATTTTGGATTTTGTGGAGTATTTTTGTTGTAGGATCTATATTTGAGTAAATTTAGATGAAAATAACTTCGATTTTTTGGATTTAGTCACGATTTTTGTCAAATTTTGATAAATTTATTTGAAATCAACTTGGATAATTTTGGAGTTTGTCGAGTATTTTTGGTGTAGGATGTATATTTCAGTAAATTTAGATGAAAATAACGACATTTTTTTGGATTGTGAAAAAAAATTTTAGTTGGAAGTGTCATATTTTAAAAAATTTATTTGAAATCAACTTGAATTATTTTGGATTCTGTTGAGTATTTTTGTAGTAGGATCTATATTTGAGTAAATTTAGATGAAAATAACTTCGATTTTTTGGATATTGTCACGATTTTTGTCAAATTTTAATAAATTTATTTGAAATCAACTTGGATAATTTTGGAATTTGTAGAGTATTTTTGTTGTAGGATCTATATTTGAGTAAATTTAGATGGAAATAACTTCAATTTTATGGATTGTGAGAAAAAATTTAGTTGGAAGTGTCAAATTTTAATAAATTTATTTGAAACCAACTTCGATTTTTTGGATTTTCTTGAGTATTTTTGTTGTAGGGTCTATATTTGAGTAAATTTAGATGAAATTAACTTCAATTTTGTGGATTGTGAAAAAAAATTTACTTGGAAGTGTAAAATTTTAATAAATTTATTTGAAACCAACTTCGATTATTTTGGATTTTGTTGAGTATTTTTGTTGTAGGGTCTATATTTGAGTAAATTTATACGAAAATAACTTCAATTTTTTGTATTGTGAAAAAAAGTTTAGTTGGAAGTGTCAAATTTTAAAAAATTTATTTGAAATCAACTTCGATTTTATTGGATTTTGTCGAGTATTTTTGGTGTAGGATGTATATTTGAGTAAATTTAGATGGAAATAACTTCAATTTTATGGATTGTGAGAAAAAATTTAGTTGGAAGTGTCAAATTTTAATAAATTTATTTGAAACCAACTTCGATTTTTTTGATTTTCTTGAGTATTTTTGTTGTAGGATCTACAATTGAGTAAATTTAGATGAAAATGACTTCAATTTTTTGGATTGTGAAAAAAATTTTAGTTGGAAGTGTCAAAGTTTAATAAATTTATTTGAAACCAACTTCGATTTTTTGGATTTTCTTGAGTATTTTTGTTGTAGGGTCTATATTTGAGTAAATGTAGATGAAAATAACTTCAATTTTGTGGATTGTGAAAAAAAATTTATTTGGAAGTGTAAAATTTTAATAAATTTATTTGAAACCAACTTCGATTATTTTGGATTTTGTTGAGTATTTTTGTTGTAGGGTCTATATTTGAGTAAATTTAGACGAAAATAACTTCAATTTTTTGGATTTTGTCACGATTTTTGTCAAATTTTAATAAATTTATTTGAAATCAACTTGGATAATTTTGGAATTTGTAGAGTATTTTTGTTGTAGGATCTATATTTGAGTAAATTTAGATGGAAATAACTTCAATTTTATGGATTGTGAGAAAAAATTTAGTTGGAAGTGTCAAATTTTAATAAATTTATTTGAAACCAACTTCGATTTTTTGGATTTTCTTGAGTATTTTTGTTGTAGGGTCTATATTTGAGTAAATTTAGATGAAATTAACTTCAATTTTGTGGATTGTGAAAAAAAATTTACTTGGAAGTGTAAAATATTAATAAATTTATTTGAAACCAACTTCGATTATTTTGGATTTTGTTGAGTATTTTTGTTGTAGGGTCTATATTTGAGTAAATTTAGACGAAAATAACTTCAATTTTTTGTATTGTGAAAAAAAGTTTAGTTGGAAGTGTCAAATTTTAATAAATTTATTTGAAATCAACTTCGATTTTATTGGATTTTGTCGAGTATTTTTGGTGTAGGATGTATATTTCAGTAAATTTAGATGAAAATAACGACAATTTTTTGTATTGTGAAAAAAAAATTTACTTGGGAGTGTAAAATTTTAATAAATTTATTTGAAACCAACTTCGATTTTTTTGGATTTTGTTGAATATTTTCGTTGTAGGGTCTATATTTGAGCAAATTTAGATGAAAATAACGACATTTTTTTGGATTGTGAAAAAAATTTTAGTTGGAAGTGTCAAATTTTAATAAATTTCTTTGAAATCAACTTGAATTATTTTGGATTTTGTGGAGTATTTTTGTTGTAGGATCTATATTTGAGTAAATTTAGATGAAAATAACTTCGATTTTTTGGATATTGTCACGATTTTTGTCAAATTTTAATAAATTTATTTGAAATCAACTTCGATTTTTTGGGATTTTGTCGAGTATTTTTGGTGTAGGATGTATATTTGAGTAAATTTAGATGGAAATAACTTCAATTTTATGGATTGTGAGAAAAAATTTAGTTGGAAGTGTCAAATTTTAATAAATTTATTTGAAACCAACTTCGATTTTTTTGATTTTCTTGAGTATTTTTGTTGTAGGATCTACAATTGAGTAAATTTAGATGAAAATGACTTCAATTTTTTGGATTGTGAAAAAAATTTTAGTTGGAAGTGTCAAAGTTTAATAAATTTATTTGAAATCAACTTCGATTTTGTGGGATTTTGTCGAGTATTTTCGGTGTAGGATGTATATTTGTGAAAAAAAATTTTAGTTGGAAGTGTCAAATTTTAATAAATTTATTTGAAACCAACTTCGATTTTTTGGATTTTCTTGAGTATTTTTGTTGTAGGGTCTATATTTGAGTAAATGTAGATGAAAATAACTTCAATTTTGTGGATTGTGAAAAAAAATTTACTTGGAAGTGTAAAATTTTAATAAATTTATTTGAAACCAACTTCGATTATTTTGGATTTTGTTGAGTATTTTTGTTGTAGGGTCTATATTTGAGTAAATTTAGACGAAAATAACTTCAATTTTTTGGATTTTGTCACGATTTTTGTCAAATTTTAATAAATTTATTTGAAAACAACTTGGATAATTTTGGAATTTGTAGAGTATTTTTGTTGTAGGATCTATATTTGAGTAAATTTAGATGGAAATAACTTCAATTTTATGGATTGTGAGAAAAAATTTAGTTGGAAGTGTCAAATTTTAATAAATTTATTTGAAACCAACTTCGATTTTTTGGATTTTCTTGAGTATTTTTGTTGTAGGGTCTATATTTGAGTAAATTTAGATGAAATTAACTTCAATTTTGTGGATTGTGAAAAAAAATTTACTTGGAAGTGTAAAATATTAATAAATTTATTTGAAACCAACTTCGATTATTTTGGATTTTGTTGAGTATTTTTGTTGTAGGGTCTATATTTGAGTAAATTTAGACGAAAATAACTTCAATTTTTTGTATTGTGAAAAAAAGTTTAGTTGGAAGTGTCAAATTTTAATAAATTTATTTGAAATCAACTTCGATTTTATTGGATTTTGTCGAGTATTTTTGGTGTAGGATGTATATTTCAGTAAATTTAGATGAAAATAACGACAATTTTTTGTATTGTGAAAAAAAAATTTACTTGGGAGTGTAAAATTTTAATAAATTTATTTGAAACCAACTTCGATTTTTTTGGATTTTGTTGAATATTTTCGTTGTAGGGTCTATATTTGAGCAAATTTAGATGAAAATAACGACAATTTTTTGGATTGTGAAAAAAATTTTAGTTGGAAGTGTCAAATTTTAATAAATTTCTTTGAAATCAACTTGAATTATTTTGGATTTTGTGGAGTATTTTTGTTGTAGGATCTATATTTGAGTAAATTTAGATGAAAATGACTTCAATTTTTTGGATTGTGAAAAAAATTTTAGTTGGAAGTGTCAAAGTTTAATAAATTTATTTGAAATCAACTTCGATTTTGTGGGATTTTGTCGAGTATTTTCGGTGTAGGATGTATATTTGTGAAAAAAAATTTTAGTTGGAAGTGTCAAATTTTAATAAATTTATTTGAAACCAACTTCGATTTTTTGGATTTTCTTGAGTATTTTTGTTGTAGGGTCTATATTTGAGTAAATGTAGATGAAAATAACTTCAATTTTGTGGATTGTGAAAAAAAATTTACTTGGAAGTGTAAAATTTTAATAAATTTATTTGAAACCAACTTCGATTATTTTGGATTTTGTTGAGTATTTTTGTTGTAGGGTCTATATTTGAGTAAATTTAGACGAAAATAACTTCAATTTTTTGGATTTTGTCACGATTTTTGTCAAATTTTGATAAATTTTTTTGAAATCAACTTGGATAATTTTGGAATTTGTCGAGTATTTTTGGTGTAGGATGTATATTTCAGTAAATTTAGATGAAAATAACGACATTTTTTTGGATTGTGAAAAAAAATTTTAGTTGGAAGTGTCAAATTTTAAAAAATTTATTTGAAATCAACTTGAATTATTTTGGACTTTGTTGAGTATTTTTGTAGTAGGATCTATATTTGAGTAAATTTAGATGAAAATAACTTCGATTTTTTGGATATTGTCACGATTTTTGTCAAATTTTAATAAATTTATTTGAAATCAACTTGGATAATTTTGGAATTTGTTGAGTATTTTTGTTGTAGGATCTATATTTGAGTAAATTTAGATGGAAATAACTTCAATTTTATGGATTGTGAGAAAAAATTTAGTTGAAAGTGTCAAATTTTAATAAATTTATTTGAAACCAACTTCGATTTTTTGGATTTTTTTGAGTATTTTTGTTGTAGGGTCTATATTTGAATAAATTTAGACGAAAATAACTTCAATTTTTTGTATTGTGAAAAAAAGTTTAGTTGGAAGTGTCAAATTTTAAAAAATTTATTTGAAATCAACTTCGATTTTATTGGATTTTGTCGAGTATTTTTGGTGTAGGATGTATATTTCAGTAAATTTAGATGAAAATAACGACAATTTTTTGTATTCTGAAAAAAAAATTTACTTGGGAGTGTAAAATTTTAATAAATTTATTTGAAACCAACTTCGATTTTTTTGGATTTTGTTGAATATTTTCGTTGTAGGGTCTATATTTGAGCAAATTTACATGAAATTAACGACAATTTTTTGGATTGTGAAAAAAATTTTAGTTGGAAGTGTCAAATTTTAATAAATTTCTTTGAAATCAACTTGAATTATTTTGGATTTTGTTGAGTATTTTTGTTGTAGGATCTATATTTGAGTAAATTTAGATGAAAATAACTTCGATTTTTTGGATATTGTCACGATTTTTGTCAAATTTTAATAAATTTATTTGAAATCAACTTCGATTTTTTGGGATTTTGTCGAGTATTTTTGGTGTAGGATGTATATTTGAGTAAATTTAGATGGAAATAACTTCAATTTTATGGATTGTGAGAAAAAATTTAGTTGGAAGTGTCAAATTTTAATAAATTTATTTGAAACCAACTTCGATTTTTTTGATTTTCTTGAGTATTTTTGTTGTAGGATCTACAATTGAGTAAATTTTGATGAAAATGACTTCAATTTTTTGGATTGTGAAAAAAATTTTAGTTGGAAGTGTCAAAGTTTAATAAATTTATTTGAAATCAACTTCGATTTTGTGGGATTTTGTCGAGTATTTTCGGTGTAGGATGTATATTTGTGAAAAAAAATTTTAGTTGGAAGTGTCAAATTTTAATAAATTTATTTGAAACCAACTTCGATTTTTTGGATTGTCTTGAGTATTTTTGTTGTAGGGTCTATATTTGAGTAAATGTAGATGGAAATAACTTCAATTTTGTGGATTGTGAAAAAAAATTTACTTGGAAGTGTAAAATTTTAATAAATTTATTTGAAACCAACTTCGATTATTTTGGATTTTGTTGAGTATTTTTGTTGTAGGGTCTATATTTGAGTAAATTTAGACGAAAATAACTTCAATTTTTTGGATTTTGTCACGATTTTTGTCAAATTTTGATAAATTTTTTTGAAATCAACTTGGATAATTTTGGAATTTGTCGAGTATTTTTGGTGTAGGATGTATATTTCAGTAAATTTAGATGAAAATAACGACATTTTTTTGGATTGTGAAAAAAAATTTTAGTTGGAAGTGTCAAATTTTAAAAAATTTATTTGAAATCAACTTGAATTATTTTGGATTTTGTTGAGTATTTTTGTAGTAGGATCTATATTTGAGTAAATTTAGATGAAAATAACTTCGATTTTTTGGATATTGTCACGATTTTTGTCAAATTTTAATAAATTTATTTGAAATCAACTTGGATAATTTTGGAATTTGTTGAGTATTTTTGTTGTAGGATCTATATTTGAGTAAATTTAGATGGAAATAACTTCAATTTTATGGATTGTGAGAAAAAATTTAGTTGAAAGTGTCAAATTTTAATAAATTTATTTGAAACCAACTTCGATTTTTTGGATTTTTTTGAGTATTTTTGTTGTAGGGTCTATATTTGAGTAAATTTAGACGAAAATAACTTCAATTTTTTGTATTGTGAAAAAAAGTTTAGTTGGAAGTGTCAAATTTTAAAAAATTTATTTGAAATCAACTTCGATTTTATTGGATTTTGTCGAGTATTTTTGGTGTAGGATGTATATTTCAGTAAATTTAGATGAAAATAACTTCGATTTTTTTGATATTGTCACGATTTTTGTCAAATTTTAATAAATTTATTTGAAATCAACTTCGATTTTTTGGGATTTTGTCGAGTATTTTTGGTGTAGGATGTATATTTGAGTAAATTTAGATGGAAATAACTTCAATTTTATGGATTGTGAGAAAAAATTTAGTTGGAAGTGTCAAATTTTAATAAATTTATTTGAAACCAACTTCGATTTTTTTGATTTTCTTGAGTATTTTTGTTGTAGGATCTACAATTGAGTAAATTTAGATGAAAATGACTTCAATTTTTTGGATTGTGAAAAAAATTTTAGTTGGAAGTGTCAAAGTTTAATAAATTTATTTGAAATCAACTTCGATTTTGTGGGATTTTGTCGAGTATTTTCGGTGTAGGATGTATATTTGTGAAAAAAAATTTTAGTTGGAAGTGTCAAATTTTAATAAATTTATTTGAAACCAACTTCGATTTTTTGGATTTTCTTGAGTATTTTTGTTGTAGGGTCTATATTTGAGTAAATGTAGATGAAAATAACTTCAATTTTGTGGATTGTGAAAAAAAATTTACTTGGAAGTGTAAAATTTTAAAAAATTTATTTGAAATCAACTTCGATTTTATTGGATTTTGTCGAGTATTTTTGGTGTAGGATGTATATTTCAGTAAATTTAGATGAAAATAACGACAATTTTTTGTATTCTGAAAAAAAAATTTACTTGGGAGTGTAAAATTTTAATAAATTTATTTGAAACCAACTTCGATTTTTTTGGATTTTGTTGAATATTTTCGTTGTAGGGTCTATATTTGAGCAAATTTACATGAAATTAACGACAATTTTTTGGATTGTGAAAAAAATTTTAGTTGGAAGTGTCAAATTTTAATAAATTTCTTTGAAATCAACTTGAATTATTTTGGATTTTGTTGAGTATTTTTGTTGTAGGATCTATATTTGAGTAAATTTAGATGAAAATAACTTCGATTTTTTGGATATTGTCACGATTTTTGTCAAATTTTAATAAATTTATTTGAAATCAACTTCGATTTTTTGGGATTTTGTCGAGTATTTTTGGTGTAGGATGTATATTTGAGTAAATTTAGATGGAAATAACTTCAATTTTATGGATTGTGAGAAAAAATTTAATTGGAAGTGTCAAATTTTAATAAATTTATTTGAAACCAACTTCGATTTTTTTGATTTTCTTGAGTATTTTTGTTGTAGGATCTACAATTGAGTAAATTTAGATGAAAATGACTTCAATTTTTTGGATTGTGAAAAAAATTTTAGTTGGAAGTGTCAAAGTTTAATAAATTTATTTGAAATCAACTTCGATTTTGTGGGATTTTGTCGAGTATTTTCGGTGTAGGATGTATATTTGTGAAAAAAAATTTTAGTTGGATGTGTCAAATTTTAATAAATTTATTTGAAACCAACTTCGATTTTTTGGATTTTCGTGAGTATTTTTGTTGTAGGGTCTATATTTGAGTAAATGTAGATGAAAATAACTTCAATTTTGTGGATTGTGAAAAAAAATTTACTTGGAAGTGTAAAATTTTAATATATTTATTTGAAACCAACTTCGATTATTTTGGATTTTGTTGAGTATTTTTGTTGTAGGGTCTATATTTGAGTAAATTTAGACGAAAATAACTTCAATTTTTTGGATTTTGTCACGATTTTTGTCAAATTTTGATAAATTTTTTTGAAATCAACTTGGATAATTTTGGAATTTGTCGAGTATTTTTGGTGTAGGATGCATATTTCAGTAAATTTAGATGAAAATAACGACATTTTTTTGGATTGTGAAAAAAAATTTTAGTTGGAAGTGTCAAATTTTAAAAAATTTATTTGAAATCAACTTGAATTATTTTGGATTTTGTTGAGTATTTTTGTAGTAGGATCTATATTTGAGTAAATTTAGATGAAAATAACTTCGATTTTTTGGATATTGTCACGATTTTTGTCAAATTTTAATAAATTTATTTGAAATCAACTTGGATAATTTTGGAATTTGTTGAGTATTTTTGTTGTAGGATCAATATTTGAGTAAATTTAGATGGAAATAACTTCAATTTTATGGATTGTGAGAAAAAATTTACTTGGAAGTGTAAAATTTTAATAAATTTATTTGAAACCAACTTCGATTATTTTAGATTTTGTTGAGTATTTTTGTTGTAGGGTCTATATTTGAGTAAATTTAGACGAAAATAACTTCAATTTTTTGTATTGTGAAAAAAAGTTTAGTTGGAAGTGTCAAATTATAATAAATTTATTTGAAATCAACTTCGATTTTATTGGATTTTGTCGAGTATTTTTGGTGTAGGATGTATATTTCAGTAAATTTAGATGAAAATAACGACAATTTTTTGGATTGTGAAAAAAATTTTAGTTGGAAGTGTCAAATTTTAATAAATTTCTTTGAAATCAACTTGAATTATTTTGGATTTTGTTGAGTATTTTTGTTGTGGGATCTATATTTGAGTAAATTTATATGAAAATATCTTCGATTTTTTGGATTATGTCACGATTTTTGTCAAATTTTAATAAATTTTTTTGAAATCAACTTGGATAATTTTGGAATTTGTCATGTATTTTTGGTGTAGGATGTATATTTCAGTAAATTTAGATGGAAATAACGACATTTTTTTGGATAGCGAAAAAAAATTTTAGTTGGAAGTGTCACATTTTAAAAAATTTATTTGAAATCAACTTGAATTATTTTGGATTTTGTTGAGTATTTTTGTTGTAGGATCTATATTTGAGTAAATGTAGATGAAAATAACTTCAATTTTTTGGATTGTGAAAAAAATTTTAGTTGGAAGTGTCAAATTTTAATAAATATATTTGAAATAAACTTCGATTTTTTTGGATTTTGTTGAATATTTTTGGTGTAGGATGTATATTTGAGTAAATTTAGATGAAAATAACGACAATTTTTTGGATTGTGAAAAAAATTTTAGTTGGGAGTGTCAAATTTTAATAAATTTCTTTGAAATCAACTTCGATTTTTTTTGGATTTTGTCGAGTATTTTTGGTGTAGGATGTATATTTGAGTAATTTAGATGAAAATAACTTCAATTTTTTGGATTGTGAAAAAAGTTTAGTTGGAAGTGTCAAATTTTAAAAAAATTTATTTGAAATCAACTTCGATTTTATTGGATTTTGTCGAGTATTTTTGTTGTAGGGTCTATATTTGAGTAAATTTAGATGAAAATAATGACAATTTTTTGGATTGTGAAAAAAACTTTAGTTGGAAGTGTCAATTTTAATAAATTTATTTGAAATCAACTTGAATTATTTTGGATTTTGTTGAATATTTTTGGTGTAGGATGTATATTTGAGTAAATTTAGATGAAAATAACGACAATTTTTTGTATTGTGAAAAAAAAATTTACTTGGGAGTGTAAAATTTTAATAAATTTATTTGAAACCAACTTCGATTTTTTTGGATTTTGTTGAATATTTTCGTTGTAGGGTCTATATTTGAGCAAATTTAGATGAAAATAACGACAATTTTTTGGATTGTGAAAAAAATTTTAGTTTGAAGTGTCAAATTTTAATAAATTTCTTTGAAATCAACTTGAATTATTTTGGATTTTGTGGAGTATTTTTGTTGTAGGATCTATATTTGAGTAAATTTAGATGAAAATAACTTCGATTTTTTGGATATTGTCACGATTTTTGTCAAATTTTAATATATTTATTTGAAATCAACGTGGATAATTTTGGAATTTGTTGAGTATTTTTGTTGTAGGGTCTATATTTGAGTAAATTTAGACGAAAATAACTTCAATTTTTTGTATTGTGAAAAAAAGTTTAGTTGGAAGTGTCAAATTTTAATAAATTTCTTTGAAATCAACTTGAATTATTTTGGATTTTGTTGAGTATTTTTGTTGTAGGATCTATATTTGAGTAAATTTAGATGAAAATAACTTCGATTTTTTGGATATTGTCACGATTTTTGTCAAATTTTAATAAATTTATTTGAAATCAAGATGGATAATTTTGGAATTTGTTGAGTATTTTTGTTGTAGGGTCTATATTTGAGTAAATTTAGATGAAAATAACGACAATTTTTTGGATTGTGAAAAAAATTTTAGTTGGAAGTGTCAAATTTTAATAAATTTATTTGAAATCAACTTGAATTATTTTGGATTTTGTTGAGTATTTTTGTTGTAGGATCTATATTTGAGTAAATGAAGATGAAAGTAACTTCAATTTTTTGGATTGTGAAAAAAATTTTAGATGGAAGTGTCAAATTTTAATAAATTTATTTGAAATCAACTTCGATTTTTGGGGATTTTGTCGAGTATTTTTGGTGTAGGATGTATATTTCAGTAAATTTAGATGAAAATAACGACAATTTTTTGTATTGTGAAAAAAAAATTTACTTGGGAGAGTAAAATTTTAATAAATTTATTTGAAACCAACTTCGATTTTTTTGGATTTTGATGAATATTTTCGTTGTAGGGTCTATATTTGAGCAAATTTAGATGAAAATAACGACAATTTTTTGGATTGTGAAAAAAATTTTAGTTGGAAGTGTCAAATTTTAATAAATTCCTTTGAAATCAACTTGAATTATTTTGGATTTTGTTGAGTATTTTTGTTGTGGGATCTATATTTGAGTAAATTTAGATGAAAATATCTTCGATTTTTTGGATTTTGTCACGATTTTTGTCAAATTTTAATAAATTTATTTGAAATCAACTTGGACAATTTTGGAATTTGTTGAGTATTTTTGTTGTAGGGTCTATATTTGAGTAAATTTAGATGAAAATAACTTCAATTTTTGGATTGTGAAAAAAATTTTAGTTGGAAGTGTCAAATTTTAATAAATTTATTTGAAATCAACTTGAATTATTTTGGATTTTGTTGAGTATTTTTGTAGTAGGATCTATATTTGAGTAAATTTAGATGAAAATAACTTCGATTTTTTGGATATTGTCACGATTTTTGTCAAATTTTAATAAATTTATTTGAAATCAACTTGGATAATTTTGGAATTCGTTGAGTATTTTTGTTGTAGGATCTATATTTGAGTAAATTTAGATGGAAATAACTTCAATTTTATGGATTGTGAGAAAAAATTTAGTTGCAAGTGTCAAATTTTAATAAATTTATTTGAAACCAACTTCGATTTTTTGGATTTTCTTGAGTATTTTTGTTGTAGGGTCTATATTTGAGTAAATTTAGATGAAAATAACTTCAATTTTGTGGATTGTGAAAGAAAATTTACTTGGAAGTGTAAAATTTTAATAAATTTATTTGAAACCAACTTCGATTATTTTGGATTTTGTTGAGTATTTTTGTTGTAGGGTCTATATTTGAGTAAATTTAGACGAAAATAACTTCAATTTTTTGTATTGTGAAAAAAAGTTTAGTTGGAAGTGTCAAATTATAATAAATTAATTTGAAATCAACTTCGATTTTATTGGATTTTGTCGAGTATTTTTGGTGTAGGATGTATATTTCAGTAAATTTAGATGAAAATAACGACAATTTTTTGGATTGTGAAAAAAATTTTAGTTGGAAGTGTCAAATTTTAATAAATTTCTTTGAAATCAACTTGAATTATTTTGGATTTTGTTGAGTATTTTTGTTGTGGGATCTATATTTGAGTAAATTTAGATGAAAATATCTTCGATTTTATTGGATTTTGTCGAGTATTTTTGGTGTAGGATGTATATTTCAGTAAATTTAGATGAAAATAACGACAATTTTTTGTATTGTGAAAAAAAAATTTACTTGGGAGTGTAAAATTTAAATAAATTTATTTGAAACCAACTTCGATTTTTTTTGATTTTGTTGAATATTTTCGTTGTAGGGTCTAAATTTGAGCAAATTTAGATGAAAATAACGACAATTTTTTGGATTGTGAAAAAAATTTTAGTTGGAAGTGTCAAATTTTAATAAATTTCTTTGAAATCAACTTGAATTATTTTGGATTTTGTGGAGTATTTTTGTTGTAGGATCTATATTTGAGTAAATTTAGATGAAAATAACTTCGATTTTTTGGATATTGTCACGATTTTTGTCAAATTGTAATAAATTTATTTGAAATCAACTTCGATTTTTTGGGATTTTGTCGAGTATTTTTGGTGTAGGATGTATATTTGAGTAAATTTAGATGGAAATAACTTCAATTTTATGGATTGTGAGAAAAAATTTAGTTGGAAGTGTCAAATTTTAATAAATTTCTTTGAAATCAACTTCGATTTTTTTTATTTTCTTGAGTATTTTTGTTGTAGGATCTACAATTGAGTAAATTTAGATGAAAATAACTTCAATTTTTTGGATTGTGAAAAAAATTATAGTTGGAAGTGTCCAATTTTAATAAATTTATTTGAAATAAACTTCGATTTTTTTGGATTTTGTTGAATATTTTTGGTGTAGGATGTATATTTGAGTAAATTTAGATGAAAAAAACGACAATATTTTGGATTGTGAAAAAAAATTTTAGTTGGTAGTGTCAAATTTTAATAAATTTATTTGAAATCAACTTGAATTTTTTTGGATTTTGTTGAGTAGTTTTGTTGTAGGATCTATATTTGAGTAAATTTAGACGAAAATAACTTCAATTTTTTGTATTGTGAAAAAAAGTTTAGTTGGAAGTGTCAAATTATAATAAATTTATTTGAAATCAACTTCGATTTTATTGGATTTTGTCGAGTATTTTTGGTGTAGGATGTATATTTCAGTTAATTTAGATGAACATAACGACAATTTTTTGTATTGTGAAAAAAAAATTTACTTGGGAGTGTAAAATTTTAATAAATTTATTTGAAACCAACTTCGATTTTTTTGGATTTTGTTGAATATTTTCGTTGTAGGGTCTATATTTGAGCAAATTTAGCTGAAAATAACGACAATTTTTTGGGTTGTGAAAAAAATTTTAGTTGGAAGTGTCAAATTTTAATAAATTTCTTTGAAATCAACTTGAATTGTTTTGGATTTTGTGGAGTATTTTTGTTGTAGGATCTATATTTGAGTAAATTTAGATGAAAATAACTTCGATTTTTTGGATTTAGTCACGATTTTTGTCAAATTTTGATAAATTTATTTGAAATCAACTTGGATAATTTTGGAGTTTGTCGAGTATTTTTGGTGTAGGATGTATATTTCAGTAAATTTAGATGAAAATAACGACATTTTTTTGGATTGTGAAAAAAAATTTTAGTTGGAAGTGTCATATTTTAAAAAATTTATTTGAAATCAACTTGAATTATTTTGGATTCTGTTGAGTATTTTTGTAGTAGGATCTATATTTGAGTAAATTTAGATGAAAATAACTTCGATTTTTTGGATATTGTCACGATTTTTGTCAAATTTTAATAAATTTATTTGAAATCAACTTGGATAATTTTGGAATTTGTAGAGTATTTTTGTTGTAGGATCTATATTTGAGTAAATTTAGATGGAAATAACTTCAATTTTATGGATTGTGAGAAAAAATTTAGTTGGAAGTGTCAAATTTTAATAAATTTATTTGAAACCAACTTCGATTTTTTGGATTTTCTTGAGTATTTTTGTTGTAGGGTCTATATTTGAGTAAATTTAGATGAAATTAACTTCAATTTTGTGGATTGTGAAAAAAAATTTACTTGGAAGTGTCAAATTTTAATAAATTTCTTTGAAATCAACTTGAATTATTTTGGATTTTGTGGAGTATTTTTGTTGTAGGATCTATATTTGAGTAAATTTAGATGAAAATAACTTCAATTTTATGGATTGTGAGAAAAAATTTAGTTGGAAGTGTCAAATTTTAATAAATTTATTTGAAACCAACTTCGATTTTTTGGATTTTCTTGAGTATTTTTGTTGTAGGGTCTATATTTGAGTAAATTTAGATGAAATTAACTTCAATTTTGTGGATTGTGAAAAAAAATTTACTTGGAAGTGTAAAATTTTAATAAATTTATTTGAAACCAACTTCGATTATTTTGGATTTTGTTGAGTATTTTTGTTGTAGGGTCTATATTTGAGTAAATTTAGACGAAAATAACTTCAATTTTTTGTATTGTGAAAAAAAGTTTAGTTGGAAGTGTCAAATTTTAAAAAATTTATTTGAAATCAACTTCGATTTTATTGGATTTTGTCGAGTATTTTTGGTGTAGGATGTATATTTCAGTAAATTTAGATGAAAATAACGACAATTTTTTGTATTCTGAAAAAAAAATTTACTTGGGAGTGTAAAATTTTAATAAATTTTTTGAAACCAACTTCGATTTTTTTGGATTTTGTTGAATATTTTCGTTGTAGGGTCTATATTTGAGCAAATTTACATGAAATTAACGACAATTTTTTGGATTGTGAAAAAAATTTTAGTTGGAAGTGTCAAATTTTAATAAATTTCTTTGAAATCAACTTGAATTATTTTGGATATTGTTGAGTATTTTTGTTGTAGGATCTATATTTGAGTAAATTTAGATGAAAATAACTTCGATTTTTTGGATATTGTCACGATTTTTGTCAAATTTTAATAAATTTATTTGAAATCAACTTCGATTTTTTGGGATTTTGTCGAGTATTTTTGGTGTAGGATGTATATTTGAGTAAATTTAGATGGAAATAACTTCAATTTTATGGATTGTGAGAAAAAATTTAGTTGGAAGTGTCAAATTTTAATAAATTTATTTGAAACCAACTTCGATTTTTTTTATTTTCTTGAGTATTTTTGTTGTAGGATCTACAATTGAGTAAATTTAGATGAAAATGACTTCAATTTTTTGGATTGTGAAAAAAATTTTAGTTGGAAGTGTCAAAGTTTAATAAATTTATTTGAAACCAACTTCGATTTTTTGGATTTTCTTGAGTATTTTTGTTGTAGGGTCTATATTTGAGTAAATGTAGATGAAAATAACTTCAATTTTGTGGATTGTGAAAAAAAATTTACTTGGAAGTGTAAAATTTTAATAAATTTATTTGAAACCAACTTCGATTATTTTGGATTTTGTTGAGTATTTTTGTTGTAGGGTCTATATTTGAGTAAATTTAGACGAAAATAACTTCAATTTTTTGGATTTTGTCACGATTTTTGTCAAATTTTAATAAATTTATTTGAAATCAACTTGGATAATTTTGGAATTTGTAGAGTATTTTTGTTGTAGGATCTATATTTGAGTAAATTTAGATGGAAATAACTTCAATTTTATGGATTGTGAGAAAAAATTTAGTTGGAAGTGTAAAATTTTAATAAATTTATTTGAAACCAACTTCGATTTTTTGGATTTTCTTGAGTATTTTTGTTGTAGGGTCTATATTTGAGTAAATTTAGATGAAATTAACTTCAATTTTGTGGATTGTGAAAAAAAATTTACTTGGAAGTGTAAAATATTAATAAATTTATTTGAAACCAACTTCGATTATTTTGGATTTTGTTGAGTATTTTTGTTGTAGGGTCTATATTTGAGTAAATTTAGACGAAAATAACTTCAATTTTTTGTATTGTGAAAAAAAGTTTAGTTGGAAGTGTCAAATTTTAATAAATTTATTTGAAATCAACTTCGATTTTATTGGATTTTGTCGAGTATTTTTGGTGTAGGATGTATATTTCAGTAAATTTAGATGAAAATAACGACAATTTTTTGTATTGTGAAAAAAAAATTTACTTGGGAGTGTAAAATTTTAATAAATTTATTTGAAACCAACTTCGATTTTTTTGGATTTTGTTGAATATTTTCGTTGTAGGGTCTATATTTGAGCAAATTTAGATGAAAATAACGACAATTTTTTGGATTGTGAAAAAAATTTTAGTTGGAAGTGTCAAATTTTAATAAATTTCTTTGAAATCAACTTGAATTATTTTGGATTTTGTGGAGTATTTTTGTTGTAGGATCTATATTTGAGTAAATTTAGATGAAAATAACTTCGATTTTTTGGATTTTGTCACGATTTTTGTCAAATTTTGATAAATTTATTTGAAATCAACTTGGATAATTTTGGAGTTTGTTGAGTATTTTTGTTGTAGGATCTATATTTGAGTAAATTTAGATGGAAATAACTTCAATTTTATGGATTGTGAGAAAAAATTTAGTTGGAAGTGTCAAATTTTAATAAATTTCTTTGAAACCAACTTCGATTTTTTTGATTTTCTTGAGTATTTTTGTTGTAGGATCTACAATTGAGTAAATTTAGATGAAAATAACTTCAATTTTTTGGATTGTGAAAAAAATTATAGTTGGAAGTGTCCAATTTTAATAAATTTATTTGAAATAAACTTTGATTTTTTTGGATTTTGTTGAATATTTTTGGTGTAGGATGTATATTTGAGTAAATTTAGATGAAAAAAACGACAATATTTTGGATTGTGAAAAAAAATTTTAGTTGGTAGTGTCAAATTTTAATAAATTTATTTGAAATCAATTTGAATTTTTTTTTATTTTGTTGAGTAGTTTTGTTGTAGGATCTATATTTGAGTAAATTTAGACGAAAATAACTTCAATTTTTTGTATTGTGAAAAAAAGTTTAGTTGGAAGTGTCAAATTATAATAAATTTATTTGAAATCAACTTCGATTTTATTGGATTTTGTCGAGTATTTTTGGTGTAGGATGTATATTTCAGTTAATTTAGATGAAAATAACGACAATTTTTTGTATTGTGAAAAAAAAATTTACTTGGGAGTGTAAAATTTTAATAAATTTATTTGAAACCAACTTCGATTTTTTTGGATTTTGTTGAATATTTTCGTTGTAGGGTCTATATTTGAGCAAATTTAGCTGAAAATAACGACAATTTTTTGGGTTGTGAAAAAAATTTTAGTTGGAAGTGTCAAATTTTAATAAATTTCTTTGAAATCAACTTGAATTATTTTGGATTTTGTGGAGTATTTTTGTTGTAGGATCTATATTTGAGTAAATTTAGATGAAAATAACTTCGATTTTTTGGATTTAGTCACGATTTTTGTCAAATTTTGATAAATTTATTTGAAATCAACTTGGATAATTTTGGAGTTTGTCGAGTATTTTTGGTGTAGGATGTATATTTCAGTAAATTTAGATGAAAATAACGACATTTTTTTGGATTGTGAAAAAAAATTTTAGTTGGAAGTGTCATATTTTAAAAAATTTATTTGAAATCAACTTGAATTATTTTGGATTCTGTTGAGTATTTTTGTAGTAGGATCTATATTTGAGTAAATTTAGATGAAAATAACTTCGATTTTTTGGATATTGTCACGATTTTTGTCAAATTTTAATAAATTTATTTGAAATCAACTTGGATAATTTTGGAATTTGTAGAGTATTTTTGTTGTAGGATCTATATTTGAGTAAATTTAGATGGAAATAACTTCAATTTTATGGATTGTGAGAAAAAATTTAGTTGGAAGTGTCAAATTTTAATAAATTTATTTGAAACCAACTTCGATTTTTTGGATTTTCTTGAGTATTTTTGTTGTAGGGTCTATATTTGAGTAAATTTAGATGAAATTAACTTCAATTTTGTGGATTGTGAAAAAAAATTTACTTGGAAGTGTAAAATTTTAATAAATTTATTTGAAACCAACTTCGATTATTTTGGATTTTGTTGAGTATTTTTGTTGTAGGGTCTATATTTGAGTAAATTTATACGAAAATAACTTCAATTTTTTGTATTGTGAAAAAAAGTTTAGTTGGAAGTGTCAAATTTTAAAAAATTTATTTGAAATCAACTTCGATTTTATTGGATTTTGTCGAGTATTTTTGGTGTAGGATGTATATTTGAGTAAATTTAGATGGAAATAACTTCAATTTTATGGATTGTGAGAAAAAATTTAGTTGGAAGTGTCAAATTTTAATAAATTTATTTGAAACCAACTTCGATTTTTTTGATTTTCTTGAGTATTTTTGTTGTAGGATCTACAATTGAGTAAATTTAGATGAAAATGACTTCAATTTTTTGGGTTGTGAAAAAAATTTTAGTTGGAAGTGTCAAATTTTAATAAATTTCTTTGAAATCAACTTGAATTATTTTGGATTTTGTGGAGTATTTTTGTTGTAGGATCTATATTTGAGTAAATTTAGATGAAAATAACTACGATTTTTTGGATATTGTCACGATTTTTGTCAAATTTTAATAAATTTATTTGAAATCAACTTGGATAATTTTGGAATTTGTAGAGTATTTTTGTTGTAGGATCTATATTTGAGTAAATTTAGATGGAAATAACTTCAATTTTATGGATTGTGAAAAAAAGTTTAGTTGGAAGTGTCAAATTTTAATAAATTTATTTGAAATCAACTTCGATTTTATTGGATTTTGTCGAGTATTTTTGGTGTAGGATGTATATTTCAGTAAATTTAGATGAAAATAACGACAATTTTTTGTATTGTGAAAAAAAAATTTACTTGGGAGTGTAAAATTTTAATAAATTTATTTGAAACCAACTTCGATTTTTTTGGATTTTGTTGAATATTTTCGTTGTAGGGTCTATATTTGAGCAAATTTAGATGAAAATAACGACATTTTTTTGGATTGTGAAAAAAATTTTAGTTGGAAGTGTCAAATTTTAATAAATTTCTTTGAAATCAACTTGAATTATTTTGGATTTTGTGGAGTATTTTTGTTGTAGGATCTATATTTGAGTAAATTTAGATGAAAATAACTTCGATTTTTTGGATATTGTCACGATTTTTGTCAAATTTTAATAAATTTATTTGAAATCAACTTCGATTTTTTGGGATTTTGTCGAGTATTTTTGGTGTAGGATGTATATTTGAGTAAATTTAGATGGAAATAACTTCAATTTTATGGATTGTGAGAAAAAATTTAGTTGGAAGTGTCAAATTTTAATAAATTTATTTGAAACCAACTTCGATTTTTTTGATTTTCTTGAGTATTTTTGTTGTAGGATCTACAATTGAGTAAATTTAGATGAAAATGACTTCAATTTTTTGGATTGTGAAAAAAATTTTAGTTGGAAGTGTCAAAGTTTAATAAATTTATTTGAAATCAACTTCGATTTTGTGGGATTTTGTCGAGTATTTTCGGTGTAGGATGTATATTTGTGAAAAAAAATTTTAGTTGGAAGTGTCAAATTTTAATAAATTTATTTGAAACCAACTTCGATTTTTTGGATTTTCTTGAGTATTTTTGTTGTAGGGTCTATATTTGAGTAAATGTAGATGAAAATAACTTCAATTTTGTGGATTGTGAAAAAAAATTTACTTGGAAGTGTAAAATTTTAATAAATTTATTTGAAACCAACTTCGATTATTTTGGATTTTGTTGAGTATTTTTGTTGTAGGGTCTATATTTGAGTCAATTTAGACGAAAATAACTTCAATTTTTTGGATTTTGTCACGATTTTTGTCAAATTTTAATAAATTTATTTGAAAACAACTTGGATAATTTTGGAATTTGTAGAGTATTTTTGTTGTAGGATCTATATTTGAGTAAATTTAGATGGAAATAACTTCAATTTTATGGATTGTGAGAAAAAATTTAGTTGGAAGTGTCAAATTTTAATAAATTTATTTGAAACCAACTTCGATTTTTTGGAGTTTCTTGAGTATTTTTGTTGTAGGGTCTATATTTGAGTAAATTTAGATGAAATTAACTTCAATTTTGTGGATTGTGAAAAAAAATTTACTTGGAAGTGTAAAATATTAATAAATTTATTTGAAACCAACTTCGATTATTTTGGATTTTGTTGAGTATTTTGGTTGTAGGGTCTATATTTGAGTAAATTTAGACGAAAATAACTTCAATTTTTTGTATTGTGAAAAAAAGTTTAGTTGGAAGTGTCAAATTTTAATAAATTTATTTGAAATCAACTTCGATTTTATTGGATTTTGTCGAGTATTTTTGGTGTAGGATGTATATTTCAGTAAATTTAGATGAAAATAACGACAATTTTTTGTATTGTGAAAAAAAAATTTACTTGGGAGTGTAAAATTTTAATAAATTTATTTGAAACCAACTTCGATTTTTTTGGATTTTGTTGAATATTTTCGTTGTAGGGTCTATATTTGAGCAAATTTAGATGAAAATAACGACAATTTTTTGGATTGTGAAAAAAATTTTAGTTGGAAGTGTCAAATTTTAATAAATTTCTTTGAAATCAACTTGAATTATTTTGGATTTTGTGGAGTATTTTTGTTGTAGGATCTATATTTGAGTAAATTTAGATGAAAATAACTTCGATTTTTTGGATTTTGTCACGATTTTTGTCAAATTTTGATAAATTTATTTGAAATCAACTTGGATAATTTTGGAGTTTGTTGAGTATTTTTGTTGTAGGATCTATATTTGAGTAAATTTAGATGGAAATAACTTCAATTTTATGGATTGTGAGAAAAAATTTAGTTGGAAGTGTCAAATTTTAATAAATTTCTTTGAAACCAACTTCGATTTTTTTGATTTTCTTGAGTATTTTTGTTGTAGGATCTACAATTGAGTAAATTTAGATGAAAATAACTTCAATTTTTTGGATTGTGAAAAAAATTATAGTTGGAAGTGTCCAATTTTAATAAATTTATTTGAAATAAACTTTGATTTTTTTGGATTTTGTTGAATATTTTTGGTGTAGGATGTATATTTGAGTAAATTTAGATGAAAAAAACGACAATATTTTGGATTGTGAAAAAAAATTTTAGTTGGTAGTGTCAAATTTTAATAAATTTATTTGAAATCAATTTGAATTTTTTTTTATTTTGTTGAGTAGTTTTGTTGTAGGATCTATATTTGAGTAAATTTAGACGAAAATAACTTCAATTTTTTGTATTGTGAAAAAAAGTTTAGTTGGAAGTGTCAAATTATAATAAATTTATTTGAAATCAACTTCGATTTTATTGGATTTTGTCGAGTATTTTTGGTGTAGGATGTATATTTCAGTTAATTTAGATGAAAATAACGACAATTTTTTGTATTGTGAAAAAAAAATTTACTTGGGAGTGTAAAATTTTAATAAATTTATTTGAAACCAACTTCGATTTTTTTGGATTTTGTTGAATATTTTCGTTGTAGGGTCTATATTTGAGCAAATTTAGCTGAAAATAACGACAATTTTTTGGGTTGTGAAAAAAATTTTAGTTGGAAGTGTCAAATTTTAATAAATTTCTTTGAAATCAACTTGAATTATTTTGGATTTTGTGGAGTATTTTTGTTGTAGGATCTATATTTGAGTAAATTTAGATGAAAATAACTTCGATTTTTTGGATTTAGTCACGATTTTTGTCAAATTTTGATAAATTTATTTGAAATCAACTTGGATAATTTTGGAGTTTGTCGAGTATTTTTGGTGTAGGATGTATATTTCAGTAAATTTAGATGAAAATAACGACATTTTTTTGGATTGTGAAAAAAAATTTTAGTTGGAAGTGTCATATTTTAAAAAATTTATTTGAAATCAACTTGAATTATTTTGGATTCTGTTGAGTATTTTTGTAGTAGGATCTATATTTGAGTAAATTTAGATGAAAATAACTTCGATTTTTTGGATATTGTCACGATTTTTGTCAAATTTTAATAAATTTATTTGAAATCAACTTGGATAATTTTGGAATTTGTAGAGTATTTTTGTTGTAGGATCTATATTTGAGTAAATTTAGATGGAAATAACTTCAATTTTATGGATTGTGAGAAAAAATTTAGTTGGAAGTGTCAAATTTTAATAAATTTATTTGAAACCAACTTCGATTTTTTGGATTTTCTTGAGTATTTTTGTTGTAGGGTCTATATTTGAGTAAATTTAGATGAAATTAACTTCAATTTTGTGGATTGTGAAAAAAAATTTACTTGGAAGTGTAAAATTTTAATAAATTTATTTGAAACCAACTTCGATTATTTTGGATTTTGTTGAGTATTTTTGTTGTAGGGTCTATATTTGAGTAAATTTATACGAAAATAACTTCAATTTTTTGTATTGTGAAAAAAAGTTTAGTTGGAAGTGTCAAATTTTAAAAAATTTATTTGAAATCAACTTCGATTTTATTGGATTTTGTCGAGTATTTTTGGTGTAGGATGTATATTTGAGTAAATTTAGATGGAAATAACTTCAATTTTATGGATTGTGAGAAAAAATTTAGTTGGAAGTGTCAAATTTTAATAAATTTATTTGAAACCAACTTCGATTTTTTTGATTTTCTTGAGTATTTTTGTTGTAGGATCTACAATTGAGTAAATTTAGATGAAAATGACTTCAATTTTTTGGGTTGTGAAAAAAATTTTAGTTGGAAGTGTCAAATTTTAATAAATTTCTTTGAAATCAACTTGAATTATTTTGGATTTTGTGGAGTATTTTTGTTGTAGGATCTATATTTGAGTAAATTTAGATGAAAATAACTACGATTTTTTGGATATTGTCACGATTTTTGTCAAATTTTAATAAATTTATTTGAAATCAACTTGGATAATTTTGGAATTTGTAGAGTATTTTTGTTGTAGGATCTATATTTGAGTAAATTTAGATGGAAATAACTTCAATTTTATGGATTGTGAAAAAAAGTTTAGTTGGAAGTGTCAAATTTTAATAAATTTATTTGAAATCAACTTCGATTTTATTGGATTTTGTCGAGTATTTTTGGTGTAGGATGTATATTTCAGTAAATTTAGATGAAAATAACGACAATTTTTTGTATTGTGAAAAAAAAATTTACTTGGGAGTGTAAAATTTTAATAAATTTATTTGAAACCAACTTCGATTTTTTTGGATTTTGTTGAATATTTTCGTTGTAGGGTCTATATTTGAGCAAATTTAGATGAAAATAACGACATTTTTTTGGATTGTGAAAAAAATTTTAGTTGGAAGTGTCAAATTTTAATAAATTTCTTTGAAATCAACTTGAATTATTTTGGATTTTGTGGAGTATTTTTGTTGTAGGATCTATATTTGAGTAAATTTAGATGAAAATAACTTCGATTTTTTGGATATTGTCACGATTTTTGTCAAATTTTAATAAATTTATTTGAAATCAACTTCGATTTTTTGGGATTTTGTCGAGTATTTTTGGTGTAGGATGTATATTTGAGTAAATTTAGATGGAAATAACTTCAATTTTATGGATTGTGAGAAAAAATTTAGTTGGAAGTGTCAAATTTTAATAAATTTATTTGAAACCAACTTCGATTTTTTTGATTTTCTTGAGTATTTTTGTTGTAGGATCTACAATTGAGTAAATTTAGATGAAAATGACTTCAATTTTTTGGATTGTGAAAAAAATTTTAGTTGGAAGTGTCAAAGTTTAATAAATTTATTTGAAATCAACTTCGATTTTGTGGGATTTTGTCGAGTATTTTCGGTGTAGGATGTATATTTGTGAAAAAAAATTTTAGTTGGAAGTGTCAAATTTTAATAAATTTATTTGAAACCAACTTCGATTTTTTGGATTTTCTTGAGTATTTTTGTTGTAGGGTCTATATTTGAGTAAATGTAGATGAAAATAACTTCAATTTTGTGGATTGTGAAAAAAAATTTACTTGGAAGTGTAAAATTTTAATAAATTTATTTGAAACCAACTTCGATTATTTTGGATTTTGTTGAGTATTTTTGTTGTAGGGTCTATATTTGAGTCAATTTAGACGAAAATAACTTCAATTTTTTGGATTTTGTCACGATTTTTGTCAAATTTTAATAAATTTATTTGAAAACAACTTGGATAATTTTGGAATTTGTAGAGTATTTTTGTTGTAGGATCTATATTTGAGTAAATTTAGATGGAAATAACTTCAATTTTATGGATTGTGAGAAAAAATTTAGTTGGAAGTGTCAAATTTTAATAAATTTATTTGAAACCAACTTCGATTTTTTGGAGTTTCTTGAGTATTTTTGTTGTAGGGTCTATATTTGAGTAAATTTAGATGAAATTAACTTCAATTTTGTGGATTGTGAAAAAAAATTTACTTGGAAGTGTAAAATATTAATAAATTTATTTGAAACCAACTTCGATTATTTTGGATTTTGTTGAGTATTTTGGTTGTAGGGTCTATATTTGAGTAAATTTAGACGAAAATAACTTCAATTTTTTGTATTGTGAAAAAAAGTTTAGTTGGAAGTGTCAAATTTTAATAAATTTATTTGAAATCAACTTCGATTTTATTGGATTTTGTCGAGTATTTTTGGTGTAGGATGTATATTTCAGTAAATTTAGATGAAAATAACGACAATTTTTTGTATTGTGAAAAAAAAATTTACTTGGGAGTGTAAAATTTTAATAAATTTATTTGAAACCAACTTCGATTTTTTTGGATTTTGTTGAATATTTTCGTTGTAGGGTCTATATTTGAGCAAATTTAGATGAAAATAACGACAATTTTTTGGATTGTGAAAAAAATTTTAGTTGGAAGTGTCAAATTTTAATAAATTTCTTTGAAATCAACTTGAATTATTTTGGATTTTGTGGAGTATTTTTGTTGTAGGATCTATATTTGAGTAAATTTAGATGAAAATGACTTCAATTTTTTGGATTGTGAAAAAAATTTTAGTTGGAAGTGTCAAAGTTTAATAAATTTATTTGAAATCAACTTCGATTTTGTGGGATTTTGTCGAGTATTTTCGGTGTAGGATGTATATTTGTGAAAAAAAATTTTAGTTGGAAGTGTCAAATTTTAATAAATTTATTTGAAACCAACTTCGATTTTTTGGATTTTCTTGAGTATTTTTGTTGTAGGGTCTATATTTGAGTAAATGTAGATGAAAATAACTTCAATTTTGTGGATTGTGAAAAAAAATTTACTTGGAAGTGTAAAATTTTAATAAATTTATTTGAAACCAACTTCGATTATTTTGGATTTTGTTGAGTATTTTTGTTGTAGGGTCTATATTTGAGTAAATTTAGACGAAAATAACTTCAATTTTTTGGATTTTGTCACGATTTTTGTCAAATTTTGATAAATTTTTTTGAAATCAACTTGGATAATTTTGGAATTTGTCGAGTATTTTTGGTGTAGGATGTATATTTCAGTAAATTTAGATGAAAATAACGACATTTTTTTGGATTGTGAAAAAAAATTTTAGTTGGAAGTGTCAAATTTTAAAAAATTTATTTGAAATCAACTTGAATTATTTTGGACTTTGTTGAGTATTTTTGTAGTAGGATCTATATTTGAGTAAATTTAGATGAAAATAACTTCGATTTTTTGGATATTGTCACGATTTTTGTCAAATTTTAATAAATTTATTTGAAATCAACTTGGATAATTTTGGAATTTGTTGAGTATTTTTGTTGTAGGATCTATATTTGAGTAAATTTAGATGGAAATAACTTCAATTTTATGGATTGTGAGAAAAAATTTAGTTGAAAGTGTCAAATTTTAATAAATTTATTTGAAACCAACTTCGATTTTTTGGATTTTTTTGAGTATTTTTGTTGTAGGGTCTATATTTGAATAAATTTAGACGAAAATAACTTCAATTTTTTGTATTGTGAAAAAAAGTTTAGTTGGAAGTGTCAAATTTTAAAAAATTTATTTGAAATCAACTTCGATTTTATTGGATTTTGTCGAGTATTTTTGGTGTAGGATGTATATTTGAGTAAATTTAGATGGAAATAACTTCAATTTTATGGATTGTGAGAAAAAATTTAGTTGGAAGTGTCAAATTTTAATAAATTTATTTGAAACCAACTTCGATTTTTTTGATTTTCTTGAGTATTTTTGTTGTAGGATCTACAATTGAGTAAATTTAGATGAAAATGACTTCAATTTTTTGGATTGTGAAAAAAATTTTAGTTGGAAGTGTCAAAGTTTAATAAATTTATTTGAAACCAACTTCGATTTTTTGGATTTTCTTGAGTATTTTTGTTGTAGGGTCTATATTTGAGTAAATGTAGATGAAAATAACTTCAATTTTGTGGATTGTGAAAAAAAATTTATTTGGAAGTGTAAAATTTTAATAAATTTATTTGAAACCAACTTCGATTATTTTGGATTTTGTTGAGTATTTTTGTTGTAGGGTCTATATTTGAGTAAATTTAGACGAAAATAACTTCAATTTTTTGGATTTTGTCACGATTTTTGTCAAATTTTAATAAATTTATTTGAAATCAACTTGGATAATTTTGGAATTTGTAGAGTATTTTTGTTGTAGGATCTATATTTGAGTAAATTTAGATGGAAATAACTTCAATTTTATGGATTGTGAGAAAAAATTTAGTTGGAAGTGTCAAATTTTAATAAATTTATTTGAAACCAACTTCGATTTTTTGGATTTTCTTGAGTATTTTTGTTGTAGGGTCTATATTTGAGTAAATTTAGATGAAATTAACTTCAATTTTGTGGATTGTGAAAAAAAATTTACTTGGAAGTGTAAAATATTAATAAATTTATTTGAAACCAACTTCGATTATTTTGGATTTTGTTGAGTATTTTTGTTGTAGGGTCTATATTTGAGTAAATTTAGACGAAAATAACTTCAATTTTTTGTATTGTGAAAAAAAGTTTAGTTGGAAGTGTCAAATTTTAATAAATTTATTTGAAATCAACTTCGATTTTATTGGATTTTGTCGAGTATTTTTGGTGTAGGATGTATATTTCAGTAAATTTAGATGAAAATAACGACAATTTTTTGTATTGTGAAAAAAAAATTTACTTGGGAGTGTAAAATTTTAATAAATTTATTTGAAACCAACTTCGATTTTTTTGGATTTTGTTGAATATTTTCGTTGTAGGGTCTATATTTGAGCAAATTTAGATGAAAATAACGACATTTTTTTGGATTGTGAAAAAAATTTTAGTTGGAAGTGTCAAATTTTAATAAATTTCTTTGAAATCAACTTGAATTATTTTGGATTTTGTGGAGTATTTTTGTTGTAGGATCTATATTTGAGTAAATTTAGATGAAAATAACTTCGATTTTTTGGATATTGTCACGATTTTTGTCAAATTTTAATAAATTTATTTGAAATCAACTTCGATTTTTTGGGATTTTGTCGAGTATTTTTGGTGTAGGATGTATATTTGAGTAAATTTAGATGGAAATAACTTCAATTTTATGGATTGTGAGAAAAAATTTAGTTGGAAGTGTCAAATTTTAATAAATTTATTTGAAACCAACTTCGATTTTTTTGATTTTCTTGAGTATTTTTGTTGTAGGATCTACAATTGAGTAAATTTAGATGAAAATGACTTCAATTTTTTGGATTGTGAAAAAAATTTTAGTTGGAAGTGTCAAAGTTTAATAAATTTATTTGAAATCAACTTCGATTTTGTGGGATTTTGTCGAGTATTTTCGGTGTAGGATGTATATTTGTGAAAAAAAATTTTAGTTGGAAGTGTCAAATTTTAATAAATTTATTTGAAACCAACTTCGATTTTTTGGATTTTCTTGAGTATTTTTGTTGTAGGGTCTATATTTGAGTAAATGTAGATGAAAATAACTTCAATTTTGTGGATTGTGAAAAAAAATTTACTTGGAAGTGTAAAATTTTAATAAATTTATTTGAAACCAACTTCGATTATTTTGGATTTTGTTGAGTATTTTTGTTGTAGGGTCTATATTTGAGTCAATTTAGACGAAAATAACTTCAATTTTTTGGATTTTGTCACGATTTTTGTCAAATTTTAATAAATTTATTTGAAAACAACTTGGATAATTTTGGAATTTGTAGAGTATTTTTGTTGTAGGATCTATATTTGAGTAAATTTAGATGGAAATAACTTCAATTTTATGGATTGTGAGAAAAAATTTAGTTGGAAGTGTCAAATTTTAATAAATTTATTTGAAACCAACTTCGATTTTTTGGAGTTTCTTGAGTATTTTTGTTGTAGGGTCTATATTTGAGTAAATTTAGATGAAATTAACTTCAATTTTGTGGATTGTGAAAAAAAATTTACTTGGAAGTGTAAAATATTAATAAATTTATTTGAAACCAACTTCGATTATTTTGGATTTTGTTGAGTATTTTGGTTGTAGGGTCTATATTTGAGTAAATTTAGACGAAAATAACTTCAATTTTTTGTATTGTGAAAAAAAGTTTAGTTGGAAGTGTCAAATTTTAAAAAATTTATTTGAAATCAACTTCGATTTTATTGGATTTTGTCGAGTATTTTTGGTGTAGGATGTATATTTGAGTAAATTTAGATGGAAATAACTTCAATTTTATGGATTGTGAGAAAAAATTTAGTTGGAAGTGTCAAATTTTAATAAATTTATTTGAAACCAACTTCGATTTTTTTGATTTTCTTGAGTATTTTTGTTGTAGGATCTACAATTGAGTAAATTTAGATGAAAATGACTTCAATTTTTTGGATTGTGAAAAAAATTTTAGTTGGAAGTGTCAAAGTTTAATAAATTTATTTGAAACCAACTTCGATTTTTTGGATTTTCTTGAGTATTTTTGTTGTAGGGTCTATATTTGAGTAAATGTAGATGAAAATAACTTCAATTTTGTGGATTGTGAAAAAAAATTTATTTGGAAGTGTAAAATTTTAATAAATTTATTTGAAACCAACTTCGATTATTTTGGATTTTGTTGAGTATTTTTGTTGTAGGGTCTATATTTGAGTAAATTTAGACGAAAATAACTTCAATTTTTTGGATTTTGTCACGATTTTTGTCAAATTTTAATAAATTTATTTGAAATCAACTTGGATAATTTTGGAATTTGTAGAGTATTTTTGTTGTAGGATCTATATTTGAGTAAATTTAGATGGAAATAACTTCAATTTTATGGATTGTGAGAAAAAATTTAGTTGGAAGTGTCAAATTTTAATAAATTTATTTGAAACCAACTTCGATTTTTTGGATTTTCTTGAGTATTTTTGTTGTAGGGTCTATATTTGAGTAAATTTAGATGAAATTAACTTCAATTTTGTGGATTGTGAAAAAAAATTTACTTGGAAGTGTAAAATATTAATAAATTTATTTGAAACCAACTTCGATTATTTTGGATTTTGTTGAGTATTTTTGTTGTAGGGTCTATATTTGAGTAAATTTAGACGAAAATAACTTCAATTTTTTGTATTGTGAAAAAAAGTTTAGTTGGAAGTGTCAAATTTTAATAAATTTATTTGAAATCAACTTCGATTTTATTGGATTTTGTCGAGTATTTTTGGTGTAGGATGTATATTTCAGTAAATTTAGATGAAAATAACGACAATTTTTTGTATTGTGAAAAAAAAATTTACTTGGGAGTGTAAAATTTTAATAAATTTATTTGAAACCAACTTCGATTTTTTTGGATTTTGTTGAATATTTTCGTTGTAGGGTCTATATTTGAGCAAATTTAGATGAAAATAACGACATTTTTTTGGATTGTGAAAAAAATTTTAGTTGGAAGTGTCAAATTTTAATAAATTTCTTTGAAATCAACTTGAATTATTTTGGATTTTGTGGAGTATTTTTGTTGTAGGATCTATATTTGAGTAAATTTAGATGAAAATAACTTCGATTTTTTGGATATTGTCACGATTTTTGTCAAATTTTAATAAATTTATTTGAAATCAACTTCGATTTTTTGGGATTTTGTCGAGTATTTTTGGTGTAGGATGTATATTTGAGTAAATTTAGATGGAAATAACTTCAATTTTATGGATTGTGAGAAAAAATTTAGTTGGAAGTGTCAAATTTTAATAAATTTATTTGAAACCAACTTCGATTTTTTTGATTTTCTTGAGTATTTTTGTTGTAGGATCTACAATTGAGTAAATTTAGATGAAAATGACTTCAATTTTTTGGATTGTGAAAAAAATTTTAGTTGGAAGTGTCAAAGTTTAATAAATTTATTTGAAATCAACTTCGATTTTGTGGGATTTTGTCGAGTATTTTCGGTGTAGGATGTATATTTGTGAAAAAAAATTTTAGTTGGAAGTGTCAAATTTTAATAAATTTATTTGAAACCAACTTCGATTTTTTGGATTTTCTTGAGTATTTTTGTTGTAGGGTCTATATTTGAGTAAATGTAGATGAAAATAACTTCAATTTTGTGGATTGTGAAAAAAAATTTACTTGGAAGTGTAAAATTTTAATAAATTTATTTGAAACCAACTTCGATTATTTTGGATTTTGTTGAGTATTTTTGTTGTAGGGTCTATATTTGAGTCAATTTAGACGAAAATAACTTCAATTTTTTGGATTTTGTCACGATTTTTGTCAAATTTTAATAAATTTATTTGAAAACAACTTGGATAATTTTGGAATTTGTAGAGTATTTTTGTTGTAGGATCTATATTTGAGTAAATTTAGATGGAAATAACTTCAATTTTATGGATTGTGAGAAAAAATTTAGTTGGAAGTGTCAAATTTTAATAAATTTATTTGAAACCAACTTCGATTTTTTGGAGTTTCTTGAGTATTTTTGTTGTAGGGTCTATATTTGAGTAAATTTAGATGAAATTAACTTCAATTTTGTGGATTGTGAAAAAAAATTTACTTGGAAGTGTAAAATATTAATAAATTTATTTGAAACCAACTTCGATTATTTTGGATTTTGTTGAGTATTTTGGTTGTAGGGTCTATATTTGAGTAAATTTAGACGAAAATAACTTCAATTTTTTGTATTGTGAAAAAAAGTTTAGTTGGAAGTGTCAAATTTTAATAAATTTATTTGAAATCAACTTCGATTTTATTGGATTTTGTCGAGTATTTTTGGTGTAGGATGTATATTTCAGTAAATTTAGATGAAAATAACGACAATTTTTTGTATTGTGAAAAAAAAATTTACTTGGGAGTGTAAAATTTTAATAAATTTATTTGAAACCAACTTCGATTTTTTTGGATTTTGTTGAATATTTTCGTTGTAGGGTCTATATTTGAGCAAATTTAGATGAAAATAACGACAATTTTTTGGATTGTGAAAAAAATTTTAGTTGGAAGTGTCAAATTTTAATAAATTTCTTTGAAATCAACTTGAATTATTTTGGATTTTGTGGAGTATTTTTGTTGTAGGATCTATATTTGAGTAAATTTAGATGAAAATGACTTCAATTTTTTGGATTGTGAAAAAAATTTTAGTTGGAAGTGTCAAAGTTTAATAAATTTATTTGAAATCAACTTCGATTTTGTGGGATTTTGTCGAGTATTTTCGGTGTAGGATGTATATTTGTGAAAAAAAATTTTAGTTGGAAGTGTCAAATTTTAATAAATTTATTTGAAACCAACTTCGATTTTTTGGATTTTCTTGAGTATTTTTGTTGTAGGGTCTATATTTGAGTAAATGTAGATGAAAATAACTTCAATTTTGTGGATTGTGAAAAAAAATTTACTTGGAAGTGTAAAATTTTAATAAATTTATTTGAAACCAACTTCGATTATTTTGGATTTTGTTGAGTATTTTTGTTGTAGGGTCTATATTTGAGTAAATTTAGACGAAAATAACTTCAATTTTTTGGATTTTGTCACGATTTTTGTCAAATTTTGATAAATTTTTTTGAAATCAACTTGGATAATTTTGGAATTTGTCGAGTATTTTTGGTGTAGGATGTATATTTCAGTAAATTTAGATGAAAATAACGACATTTTTTTGGATTGTGAAAAAAAATTTTAGTTGGAAGTGTCAAATTTTAAAAAATTTATTTGAAATCAACTTGAATTATTTTGGACTTTGTTGAGTATTTTTGTAGTAGGATCTATATTTGAGTAAATTTAGATGAAAATAACTTCGATTTTTTGGATATTGTCACGATTTTTGTCAAATTTTAATAAATTTATTTGAAATCAACTTGGATAATTTTGGAATTTGTTGAGTATTTTTGTTGTAGGATCTATATTTGAGTAAATTTAGATGGAAATAACTTCAATTTTATGGATTGTGAGAAAAAATTTAGTTGAAAGTGTCAAATTTTAATAAATTTATTTGAAACCAACTTCGATTTTTTGGATTTTTTTGAGTATTTTTGTTGTAGGGTCTATATTTGAATAAATTTAGACGAAAATAACTTCAATTTTTTGTATTGTGAAAAAAAGTTTAGTTGGAAGTGTCAAATTTTAAAAAATTTATTTGAAATCAACTTCGATTTTATTGGATTTTGTCGAGTATTTTTGGTGTAGGATGTATATTTCAGTAAATTTAGATGAAAATAACGACAATTTTTTGTATTCTGAAAAAAAAATTTACTTGGGAGTGTAAAATTTTAATAAATTTATTTGAAACCAACTTCGATTTTTTTGGATTTTGTTGAATATTTTCGTTGTAGGGTCTATATTTGAGCAAATTTACATGAAATTAACGACAATTTTTTGGATTGTGAAAAAAATTTTAGTTGGAAGTGTCAAATTTTAATAAATTTCTTTGAAATCAACTTGAATTATTTTGGATTTTGTTGAGTATTTTTGTTGTAGGATCTATATTTGAGTAAATTTAGATGAAAATAACTTCGATTTTTTGGATATTGTCACGATTTTTGTCAAATTTTAATAAATTTATTTGAAATCAACTTCGATTTTTTGGGATTTTGTCGAGTATTTTTGGTGTAGGATGTATATTTGAGTAAATTTAGATGGAAATAACTTCAATTTTATGGATTGTGAGAAAAAATTTAGTTGGAAGTGTCAAATTTTAATAAATTTATTTGAAACCAACTTCGATTTTTTTGATTTTCTTGAGTATTTTTGTTGTAGGATCTACAATTGAGTAAATTTTGATGAAAATGACTTCAATTTTTTGGATTGTGAAAAAAATTTTAGTTGGAAGTGTCAAAGTTTAATAAATTTATTTGAAATCAACTTCGATTTTGTGGGATTTTGTCGAGTATTTTCGGTGTAGGATGTATATTTGTGAAAAAAAATTTTAGTTGGAAGTGTCAAATTTTAATAAATTTATTTGAAACCAACTTCGATTTTTTGGATTGTCTTGAGTATTTTTGTTGTAGGGTCTATATTTGAGTAAATGTAGATGGAAATAACTTCAATTTTGTGGATTGTGAAAAAAAATTTACTTGGAAGTGTAAAATTTTAATAAATTTATTTGAAACCAACTTCGATTATTTTGGATTTTGTTGAGTATTTTTGTTGTAGGGTCTATATTTGAGTAAATTTAGACGAAAATAACTTCAATTTTTTGGATTTTGTCACGATTTTTGTCAAATTTTGATAAATTTTTTTGAAATCAACTTGGATAATTTTGGAATTTGTCGAGTATTTTTGGTGTAGGATGTATATTTCAGTAAATTTAGATGAAAATAACGACATTTTTTTGGATTGTGAAAAAAAATTTTAGTTGGAAGTGTCAAATTTTAAAAAATTTATTTGAAATCAACTTGAATTATTTTGGATTTTGTTGAGTATTTTTGTAGTAGGATCTATATTTGAGTAAATTTAGATGAAAATAACTTCGATTTTTTGGATATTGTCACGATTTTTGTCAAATTTTAATAAATTTATTTGAAATCAACTTGGATAATTTTGGAATTTGTTGAGTATTTTTGTTGTAGGATCTATATTTGAGTAAATTTAGATGGAAATAACTTCAATTTTATGGATTGTGAGAAAAAATTTAGTTGAAAGTGTCAAATTTTAATAAATTTATTTGAAACCAACTTCGATTTTTTGGATTTTTTTGAGTATTTTTGTTGTAGGGTCTATATTTGAGTAAATTTAGACGAAAATAACTTCAATTTTTTGTATTGTGAAAAAAAGTTTAGTTGGAAGTGTCAAATTTTAAAAAATTTATTTGAAATCAACTTCGATTTTATTGGATTTTGTCGAGTATTTTTGGTGTAGGATGTATATTTCAGTAAATTTAGATGAAAATAACTTCGATTTTTTTGATATTGTCACGATTTTTGTCAAATTTTAATAAATTTATTTGAAATCAACTTCGATTTTTTGGGATTTTGTCGAGTATTTTTGGTGTAGGATGTATATTTGAGTAAATTTAGATGGAAATAACTTCAATTTTATGGATTGTGAGAAAAAATTTAGTTGGAAGTGTCAAATTTTAATAAATTTATTTGAAACCAACTTCGATTTTTTTGATTTTCTTGAGTATTTTTGTTGTAGGATCTACAATTGAGTAAATTTAGATGAAAATGACTTCAATTTTTTGGATTGTGAAAAAAATTTTAGTTGGAAGTGTCAAAGTTTAATAAATTTATTTGAAATCAACTTCGATTTTGTGGGATTTTGTCGAGTATTTTCGGTGTAGGATGTATATTTGTGAAAAAAAATTTTAGTTGGAAGTGTCAAATTTTAATAAATTTATTTGAAACCAACTTCGATTTTTTGGATTTTCTTGAGTATTTTTGTTGTAGGGTCTATATTTGAGTAAATGTAGATGAAAATAACTTCAATTTTGTGGATTGTGAAAAAAAATTTACTTGGAAGTGTAAAATTTTAAAAAATTTATTTGAAATCAACTTCGATTTTATTGGATTTTGTCGAGTATTTTTGGTGTAGGATGTATATTTCAGTAAATTTAGATGAAAATAACGACAATTTTTTGTATTCTGAAAAAAAAATTTACTTGGGAGTGTAAAATTTTAATAAATTTATTTGAAACCAACTTCGATTTTTTTGGATTTTGTTGAATATTTTCGTTGTAGGGTCTATATTTGAGCAAATTTACATGAAATTAACGACAATTTTTTGGATTGTGAAAAAAATTTTAGTTGGAAGTGTCAAATTTTAATAAATTTCTTTGAAATCAACTTGAATTATTTTGGATTTTGTTGAGTATTTTTGTTGTAGGATCTATATTTGAGTAAATTTAGATGAAAATAACTTCGATTTTTTGGATATTGTCACGATTTTTGTCAAATTTTAATAAATTTATTTGAAATCAACTTCGATTTTTTGGGATTTTGTCGAGTATTTTTGGTGTAGGATGTATATTTGAGTAAATTTAGATGGAAATAACTTCAATTTTATGGATTGTGAGAAAAAATTTAATTGGAAGTGTCAAATTTTAATAAATTTATTTGAAACCAACTTCGATTTTTTTGATTTTCTTGAGTATTTTTGTTGTAGGATCTACAATTGAGTAAATTTAGATGAAAATGACTTCAATTTTTTGGATTGTGAAAAAAATTTTAGTTGGAAGTGTCAAAGTTTAATAAATTTATTTGAAATCAACTTCGATTTTGTGGGATTTTGTCGAGTATTTTCGGTGTAGGATGTATATTTGTGAAAAAAAATTTTAGTTGGATGTGTCAAATTTTAATAAATTTATTTGAAACCAACTTCGATTTTTTGGATTTTCGTGAGTATTTTTGTTGTAGGGTCTATATTTGAGTAAATGTAGATGAAAATAACTTCAATTTTGTGGATTGTGAAAAAAAATTTACTTGGAAGTGTAAAATTTTAATATATTTATTTGAAACCAACTTCGATTATTTTGGATTTTGTTGAGTATTTTTGTTGTAGGGTCTATATTTGAGTAAATTTAGACGAAAATAACTTCAATTTTTTGGATTTTGTCACGATTTTTGTCAAATTTTGATAAATTTTTTTGAAATCAACTTGGATAATTTTGGAATTTGTCGAGTATTTTTGGTGTAGGATGCATATTTCAGTAAATTTAGATGAAAATAACGACATTTTTTTGGATTGTGAAAAAAAATTTTAGTTGGAAGTGTCAAATTTTAAAAAATTTATTTGAAATCAACTTGAATTATTTTGGATTTTGTTGAGTATTTTTGTAGTAGGATCTATATTTGAGTAAATTTAGATGAAAATAACTTCGATTTTTTGGATATTGTCACGATTTTTGTCAAATTTTAATAAATTTATTTGAAATCAACTTGGATAATTTTGGAATTTGTTGAGTATTTTTGTTGTAGGATCAATATTTGAGTAAATTTAGATGGAAATAACTTCAATTTTATGGATTGTGAGAAAAAATTTACTTGGAAGTGTAAAATTTTAATAAATTTATTTGAAACCAACTTCGATTATTTTAGATTTTGTTGAGTATTTTTGTTGTAGGGTCTATATTTGAGTAAATTTAGACGAAAATAACTTCAATTTTTTGTATTGTGAAAAAAAGTTTAGTTGGAAGTGTCAAATTATAATAAATTTATTTGAAATCAACTTCGATTTTATTGGATTTTGTCGAGTATTTTTGGTGTAGGATGTATATTTCAGTAAATTTAGATGAAAATAACGACAATTTTTTGGATTGTGAAAAAAATTTTAGTTGGAAGTGTCAAATTTTAATAAATTTCTTTGAAATCAACTTGAATTATTTTGGATTTTGTTGAGTATTTTTGTTGTGGGATCTATATTTGAGTAAATTTAGATGAAAATATCTTCGATTTTTTGGATTATGTCACGATTTTTGTCAAATTTTAATAAATTTTTTTGAAATCAACTTGGATAATTTTGGAATTTGTCATGTATTTTTGGTGTAGGATGTATATTTCAGTAAATTTAGATGGAAATAACGACATTTTTTTGGATAGCGAAAAAAAATTTTAGTTGGAAGTGTCACATTTTAAAAAATTTATTTGAAATCAACTTGAATTATTTTGGATTTTGTTGAGTATTTTTGTTGTAGGATCTATATTTGAGTAAATGTAGATGAAAATAACTTCAATTTTTTGGATTGTGAAAAAAATTTTAGTTGGAAGTGTCAAATTTTAATAAATATATTTGAAATAAACTTCGATTTTTTTGGATTTTGTTGAATATTTTTGGTGTAGGATGTATATTTGAGTAAATTTAGATGAAAATAACGACAATTTTTTGGATTGTGAAAAAAATTTTAGTTGGGAGTGTCAAATTTTAATAAATTTCTTTGAAATCAACTTCGATTTTTTTTGGATTTTGTCGAGTATTTTTGGTGTAGGATGTATATTTGAGTAATTTAGATGAAAATAACTTCAATTTTTTGGATTGTGAAAAAAGTTTAGTTGGAAGTGTCAAATTTTAAAAAAATTTATTTGAAATCAACTTCGATTTTATTGGATTTTGTCGAGTATTTTTGTTGTAGGGTCTATATTTGAGTAAATTTAGATGAAAATAATGACAATTTTTTGGATTGTGAAAAAAACTTTAGTTGGAAGTGTCAATTTTAATAAATTTATTTGAAATCAACTTGAATTATTTTGGATTTTGTTGAATATTTTTGGTGTAGGATGTATATTTGAGTAAATTTAGATGAAAATAACGACAATTTTTTGTATTGTGAAAAAAAAATTTACTTGGGAGTGTAAAATTTTAATAAATTTATTTGAAACCAACTTCGATTTTTTTGGATTTTGTTGAATATTTTCGTTGTAGGGTCTATATTTGAGCAAATTTAGATGAAAATAACGACAATTTTTTGGATTGTGAAAAAAATTTTAGTTTGAAGTGTCAAATTTTAATAAATTTCTTTGAAATCAACTTGAATTATTTTGGATTTTGTGGAGTATTTTTGTTGTAGGATCTATATTTGAGTAAATTTAGATGAAAATAACTTCGATTTTTTGGATATTGTCACGATTTTTGTCAAATTTTAATATATTTATTTGAAATCAACGTGGATAATTTTGGAATTTGTTGAGTATTTTTGTTGTAGGGTCTATATTTGAGTAAATTTAGACGAAAATAACTTCAATTTTTTGTATTGTGAAAAAAAGTTTAGTTGGAAGTGTCAAATTTTAATAAATTTCTTTGAAATCAACTTGAATTATTTTGGATTTTGTTGAGTATTTTTGTTGTAGGATCTATATTTGAGTAAATTTAGATGAAAATAACTTCGATTTTTTGGATATTGTCACGATTTTTGTCAAATTTTAATAAATTTATTTGAAATCAAGATGGATAATTTTGGAATTTGTTGAGTATTTTTGTTGTAGGGTCTATATTTGAGTAAATTTAGATGAAAATAACGACAATTTTTTGGATTGTGAAAAAAATTTTAGTTGGAAGTGTCAAATTTTAATAAATTTATTTGAAATCAACTTGAATTATTTTGGATTTTGTTGAGTATTTTTGTTGTAGGATCTATATTTGAGTAAATGAAGATGAAAGTAACTTCAATTTTTTGGATTGTGAAAAAAATTTTAGATGGAAGTGTCAAATTTTAATAAATTTATTTGAAATCAACTTCGATTTTTGGGGATTTTGTCGAGTATTTTTGGTGTAGGATGTATATTTCAGTAAATTTAGATGAAAATAACGACAATTTTTTGTATTGTGAAAAAAAAATTTACTTGGGAGAGTAAAATTTTAATAAATTTATTTGAAACCAACTTCGATTTTTTTGGATTTTGATGAATATTTTCGTTGTAGGGTCTATATTTGAGCAAATTTAGATGAAAATAACGACAATTTTTTGGATTGTGAAAAAAATTTTAGTTGGAAGTGTCAAATTTTAATAAATTCCTTTGAAATCAACTTGAATTATTTTGGATTTTGTTGAGTATTTTTGTTGTGGGATCTATATTTGAGTAAATTTAGATGAAAATATCTTCGATTTTTTGGATTTTGTCACGATTTTTGTCAAATTTTAATAAATTTATTTGAAATCAACTTGGACAATTTTGGAATTTGTTGAGTATTTTTGTTGTAGGGTCTATATTTGAGTAAATTTAGATGAAAATAACTACAATTTTTTGGATTGTGAAAAAAATTTTAGTTGGAAGTGTCAAATTTTAATAAATTTATTTGAAATCAACTTGAATTATTTTGGATTTTGTTGAGTATTTTTGTAGTAGGATCTATATTTGAGTAAATTTAGATGAAAATAACTTCGATTTTTTGGATATTGTCACGATTTTTGTCAAATTTTAATAAATTTATTTGAAATCAACTTGGATAATTTTGGAATTCGTTGAGTATTTTTGTTGTAGGATCTATATTTGAGTAAATTTAGATGGAAATAACTTCAATTTTATGGATTGTGAGAAAAAATTTAGTTGCAAGTGTCAAATTTTAATAAATTTATTTGAAACCAACTTCGATTTTTTGGATTTTCTTGAGTATTTTTGTTGTAGGGTCTATATTTGAGTAAATTTAGATGAAAATAACTTCAATTTTGTGGATTGTGAAAGAAAATTTACTTGGAAGTGTAAAATTTTAATAAATTTATTTGAAACCAACTTCGATTATTTTGGATTTTGTTGAGTATTTTTGTTGTAGGGTCTATATTTGAGTAAATTTAGACGAAAATAACTTCAATTTTTTGTATTGTGAAAAAAAGTTTAGTTGGAAGTGTCAAATTATAATAAATTTATTTGAAATCAACTTCGATTTTATTGGATTTTGTCGAGTATTTTTGGTGTAGGATGTATATTTCAGTAAATTTAGATGAAAATAACGACAATTTTTTGGATTGTGAAAAAAATTTTAGTTGGAAGTGTCAAATTTTAATAAATTTCTTTGAAATCAACTTGAATTATTTTGGATTTTGTTGAGTATTTTTGTTGTGGGATCTATATTTGAGTAAATTTAGATGAAAATATCTTCGATTTTTTGGATTTTGTCACGATTTTTGTCAAATTTTAATAAATTTATTTGAAATCAACTTGGATAATTTTGGAATTTGTCATGTATTTTTGGTGTAGGATGTATATTTCAGTAAATTTAGATGGAAATAACGACATTTTTTTGGATAGCGAAAAAAAATTTTAGTTGGAAGTGTCACATTTTAAAAAATTTATTTGAAATCAACTTGAATTATTTTGGATTTTGTTGAGTATTTTTGTTGTAGGATCTATATTTGAGTAAATGTAGATGAAAATAACTTCAATTTTTTGGATTGTGAAAAAAATTTTAGTTGGAAGTGTCAAATTTTAATAAATTTATTTGAAATAAACTTCGATTTTTTTGGATTTTGTTGAATATTTTTGGTGTAGGATGTATATTTGAGTAAATTTAGATGAAAATAACGACAATTTTTTGTATTGTGAAAAAAAAATTTACTTGGGAGTGTAAAATTTTAATTAATTTATTTGAAACCAACTTCGATTTTTTTGGATTTTGTTGAATATTTTCGTTATAGGGTCTATATTTGAGCAAATTTAGATGAAAATAACGACAATTTTTTGGATTGTGAAAAAAATTTTAGTTTGAAGTGTCAAATTTTAATAAATTTCTTTGAAATCAACTTGAATTATTTTGGATTTTGTGGAGTATTTTTGTTGTAGGATCTATATTTGAGTAAATTTAGATGAAAATAACTTCGATTTTTTGGATTTTGTCACGATTTTTGTCAAATTTTGATAAATTTATTTGAAATCAACTTGGATAATTTTGGAGTTTGTCGAGTATTTTTGGTGTAGGATGTATATTTCAGTAAATTTAGATGAAAATAACGACATTTTTTTGGATTGTGAAAAAAAATTTTAGTTGGAAGTGTCAAATTTTAAAAAATTTATTTGAAATCAACTTGAATTATTTTGGATATTGTTGAGTATTTTTGTAGTAGGATCTATATTTGAGTAAATTTAGATGAAAATAACTTCGATTTTTTGGATATTGTCACGATTTTTGTCAAATTTTAATAAATTTATTTGAAATCAACGTGGATAATTTTGGAATTTGTTGAGTATTTTTGTTGTAGGGTCTATATTTGAGTAAATTTAGACGAAAATAACTTCAATTTTTTGTATTGTGAAAAAAAGTTTAGTTGGAAGTGTCAAATTTTAATAAATTTCTTTGAAATCAACTTGAATTATTTTGGATTTTGTTGAGTATTTTTGTTGTAGGATCTATATTTGAGTAAATTTAGATGAAAATAACTTCGATTTTTTGGATATTGTCACGATTTTTGTCAAATTTTAATAAATTTATTTGAAATCAAGATGGATAATTTTGGAATTTGTTGAGTATTTTTGTTGTAGGGTCTATATTTGAGTAAATTTAGATGAAAATAACTTCAATTTTTAGGATTGTGAAAAAAATTTTAGTTGGAAGTGTCAAATTTTAATAAATTTATTTGAAATCAACTTGAATTATTTTGGATTTTGTTGAGTATTTTTGTTGTAGGATCTATATTTGAGTAAATGAAGATGAAAGTAACTTCAATTTTTTGGATTGTGAAAAAAATTTTAGATGGAAGTGTCAAATTTTAATAAATTTATTTGAAATCAACTTCGATTTTTGGGGATTTTGTCGAGTATTTTTGGTGTAGGATGTATATTTCAGTAAATTTAGATGAAAATAACGACAATTTTTTGTATTGTGAAAAAAAAATTTACTTGGGAGAGTAAAATTTTAATAAATTTATTTGAAACCAACTTCGATTTTTTTGGATTTTGATGAATATTTTCGTTGTAGGGTCTATATTTGAGCAAATTTAGATGGAAATAACTTCAATTTTATGGATTGTGAGAAAAAATTTAGTTGGAAGTGTCAAATTTTAATAAATTTATTTGAAATCAACTTCGATTTTTTTTGGATTTTGTCGAGTATTTTTGGTGTAGGATGTATATTTCAGTAAATTTAGATGAAAATAACGACAATTTTTTGTATTGTGAAAAAAAAATTTACTTGGGAGTGTAAAATTTTAATAAATTTATTTGAAACCAACTTCGATTATTTTGGATTTTGTTGAGTATTTTTGTTGTAGGGTCTATATTTGAGTAAATTTAGATGAAAATAACTTCAATTTTTTGTATTGTGAAAAAAAGTTTAGTTGGAAGTGTCAAATTTTAATAAATTTATTTGAAATCAACTTCGATTTTATTGGATTTTGTCGAGAATTTTTGGTGTAGGATGTATATTTCAGTAAATTTAGATGAAAATAACGACAATTTTTTGTATTGTGAAAAAAAAATTTACTTGGGAGTGTAAAATTTTAATAAATTAATTTGAAACCAACTTCTATTTTTTTGGATTTTGTTGAATATTTTCGTTGTAGGGTCTATATTTGAGCAAATTTAGATGAAAATAACGACAATTTTTTGGATTGTGAAAAAAATTTTAGTTGGAAGTGTCAAATTTTAATAAATTTCTTTGAAATCAACTTGAATTATTTTGGATTTTGTTGAGTATTTTTGTTGTAGGATCTATATTTGAGTAAATTTAGATGAAAATAACTTCGATTTTTTTGGATATTGTCACGATTTTTGTCAAATTTTAATAAATTTATTTGAAATCAACTTGGATAATTTTGGAATTTGTTGAGTATTTTTGTTGTAGGTTCTATATTTGAGTAAATTTAGATGAAAATAACTTCAATTTTTTGGATTGTGAAAAAAATTTTAGTTGGAAGTGTCAAATTTTAATAAATTTATTTGAAATCAACTTGAATTATTTTGGATTTTGTTGAGTATTTTTGTTGTAGTATCTATATTTGAGTAAATGAAGATGAAAATAACTTCAATTTTTTGGATTGTGAAAAAAATTTTAGATGGAAGTGTCAAATTTTAATAAATTTATTTGAAATCAACTTCGATTTTTGGGGATTTTGTCGTGTATTTTTGGTGTAGGATGTATATTTCAGTAAATTTAGATGAAAATAACGACAATTTTTTGTATTGTGAAAAAAAAATTTACTTGGGAGAGTAAAATTTTAATAAATTTATTTGAAACCAACTTCGATTTTTTTGGATTTTGCTGAATATTTTCGTTGTAGGGTCTATATTTGAGCGAATTTAGATGAAAATAACGACAATTTTTTGGATTGTGAAAAAAATTTTAGTTGGAACTGTCAAATTTTAATAAATTTATTTGAAATCAACTTGAATTATTTTGGATTTTGTTGGTTATTTTTGTTGTAGGATCTATATTTGAGTAAATTTAGATGGAAATAACTTCAATTTTATGGATTGTGAGAATAAATTTAGTTGGAAGTGTCTAATTTTAATAAATTTATTTGAAACCAACTTCAATTTTTTGTATTTTCTTGAGTATTTTTGTTGTAGGATCTACAATTGAGTAAATTTAGATGAAAATAACTTCAATTTTTTGGATTGTGAAAAAAAATTTAGTTGGAAGTGTCAAATTTTAATAAATTTATTTGAAATCAACTTCGATTTTTTTGGATTTTGTTGAGTATTTTTGTTGTAGGGTCTATATTTGAGTAAATTTAGATGAAAATAACTTCAATTTTGTGGATTGTGAAAAAAAATTTACTTGGAAGTGTAAAATTTTAATAAATTTATTTGAAACCAACTTCGATTATTTTGGATTTTGTTGAGTATTTTTGTTGTAGGATCTATATTTGAGTAAATTTAGATGAAAATAACTTTAATTTTTTGGATTGTGAATAAATTTTTAGTTGGAAGTGTCAAATTTTAATAAATTTATTTGAAATCAACTTCGATTTTTTTTATTTTGTTGAGTATTTTTGTTGTAGGGTCTATATTTGAGTAAATTTAGATGAAAATAACTTCAATTTTTTGGATTGTGAAAAAAGTTTAGTTGGAAGTGTCAAATTTTAATAAATTTATTGGAAATCAACTTGAATTATTTTGGATTTTGTTGAGTATTGTGGTTGTAGGATCTATATTTGAGTAAATTTAGATGAAAATAACTTCAATTTTTTGGATTGTGAAAAAAAATTTAGTTGGAAGTGTCAAATTTTAATAAATTTATTAGAAACCAACTTCGATTTTTTGGATTTTCTTGAGTATTTTTGTTGTAGGATCTACAATTGAGTAAATATAGATGAAAATAACTTCAATTTTTTGGATTGTGAAAAAAATTTTAGTTGGAAGTGTCAAATTTTAAAAAATTTATTTGAAATCAACTTGAATTATTTTGGATTTTGTCGAGTATTTTTGGTGGAGGATGTATATTTCAGTAAATTTAGATGAAAATAACGACAATTTTTTGTATTGTGAAAAAAAAATTTACTTGGGAGTGTAAAATTTTAATAAATTTATTTGAAACCAACTTCGATTTTTTTGGATTTTGTTGAATATTTTCGTTGTAGGGTCTATATTTGAGTAAATGTAGATGAAAATAACTTCAATTTTTTGGATTGTGAAAAAAATTTTAGTTGGAAGTGTCAAATTTTAATAAATTTATTTGAAATCAACTTGAATTATTTTGGATTTTGTTGGTTATTTTTGTTGTAGGATCTATATTTGAGTAAATTTAGATGGAAATAACTTCAATTTTATGGATTGTGAGAATAAATTTAGTTGGAAGTGTCAAATTTTAATAAATTAATTTGAAACCAACTTCTATTTTTTTGGATTTTGTTGAATATTTTCGTTGTAGGGTCTATATTTGAGCAAATTTAGATGAAAATAACGACAATTTTTTGGATTGTGAAAAAAATTTTAGTTGGAAGTGTCAAATTTTAATAAATTTCTTTGAAATCAACTTGAATTATTTTGGATTTTGTTGAGTATTTTTGTTGTAGGATCTATATTTGAGTAAATTTAGATGAAAATAACTTCGATTTTTTGGATATTGTCACGATTTTTGTCAAATTTTAATAAATTTATTTGAAATCAACTTGGATAATTTTGGAATTTGTTGAGTATTTTTGTTGTAGGATCTATATTTGAGTAAATGAAGATGAAAATAACTTCAATTTTTTGGATTGTGAAAAAAATTTTAGATGGAAGTGTCAAATTTTAATAAATTTATTTGAAATCAACTTCGATTTTTGGGGATTTTGTCGAGTATTTTTGGTGTAGGATGTATATTTCAGTAAATTTAAATGAAAATAACGACAATTTTTTGTATTGTGAAAAAAAATTTACTTGGGAGAGTAAAATTTTAATAAATTTATTTGAAACCAACTTCGATTTTTTTGGATTTTGATGAATATTTTCGTTGTAGGGTCTATATTTGAGCAAATTTAGATGAAAATAACGACAATTTTTTGGATTGTGAAAAAAATTTTAGTTGGAAGTGTCAAATTTTAATAAATTTCTTTGAAATCAACTTGAATTATTTTGGATTTTGTTGGTTATTTTTGTTGTAGGATCTATATTTGAGTAAATTTAGATGGAAATAACTTCAATTTTATGGATTGTGAGAATAAATTTAGTTGGAAGTGTCTAATTTTAATAAATTTATTTGAAACCAACTTCAATTTTTTTGTATTTTCTTGAGTATTTTTGTTGTAGGATCTACAATTGAGTAAATTTAGATGAAAATAACGACAATTTTTGGATTGTGGAAAAAAATTTACTTGGAAGTGTAAAATTTTAATAAATTTATTTGAAACCAACTTCGATTATTTTGGATTTTGTTGAGTATTTTTGTTGTAGGATCTATATTTGAGTAAATTTAGATGAAAATAACTTTAATTTTTAGGATTGTGAATAAATTTTTAGTTGGAAGTGTCAAATTTTAATAAATTTATTTGAAATCAACTTCGATTTTTTTTTATTTTGTTGAGTATTTTTGTTGTAGGGTCTATATTTGAGTAAATTTATATGAAAATAACTTCAATTTTTTGGATTGTGAAAAAAGTTTAGTTGGAAGTGTCAAATTTTAATAAATTTATTTGAAATCAACTTGAATTATTTTGGATTTTGTTGAGTATTGTGGTTGTAGGATCTATATTTGAGTAAATTTAGATGAAAATAACTTCAATTTTTTGGATTGTGAAAAAAAATTTAGTTGGAAGTGTCAAATTTTAATAAATTTATTAGAAACCAACTTCGATTTTTTGGATTTTCTTGAGTATTTTTGTTGTAGGATCTACAATTGAGTAAATTTAGATGAAAATAACTTCAATTTTTTGGATTGTGAAAAAAATTTTAGTTGGAAGTGTCAAATTTTAAAAAAATTATTTGAAATCAACTTGAATTATTTTGGATTTTGTCGAGTATTTTTGGTGTAGGATGTAAAAGTAAAAATATCACAAAAAAAAGATAATAATATAAATCACAAAAAAAAGATAATAATATAAATCACAAAAAAATAGAAGAAAATATGAATTATCTTTGTAAAAAGAAGTGAGACCCCCATAAAAAACTTTCAAAAAGTAAAAAAATCACAAAAAAAAGATAATAATATAAATCACAAAAAAATAGAAGAATATATGAATTATCTTTGTAAAAAGAAGTGAGATCCCCATAAAAAACTTTCCAAAAGTAAAAAAATCACAAAAAATAAAAGATAATAATATAAATCACAAAAAATAGAAGAAAATATATAATATCACAAAAAATAAAAGATAATAATATAAATCCCCCAAAAAATAGAAGAAAATATACAATATAAAAAAAGATGTGAAATCAAAATGAGCTGCAAGTACATAAAGGTGCTTTCCAACTGCCCTTAAGATGACACAACTACATAGACACAGCTAAAATGCTGTGTGCATACATTTCATTACTCATATCGCGGACATTTTAATTAACCCATCAAAAAGAATCCCAATTAAAAACATTGTCGTAAATTAATTAATAGCTTTACAAAATTAATATACAAAATTGCGCCTATTATAACAATGGCTACTTATACAAAAAAATGTATTAAATAATATTAAGCAGATATATTTTTATTCAAATAAATATTTTAATACGAATAAATATTTTATTTTATTCAAAATACTTGGCGCTGCGAAACCGAATTGGTGTTGCTAAACTGAATACATATGTATAAATTGTATTAATCTTTTTCTTTCTTTCTTGTGCGTGCGTTCGTGAATGTGTGTATGTGTGCGTGTGCATATGCTACGTATGATATTACAGTTAAATATATTATATGTAGAATAAATCTGACTGCATTTGTAATATGTATATGTTTATATATTTTAGATTGTAAGGGAGTTATTGTAAATTATTAATTAATACTAAGACAATTGATATTTTTTCGGTTTCGCAGCGCCAAGTATTTTGAATAAAATAAAATATTTATTCGTATTAAAATATTTATTTGAATAAAAATATATCTGCTTAATATTATTTAATACATTTTTTTGTATAAGTAGCCATTGTTATAATAGGCGCAATTTTGTATATTAATTTTGTAAAGCTATTAATTAATTTACGACAATGTTTTTAATTGGGATTCTTTTTGATGGGTTAATTAAAATGTCCGCGATATGAGTAATGAAATGTATGCACACAGCATTTTAGCTGTGTCTATGTAGTTGTGTCATCTTAAGGGCAGTTGGAAAGCACCTTTATGTACTTGCAGCTCATTTTGATTTCACATCTTTTTTTATATTGTATATTTTCTTCTATTTTTTGGGGGATTTATATTATTATCTTTTATTTTTTGTGATATTATATATTTTCTTCTATTTTTTGTGATTTATATTATTATCTTTTATTTTTTGTGATTTTTTTACTTTTGGAAAGTTTTTTATGGGGATCTCACTTCTTTTTACAAAGATAATTCATATATTCTTCTATTTTTTTGTGATTTATATTATTATCTTTTTTTTGTGATTTTTTTACTTTTTGAAAGTTTTTTATGGGGGTCTCACTTCTTTTTACAAAGATAATTCATATTTTCTTCTATTTTTTTGTGATTTATATTATTATCTTTTTTTGTGATTTATATTATTATCTTTTTTTTGTGATATTTTTACTTTTTGAAAGTTTTTTATGGGGATGTCACTTCTTTTTACAAAGATAATTCATGTACTTGGCGTAATTTTTTTACTTTTTGAAAGTTTTTTATGGGGATCTCACTTTTTTTTACAAAGATAATTCATGTACTTGGCGTAATTTTTTTACTTTTTGAAAGTTTTTTATGGGGATCTCACTTCTTTTTACAAAGATAATTCATGTACTTGGCGTAACTTTTTTTACTTTTTTGAAGTTGACTGCCACGTGTGCTAAAAATAAGGAAAAAGTAAGAAAATCCCAATAAATTATAAATTCTGATCTATCTTCGTCACACGTTTACGTGTTTATGGCGCCCTGCAGCCTATCTAGAGACGTTAGAGGATAAGGTATATACTTGGAATACTCATAATAGCGCAAAGCAGCTCAGCGAGTGTACTTTATTTATTTTTTGGTGAAGGATAAATTCTACGTAAGTTTAACAACTACGAAAAGAAACCATGCGCACTTCATTGCCGATTTATATGTATTTTATGGCGCTGAAAGCAGCCTTTGGCGCTGAACGTATTTAACATTCACATTGAACTGTAATAACCACGATTAACACCTTTCGAAGAAAAATATGTATGCATTTTTAGCATTTCGTGGCCAAGCTTGTTTTTCTACTCGTAAGTCATCAACGGATACCCACGCTGTGCCCTTACCCCTTACCATACTCGTGTAATGACCATCGGCAATACTTTTACCGTGGTGGAAAATCGCTGCCTTAAGTTTATAACAGTGATCCCCCATTTGTATTTTAGTAGTAGGTATTGCTTTGATGTAGAAATTTTCCACTTTTGTTGTTGTTCCACTACTATCGTGATCGAACAAATGTAATTTTGCAATAAGAATTTGTTTGGAAGCAGTTATATCGATTTTCTTTATTGTGTTTGAATTTGAATTATCACAATTAGGGCAAGAATCTTTCAGATTTTTCCATCCTGCGAAATTGTGTTTTATTATATCTTGAAATTCAAATGATTTTTTTTTTAACATCTTGGGCAGTGCAAGATGTACCACACAATTTGTACTGATAGTAGTACTTGTGTAATTACACTCTAAACATCTTAATACCGTTGTAATTTCGTGTTGTACTGCATTCTTAATAAGAATCTCACGATCACAAACAGAGGTAATAAACTCAGCTGCATCATGTAGCTGATTGTTAGCGTATTTTTCTCCTGCGAATTGCCGTAATGATATTATGTTTGGACTTTGATCCGATTTATATTGGTCCATAAAGACTTTTATAATATGATCAGCTTTTTCAGTCGAAAATAAGTTTTCTCTTATTGATGAACAATATAACATACATTGGATCGTGGCATTCGCATAACAAGACACACCATCAGAATTCGGGAGACCTCTGACGTAGTATTGAATAGTATCCACGATGTGATCATTAGTATTCTGACATTCGGATACATTATAATTAGGTACTGCCCAAACAGCATCACGAACATTGAGAACGCGGTTTTTAGAAATTGAAATAGTCATAAGATCAGGTCTATATTTTTTTCGCAATCTATTGTACTCTATTATAGCCGATTCTTGTGCCTTTACGGAAGATGGATCATAATTGATAAGATGCAGTCCTTGTAATGTGGTCACCCGAGAAAGAGCAACGTAAGTTTGTCCGCAAGTAAATATTGAATTACCTGCTTCTATAACAGCATTCTGCAAGCTTAGTCCTTGACTTTTGTGAATAGTTATACCATAGCTGAGGCAAATCGGAAATTGTTTTCTAATAACGAACGCTCTATCCATTACTTCAAATTTAACACTTACACGTTCTATTATATGTTCTTGCCCCGCGGGTAATATAATTTTCAATTTTTCGACGTCATTATCAACACCTCGTGTAACTGATACAAGTTTAGCAATGGTACCGTTGACAAGACCTAGCGTAACATCAATATTTCTTCTAATCATGATTTGCACTCCTACTTTAACAATTACGACCCTTGCAAGTCCCGCCGTTCGGGAGCTATCATCGTCATTGTTCAATACCTTTGACACCTTTTTTTTCAAGTACGGTGCACAATTCGTTGTATCATGAGCAATCAAATGAATTTCTTCGGACGGAAATCGACTCAGCATTGCAGCGTTCAAAACATCACACTGAACACATGTGGGAAGTAAACACACCGTATTAGATCCCACATTAAGCATGTAATCACTTAATTCCTTTAATCGGTCATTACAATTTGTCGCTTTGAAATTTAATTTCCTCGATTCTAAAAGCTTCGTATCCGAAACGGTCACTACTCCGGTCCGAATTCTCGACAAGATCTCTTTGTAAATATTATCACCCTGCTGTCGCATGTTTATTGTCAATTCGTCATAGCTAAACAAGGCAGACCATAAATTATAAGAACCTAATCCTCCAACATTTTTCTCTATACTCTTATTGGATAATTGTATAAAAGCAGGTTCTTCGTGAACAGGAGGAAGTTGTAGTAAGTCACCAAATAGCAACATAGGCTTTTTTCCGAACCAAGCATCATCGGAATCTGTAGTATCAAATATTTCTGTAAGTCGCAAATGTATGTACAGGAAAGTTACGTTAGAAACCATCGAAATTTCATCGATGATTACTAGAGCAACATTTTTGAGTTGATCTCGTACAATTTGAAGGGCTGCATCGCTAAGTTGGCTATACTGGGCTGTATGCCCATGTTCTACGGGTAATTGGAATAATCGGTGTATAGTAAGACCTTCGATATTAAAAGCTGCGATTCCAGTAGGAGCAGTTACTGCTGTGTCTTTTCCGATAGTCTGCTTGATCCAGTGTCTGATAGTTTTTATTAAAAAACTTTTCCCAGTGCCACCTTCTCCACTCACATAAAGTCTGAGAATGTTATCGTTAGACGTCAAGGACTTAGTAACTTTATCAAATATCCGCTTTTGATCATGGTTCAATTCCGAAATCATTTCTTGAAGATCACCACAGTCAAATTTATTTCCCGCGTCTTTAAAATCTTTCATGGCACCAACAGTTTCAACGGGGACACACTCTATTGGGTGATCGCCTTGATCATTTTCTTCTTGCTCCACAGTATTCAACACGTTCTTTTCAATTTCTTCCTTTATATGATCACGCGCTTCTTGAATATCCGTTATTCGTTCGTGATACTGAACTGCTTCTGTCAATTGTGATTCCAGCGACAAAAAAGCTTCCGCATATGTGTTAAATCCATTTTTCAATTCGTCGGTGTTTCTCCAAGGTTGGAATAATAATAGCAATGAGAAATAATAATTCTCAGGTTGGGTTTGAACATTGTACTTATAATGATTGATAAGATAGCCTCTTTTTCTTTTTTTCAAAAACAAAGATGCACGGATTTCGTAATATTCAGTTTTTTCAGACGGTCTATCTTTAGTAACGTCATACCACATAGCAAAATCGTACAGATGCATAGATTCTAATTCCTCAGGTCTGTTAGGATAGTGATCATCTATGAAGGATGGACAAAATATGTCTGTGGATTGACCCTCCAGCTCCTCAATCTCTTTGCGAGTTTTCAATTTCCTACTTCTCAGTATATTTACATCTAACCATCTAATAGTAGTACTGGAATCAGTGCCATGCAATGATAATCCTAAAAGAGTATCAGCGCATTCAGGCGCTCCACATTCTCTATGATTTAGCATGCGCATTCCAAGGTTGCACAGCAGACTAGCCAATGACTTAGTAGAATTTATTGCTGCCATAGTGTCCGTAGCGTAACTTTTTTCCGGCTTGGACACGTACTTAGTACAGTAACATGTCACCAACCCTGTCTTTTCCCCAATATATTGTATATCCATGTTACCTCTCCAAACCGTAAGAACGGCAGCATTAAAATCATTGATACGAACTTCCTTTATTGAACGTGGAAGATCATAGAGTCTACCTTTCGCTTTCAATTGTTTTCTAGCACCTATAGAAACAGCCACATCCCTTATTATCAAAGTATCTGTAACTGGACGTGGAAATGAAAATCGACATACTTTACAGAAGGAATTTTTAGCTTTTTTGTTGCGTAGACAGTAACTATTGCATTTATGCATTTGATGTGCAATTACCCGTCTATATAATTCTGGCGACACATGCGGTGATGGCAATCTGCAAGTGACGTATTTCATAATGAATGCTGCTACTTCTTCCTTCGAAGATTTATCGATTATAGGAGCATCTTCAATCCAAATTAAAAGGTGAAAATGTTGTAATCCCCTGCTCTGATATTCTCTGCGCCAAAAGTAATGAGTGACCTTGCCAATCGGATTGTCAGGCGAACAAATGAAATCCAGCATAGCGTGGAATGTATTATCTATAAATCGAGAAGTTGAAACGGGATCAGAAGCAATGAGTTCGTTCGGCGACATTTTAGCCACCGATGGGCCGTTTACATCACGAAGATATTCTATTAAATCTGTCCATAGCCACTCACTTGGACTGAGCGTGAGGAACCATGTAGCTGGTCCATAATGGTGTATCATACAGTTCAAATCATTTCTCGGTTTTCGCCAATACTGTGCTGTATTACGTAATCTGGAAAATATAGTGTTCAAGTTCGTTTGTAGCTGATCTTTAGAGAGTTGATCTAGAAAACCAGCAGCTGTGTATTTTTCACGTGGATTTACGACGTTCATTTTGTGAAAAATTCCAGCGTTCAATTGCCGCATATTGGTATCGTGTAATAAATGAAAAATATATTGCATGTTCAATCGAAATTGCGAATGCTTGGACATCAGTTTGGACTTAATGAATTCATGATCAGTCAAACGAACCAATCTTTCTTCATGCTGTCCGTTCACCCCATAAGGATATAAATCTGGGAAACATTTCACATCTAAGTGTTCAGCACGATGGCCCAACGGAATGTCCTGAACTTTAAGCATTTGATAGAGCGCGGTAGCAGATTCGTTAACCCTTTTGTCATACATTGGATATATCGTAAACTGATCATAATATGAATCAGATTGTGACATTTGCGTCAATAATGCACGTTTGTGGTTTTCATCGATATTAAGCGTTTCACCTTCAACGTCCTCGATAGATTCGTTATTATCATCATTGGCAACAACTTCTTCTTGAAATTCTGTATCTGGTAATTTGGCACTCAGCAATAAATCGTGCGATTGTGGTAAAACAATTTCTGAGTATAGAGGATTATTGGCTTTCAACCATACTAAGGCATTCCATACTTTCGTCAAGTCAACTAACTTTTCCCAAACTATTTTAGATTTTGTTGGAACGCCCCGCACCAATATGTATAATTCATGATTTTGATTTAAAGGTTCGGTCGAAGGACAGATTTTTTTTAAATTTTCTTCTAACGGCAAAGGAAGGTGAAATGTTCTCCCCTTTACTTTTGGAAACATATGTTTATGTGGCATATTTTTACGCATTACTGTATCCATTCTCACAACCGTTTGAAACGGTTTAGCTCTTTGAATGAGAATTCGTTCGTAATCGTTCAACACTGCTATTTCTGGAACTGAACGTACATCAAGCTTATTTAAAATACATTTTAGTGGTACGGTATCGTTGCGAATTTTATTGTGACAATATCGGCAAATAAAATGCATGTCACCAACTTTGTATCCAATATGATTTAACAATGTTTGCATTACATTTCCCTTATATGTTCTCTTAGAAATATCAAACTTAAGAACCTCTCTTTGAAAACAGAGTTTCTCGCAGGAAACGCACGGGATGCGTGGTGTGTCCATAGACCGCTTTGTGAAAGCTTTAAATGCTAAATAATATCGAGATATAATCTCTTCTTCGTTCAAGCTTACGTCAGTATTACTTTTTTGTAACGCTTCAGCTTCTTTCCGAGCTTGCAGTGTTATTCGTCCAAGTGTTTCAAGGTCACTGTCGTTTAAAGCTTTGTCTAAATTATGTAATAGGTGTTTATAAATGTACACTATTCTGTGTATCATTCTTTTCAAATTTCGTAAATCCGGAAAGTGAGGTGCCAGTATCTCAAAGGCTAAAAAATTGGACTTACATAGTTTAGGGTTTATGTAACAACCATGAGAATGGCCAACTTTTTCAGCATGTACTTTATTAGAACAGCTACTGATATGGTTGTTCAACTTATGTACCTTTTTTAATGAGCATTCTAACAATCGTTTGAAGAAATCCTGTAAATTATTCAGAGTTTCAACATTTTTTGTTTTACAAAGATAACTACAATGCCATGCTTTTGTCGTCTTCTTCGATTGCAATACAGGTAGAACGTTTATAGCTTTCCCTTCCGAATTCAGTATGATTGATTCAGAACCGGTGAAAGTATGGTACGAACTTTCCGCAAAATATGATTCTGAAGAAGATGTATGTCTGGATTGTCCACACAAAGCATTAATCCTGTCATCAACTTCTAAACATTCTGCTGCGCGCGTTAAAGAAACTTCCACTTTTTCTTTACAATCTTTCAACAGTTTCCTCATTTCCAAAATGTACTTTTGCCTAGTATGAAAACACCATTTTATTATACGCTCAGCTTCCAATCTACTTGCTTCTCCGGACGGCATGCTAATAACTTTTGAAAGTTTTCTAATATAAGTTTCTTTGTTATTTTTGGTTCCTATATTGTTATTCGTAACAGCAATATTACGATACTTGTTTATTATTTTCAGAGCAGCACGACGTTTTGCTACTTTATTATAATCATCTCCTTTACGTATTTCATCGTAATATATCTTCCGCTTTTTGGAGATAACTTCTTTATTTCGCTGATAATAATTTTTTTGCTCTCCGCATTTCACTTCTTTATTTGCGTCATAATGCACTTTTGCCTTTTTGATTATTCCTTCTTTATTTAGCTGATAATATTTTTTTCGCTTTGCGCATTTCACTTCTTTATTTGCATCATACTGCATTTTTTTCTTGTTTATTATAACTTCTTTTTGTGCATTATAATATTCATAATTATAAAGTTTTATGTCTTTCTCCCGTTCTTTACAATCTTTGCCCTTTTTCGTGTTACACTCCCCTTTCTTTGCTTTATAAACAGCTTTTCTTTTTAAATTAATTTCCTCTTTTTGTTTTTTATAATAATTTTTAGAATAATTAGACATGTATTCTGTCCTACTACCTGGAAGGTATACATTGCTGATTTTTGACTTCGAAACCAACGGAGGATGTGGGTCTGTTTGAATTATATTTTTTGTACATATGGTGACTTCTTTGTCACTATGTACTACATTTTGAACTGGGGATATTTTATTATCTGTTTCGTTTGTAATATATCTTTGACCGATTTTAAATGCAGGATCATTTCCACAAGAGGGATTTTTATTAATTGTACTATCAATTGCAGATTCATATTCGTGCACACAACGTGTTAATTGTTGATCCTGAGTGCTTGGAAAATGTTCTATACGATTTGATTGAAACATTTTGATCAAATGTTGACGCATCAATGCATGAGTGCACGTTACTTTATCAGGTAATATTTTGAATAATAATGAGACAGCAAATGCAATCGCAAAAACTCCGCAATCCCGACCGTTAGGTTGAGTTTGTACACGTGGAAATTCAATAAATTCTTCGTCAATTGCACCGTCATGTTTATTAAAAAATGGGTATAACTTATCCAGAAAAATTTTATGATGACTATGCAACTTCGAGGAATTAAGAGAATCATAAATATAAACTCTTCTTTCAACATGTTTATAGAAGCTACAAACCCAATGTCCCCCTGCATTGGTTCCAATTTTATCGCTTTGGTGCAAAATCTGTATGTGATCCTGATTTTCAGGAACTGGTTGAATTGTATTAGGTAATTGAACTCTCCACGTCTCGCGTGGTTTGTAATTGGAGTTAGCTTCTAATAATTTGTGAAAATATTCGATATGGTCATCTGTTAACCATTCGCCTTTATTGATTATTTGCATATTATGAAAACTGAGTGGTGAGATATTAATAATACTTTTAATTACAGCCATGACGAATTATACTTTTTTTTATATTTCTAGTTTTCTAGTATACACTATATTCTATTGTATACGATAAAGCGCGTTGCAGCCAGCAAAGCTTATATCTAGTTTTCTAGTATACACTACTATATATTCTATTGTATACTATAATTATTGAAATTGGTCTTATTCGAAAGCTTATATGCGGTTTACATAAAAAAATGCCTTTAAATTTAGAAAATATTTCAGGCGTGATGAGATATTAATGATGAAATAAGTTTCAGGTTAGTTTGGATACACTATATTCTATTGTATACGATATATATTTACTATATATATAAGATAGAACGCGTTGCAGCCAGCAAAGCTTATCTAGTTTTCTAGTATACACTATATATATTCTATTGTATACGATAATTATTGAAATTGGTTGGTCTTACTCGAAAGCTTATATGCGGTTTACATAAGAAAAATGCCTTTAAATTTAGAAAATATTGCAGGCGTGATGAGATATTAATGATGAAATAAGTTTCAGGTTAGTTTGGATTAGCCGTTTCTCGAGTAAATGATAGCGGTAGCGACAGTCGACATATACAGGGTATCTGTCCTGTATTTGGCGTCGGGACGCTTCCACGTCTCTACATAGAATATAATAATATCGATAGTAATGATAAATCGTCTTTACTTCGTCTTTATTCCTTTTTCTTTTTTAACATACGATACAGATACAGTACAATTAGAATCGCAAATAACGGAATACAGCGCGATACAGTCAGTAAAGCTTATAAATCTAGTTTTGTTGTATACACTATATAAGATACAGCGCTTTTCAGTCAGTAAAGCTTACTTATAAATCTATTTTTTGTATACACTATATCCTATTGTATACGATAATATAATACAGGGTGTAAACGGTATACGTAGCAATATTTTAGGGGGTGGTAGGGGAGGTCCAATGGAACATAAAAGTCCTATGACATAATGTCCGATCGGTCTCCATTTTACAGTAATAATGCCTCAAAGTTAACATGTCTATATGCTAAACTAATAGTCGCAGGATTCCATAATTTTGCACATACATTGGAGATCACCAGTAGGGCAAAATTGTCTGAATACATTTTGTTGTATCTCGTATAGTTTAGCTGTTATAAACGTTTAAACATCGGAGATGTTTGTGGAAATGATCGTCGCTACACGCACACAGATGAGCCGTAGGACAAAGACCGCCCGTTGTGAGCAGTTCAAGATGACCCAGTAACCGAGAAAGTACGGGCCCCTTACAGTAGCGGTCCCATTGAGGATCTGTTTGGAGTAGCGGAGGCACTTAGGGTCGTCAGCTAGAAAATAAGAAACAAGTGAACGAAAACTCTACACGTGTTCTTAGGCCAGGCGCGCAGTGGTGGCAATTTGTTGCGTGACAGTTTTGATGCTCACGAAAAATGCATTGATTTACATGGAAGTAAACTCCTTTGACGACGTGACTGCAAAACGTGTTGTTTTTTTTTTGAGGAAGTGATAAAACTGTTTCTTTCCTTTTAGTGTGAATAAACTGTCACGCAACAAGCTACTGTCAATGCGTGGCTACCCTGATCTGAATGTGTAGTAAAGAAATACAAATTTCGCTACCTACATTTATTTACAAAAGATGCTCGAAATGGTTGCCGTTTGCATCCAGACACGCCTGACACCGACGCAACCAATTGTCGCGAACGCGGGCGAATATTCCTGGCTGCTCGCGTATAATGTTACCAGCATGAAACACTCTATCTCGCAATTCCTCTAAGGTCTCAAAATCGGTGTCGACGTACACTATTGCTTTCATATGGCCCCATACATAAAAATCCATTGGATTTAAATCTGGGCTTCTTGCCGGCCACGCAACCGCACCATTCCGTGCAATTACGCGGTTCCCCCATATTCGGCCTATAGCTGGTATAGCTCTTCCCATATGGGCTGGGGCGCCGTCATGAAGAAACCACATATTTCTTCGGGTGGCCAGGCTAATATCTTCTAACAGAAGTGGCAAATCCCGGCGAAGAAATCGAGCATATTTTGCGCTATCTAGACGCGCCGGCAAAATATGCGGTCCGAGGAGATGATCGCCTACTACCCCAGCCCATACGTTTAGTCTCAACTCGTGCTGGAAGTGCCCCGTTACAATATTGTGTGGATTCATGGGTTCCCACGCGTGGGAATTGCGAAAATTCAATATTCCGGAACGTGTGAATGTTGACTCATCCGCTGCGAGTATCATGGCCGGAAAATGGCCATCCTCTTCCACTCTATCGAGGAACCACCGGCAGAAAGTTCGCCGTCTCTCAAAATCCTCCGGTAGTAAATTTTGCACCCGTTGTGAATGATAAGGGTATAAACCTGTGGGGTTTTGGATTAATAATTCTTTAATTAGTGGTAGTTCGTGTTATTAATGAAATATGCGAAAACAAAAGATAAAATAATAAGTATCTAATCATTTGTCGATAGCCAGGATAACGTCAGTGACTCAGGTATTAAAGGCATCCCCCGGTTAAATCGCGCGAAAACATAGGTGACTTCTATGATATTTTGTAGAAAATGGTATACAATGTATGAGTCTAAAACTTTTTGCACTTTATTCTGCTACAAATCAGAGTTGGGCAAAATGTAATGTAATTACAAATTACGATTGAAATGTAATTGTGTAATTCAATTACAGATTACTTTCTGTAATCGTTAATTTAGTTGACCACAATTACAATTGTAATTGTAATTGTAAGTGTGCAGGACAATTAAATCTAATTGCTATTACTTTTTAATCGGAATTACTCTGTAATTGTAATGAAAGGAATTACACTTGTAATTGATTATGCTCAACTCTGCTTTAGACAGGATCATCCAAATTAAAAAACCAAAGATATTCCTTAATTACACATGTGTGGTTATCGCGTTATCTTCGGGGAGTGTTAAGGAAGAACTGGGCGATGATGGCTAAATGGTTAAACGGTAGAGTCCCTGAAACATGGGGTTTTCTCACACAAAAATGTTTCTTAAAAAAAAGTTGACTGTATGAATATTCGCAATAGAGGGTAGCACGGAAGGCAATGTAAGTACGAGTAGAATCCTATTGAGTGAGCGCCCCATTTTCCATGCGTTTATTCGTTTAAAACAACGCACGCCGCTCACGCACACACGCACACGCACAAACAAACACCTATTTTAAGGGCGTCACACTGTTAATCCCCCTGAACTGCATGTAAAATCTTTACCGTCAGGAATTTCGTCCTAAAATTTTACCTGATCATTCTTGACATGTTGTGGAATGAAAATATGCAAAAAATTGATTTGCACCGAAGGGTGCACTTAATAAAAATTTGGCGATACATTTAGTGAAGAATTTACAGCTACAATGAAATGTGAATTTAAAGTAAGAATAGGTAAATTTATAAAGAAATGTCACTTTATACAACTAAACTCCTACAAACCTTCATCACGCAATGTGCGATGGACATACGTATGGGAGAGTCCCATTTCTCGAGCAATACTCCTCGTACTGCGGGCAGAGTTATTATGAATATGATCAAGGATTTCAACTTCCCTGTCGATATTCCTTCTTGGCCCTCTTCCTTCGATGCGAGGGAAAAAGGAACCCGTAGTGTGCAATCTTTCACACAAATTGACGATAAACTGCCGGGATGGTTGTCGCAGATGAGGGTACCGTTCCGCGTATAATTGCTTCGCACCTAATGAGCTGCAGTTAGCCTCCCCGTACATGATAATCATGTTAAACATTTCGTTGCACGAATACCCCGCATTGGCGTCCATGCTTGACAAAATCACTTTCACACTTTTTCACTTAAAAGGAATTCGCGAGCACGTGTCGCACGATCAGCGATTTCGCACGGATAGTGTCACCAAAATGGAAACGTCTTGTTAGGTTTCGGAGACCGAGTGTGGTAACTGCTGTGTCTTGACTGAGTTTTCTGCGTTTTCCATGGCCAAAGAAAACACCAACGTGGAACTTGGTCGCAGAGGTAGTGATTTCCTTAGCCAATCAGGGTTGGTGAGGGACTTCGTGTGAACCCTGATTGGCAGTTCGGCGGCGGATACCTGCTAGTGGAAGTGTGTTTTTCTGACGCGCGGAAAACACGGACATCCGGATTGTACGTAAAGGGCTGGTAGTCTTACGACCCCCTAGACCTTTCACCGCGAGTGGCCAGAGTCGCGTACCCGACCTTGGAGTCCCTTAAAACGGTCACGCGTTTATGACGCGACCCTGACGAAACGCTTTAGCCGATCAGCTAAATATGCCAGATGTGAGAAACATGCCACCAATATAGCAATAAATAAGGATTATCCATCATCAATACGCCTCGCGTTCAGACACAGGATAGAGGGGGGTAGTCCGCTGACAGCGCGTGGGCCCTGCTGCTTCGTCCTCCCTTCAAATTAAAGATTTATCTCTGGAGTATAAACACGTGCTCGAATATAAAAACAAAAGCACGCGTTGACGTATTCCGTGCGAGAGAAGGTGGGCCTTGGGGAGGAGAAATTCCTGTGAAGCCTCCTCAAGACAGTGGCCATTTGGGAGGGATGCAGGGCAGATTGGTTAGGTTGGGACCAATCGGACTTAAAGGCCACCTTCTCTCGAACGGAATACGTCGACGCCTGCTTTTGTTTGGAAATTCGAGCGCGTGTTTAGACACGAGAGGTAAGTAGGCCCAAATGGCTAGTTCAGGACCAATCGAACTTCAAGCCCGCCTTCTCTCGCACGGAATACCTCAACGCGTATCGTCCCTGAATTGGGGGACAATCCGGGACATGTATTATCCTGATGCCAGAACACATCGAAATGTCCTTTACCGTTTCACGTCGAGGTCACGATTGTAAAAATCAGAAAAATTACTACCACATTCGCTGCTATGTTTTCTGTAAATTAAGCTTATTTCTAGAGTAATGCAGCTGATATTAACGTCGCAGTAAGCTGTTAAAGGCAATGGTGCGCCCCGTATCAGGTAAAGCAACCGCGCGCGATTACAGTCAGCTGACCGTACCGCTACCACCCCACATTTCTTCAGTGAGGTCAAAAAACAGATCGGCAGAATTGCAGGAGAATTTTACTAACCCACTCTTGGCCAATCATACTGCTTTTATAATAATCAGATTTATAAGTTCCAGCTTGTCCTTATCTTGATTATTTGTTGAAAAAGTGTCATTGCTCAACGGAAACCACGAGAAGGTGGTGGGCTTTTTCCATCAGGAGAGGATAAGGATGGGTCAGGAGGATGGCATGGATAACAGTCAAATGACGGGGCTAACGGTTGGAAGTAAGAAGGCCCGGTCATAAATTTTAAACACTACTGACCGGCCATGTACCTTAATTATTTCGATTGCCGGACTTTCCACGTTTCTGTATTACTTCTTTGACATTGTTTCTGACCAATCGTAAAAATTAACTGCGTTGGTCGTCAACGTAGTCTAAAGAAGGACGCGGGTTATGACCGTATTGTTCCCTGAGTCGACGGTCGAGAACAGTGCGCCCCGGTCACCATGTTGTCCCACCCGATAATGAAGCAGTATACCGATTAACCCCTTAGTATACGAAATGAGTTTTACGAACGAAACGAAGGGCGAAGAGGATAGAAACAAAACGCACTGTCAATAGCACCCCCGTGGTACGTTTCCTGACTTAGCCTCATAATAAATTTTATAACGAAATGATCATAACGTTTTCATAACTTATAAATCTGATTATTATAAAAACAGAGTCATTGGCCAAGAGTGGGTTAGTAAAATTCTCCTGCAATTCTGTCGATCTGTTTTTTGACCTCACTGAAGAAATGTGGGTGGTAGCGGTACGGTCAGCTGACTGTAATCGCGCGCGGTTGCTTTACCTGAGACGGGGCGCACCATTGCCTTTAACAGCTTACTGCCACGTTAATATCAGCTGCATTACTCTAGAAATAAGCTTAATTTACAGAAAACATAGCAGCGAATGTGGTAGTACTTTTTCTGATTTTTACAATCGCGACCTCGACGTGAAACGGTAAAGGACATTTCGATGTGTTCTGGCATCAGGATAATACATGTCCCGGATTGTCCCCCAATTCAGGGACAATACGCGTTGACGTATTCCGTGCGAGAGAAGGCGGGCTTGAAGTTCGATTGGTCCTGAACTAACCATTTGGGCCTACTTATCTCTCGTGTCTAAACACGCGCTCGAATTTCCAAACAAAAGCATGCGTCGACGTATTCCGTGCGAGAGAAGGTGGGCCTTGTGGAGGAGATATCGCTGTGAAGAGGGCCTCTTCAGGACAGTGGCCGTTTGGGAGGGATACAGGGCAGATTGGTTAGTTTGGGGCCAATCGGACCTCAAGCCCACAGTCTCTCGCACCGAATACGTCGACGCGTGCTTGTGTTTTGACATTCGAGCGCGTGTTTATACTCGAGAGATAAGGGATCCGTCTTTAATTTGAGGGTAGGACGATGCAGGCGGGACTACGCGCAGTCAGCGGACTACCCTTCTTTTCCTGTGTCTCTCCGCGAGACGTATTGATGCTGGATAATACTCTGTAATTTCTAGTTCTCCAAAATTAATCAGGCTGATCAGTCAGAGCATTTTGCCAGGTTTGCGGTTTATGACCGTATTGTCCTGCAAGTCGGCGGTAGGGAACGGTTTCCTACAGTTTCGGATAATTTATGACTTAATTGGTTCCGTCTCGTAGCAGACGTGAATTTTCTTCTTTATAGCAACTCGAAGACTTTCTGCTTCTCTTCCCTTCGGACCCTTTCGAACCGATACACGTGGTGTCTGTTTTCTATCTCGAAGCAATGGGTACATTGGCAGTAGAAGGACGGAGCGCGGGCTTTTGTGAAAGTGTAGGATGGTTCGTTCCTTGCACTTCTGCAAAACGCGTGTGTCTCGAAAATGTGCTGGCTTCTTTTTACCTAAAGCATCTTGTCCTGGTGTGAGTTAACTCATAATGGAACGAGAGAAACTACTTGGGGTAGAGGAAATTGCTTGGAAAAAATCCTGTCAGTCAGTTTGCAATCGCGTCAGAGAAGTGTTTTCTACACAAGAGTATTACATGTTGTTCTGAGCATAAACCTAGAACAACGGAGACGCAATTACTGCTGTACGAGCATTTGGGCGGCCATATCTGCGGCACCGGACGCCAAGTGAAAATTCATTTTCACCAATTTTTATAAGGTACGAACAACGCGTTCCGTGAAAAATAAATTAACTGATCAGTGTTAGTAACCGTGCAGTGAAGTGAATATTCCGTATCTACATTAACCCGATCGCACTTGACGTTGCGACCCTTTTACTTTGGTTGGTGTCGCATACCTGGGACCAGCTGTGCACTGGACGCATCCGTCGCTGACCAGGACCAGTTCAGTGACCTAGTGACGCAGGTTTTCAAACTGCAGGTGAATTTCCGAAAGGGTGAGTTTTAGTTACTTTATTTGTGATTATTAGTTATTAAATTTAACGCAGGCTACGGCTTATTTCCGGCGATAATTCTCTAAATTTCCGTACCTAAATTTTGTCTTCGGGGGTTTTAAACAGACTTATTCATTATCAGCAACAGTGTTGGCCGTTATTAAACTACGGATTCTTATCACAATAACGGACTACGATCACGTTTTGTTTATTTCCTGTTACATTACTTTTTTGTTTATGCGATATTTGAAAACGAAATTTACGTATTTCTTGTCCTCTCACTTCAAATAATTATTATTTTCGATTCTGTTTTAAAAAAAATGTGTATTCATTTTTTTACGTTTGACATGATGTTCCTCGATTTATCTTTAACTCGTAACTCACTTTAAATGACAACCAAACGATGACGAAAGGTATCGATTGCCGTCGTTTTCGCAGAGATCTGATGAGAAATGCGGAGCTGAAAGAGTTTGGTTCTTAATAGGTATTCAAACTCCTTCGAGGGCCGAAAGCCATAAACTTGCGGTGAAGTATCGCGGGGTGTTGTCTTCGCCACGGGATACGATGCGGCATGTCCTTGAGTCGAGTCGCTGGAGGATCACTGTTAAGAGTCTTTCCTTCCGAAAAAACACACCACTTTGGGAATTACATGAAAAATCAGAAGTCAACACCCTGTTTCAGTGTGTTGGTCTCACCAATATGCGCGAGCTACTATCCGTTTCAAACGCATGGTGCAAACTTTAGGGCATTATTACTGTAAAATGGAGACCGATCGGACATTATGTCATAGGACTTTTATGTTCCATTGGACCTCCCCTACCACCCCCTAAAATATTGCTACGTATACCGTTTACACCCTGTATAATATTATAACAGTATGGGCAAGGCTCAGCGTGGCTATTATTATGCCTGACCCGATAATCAAATATATTTATTTGATGAAGCGCAATGCAGCCTGTAATAAAGCTACTCGCAAGGGCGCAAAGCATCCCAGGGTAGCGCAAAGCAGCCAACCGAGTGTACTTTATTTCTGTTTTAAAAACTCCAACCTGTAAAAAACGAAAAATTTGTAATAAACACTAAACTAATATCATACTTATTATTTTATTTATAAATAAATGTAAACGTCACTTACAAATATAATAGTTTGCTCTGAAGAATTGGTTTCCTTCCAAGGGACTTGAAACTAAAAAGATACACATTTCAATTAAGAAATAGGTTAGCAAAAAATATGTTAGATTATTATTTAACACATGTAATGTAACAAATAACCTATTCGTTTCATTATGTGTACACCTAAATTAATAATAATGAAGCACACTTACATGCAAGGAAATCAGGAAAAATTTTCGGTCGCCGTGACATGCGTGCAATGATGGGTACGTAAAATACGCAACGTATAATACGTACGTATTATACACGTGCGCTAGTGACAGAATTAGCGGATTGGTTGGACTATTCACCGCGCTGGGGGACCGAAGACCCGCGAACCAATCAGCGGGGAGAACCGCGATACCACGCTGGTGTCGCGCGAGATTTATGCTTAAGGAATTGGTAGCGTTTAAGATTCCAAACTTCCCTTTATTATATAAAGAGATTTATGTTGTTACCTACCTCGAGTGCTTCCTTTGTGGACCTGCCCCGGCAATATAGAGCCTAGTAGGAAGTACCCCATACATTTTTCAAGATTTATTTATTATATAACTTTGGTTATGTCATCTATGTAATTTACGTGTAATTTACACGGAACGTAAATACGCAAATTTAAAGTTTAATTAAAAATGCATTTATAACAACGTATTATTCTAATCATCTCTTTCACCGGTGTTTTCATATTCTTGTGCTCCGAAAATATTTCATTTCGAAACTTTCGACGCCTGCAATTGTCGTGTAGGTAAAGTGGGATAGCCGTTAAAATAGCTGTATTTTTAACATTAAAATTTGCGTAGAGAAATAAATAATAATATATGTAACGTACTATACATATAATACGTATTATCCACAAAATATATTTCCACGGGAAAAATTGTTAACCCATTCGACAAAAAGCCGAAATGGTATTTTTTCAAACTACATGAATACTACAACCCCCATATGTACTATTGTTCCAACAGCGATTTCCACATTCGTGGCGTCCCCTTGTTAGCTTCCCGGCTTAAAAATCAACAATTCAAAGAGCCCGCGGCAGAATATGCCAAAAGCGGGCTCCTTAAAAAACAAAAGAGCAGCGGAGGAGCTCGCCTCATCGTTGCACGTGGCGGGGAAGCCCATTCTCAATTGTGGCTGCGTGGACATCGATTCGACAATGTCAGAATCTCAAAATGTAAGTAATAAAAATATACTATTTATATATTCGTAGCTATCGTTATTCATATGCTCTAGCCCGGTTTTATGTGTATTCGCTAGTTTTATTCGTGAAATATTCGTGAGATATATTTGTTTTTATTCGTTAGTTTTATACGTGATTCGCGAGATTTTTTCGTCACTTACAAGCAGCGTGTGATAGAAGTAAGTAATACATCTAGCGCAAGAATACGTATGTAATGTTAAAAATTACATTACATTAAATACAAAAAACTGTAACGTATTATAACATTATTTTGTGATTCGCAGTTGTAACTAGTAGCAAAACAAAAAGATATTGCACACGTTGAAGCATATTCTAATAACTTATAACGCCAATGAGTAGAAATATATCAAACATATCTTATCTGAGTTGAACGTAAACGAACATGTAAAGTACAACATTTTGAAAGTCTTTGGTAGGCACTTTGCCTACGTTAACTATCAATAGGCATCTGTATAGCAAGTAATATATACAACAAGAACATATTGGATACATAGAAGCATATTTTAACTCGGATGTGTTTCAGACTTCTAATCGCTGGCGTTACAAGTTACAATATGCTTCAACGTGTGCAATATCTACTTTATATACTATATGTACTTTACATGTTCGTTTACGTTCATCTCAGATTGATAATATTTCTAATCGTTGGCGTTATAAGTTATAGTAGAATATGCTTCAACGTGTGCAATATCTTCTTGTTTTACTACTAGTTACAACTACGAATCGTTCAAACATATCTGAGTTGAACGTAAACGAACATGTAAAGTACAACATTTTGAAAGTTCTTGGTAGGCACTTTGCCTATGTTAACTATCAGTGGAAGTAGACCGTAACTGTATAGCAAGTAATACAACAATACAACAAACAAGAAGATAGACACGTTGAAGCATATTCTAACTTGTAACGCCAGCGATTAGAAATATGAAACACATCCGACTTAAAATATGCTTCTATGTATCCACTATGTTCTTGTTGTATTACTTACTATACAATTACGGTCTACTACCATTGATATAGTTAACATAGGCGAAGTGCCTATCAAAGACTTTCAAAATGTTGTACTTTACATGATCGTTTACGTTCAACTCAGATATGTTTGATATATTTCTAATCGTTGGCGTTATAAGTTATAGAATATGCTTCAACGTGTGCAATATCTTCTTGTTTTACTACTAGTTACAACTGCGAATCCTTCACAAAATAATGTTATAATAAGTTACAGTTTTTTGTATTGAATATAATGTAATGTAATTTTTATAATTTCGCATCATACACTATTTCAGTTTTCAAATTTATATATTTCCTAATTTCCAATTTACAATGGAACAGTACGTACCCTTGCGCTATATGTATATGAATATGATATATGACTTTCTTCTATCATACGCAGCTTTTATGAATTGTTGATCTTTTATTTATATATATTTATATATATTATGCGATAATTAATTGTTTATTTATATTTGTAGGCAAAAATGGAGGACGCCGCCTTATTATTGGCAGGTAAATAATAAAAATTTATATACCTACATTTATTCAAATTTATTATTTTTCCAGTCATTTAATGATAAAATTAATTTTAGATATTGACGCCGAATTGGCCAATTTAAATATGACCAATTTAAATGTGGCGGAGCTGCCACATGTTTCGGCTCCGCACGTGGCCGAAGCCGAAGTTCCGCCACCACGGGCTTCGGCTTCGACACCACGGGCTTCGGCTTCGACACCACGGGCTTCGGCTCCGACACCACCAGCAGTGAGCCAGGCCCCGGCTGATGGTAAATATACATAATAACATAAAATACATAAAATATATACACATTTTAAAAACTTATACGCTTTTAGAATGTTCGAAAATAAGTGGGTCATTCCACGCCAACTCGATCACTTTTTTCCCTCGATGTCTCGGATTTTGTTCAAACTTGAATATGTTGTAGTCCGCGTGAAATAAGGGGGGGGGGGTTAATTCATCAATTTGTCGATTTCAAGTTTGTTTAAAAAACACAGGGCCTTGAATTTTGCGATTTTTGCCTATTTTCGTGAAAATGGGTTGTACTTATGAATTTTTATCTTGGAAACTATTTGTCGGATTTAGTTGATTCTTACGGCATTTTAATTTAGAAAGATCGGCCTTCCTGAATATTTTTTTCCAGATCCAAAAATTAATTTTGCGACATTGAAAATTATAAATAAAGTTTTATTTTGCAAAATGAGGCTCAAGGTCACGATTTTAAAATCCGAAAAAAATACCACCATATTCGCTGACGAATTGTATATGACATCAGCCTATCTCTTGTTGGTAATTTGCATATTCAACGTCGCAAAAAGCTGGTAAAGACAGCGGCGCGCGCCGTTTCAGGTATAAGCGAGCCACGCGCTCCGCTATTACCTCGCCCGAATGTACCACTCGCAAAATTCAAGGCTATGTATTTTTTAAACAAACTCGAAACCCCCCCACACACTAATTTTACGAGGACTACAACATATTCAAGTTTGAACAAAATCCGAGACATCGAGGGAAAAAAGTGATCGAGTTGGCGTGGAATGACCCAAGTCTAAATTTAAATAAATACTAATAAATTTATTGTTGTTTATACTACTAATTACAGGACCCCACGTGGCTCGCCACAGGAAAGGCGGTTGGAGGGTGAGGGCCCAGGAAGAGAACAGAATGGCCCTGGAGATGATGAGGGCCCAGGCCGTCGCCCTCCGAGAAATCATAAGCCAACGATACCGCGGCCGCGGCTGGGAGCGGGGCCGGGGCCGTGGCGGGGAGCGGGGCCGGGGCCGTGGCGGGGAGCGGGGCTGGGGCCGTGGCGGCCGCCAATAATAATATAATAATATAATAAATAATAATATATAATATTATAATAAAAAATAAATTTTTATTATTTTTGAACATCAAAATGTGGTTATTTCAGTTGCTCATACAGCGTTTCTCTTTCAGCTGTTGAAATAATTCTCTTCGTCTGCATCGTTAACTGAAAAATAGGACACATTTATTAATTATTTACAATTTATCACACATGCTCAAGATCATTGAATGAATAATTACGTATGCAAAACCCTACCTGCAAATTTGTGCGTACAGAGTCTGACGTAGATCACACTGCATCATCTTCTGCTTCGATTATCTGTAAATATATGAAAGCCACATTTTTTTTTTTAATTATACGACTTAACGTAGAATTTAATATATATATAGAAATATAGAAATAGAGTGGCCTTTTGCTATAGTAATTGTAGAGACTGCATAATGTGTCTAAAGGAGGTGACAGCGTATGATTAATTAGAGTTTTACGAATGTCTTTCACAAAAGATTGAAAAGCATCAAGGGAGATGTGTTTTTAGCGTACTTTCTTGACTAATGTGACTGACTCTACATTGCAAGCGGTACGCCATAATATTCTTAATCTTAATTCTTAATGCTACGCTAATTTGACAAATTTTGTAGATTTACCTTATTTGACAAATTTCCAGAAACTTGTGCGAAACAAGATGCTCTATCTAATCTTCTCCGGACAACCTCCAAGCCTGTGCATTCTCTTCATTTCTATCCATCCAAGCCTGTGCGTCCCCTTCAATTCTACTATCCAAGCCTGTGCGTCCCCTTCATTTTTATCGAAGTCCTGTGCGTCCCCTTCGTTTCTATAATATAATAAGCTTTACATAAAAACTCTAAATTGCTGGTATATACAAAAATACAAGTATCTGGCAATTTAAATGCAATGCAATTTTTTACTACAATATATTATTTTGTACATGCATGGTACAAATTTCCAGAAACTTATGCGAAAGAAGATACTTCTTTGTCGAACCTTCTCCGGACAACTTCCAAGTCTGCGACTCTATATAAGAAATCTATTAAAAAAATTTTGGCGACTTACCTTGTTAATTGAGACAATAATTCAGTCTCCTATTTAGTGTAAAAGCTCCTGACATTTCAAATTTGGACCACTTACATTATTTGACACTTGGCAGGTTATGACGTTTGACACTTGGTAGGTTATAAACATGGCGGACGCCGATCATACATACACTAGTTTCTTTTGGCTGAAGGTGTGCGTGTAACGCGTATACGTATTATGTTTGACGAAAAAATTCCTTGGAGAATCAGAAGAAAAATCTTACCGTTTCTGACAGATCCATGAGACGATATTATGATATCTCTGTTATGCATGGACAGATTTTATTGAAATTTGGTCTTATTCGAAAGCTTATATGCGGTTTACATAAGAAAAATGCCTTTAAATTTAGAAAATATTGCAGGCGTCATGAGATATTAATGAAATAAGTTTCAGGTTAGGTTGGAATAGCCGTTTCTCGAGTAAATGATAGCGGTAGCGACAGTCGACATATACAGGGTGTCTTTCCTGTACTTGGCGTCGAGACGCTACCGCGTCTCTAGATATTTCAGTAAATTTAGATGAAAATAACGACAATTTTTTGTATTGTGAAAAAAAAATTTACTTGGGAGTGTAAAATTTTAATAAATTTATTTGAAACCAACTTCGATTTTTTTGGATTTTGTTGAATATTTTCGTTGTAGGGTCTATATTTGAGTAAATGTAGATGAAAATAACTTCAATTTTTTGGATTGTGAAAAAAATTTTAGTTGGAAGTGTCAAATTTTAATAAATTTATTTGAAATCAATTTGAATTATTTTGGATTTTGTTGGTTATTTTTGTTGTAGGATCTATATTTGAGTAAATTTAGATGGAAATAACTTCAATTTTATGGATTGTGAGAATAAATTTAGTTGGAAGTGTCAAATTTTAATAAATTTGTTTGAAACCAACTTCGATTTTTTGGATTTTCATGAGTATTTTTGTTGTAGGATCTACAATTGAGTAAATTTAGAAGAAAATAACTTCAATTTTTTGGATTCTGAAAAAAATTTTAGTTGGAAGTGTCAAATTTTAATAAATTTATTTGAAATCAACTTCGATTTTTTGGGATTTTGTCGAGTATTTTTGGTGTAGGATGTATATTTCAGTAAATTTAGATGAAAATAACGACAATTTTTTGTATTGTGAAAAAAAAATTTACTTGGGAGTGTAAAATTTTAATAAATTAATTTGAAACCAACTTCTATTTTTTTGGATTTTGTTGAATATTTTCGTTGTAAGGTCTATATTTGAGCAAATTTAGATGAAAATAACGACAATTTTTTGGATTGTGAAAAAAATTGTAGTTGGAAGTGTCAAATTTTAATAAATTTCTTTGAAATCAACTTGAATTATTTTGGATTTTGTTGTAGGATCTATATTTGAGTAAATTTAGATGAAAATAACTTCGATTTTTTGGATATTGTCACGATTTTTGTCAAATTTTAATAAATTTATTTGAAATCAACTTGGATAATTTTGGAATTTGTTGAGTATTTTTGTTGTGGGATCTATATTTGAGTAAATGAAGATGAAAATAACTTCAATTTTTTGGATTGTGAAAAAAATTTTAGATGGAAGTGTCAAATTTTAATAAATTTATTTGAAATCAACTTCGATTTTTGGGGATTTTGTCGAGTATTTTTGGTGTAGGATGTATATTTCAGTAAATTTAGATGAAAATAACGACAATTTTTTGTATTGTGAAAAAAAAATTTACTTGGGAGTGTAAAATTTTAATAAATTAATTTGAAACCAACTTCTATTTTTTTGGATTTTGTTGAATATTTTCGTTGTAGGGTCTATATTTGAGCAAATTTAGATGAAAATAACGACAATTTTTTGGATTGTGAAAAAAATTTTAGTTGGAAGTGTCAAATTTTAATAAATTTCTTTGAAATCAACTTGAATTATTTTGGATTTTGTTGAGTATTTTTGTTGTAGGATCTAAATTTGAGTAAATTTAGATGAAAATAACTTCGATTTTTTGGATATTGTCACGATTTTTGTCAAATTTTAATAAATTTATTTGAAATCAACTTGGATAATTTTGGAATTTGTTGAGTATTTTTGTTGTAGGATCTATATTTGAGTAAATGAAGATGAAAATAACTTCAATTTTTTGGATTGTGAAAAAAATTTTAGATGGAAGTGTCAAATTTTAATAAATTTATTTGAAATCAACTTCGATTTTTGGGGATTTTGTCGAGTATTTTTGGTGTAGGATGTATATTTCAGTAAATTTAGATGAAAATAACGACAATTTTTTGTATTGTGAAAAAAAATTTACTTGGGTGTGTAAAATTTTAATAAATTAATTTGAAACCAACTTCTATTTTTTTGGATTTTGTTGAATATTGTCGTTGTAGGGTCTATATTTGAGCAAATTTAGATGAAAATAACGACAATTTTTTGGATTGTGAAAAAAATTTTAGTTGGAAGTGTCAAATTTTAATAAATTTCTTTGAAATCAACTTGAATTATTTTGGATTTTGTTGAGTATTTTTGTTGTAGGATCTATATTTGAGTAAATTTAGATGAAAATAACTTCGATTTTTTGGATATTGTCACGATTTTTGTCAAATTTTAATAAATTTATTTGAAATCAACTTGGATAATTTTGGAATTTGTTGAGTATTTTTGTTGTAGGGTCTATATTTGAGTAAATTTAGATGAAAATAACTTCAATTTTTTGGATTGTGAAAAAAATTTTAGTTGGAAGTGTCAAATTTTAATAAATTTATTTGAAATCAACTTGAATTATTTTGGATTTTGTTGAGTATTTTTGTTGTAGGATCTATATTTGAGTAAATGAAGATGAAAATAACTTCAATTTTTTGGATTGTGAAAAAAATTTTAGATGGAAGTGTCAAATTTTAATAAATTTATTTGAAATCAACTTCGATTTTTGGGGATTTTGTCGAGTATTTTTGGTGTAGGATGTATATTTCAGTAAATTTAGATGAAAATAACGACAATTTTTTGTATTGTGAAAAAAAAATTTACTTGGGAGAGTAAAATTTTAATAAATTTATTTGAAACCAACTTCGATTTTTTTGGATTTTGATGAATATTTTCGTTGTAGGGTCTATATTTGAGCAAATTTAGATGAAAATAACGACAATTTTTTGGATTGTGAAAAAAATTTTAGTTGGAAGTGTCAAATTTTAATAAATTTCTTTGAAATCAACTTGAATTATTTTGGATTTTGTTGAGTATTTTTGTTGTAGGATCTATATTTGAGTAAATTTAGATGAAAATAACTTCAATTTTTTGGATTGTGAAAAAAATTTTAGATGGAAGTGTCAAATTTTAATAAATTTATTTGAAATCAACTTCGATTTTTGGGGATTTTGTCGAGTATTTTTGGTGTAGGATGTATATTTCAGTTAATTTAGATGAAAATAACGACAATTTTTTGTATTGTGAAAAAAAAATTTACTTGGGAGTGTAAAATTTTAATAAATTAATTTGAAACCAACTTCTATTTTTTTGGATTTTGTTGAATATTTTCGTTGTAGGGTCTATATTTGAGCAAATTTAGATGAAAATAACGACAATTTTTTGGATTGTGAAAAAAATTTTAGTTGGAAGTGTCAAATTTTAATAAATTTCTTTGAAATCAACTTGAATTATTTTGGATTTTGTTGAGTATTTTTGTTGTAGGATCTATATTTGAGTAAATTTAGATGAAAATAACTTCGATTTTTTGGATATTGTCCCGATTTTTGTCAAATTTTAATAAATTTATTTGAAATCAACTTGGATAATTTTGGAATTTGTTGAGTATTTTTGTTGTAGGATCTATATTTGAGTAAATGAAGATGAAAATAACTTCAATTTTTTGGATTGTGAAAAAAATTTTAGATGGAAGTGTCAAATTTTAATAAATTTATTTGAAATCAACTTCGATTTTTGGGGATTTTGTCGAGTATTTTTGGTGTAGGATGTATATTTCAGTAAATTTAGATGAAAATAACGACAATTTTTTGTATTGTGAAAAAAAAATTTACTTGGGAGTGTAAAATTTTAATAAATTAATTTGAAACCAACTTCTATTTTTTTGGATTTTGTTGAATATTTTCGTTGTAGGGTCTATATTTGAGCAAATTTAGATGAAAATAACGACAATTTTTTGGATTGTGAAAAAAATTTTAGTTGGAAGTGTCAAGTTTTAATAAATTTCTTTGAAATCAACTTGAATTATTTTGGATTTTGTTGAGTATTTTTGTTGTAGGATCTATATTTGAGTAAATTTAGATGAAAATAACTTCGATTTTTTGGATATTGTCACGATTTTTGTCAAATTTTAATAAATTTATTTGAAATCAACTTGAATTATTTTGGATTTTGTTGAGTATTTTTGTTGTAGGATCTATATTTGAGTAAATGAAGATGAAAATAACTTCAATTTTTTGGATTGTGAAAAAAATTTTAGATGGAAGTGTCAAATTTTAATAAATTTATTTGAAATCAACTTCGATTTTTGGGGATTTTGTCGAGTATTTTTGGTGTAGGATGTATATTTCAGTAAATTTAGATGAAAATAACGACAATTTTTTGTATTGTGAAAAAAAAATTTACTTGGGAGAGTAAAATTTTAATAAATTTATTTGAAACCAACTTCGATTTTTTTGGATTTTGATGAATATTTTCGTTGTAGGGTCTATATTTGAGCAAATTTAGATGAAAATAACGACAATTTTTTGGATTGTGAAAAAAATTTTAGTTGGAAGTGTCAAATTTTAATAAATTTCTTTGAAATCAACTTAAATTATTTTGGATTTTGTTGAGTATTTTTGTTGTAGGATCTATATTTGAGTAAATTTAGTTGAAAATAACTTCGATTTTTTGGATTTTGTCACGATTTTTGTCAAATTTTAATAAATTTATTTGAAATCAACTTGAATTATTTTGGATTTTGTCGACTATTTTTGGTGTAGGATGTATATTTCAGTAAATTTAGATGAAAATAACTTCAATTTTTTGGATTGTGAAAAAAAGTTTAGTTGGTAGTGTCAAATTTTAATAAATTTATTTGAAATCAACTTGAATTTTTTTGGATTTTGTTGAGTATTTTTGTTGTAGGATCTATATTTGAGTAAATGTAGATGAAAATAACTTCAATTTTTGGATTGTGAAAAAAATTTTAGTTGGAAGTGTCAAATTTTAATAAATTTCTTTGAAATCAACTTGAGTTATTTTGGATTTTGTTGAGTATTTTTGTTGTAGGATCTATATTTGAGTAAATTTAGATGAAAATAACTTCGATTTTTTGGATATTGTCACGATTTTTGTCAAATTTTAATAAATTTATTTGAAATCAACTTGGATAATTTTGGAATTGGTTGAGTATTTTTGTTGTAGGATTTATATTTGAGTAAATTTAGATGGAAATAACTTCAATTTTATGGATTGTGAGAAAAAATTTATTTGGGAGTGTCAAATTTTAATAAATTTATTTGAAACCAACTTCGATTTTTTGGATTTTCTTGAGTATTTTTGTTGTAGGATCTAGAATTGAGTAAATTTAGATGAAAATAACTTCGATTTTTTGGATATTGTCACGATTTTTGTCAAATTTTAATAAATTTATTTGAAATCAACTTGGATAATTTTGGAATTTGTTGAGTATTTTTGTTGTAGGATCTATATTTGAGTAAATTTAGATGGAAATAACTTCAATTTTATGGATTGTGAGAAAAAATTTAGTTGGAAGTGTCAAATTTTAATAAATTTATTAGAAACCAAGTCCGATTTTTTGGATTTTCTTGAGTATTTTTGTTGTAGGGTCTATATTTGAGTAAATTTAAATGAAAATAACTTCAATTTTTTGGATTGTGAAAAAAAGTTTAGTTGGAAGTGTCAAATTTTAATAAATTTATTTGAAATCAACTTGAATTATTTTGGATTTTGTTGAGTATTTTTGTTGTAGGATCTATATTTGAGTAAATTTAGATGAAAATAACTTCAATTTTTTGGATTGTGAAAAAAATTTTAGTTGGAAGTGTCACATTTTAATAAATTTATTTGAAACCAACATCGATTTTTTGGATTTTGTTGAGTATTTTTGGTGTAGGGTCTATATTTGAGTAAATTTAGATGAAAATAACGACAATTTTTTGGATTGTGAAAAAAATTTTAGTTGGAAGTGTCAAATTTTAATAAATTTATTTGAAATCAACTTGAATTATTTTGGATTTTGTTGAGTATTGTGGTTGTAGGATCTATATTTGAGTAAATTTAGATGAAAATAACTTCAATTTTTTGGATTGTGAAAAAAAATTTAGTTGGAAGTGTCAAATTTTAATAAATTTATTTGAAATCAACTTCGATTGTTTTGGATTTTGTTGAGTATTTTTGTTGTAGGGTCTATATTTGAGTAAATTTAGATGAAAATAACGACAATTTTTTGGATTGTGAAAAAAAAGTTTTGTTGGAAGTGTCAAATTTTAATAAATTTCTTTGAAATCAACTTGAATTATTTTGGATTTTGTTGAGTATTTTTGTTGTAGGATCTATATTTGAGTAAATTTAGATGAAAATATCTTCGATTTTTTGGATATTGTCACGATTTTTGTCAAATTTAATAAATTTATTTGAAATCAACTTGGATAATTTTGGAATTAGTTGAGTATTTTTGTTGTAGGATCTATATTTGAGTAAATTTAGATGGAAATAACTTCAATTTTATGGATTGTGAGAAAAAATTTAGTTGGAAGTGTCAAATTTTAATAAATTTATTTGAAACCAACTTCGATTTTTTCGATTTTCTTGAGTATTTTTGTTGTAGGATCTACAATGGAGTAAATTTAGATGAAAATAACGACAATTTTTTGGATTGTGAAAAAAATTTTAGTTGGAAGTGTCAAATTTTAATAAATTTCTTTGAAATCAACTTGAATTATTTTGGATTTTGTTGAGTATTTTTGTTGTAGGATCTATATTTGAGTAAATTTAGCTGAAAATAACTTCAATTTTTTGGATTGTGAAAAAAATTTTAGTTGGAAGTGTCCAAATTTAATAAATTTATTTGAAATAAACTTCGATTTTTTTGGATTTTGTTGAATATTTTTGGTGTAGGATGTATACAGGGTGTCCCAAAAATGTCGGACTTCCTTGAAAGGGGTTACTCAGGGGGTGATTTGAAACAACTTTTTCCTTAGCGAAAATATTGTCCGAAGCTTCGTTAAGGAGATATTAACCAAAAACCCCGACCAATCAGAGCGCGCGCCTTCCGCCTGAGTTCCCGCGGTAGCGTTGGCTACGAGGTAGGCGACCGCGCTTGTGCTACGAACGTACGAACAAGCAAGTCGGCATGCATCGAAGGAAACCGCGTTACACATTTTTTTTTTAAAGCAGAATCTTAAGTAAGAATAATTTGAAGTGAGAGGACAAGAAGTACGTAAATTTCGTTTTTAAATAAGGCGCAAACGAAAAGCTAACGTAACAGAAAATGTACGACAAGTGATCGTAATTCGTTATTGAGGTAAAAATCCGTAGTTTAAGAACGGCCAACACAACTAAATTTAAAAAATAATATTAGGTGTATGAATAAATTCTTTCCGACTGGAATTTCTATCGCGGTGGTATTCAGAAGCTGCCAGAAAAATGGCAAAAGGTAATGAACAATAATGGAAATTATTGCGATGATCGAGTTGTTTTCATATTTTTTAAATCGAACTGTTATTGTACCCTAAAATCGGAAAGAATTTATTTTCACACCTAATAATCACCAATAAATTAAATAAAACTCACCCTTTCTGGACATTCCTTTCCTTGCTTTCCTTCCCTTTTCGGAAACCTGGCCACTGTACCGATCCTGGTCATCGGCGTCCAGTGCTCAGCTGATCGCAGGGTCAATGTACCGAATATTCACTTCACTGCACGGCTACTAACACTGATCACTGAACCGATCCTGGTCATCGATGGACGAGCCCAGTGCACAGCTGGTTTCAGGTACACGACACCATCCAAGGTTAATGTGCCGAATATTCACTTTACTGCACGGGTACTAACACTGATCACTGAATTTATTTTTCACGGAACGTGTTGTTCCTACGTTATAAAAATTGGTGGCTGCGAAAGGGGACGATTACTGTTAATTAGTGGGACGAGATTACTACTATTACCCGGCGAAAAGAAAACTCGTGGCAGACTGTCTCGGGATGTGCAGTCCGCTGCTGTGACGATTGGTCGAGTCACCTATTTGGGCACACTTTTAAAGACGGGACACACGTATTTTGGTTATTGGCTGAAGTTGCCACATACATTGTCGCACCGCGCGACGAAGAGATCGAACGAAACACGAGATCGAGTGGGATAGAGCGATTTGACCAAGCGTAGCCTACGCTTTTGTTTTGACGATCGTCGGTCGGATCCGTATCTGATCGCTGCACAGCAGCGGACTGCACAGCCCGAGACAGTCTGCCACAAGTTTTCTTTTCGCCGGGTAATAGTAGTAATCTCGTCCCAGTAATTAACAGTAATCGGCCCCTTTCGCGGCCACCAATTTTTATAACGTAGGAACAACACGTTCCGTGAAAAATAAATTCAGTGATCAGTGTTAGTTGCCGTGCAGTAAAGTAAATATTCGGCACATTAACCTTGGATGGTGTCGTGTACCTGAAACCAGCTGTGCACTGGGCTCGTCCATCGATGACCAGGATCGGTTCAGTGATCAGTGTTAGTAGCCGTGCAGTGAAGTGAATATTCGGTACATTGACCCTGCGATCAGCTGAGCACTGGACGCCGATGACCAGGATCGGTACAGTGGCCAGGTTTCCGAAAAGGGAAGGAAAGCAAGGAAAGGAATGTCCAGAAAGGGTGAGTTTTATTTAATTTATTGGTGATTATTAGGTGTGAAAATAAATTCTTTCCGATTTTAGAGTACAATAACAGTTCGATTTAAAAAATATGAAAACAACTCGATCATCGCAATAATTTCCATTATTGTTCATTACCTTTTGCCATTTTTCTGGCAGCTTATGAATACCACCGCGATAGAAATTCCAGTCGGAAAGAATTTATTCATACACCTAATATTATTTTTTAAATTTAGTTGTGTTGGCCGTTCTTAAACTACGGATTTTTACCTCAATAACGAATTACGATCACTTGTCGTACATTTTCTGTTACGTTAGCTTTTCGTTTATGCCTTATTTAAAAACGAAATTTACGTACGTCTTGTCCTCTCACTTCAAATTATTCTTGTTGTGCCCAGGCAACGCCCAAGCACACGTATTACACACACTATGATACATTATACATATTATATTACTCTAGAACGTTTCGAGACGTTTCTAAGCTAAATCAGTTGCGAGGCGAGCACGAATCTACGAAATCAGCAAAAATGCGAGCGCTTCGCTATGACCATATACGGCAACGCGAAGCGACGGCACCACGCCCAATAAGCGAAATAAAAACCGATTTGCCGCCGCAAATCGGCAGACTCGAGATCCGACCCTCGACCGGGCAACACGGCTAAAACCTACTTGTACACCTCAGTCTAGTTTAAGTTGTTTCTGAATAAAGACTTAGTCTTTAAGTTTAAACACATTTGGTGCAGTTCACCCGGTGGATTCTCATCCCTTAATCGCTCCCGAACTCACGATTACGCCAGATCCCGTACCAGCCTTGCGAGCCATCACGCAGGGCACAACAAAATTGGTGGCAGCGGTGGGATCTGCATCGTAAAAGTTTTACCGAACCTTGACGCAACCGATCAATCGACATCGTCTGAGATTGAACTCTCTCAGACAAGATTATTGGATCATCGCAGTCGCATAGGCTGAAACAGGTTATCGTCGCTACCGAGGTAGCACAGAGGACCGAGGAACGGCCTTTGAGAAGACGTTCGACGCATTCCGAACGACGACGAACCTAGTAACGAGTAAAATCAGCTTGTGAGTAAACGGGTGAATCAACCATCTACCAAACACCAATTCCATCTACGAGGACGCCACGGATCCGAGGACCGAGGCGCACGAGAGGACTTGGAGACCGAGGAACGTGTAGGAGCCGCACCTGAAGGACGGACGGAGAGCCGTACGAGGGAAGCAGCCGTCGAGGTACGCAGCGAACAGCTGTACGGATCGACCTTGCTGGGTCCAGTTTCATCTTATCACCGCCCTTGGTTCACGTACGAGAGGACGTCCGACCGAGCCGACGACATGTGCTTGCGAGCAGCATTGTGAGTAAATGAAGCGTATACCGAGTCCGAAACAGAAAACGCGAGCGTAAATATTGTAAACCAGAGTCCTAAAGAAATCCAGAGACGGTACATGCATGTCTATAGAAGACGAACGCGCGAATCAATTCAAGCTTCCGGGTCAAAGGAGCTTGTCGAGATCATTCGAATCGTTTTTCAATAAAAAGTTAACCTTCTTACGAGAAGAATTAGACCTCCTATCTTCTATAGACCATCCAAGACCGTCCCGCCAAACACTCCGACCGCCGCCGTTAAAACTAAGCGTTAGGCAGAACGACGATTCGAGCGAAGAATCATCTCCGGAAAATTTTGTGACACCGAATAGAGACTACCCGATTTTGCTAGCGGACTTTAGTTTGTTGGACAGAGTAAATTCGGAAGGACAAGAAATGTCGTTGCTTGACGGAGCTAACCCCCCCGGACTACCGGACGTAAAAAAATTGTCTACCGCGTTGTCACTAGTCGATAAATTCGTAGGGAAATCGTCAGACGAGCTTGCAGAATTTTTGAAGTCCTATGCGAGCGCCGCAGAGTTTGTCCCCGCAACGGAGTTACCGCGGTTCTTGAAAACGGTGATAGGGACGAAAATAAAAGGCAAGGCAGCCAAGGTACTAGAATACAAGGAAATAGAGAGTTTCGATAAATTGAAGGACATCTTAACATCCTTATTCGTGGATAAAAGGTCAATAGGAGCAGTTGGAGCGGAGTTTCACGCCTGTCACCAGCGAGATGGCGAGAGCGTAAAACTATTCGCGTGTAGAGTAGAAGAATTAGCAGGAGAGTTATCCGAGCTATCGGTAAAGCCAGGAAACAGCAACGAAATAAATAACGCGTTAACAGAATCAGTGCAAGAACGCGCTCTAGATGTTTTCACCCTCGGGTTGAATATAAAACTGAGAACGATCATAAGGTCTCGAAACTACACAACGTTAAATGCAGCTATAGCCTCAGCAATAGAGGAGGAACAAGCGATGGGCCTAAACACCTCAAAAAATTTTAGAAAGTTCGATGATCAACCCAAGAGAAGGGAAGGGTCAAACGTACCGCGCTGCGAACGCTGTAATAAATTAGGACATTTAGCGAGGAATTGTTATACGCGATTAAGCAAGCCGCGAATAAACTATCCGACGCAACAGACGCACATAAAAAGGGAAGTTCAACGCGTCACAGTAGTCTGCCACTATTGTAAAAAACCGGGACACCAAATCAGGGAATGTAGGGCCAGAGAAAGAGCAAATGAACGAGAATATAGACCGCGCTATACAAATACGAATAATAGACGCGACGATTTTAGACAGAATTTTAGCAGAAACCCGAGCCGAGAATCGCCTAGCGGAAATCGAGATTACCCGAACGCGGGCCACGGAACAACCGACGATAGACAAACTAACGCAGGAGCCAGAGTAGATTCATACCGAGCGAACCTGGTAGTGACTTCCAAGACAGAGAACACCATTGAAATCAAGGCGCCAGAGCTAGTAAAAGGAAAAGCAAATTTGCTGGTCGATACCGGTGCCGATATTACGTTAATAAAGATAGGAAAGGTGTTGGGCGATGTGCACGCCCAAGACGAAGTAGTGTCCCTGCGAGGAATAGCTCCAACGGAAATCAAGACGCTATGTCTAATACAATTAAACATAAGGGTTGGAAATAAACTGGTAACGCATCCTTGTCGGTTAGTGAAAGACGACTTTCCGTTAGAAGCAGACGGAATCCTGGGACAAGATTTTATGACCAAGCACGACGTATGCATCCGAGCAAACCAAGGAATAGAATTGTACGGAATACGGTTCCCTTACTCCGGAAGAGGAAACGTAACACTAAAACCGCGATCAGAAACAATTCTCTTTGCCAGAACGACAAGTATAGGAGAAGGAATAGTGGAGGGACAGCAGATCAAGCCAGGAATACTCATAGGGAACTCATTAACCATAGGCAAAGACGGAAAATGCGTAATAAGCGTAATGAACACCACAGCGGACGAAGTCCTTATCAGTACGCCGACTGTGACGTTAGAACCACTGACGAGTGATGACATTGACCCGACGGGCGCGACCTGCGACAAGGAGCGCGACGCGCCGACATATATGGTACACGCCGTACACGGAAAAAATAGAATGCAAATCTTGCGCGAAAGCCTCAGGACCGACCACCTAAATGGCGAAGAAGAAACAAGCTTACTTGGACTTTGCGAAAAATACAACGAAATATTCGGATTAGAGGGAGACAAACTCGGATACTCCACAAAAGCAGAACATTCAATTACCCTAACCCAAGGTACCAAACCTATATATGTGAAGCCGTATAGATTGCCTCAAGCGCATACGGATGAAGTGGATAGACAAGTTCAAGAAATGGTAAAGGAAGGAATAATTAGACCAAGCGCCAGCCAATGGAACGCTCCCTTGCTAGTAGTCCCGAAAAAACCAGACGCTATAGGTAAACGCAGACTAAGAGTAGTGGTAGATTTTAGGAAGGTAAACGACGCGACAATAGGCGATTCATACCCCTTACCCAACATAACAGATATTCTAAACCAATTAGGCGGAGCGAAATACTTTTCAACCTTAGATTTGGCGTCAGGATTCCATCAAATAGCCATGAAAGAAGAAGATCGTGAGAAGACGGCATTTTCGACGCCATACGGCCATTTCGAATATAATAGAATGCCGTTTGGGCTTAAAAACGCTCCCGCGACGTTCCAAAGATTAATGAATACCGTACTATCGGGCCTACAGGGAATAAAATGTTTCGTGTATTTGGATGATATAGTCGTCTACGGACGCTCGTTGAAAGAACACCAGGATCGTCTAGAATTAGTATTTGAACGTATACGCGAAAGTGGCCTAAAGCTTCAACCTAACAAATGTGAATTTCTACGCAAGGAAACAATATACTTAGGACACATAATAACCGAAAACGGCATCAAACCAGACCCGTCAAAATTAGATGCCGTCCGAAACTTCCCAATACCCAAAGGAGTCAAAGACGTACAATCCTTCCTAGGCTTAGCTGGATATTACAGGAGATTTATAGACCATTTCTCACAAATCGCGAAACCACTAACACAACTATTGAAGAAAGACCAAACATTCAGATGGACCGCACAGGAGCAAGAAGCCCTCGAGATTCTAAAGGAAAAACTAACGACAGCACCGATATTACAATATCCAGATTTTTCGAAACCGTTTGTTCTAACAACGGACGCTTCCGGAAAAGCGATAGGAGCGGTACTATCGCAAGGGAAAATAGGACAAGATTTGCCGATAGCATACGCGAGCAGGGTATTAAACAAGGCGGAAGAAAATTACAGCACAATCGAAAAAGAACTGCTAGCTATCGTATGGGCGACGCAACATTTCAGACCATACGTATACGGCACCAAATTCAAAATCGTGACGGACCACAAGCCACTTACTTGGCTTTTTAACGTAAAGGACCCCGGTTCTAGATTAATGAGATGGAAGTTGAAATTAGCAGAATACGATTATAGCATAGAGTATAAGACGGGAAAAACGAATAAGAACGCGGACGCCCTCAGCAGAATGTTCGCGATAACGCGAGGAGCGAAACAAAAGATCAGCAGTGAAATAGTAGCCGACGCCAGTGAAGGCGCCAGCGAAGAAGAGGAGCCTCGGTCAGAAGAAAAAACGAGCGATAGAACATATACGGAGGACGATAAAAACCAACTACTGCGCGAATTTCATGACACACCCTTGGGAGGACACTTAGGGGTAAAGCGGACCCTAGAACGTATAAAATTAAATCATTCATGGCCAGGAATACGGCAAGACGTAGAAAAATACATCTCCAGATGTGAAAAATGTCAGAAAAACAAGCTATCAAGAATAACCAAAGCTCCCATGGTAATTACAGACACTCCCACGGAACCATTCGAGAAATGTGCACTAGACATAGTAGGACCGTTACCCGAGACAAGCAGACGAAACAAATACGTGCTAACCTTTCAAGACCTACTAACCAAATTTAGTAAAGCCATACCCCTCGAGAATCAGGAAGCAACCACTGTAGCAAAGGAATTCGTCACTAAGATAATTTGCGAATACGGTATACCGCAACGGGTATTGACCGATCAAGGAACCAATTTCCTAAGCCAGGTTTTCAAAAACGTCTGCAAATTGCTCAAAATCGAGAAAATTCAAACCACAGCCTACCACCCGCAGTCAAACGGAGCTCTAGAAAGAAGCCATCGTACACTAGCCGAATACTTAAAGAATTTTATCGCGGAAGACCAGACTGATTGGGACGAGTGGCTACCGTACGCGATGTTCACGTACAATACCACCCCGCACACGTCTACTAAATACACACCCTACGAACTCGTTTTCGGGAAGCAAGCTACCCTGCCGACCTCACTAAACCAGGCACCGCAATTAACATATACCTACGACAAATACGCTGAAGAATTACGCGAAAGACTACGGTCTACTAATAACATGGCCCGAGAGACTATAGGAATCCATAAAGAAAAGTCTAAGACGTATTACGACAGGAAAACCGCGGACAAGTCTTTCAAAATTGGAGATCAAGTGCTACTGCACGACGAGACAGTAAGACGCGGACGATCGAAAAAATTAACCCCCGCGCGGATAGGCCCATACTCGATACAAGATACGCACGACAATAATAATTACACTATAAGTAAAGGACGAAAAACGCGCCGCGTACACGCGAACCGGCTTAAACATTTTATAGAATAGGACAGGAATAAGGAAACGGTCGCAGTAGTAAAGGAGAGTAACGGTACACAACAATTATTAAAAGGAAAAAGCAAAATATATTTAGTCAAAATTAGAAAACATGCGTGTCCTATACGAGATCCTAACACTCTCCGCATTTTCGGATACCAAATCAATCACTGTAGTACTAGACATCCCATTGTTGAGCGCAAAGGAATTTAAATTAAGTAAGATACACCCGGTGCCCGCGAAGGTAAACGAATCGTTCTACGCGTATATAGAACCCCTCGACCCATACGTGGTACTTGACACCTCGGTGCAAGATTATATACAACTAAGTAAACAAGACTTAGCCGAATGTAAAACTATAAACGATCTATACCTCTGTACATCTAATCACCCGATGTTCAAAGCGATACCATACGGACCTTGCGAAGTACAGTTGTACACAAAATTAACGCAAAAACCAAACAATTGTAAAGTACGGATAATGACACTGAATCACACGATCCTGATAGAATTGCAACAACCGGGCACGTGGATTTATATCGCGCCGAAACCAATACAACTAGCAGCAACCTGCGACGACAAAGGCACAAACATGTATAGCATTAAGGACTCTGGTATCATAACGATAAGAAATAAATGTACAATCACGACCGCCGAATTCACAATAGAAACTGGAAAGCAATACGGGATGGAAAAAACATGGAATTACTTACCTGGTTACAATTTGTCACTAGACGAAATTACGCTTCCACAGACCACTGTAAATTCGTATCGTAACACAAATTTCGAACTAAAAAGGATAATTAAACACCCAGAAGAATTAAATAAAGTTAGTAAAAAATTAGACGACTTACAAAACGACTTAGAAAAACCCGAGATTATACCAACCGAGTATCACTACAGCTTTTTTACACTATCCTCGATAACGGGACTCATAACAGTTACACTATGTATCTTTACATTCTACAAATGTATCGTACACTTCAAAGCAAGAACACCGCGACATTGTACAACGGACAACACAAGTCGCGACAAAACCACACAAAAACCCGAAGCAATAATCAAAATAGTTAGTAAGGAAGAAACGCCTTCCACTAATTCCCTTTGAAATGTTATAATCATTATAAACAAATTGTTACCACTATATTATATAAATATGATAACCTTCCACTGTCAAATAACGGTTTATACCGAATTATCACTATAATCTAGTTAAGAAAAAACCATATGTAAGTCGATGATAATCAATCCAACCACTACGAGTTTTGGGATTTCCCTAAGATAGTTATCATCGGCCGCCAGAAAAGCTATGGCTTTTCCTCCTCAAGGGGGGAGGGATGTTGTGCCCAGGCAACGCCCAAGCACACGTATTACACACACTATGATACATTATACATATTATATTACTCTAGAACGTTTCGAGACGTTTCTAAGCTAAATCAGTTGCGAGGCGAGCACGAATCTACGAAATCAGCAAAAATGCGAGCGCTTCGCTATGACCATATACGGCAACGCGAAGCGACGGCACCACGCCCAATAAGCGAAATAAAAACCGATTTGCCGCCGCAAATCGGCAGACTCGAGATCCGACCCTCGACCGGGCAACACGGCTAAAACCTACTTGTACACCTCAGTCTAGTTTAAGTTGTTTCTGAATAAAGACTTAGTCTTTAAGTTTAAACACATTTGGTGCAGTTCACCCGGTGGATTCTCATCCTTTAATCGCTCCCGAACTCACGATTACGCCAGATCCCGTACCAGCCTTGCGAGCCATCACGCAGGGCACAACATTCTTATTTAAGATTCTGCTTTAAAAAAAAAAAATGTGTAACGCGGTTTCCTTCGATGCATGCCGACTTGCTTGTTCGTACGTTCGTAGTACAAGCGCGGTCGCCTACCGCGTAGCCAACGCTACCGCGAGAGCTCGGGCGGAAGGCGCGCGCTCTGATTGGTCGGGGTTTTTGGTTAATATCTCCTTAACGAAGCATCGGACAATATTTTCGCTAAGGAAAAAGTTGTTTCAAATCACCCCCTGAGTAACCCCTTTCAAGGAAGTCCGACATTTTTGGGACACCCTGTATTTGAGTAAATTTAGATGAAAATAATGACAATTTTTTGGCTTGTGAAAAAAAATTTTAGTTGGAAGTGTCAAATTTTAATAAATTTCTTTGAAATCAACTTGAATTATTTTGGATCTTGTTGAGTATTTTTGTTGTAGGATCTATATTTGAGTAAATTTAGATGAAAATAACTTCGATTTTTTGGATTTTGTCACGATTTTTGTCAAATTTTAATAAATTTATTTGAAATCAACTTGGATAATTTTGGAATTTGTCGAGTATTTTTGGTGTAGGATGTATATTTGAGTAAATTTAGATGAAAATATCTTCAATTTTTAGGATTGTGAAAAAAATTTTAGTTGGAAGTGTCAAATTTTAATATATTTATTTGAAATCAACTTCGATTTTATTGGATTTTGTCGAGTATTTTTGTTGTAGGATCTATATTTGAGTAAATTTAGATGAAAATAACTTCAATTTTTTGGATTGTGAAAAATATTTTAGTTGGAAGTGTCAAATTTTAATAAATTTATTTGAAATCAACTTCGATTTTTTGGATTTTCTTGAGTATTTTTGTTGTAGGATGTATATTTGAGTAAATTTAGATGAAAATAACGACAATTTTTTGGATTGTGAAAAAAATTTTAGTTGGAAGTGTCAAATTTTAATAAATTTATTTGAAATCAACTTCGATTTTATTGGATTTTGTCGAGTATTTTTGTTGTAGGATCTATATTTGAGTAAATTTAGATGAAAATAGCTTCGATTTTTGGGATTTTGTCCCGATTTTTGTCAAATTTTAATAAATTTATTTGAAATCAATTTGGATAATTTGTGAATTTGTTGAGTATTTTTTATGTAGGTGTCACGTCCCGGGTGAAGGTCTTAGGGGAATGACATTGTTAGGGTAGGTTAAGAGGATTTGGCTTCGGCACGAAAGTGAATTTCGCAGCACAAAATTTGGGTAGGAGCCTCGGCACGAAAGTGTATTTCGCGTCACGAGGAAGATAGGAGCCTCGGCACGAAAATGTATTTCGCGTCACGAGGAGGGTGAGAGTCTCGGCACGAAAATGTATTTCGCGACACGAGTTGGGTAGGAGCCTCGGCACGAAAATGTATTTCGCGTCACGAGGAGGGTGAGAGTCTCGGCACGAAAATGTATTTCGCGACACGAGTTGGGTAGGAGCCTCGGCACGAAAATGTATTTCGCGTCACGAGGAGGGTGAGAGTCTCGGCACGAAAATGTATTTCGCGACACGAGTTGGGTAGGAGCCTCGGCACGAAAATGTATTTCGCGTCACGAGGAAGGGTAGGAGTCTCGGCACGAAAATGTATTTCGCGTCACGAGGAGGGTAAGAGTCTCGGCACGAAAATGTATTTCGCGTCACAAGTTGGGCCGGTGTCTCGGCACGAAAATGTATTTCGCGGCACTAAACGACCAGGGAAGGTTTAAATGATTATTATGTATTTGGGAGACACCCGTTAGGACGTTAATAGCTTTGTTTTGATTTGCCGTTGCATTATTTCAAAGAACCGCTCGCGATATTCCGGGAACTACGTTTAGATGCGCTGATTCGGGAAAAGTCATGTAAACATAACAAGAGTTCTCGTGTTCGCGAGACGAGATCAGCTGTTGTACCGGCGTGTTATGTATCGTTGGATTTATGCAATAATACGAGGCATGTTTAGGGAATAGTAACGTTTGTTTATTTTGGTACCGTCTTGCTTTGACGTGTACCGTTAAGAACATATGATTTAAATGTAATAACAATGATACGCATGAATATTGGTAATGAAGGTGCGATACAAAAATAGACCGATAGGCCTTAACAATAAGTAGATGGTACAAATTAACTAATAACCATTAACGATAAGCAAACACAAAAATAGGCCAATAGGCTTTAAGCAATAAGCAAGAAATAGAAAATAAGTCAATAAGCTTTACCAACAAGCACGAAACGAAATAAGGTAATAGGCTTTAACAGCATTTAAACGAGATAAATGAATAACTATGTAATATAATATGATTTACAATGGATATTAGTTATATGGATGAACATGACATACAATGTTATATAATAATAGTAATAACGACTTACAATAAGTCGAATAGGTGGTTCTCCTTCTCTGAGGATTCGCACTGATTTTAGGAAATTCGAAGATTCGTTTTAACACTTTAAAAATCGCAAGGTTTATATTGACACTTGTCGCAAAAATGGTAAACATGGTACTGAGCTCCGGCCGCTGTGGGCCTTGTATTTATAGTAAAGATTGGAATGTCAGGTATGAAGGGTAAGACGGTAATTAGCTATGGCACGTACGCCAAATTTGCGTCGTAGTAAATAACTGAGTGGTGACTAATGCGCAAAGTATGCGTCGCAATTACATTTTTGGGGTTTTTACATGTGAATACTCAATCCGACGGATTTGGAGTATTTGGATGGGTACAGGGGTAAGAGTGGAGTCAAATTAAAGGGCTGTTTGAGGGGGTGAGACGTGGTCTCGATTTAAGAGGATTTTGTAGCGAGGGACTTGTTTGAATTCGTTTTAAAGGGAAGGATTCGTGCCTCATATGGCGAATAGGCGAAGGAGTTTTGTAACGATCATCTCGTGATGGGGATCTCTAAGATACATCATCGAGGTGGCGTTTTGTATGGGCCATCTTGTGTTGGGGACCGCTAAGGTACAACATCAAGGTGACCAGGAATCTGGATTGGCCGTTTAGAGATAGGGACCACTAAGGTATATCGTCTAAATGATCGGTTGGGTGGGGGAGTAGGGTATGACTCGAGATTACAGGTTTTAATGGAGTTGTGAATTGATTTTCGAAGGGATGGTGGAATAATACCGCGCGAAAAATAGTGGGACGTCACATAGGATCTATATTTGAGTAAATTTAGATGAAAATATCTTCAATTTTTAGGATTGTGAAAAAAATTTTAGTTGGAAGTGTCAAATTTTAATAAATTTATTTGAAATCAACTTCGATTTTATTGGATTTTGTCGAGTATTTTTGTTGTAGGATCTATATTTGAGTAAATTTAGATGAAAATAACTTCAATTTTGTGGATTGTGAAAAAAATTTTAGTTGGAAGTGTCAAATTTTAATAAATTTATTTGAAATCAACAGCGATTTTTTTTTATTTTGTTGAGTATTTTTGATGTAGGATCTATATTTGAGTAAATTTAGATGAAAATATCTTCAATTTTTAGGATTGTGAAAAAAATTTTAGTTGGGAGTGTCAAATTTTAATAAATTTATTTGAAATCAACTTCGATTTTATTGGATTTTGTCGAGTATTTTTGTTGTAGGATCTATATTTGAGTAAATTTAGATGAAAATAACTTCAATTTTTTGGATTGTGAAAAATATTTTAGTTGGAAGTGTTAATTTTAATAAATTTATTTGAAATCAACTTCGATTTTTTGGATTTTCTTGAGTATTTTTGGTGTAGGATGTATATTTGAGTAAATTTAGATGAAAATAACGACAATTTTTTGGATTGTGAAAAAAATTTTAGTATCTAAATTTACAGAAATATACATCCCACACCAAAAATACTCGATAAAATCCAAAAAAATCGAAGTTGATTTCAAATAACTTTATTAAAATTTGACACTTCCAACTAAAATTTTTTCACAATCCAAAAAATTGTCGTTAATTTCATCTAAATTTACTCAAATATACATCCTACACCAAAAATACTCGACAAAATCCAAAAATATCGAAGTTGGTTTCAAATAAATTTATTAAAATTTGGCACTTCCAACTAAAATTTTTTTCACAATCCTAAAAATTTAAGTTATTTTCATCTAAATTTACTCAAATATACATCCTACACCAAAAATACTCGAGAAAAAAAAACGAAGTTGAATTCAAATAAATTCATTAAAATTTGACACTTCCAACTAAAATTGTTTTCACAATCCAAAACATTGAAGTTATTTTCATCTAAATTTACTCAAATATAGATCCTACAACAAAAATACTCAAAAAAATAAAAAAAAATCGAAGTTGATTTCAAATAAATTTATTAAAATTTGACACTTCCAAGTAAATTTTTTTTCCACAATCCAAAAATTGTCGTTATTTTCATCTAAATTTACTGAAATATACATCCTACACCAAAAATACTCGACAAAATGCAAAAAAATCGGAGTTGATTTCAAATAAATTTATTAAAATTTGACACTTCCAACTAAATTTTTTTTCACAATCCAAAAAATTGTCGTTATTTTCATCTAAATTTACTGAAATATACATCCTACACCAAAAATACTCGACAAAATCCAAAAAAATCGAAGTTGGTTTCAAATAAATTTATTAAAATTTTACACTTCCAACTAAACTTTTTTTCACAATCCAAAAAATTGTCGTTATTTTCTAAATTTACTGAAATATACATCCTACACCAAAAATACTCGACAAAATCCAATAAAATCGAAGTAGATTTCAAATAAATTTATTAAAATTTTAAACTTCCAAGTAAATTTTTTTGCACAATCCAAAAAATTGAAGTTATTTTCATCTAAATTTACTCAATTGTAGATCCTGCAACAAAAATACTCAAGAAAATCCAAAAAATCGAAGTTGGTATCAAATAAATTTATTAAAATTTGGCACTTCCAACTAAAATTTTTTTCACAATCCTAAAAATTTAAGTTATTTTCATCTAAATTTACTCAAATATACATCGTACACCAAAAATACTCGAGAAAATAAAAAAAAACGAAGTTGAATTCAAATAAATTCATTAAAATTTGACACTTCCAACTAAAATTGTTTTCACAATCGAAAACATTGAAGTTATTTTCATCTAAATTTACTCAAATATAGATCCTACAACAAAAATACTCAACAAAATAAAAAAAAATCGAAGTTGATTTCAAATAAATTTATTAAAATTTGACACTTCCAACTAAACTTTTTTTCACAATCCAAAAAATTGAAGTTATTTTCATCTAAATTTACTCAAATATAGATCCTACAACAAAAATACTCAACAAAATCCAAAATAATTCAAGTTGATTTCAAAGAAATTTATTAAAATTTAACACTTCCAACTAAATTTTATTTCACAATCCAAAAAATTGTCGTTATTTTCATCTAAATTTACTCAAATATAGACCCTACAACAAAAATACTTAACAAAATAAAAAAAAATCGATGTTGATTTCAAATAAATTTATTAAATTTTGACACTTCCAACTAAATTTTTTTTCACAATCCAAAAAATTTTCGTTATTTTCATCTAAATTTACTCTAATATACATCCTACACCAAAAATACTCGACAAAATCCAAAAAAATCGAAGTTGATTTCAAATAAATTTATTAAAATTTCACACTTCCAACTAAACTTTTTTTCACAATCCAAAAAATTGAAGTTATTTTCATCTAAATTTACTCAAATATAGACCCTACAACAAAAATACTCAACAAAAATACTCAACAAAATCCAAAAAAATCGAAATTGGTTTCAACTAAATTTATTAAAATTTTACACATCCAAGTAAATTTTTTTTCCACAATCCAAAAAATTGTCGTTATTTTCATCTAAATTTACTGAAATATACATCCTACACCAAAAATACTCGACAAAATCCAAAAAAATCGAAGTTGATTTCAAATAAATTTATTAAAATTTTACACTTCCAAGTAAATTTTTTTTTCACAATCCAAAAAATTGTCGTTATTTTCATCTAAATTTACTGAAATATACATCCTACACCAAAAATACTCGACAAAATCCAAAAAAATCGAAGTTGATTTCAAATAAATTTATTAAAATTTGACATTTCCAACTAAAATTTTTTTCACAATCCAAAAAATTGAAGTTATTTTCATCTAAATTTACTCAATTGTAGATCCTACAACAAAAATACTCAAGAAAATCCAAAAAATCGAAGTTGGTTTCAAATAAATTTATTAAAATTTGACACTTCCAACTAAACTTTTTTTCACAATCCAAAAAATTGTCGTTAATTTCATCTAAATTTACTCAAATATACATCCTACACCAAAAATACTCGACAAAATCCAAAAATATCGAAGTTGGTTTCAAATAAATTTATTAAAATTTGGCACATCCAACTAAAATTTTTTTCACAATCCTAAAAATGTAAGTTATTTTCATCTAAATTTACTCAAATATACATCCTACACCAAAAATACTCGAGAAAAAAAAACGAAGTTGAATTCAAATAAATTCATTAAAATTTGACACGTCCAACTAAAATTGTTTTCACAATCCAAAACATTAAAGTTATTTTCATCTAAATTTACTCAAATATAGATCCTACAACAAAAATACTCAACAAAATAAAAAAAAATCGAAGTTGATTTCAAATAAATTTATTAAAATTTGACACTTCCAACTAAACTTTTTTTCACAATCCAAAAAATTGAAGTTATTTTCATCTAAATTTACTCAAATATAGACCCAACAACAAAAATACTCAACAAAATCCAAAAAAATCGAAGTTGGTTTCAAATAAATTTATTAAAATTTTACACTTCCAAGTAAATTTTTATTCCACAATCCAAAAAATTGTCGTTATTTTCATCTAAATTTACTGAAATATACATCCTACACCAAAAATACTCGACAAAATCCAAAAAAATCGGAGTTGGTTTCAAATAAATTTATTAAAATTTGACACTTTCAACTAAAATTTTTTTCACAATCCTAAAAATTGTCGTTATTTTCATCTAAATTTACTCAAATATACATCCTACACCAAATATACTCGACAAAATCCAAAATAATCCAAATTGATTTCAAATAAATTTTTTAAAATTTGACACTTCCAACTAAACTTATTTTCACAATCCAAAAAATTGTCGTTAATTTCATCTAAATTTACTCAAATATACATCCTACACCAAAAATACTCGACAAAATCCAAAAATATCGAAGTTGGTTTCAAATAAATTTATTAAAATTTGGCACTTCCAACTAAAATTTTTTTCACAATCCTAAAAATTTAAGTTATTTTCATCTAAATTTACTCAAATATACATCCTACACCAAAAATACTCGAGAAAAAAAAACGAAGTTGAATTCAAATAAATTCATTAAAATTTGACACGTCCAACTAAAATTGTTTTCACAATCCAAAACATTAAAGTTATTTTCATCTAAATTTACTCAAATATAGATCCTACAACAAAAATACTCAAAAAAATAAAAAAAAATCGAAGTTGATTTCAAATAAATTTATTAAAATTTGACACTTCCAAGTAAATTTTTTTTCCACAATCCAAAAATTGTCGTTATTTTCATCTAAATTTACTGAAATATACATCCTACACCAAAAATACTCGACAAAATGCAAAAAAATCGGAGTTGATTTCAAATAAATTTATTAAAATTTGACACTTCCAACTAAATTTTTTTTCACAATCCAAAAAATTGTCGTTATTTTCATCTAAATTTACTGAAATATACATCCTACACCAAAAATACTCGACAAAATCCAAAAAAATCGAAGTTGGTTTCAAATAAATTTATTAAAATTTGACACTTCCAACTAAACTTTTTTTCACAATCCAAAAAATTGTCGTTATTTTCTAAATTTACTGAAATATACATCCTACACCAAAAATACTCGACAAAATCCAATAAAATCGAAGTAGATTTCAAATAAATTTATTAAAATTTTAAACTTCCAAGTAAATTTTTTTGCACAATCCAAAAAATTGAAGTTATTTTCATCTAAATTTACTCAATTGTAGATCCTGCAACAAAAATACTCAAGAAAATCCAAAAAATCGAAGTTGGTATCAAATAAATTTATTAAAATTTGGCACTTCCAACTAAAATTTTTTTCACAATCCTAAAAATTTAAGTTATTTTCATCTAAATTTACTCAAATATACATCGTACACCAAAAATACTCGAGAAAATAAAAAAAAACGAAGTTGAATTCAAATAAATTCATTAAAATTTGACACTTCCAACTAAAATTGTTTTCACAATCGAAAACATTGAAGTTATTTTCATCTAAATTTACTCAAATATAGATCCTACAACAAAAATACTCAACAAAATAAAAAAAAATCGAAGTTGATTTCAAATAAATTTATTAAAATTTGACACTTCCAACTAAACTTTTTTTCACAATCCAAAAAATTGAAGTTATTTTCATCTAAATTTACTCAAATATAGATCCTACAACAAAAATACTCAACAAAATCCAAAATAATTCAAGTTGATTTCAAAGAAATTTATTAAAATTTGACACTTCCAACTAAATTTTATTTCACAATCCAAAAAATTGTCGTTATTTTCATCTAAATTTACTCAAATATAGACCCTACAACAAAAATACTTAACAAAATAAAAAAAAATCGATGTTGATTTCAAATAAATTTATTAAATTTTGACACTTCCAACTAAATTTTTTTTCACAATCCAAAAAATTGTCGTTATTTTCATCTAAATTTACTCTAATATACATCCTACACCAAAAATACTCGACAAAATCCAAAAAAATCGAAGTTGATTTCAAATAAATTTATTAAAATTTCACACTTCCAACTAAACTTTTTTTCACAATCCAAAAAATTGAAGTTATTTTCATCTAAATTTACACAAATATAGACCCTACAACAAAAATACTCAACAAAAATACTCAACAAAATCCAAAAAAATCGAAATTGGTTTTAACTAAATTTATTAAAATTTTACACATCCAAGTAAATTTTTTTTCCACAATCCAAAAAATTGTCGTTATTTTCATCTAAATTTACTGAAATATACATCCTACACCAAAAATACTCGACAAAATCCAAAAAAATCGAAGTTGATTTCAAATAAATTTATTAAAATTTTACACTTCCAAGTAAATTTTTTTTTCACAATCCAAAAAATTGTCGTTATTTTCATCTAAATTTACTGAAATATACATCCTACACCAAAAATACTCGACAAAATCCAAAAATATCGAAGTTGGTTTCAAATAAATTTATTAAAATTTGGCACTTCCAACTAAAATTTTTTTCACAATCCTAAAAATTTAAGTTATTTTCATCTAAATTTACTCAAATATACATCCTACACCAAAAATACTCGAGAAAAAAAAACGAAGTTGAATTCAAATAAATTCATTAAAATTTGACACGTCCAACTAAAATTGTTTTCACAATCCAAAACATTAAAGTTATTTTCATCTAAATTTACTCAAATATAGATCCTACAACAAAAATACTCAAAAAAAAAAAAAAAAATCGAAGTTGATTTCAAATAAATTTATTAAAATTTGACACTTCCAAGTAAATTTTTTTTCCACAATCCAAAAATTGTCGTTATTTTCATCTAAATTTACTGAAATATACATCCTACACCAAAAATACTCGACAAAATGCAAAAAAATCGGAGTTGATTTCAAATAAATTTATTAAAATTTGACACTTCCAACTAAATTTTTTTTCACAATCCAAAAAATTGTCGTTATTTTCATCTAAATTTACTGAAATATACATACTACACCAAAAATACTCGACAAAATCCAAAAAAATCGAAGTTGGTTTCAAATAAATTTATTAAAATTTGACACTTCCAACTAAACTTTTTTTCACAATCCAAAAAATTGTCGTTATTTTCTAAATTTACTGAAATATACATCCTACACCAAAAATACTCGACAAAATCCAATAAAATCGAAGTAGATTTCAAATAAATTTATTAAAATTTTAAACTTCCAAGTAAATTTTTTTGCACAATCCAAAAAATTGAAGTTATTTTCATCTAAATTTACTCAATTGTAGATCCTGCAACAAAAATACTCAAGAAAATCCAAAAAATCGAAGTTGGTATCAAATAAATTTATTGAAATTTGGCACTTCCAACTAAAATTTTTTTCACAATCCTAAAAATTTAAGTTATTTTCATCTAAATTTACTCAAATATACATCGTACACCAAAAATACTCGAGAAAATAAAAAAAAACGAAGTTGAATTCAAATAAATTCATTAAAATTTGACACTTCCAACTAAAATTGTTTTCACAATCGAAAACATTGAAGTTATTTTCATCTAAATTTACTCAAATATAGATCCTACAACAAAAATACTCAACAAAATAAAAAAAAATCGAAGTTGATTTCAAATAAATTTATTAAAATTTGACACTTCCAACTAAACTTTTTTTCACAATCCAAAAAATTGAAGTTATTTTCATCTAAATTTACTCAAATATAGATCCTACAACAAAAATACTCAACAAAATCCAAAATAATTCAAGTTGATTTCAAAGAAATTTATTAAAATTTGACACTTCCAACTAAATTTTATTTCACAATCCAAAAAATTGTCGTTATTTTCATCTAAATTTACTCAAATATAGACCCTACAACAAAAATACTTAACAAAATAAAAAAAAATCGATGTTGATTTCAAATAAATTTATTAAATTTTGACACTTCCAACTAAATTTTTTTTCACAATCCAAAAAATTGTCGTTATTTTCATCTAAATTTACTCTAATATACATCCTACACCAAAAATACTCGACAAAATCCAAAAAAATCGAAGTTGATTTCAAATAAATTTATTAAAATTTCACACTTCCAACTAAACTTTTTTTCACAATCCAAAAAATTGAAGTTATTTTCATCTAAATTTACACAAATATAGACCCTACAACAAAAATACTCAACAAAATTACTCAACAAAATCCAAAAAAATCGAAATTGGTTTCAACTAAATTTATTAAAATTTTACACATCCAAGTAAATTTTTTTTCCACAATCCAAAAAATTGTCGTTATTTTCATCTAAATTTACTGAAATATACATCCTACACCAAAAATACTCGACAAAATCCAAAAAAATCGAAGTTGATTTCAAATAAATTTATTAAAATTTTACACTTCCAAGTAAATTTTTTTTTCACAATCCAAAAAATTGTCGTTATTTTCATCTAAATATACTGAAATATACATCCTACACCAAAAATACTCGACAAAATCCAAAAAAATCGAAGTTGATTTCAAATAAATTTATTAAAATTTGACATTTCCAACTAAAATTTTTTTCACAATCCAAAAAATTGAAGTTATTTTCATCTAAATTTACTCAATTGTAGATCCTACAACAAAAATACTCAAGAAAATCCAAAAAATCGAAGTTGGTTTCAAATAAATTTATTAAAATTTGACACTTCCAACTAAACTTTTTTTCACAATCCAAAAAATTGTCGTTAATTTCATCTAAATTTACTCAAATATACATCCTACACCAAAAATACTCGACAAAATCCAAAAATATCGAAGTTGGTTTCAAATAAATTTATTAAAATTTGGCACATCCAACTAAAATTTTTTTCACAATCCTAAAAATGTAAGTTATTTTCATCTAAATTTACTCAAATATACATCCTACACCAAAAATACTCGAGAAAAAAAAACGAAGTTGAATTCAAATAAATTCATTAAAATTTGACACGTCCAACTAAAATTGTTTTCACAATCCAAAACATTAAAGTTATTTTCATCTAAATTTACTCAAATATAGATCCTACAACAAAAATACTCAACAAAATAAAAAAAAATCGAAGTTGATTTCAAATAAATTTATTAAAATTTGACACTTCCAACTAAACTTTTTTTCACAATCCAAAAAATTGAAGTTATTTTCATCTAAATTTACTCAAATATAGACCCAACAACAAAAATACTCAACAAAATCCAAAAAAATCGAAGTTGGTTTCAAATAAATTTATTAAAATTTTACACTTCCAAGTAAATTTTTATTCCACAATCCAAAAAATTGTCGTTATTTTCATCTAAATTTACTGAAATATACATCCTACACCAAAAATACTCGACAAAATCCAAAAAAATCGGAGTTGGTTTCAAATAAATTTATTAAAATTTGACACTTTCAACTAAAATTTTTTTCACAATCCTAAAAATTGTCGTTATTTTCATCTAAATTTACTCAAATATACATCCTACACCAAATATACTCGACAAAATCCAAAATAATCCAAATTGATTTCAAATAAATTTTTTAAAATTTGACACTTCCAACTAAACTTATTTTCACAATCCAAAAAATTGTCGTTAATTTCATCTAAATTTACTCAAATATACATCCTACACCAAAAATACTCGACAAAATCCAAAAATATCGAAGTTGGTTTCAAATAAATTTATTAAAATTTGGCACTTCCAACTAAAATTTTTTTCACAATCCTAAAAATTTAAGTTATTTTCATCTAAATTTACTCAAATATACATCCTACACCAAAAATACTCGAGAAAAAAAAACGAAGTTGAATTCAAATAAATTCATTAAAATTTGACACGTCCAACTAAAATTGTTTTCACAATCCAAAACATTAAAGTTATTTTCATCTAAATTTACTCAAATATAGATCCTACAACAAAAATACTCAACAAAATAAAAAAAAATCGAAGTTGATTTCAAATAAATTTATTAAAATTTGACACTTCCAACTAAACTTTTTTTCACAATCCAAAAAATTGAAGTTATTTTCATCTAAATTTACTCAAATATAGACCCAACAACAAAAATACTCAACAAAATCCAAAAAAATCGAAGTTGGTTTCAAATAAATTTATTAAAATTTTACACTTCCAAGTAAATTTTTATTCCACAATCCAAAAAATTGTCGTTATTTTCATCTAAATTTACTGAAATATACATCCTACACCAAAAATACTCGACAAAATCCAAAAAAATCGGAGTTGGTTTCAAATAAATTTATTAAAATTTGACACTTTCAACTAAAATTTTTTTCACAATCCTAAAAATTGTCGTTATTTTCATCTAAATTTACTCAAATATACATCCTACACCAAATATACTCGACAAAATCCAAAATAATCCAAATTGATTTCAAATAAATTTTTTAAAATTTGACACTTCCAACTAAACTTTTTTTCACAATCAAAAAAATTGTCGTTAATTTCATCTAAATTTACTCAAATATACATCCTACACCAAAAATACTCGACAAAATCCAAAAAAATCGAAGTTGGTTTCAAATAAATTTATTAAAATTTTACACTTCCAAGTAAATTTTTTTTTCACAATCCAAAAAATTATCGTTATTTTCATCTAAATTTACTGAAATATACATCCTACACCAAAAATACTCGACAAAATCCAAAAAAATCGAAGTTGATTTCAAATAAATTTATTAAAATTTGACACTTCCAACTAAAATTTTTTTCACAATCCAAAAAATTGAAGTTTTTTTCATCTAAATTTACTCAATTGTAGATCCTACAACAAAAATACTCAAGAAAATCCAAAAAATCGAAGTTGGTTTCAAATAAATTTATTAAAATTTTACACTTCCAACTAAACTTTTTTTCACAATCCAAAAAATTGTCGTTATTTTCATCTAAATTTACTCAAATATACATCCTACACCAAAAATACTCGACAAAATCCAAAAAAATCGGAGTTGATTTCAAATAAATTTATTAAAATTTGACACTTCCAACTAAAATTTTTTTCACAATCCTTAAAATTGTCGTTATTTTCATCCAAATTTACTCAAATATACATCCTACACCAAAAATACTCGACAAAATCCAAAAAAATCAAAGTTGATTTCAAATAAATTTATTAAAATTTGACACTTCCAACTAAACTTTTTTTCACAATCCAAAAAATTGTCGTTAATTTCATCTAAATTTACTCAAATATACATCCTACACCAAAAATACTCGACAAAATCCAAAAATATCGAAGTTGGTTTCAAATAAATTTATTAAAATTTGGCACTTCCAACTAAAATTTTTTTCACAATCCATAAAATTGAAGTTATTTTCATCTACATTTACTCAAATATAGATCCTACAACAAAAATACTCGACAAAATAAAAAAAAATCAAAGTTGATTTCAAATAAATTTATTAAAATTGGACACTTCCAACTAAAATTTTTTTCACAATCCAAAAAATTGAAGTTATTTTCATCTAAATTTACTCAAATATACACCCTACAACAAAAATACTCAACAAAATCCAAAAAAATCGAAGTTGGTTTCAAATAAATTTATTAAAATTTTACACTTCCAAGTAATTTTTTTTTCCACAATCCAAAAAATTGTCGTTATTTTCATCTAAATTTACTGAAATATACATCCTACACCAAAAATACTCGACAAAATCCAAAAAAATCGGAGTTGATTTCAAATAAATTTATTAAAATTTGACACTTCCAACTAAAATTTTTTTCACAATCCTAAAAATTTAAGTTATTTTCATCTAAATTTACTCAAATATACATCCTACACCAAAAATACTCGAGAAAAAAAAAACGAAGTTGAATTCAAATAAATTCATTAAAATTTGACACTTCCAACTAAACCTTTTTTCACAATCCAAAAAATTGAAGTTATTTTCGTCTAAATTTACTCAAATATAGACCCTACAACAAAAATACTCAACAAAATCCAAAAAAATCGAAGTTGGTTTCAAATAAATTTATTAAAATTTTACACTTCTAAGTAAATTTTTTTTCCACAATCCAAAAAATTGTCGTTATTTTCATCTAAATTTACTGCAATATACATCCTACACCAAAAATACTCTACAAAATCCAAAAAAATCGGAGTTGATTTCAAATAAATTTATTTAAATTTGACACTTCCAACTAAAATTTTTTTCACAATCCTAAAAATTGTCGTTATTTTCATCTAAATTTACTCAAATATACATCCTACACCAAATATACTCGACAAAATCCAAAATAATCCAAATTGATTTCAAATAAATTTTTTAAAATTTGACACTTCCAACTAAACTTTTTTTCACAATCCAAAAAATTGTCGTTAATTTCATCTAAATTTACTCAAATATACATCCTACACCAAAAATACTCGACAAAATCCAAAAAAATCGAAGTTGGTTTCAAATAAATTTATTAAAATTTTACACTTCCAAGTAAATTTTTTTTTCACAATCCAAAAAATTGTCGTTATTTTCATCTAAATTTACTGAAATATACATCCTACACCAAAAATACTCGACAAAATCCAAAAAAATCGAAGTTGATTTCAAATAAATTTATTAAAATTTGACACTTCCAACTAAAATTTTTTTCACAATCCAAAAAATTGAAGTTTTTTTCATCTAAATTTACTCAATTGTAGATCCTACAACAAAAATACTCAAGAAAATCCAAAAAATCGAAGTTGGTTTCAAATAAATTTATTAAAATTTTACACTTCCAACTAAACTTTTTTTCACAATCCAAAAAATTGTCGTTAATTTCATCTAAATTTACTCAAATATACATCCTACACCAAAAATACTCGACAAAATCCAAAAATATCGAAGTTGGTTTCAAATAAATTTATTAAAATTTGGCACTTCCAACTAAAATTTTTTTCACAATCCTAAAAATTTAAGTTATTTTCATCTAAATTTACTCAAATATACATCCTACACCAAAAATACTCGACAAAAAAAAACGAAGTTGAATTCAAATAAATTCATTAAAATTTGACACGTCCAACTAAAATTGTTTTCACAATCCAAAACATTAAAGTTATTTTCATCTAAATTTACTCAAATATAGATCCTACAACAAAAATACTCAACAAAATAAAAAAAAATCGAAGTTGATTTCAAATAAATTTATTAAAATTTGACACTTCCAACTAAATTTTTTTTCACAATCCAAAAAATTGTCGTTATTTTCATCTAAATTTACTCAAATATACATCCTACACCAAAAATACTCGAGAAAATCCAATAAAATCGAAGTTGATTTCAAATAAATTTATTAAAATTTGACACTACCAACTAAACTTTTTTTCACAATCCAAAAAATTGAAGTTATTTTCATCTAAATTTACTCAAATATAGACCCTACAACAAAAATACTCAACAAAATGCAAAAAAATCGAAGTTGGTTTCAAATAAATTTATTAAAATTTTACACTTCCAAGTAAATTTTTATTCCACAATCCAAAAAATTGTCGTTATTTTCATCTAAATTTACTGAAATATACATCCTACACCAAAAATACTCGACAAAATCCAAAAAAATCGAAGTTGATTTCAAATAAATTTATTAAAATTTGACACTTCCAACTAAACTTTTTTTCACAATCCAAAAAATTGAAGTTATTTTCATCTAAATTTACTCAAATATAGACCCTACAACAAAAATACTCGACAAAATCCAAAAACATCGAAGTTGATTTCAAATAAATTTATTATAATTTGACACTTCCAACTAAAATTTTTTTCACAATCCATAAAATTGAAGTTATTTTCATCTACATTTACTCAAATATAGATCCTACAACAAAAATACTCGACAAAATAAAAAAAAATCAAAGTTGATTTCAAATAAATTTATTAAAATTGGACACTTCCAACTAAAATTTTTTTCACAATCCAAAAAATTGAAGTTATTTTCATCTAAATTTACTCAAATATAGACCCTACAACAAAAATACTCAACAAAATCCAAAAAAATCGAAGTTGGTTTCAAATAAATTTATTAAAATTTTACACTTCCAAGAAATTTTTTTTTCCACAATCCAAAAAATTGTCGTTATTTTCATCTAAATTTACTGAAATATACATCCTACACCAAAAATACTCGACAAAATCCAAAAAAATCGGAGTTGATTTCAAATAAATTTATTAAAATTTGACACTTCCAACTAAAATTTTTTTCACAATCCTAAAAATTTAAGTTATTTTCATCTAAATTTACTCAAATATACATCCTACACCAAAAATACTCGAGAAAAAAAAAACGAAGTTGAATTCAAATAAATTCATTAAAATTTGACACTTCCAACTAAACTTTTTTTCACAATCCAAAAAATTGAAGTTATTTTCGTCTAAATTTACTCAAATATAGACCCTACAACAAAAATACTCAACAAAATCCAAAAAAATCGAAGTTGGTTTCAAATAAATTTATTAAAATTTTACACTTCTAAGTAAATTTTTTTTCCACAATCCAAAAAATTGTCGTTATTTTCATCTAAATTTACTGCAATATACATCCTACACCAAAAATACTCTACAAAATCCAAAAAAATCGGAGTTGATTTCAAATAAATTTATTTAAATTTGACACTTCCAACTAAAATTTTTTTCACAATCCTAAAAATTGTCGTTATTTTCATCTAAATTTACTCAAATATACATCCTACACCAAATATACTCGACAAAATCCAAAATAATCCAAATTGATTTCAAATAAATTTTTTAAAATTTGACACTTCCAACTAAACTTTTTTTCACAATCAAAAAAATTGTCGTTAATTTCATCTAAATTTACTCAAATATACATCCTACACCAAAAATACTCGACAAAATCCAAAAAAATCGAAGTTGGTTTCAAATAAATTTATTAAAATTTTACACTTCCAAGTAAATTTTTTTTTCACAATCCAAAAAATTATCGTTATTTTCATCTAAATTTACTGAAATATACATCCTACACCAAAAATACTCGACAAAATCCAAAAAAATCGAAGTTGAGTTCAAATAAATTTATTAAAATTTGACACTTCCAACTAAAATTTTTTTCACAATCCAAAAAATTGAAGTTTTTTTCATCTAAATTTACTCAATTGTAGATCCTACAACAAAAATACTCAAGAAAATCCAAAAAATCGAAGTTGGTTTCAAATAAATTTATTAAAATTTTACACTTCCAACTAAACTTTTTTTCACAATCCAAAAAATTGTCGTTATTTTCATCTAAATTTACTCAAATATACATCCTACACCAAAAATACTCGACAAAATCCAAAAAAATCGGAGTTGATTTCAAATAAATTTATTAAAATTTGACACTTCCAACTAAAATTTTTTTCACAATCCTTAAAATTGTCGTTATTTTCATCTAAATTTACTCAAATATACATACTACACCAAAAATACTCGACAAAATCCAAAAAAATCAAAGTTGATTTCAAATAAATTTATTAAAATTTGACACTTCCAACTAAACTTTTTTTCACAATCCAAAAAATTGTCGTTAATTTCATCTAAATTTACTCAAATATACATCCTACACCAAAATACTCGACAAAATCCAAAAATATCGAAGTTGGTTTCAAATAAATTTATTAAAATTTGGCACTTCCAACTAAAATTTTTTTCACAATCCTAAAAATTGTCGTTATTTTCATCTAAATTTACTCAAATATACATCCTACACCAAATATACTCGACAAAATCCAAAATAATCCAAATTGATTTCAAATAAATTTATTAAAATTTTACACTTCCAAGTAAATTTTTATTCCACAATCCAAAAAATTGTCGTTATTTTCATCTAAATTTACTGAAATATACATCCTACACCAAAAATACTCGACAAAATCCAAAAAAATCGAAGTTGATTTCAAATAAATTTATTAAAATTTGACACTTCCAACTAAACTTTTTTTCACAATCCAAAAAATTGAAGTTATTTTCATCTAAATTTACTCAAATATAGACCCTACAACAAAAATACTCGACAAAATCCAAAAACATCGAAGTTGATTTCAAATAAATTTATTATAATTTGACACTTCCAACTAAAATTTTTTTCACAATCCATAAAATTGAAGTTATTTTCATCTACATTTACTCAAATATAGATCCTACAACAAAAATACTCGACAAAATAAAAAAAAATCAAAGTTGATTTCAAATAAATTTATTAAAATTGGACACTTCCAACTAAAATTTTTTTCACAATCCAAAAAATTGAAGTTATTTTCATCTAAATTTACTCAAATATAGACCCTACAACAAAAATACTCAACAAAATCCAAAAAAATCGAAGTTGGTTTCAAATAAATTTATTAAAATTTTACACTTCCAAGTAATTTTTTTTTCCACAATCCAAAAAATTGTCGTTATTTTCATCTAAATTTACTGAAATATACATCCTACACCAAAAATACTCGACAAAATCCAAAAAAATCGGAGTTGATTTCAAATAAATTTATTAAAATTTGACACTTCCAACTAAAATTTTTTTCACAATCCTAAAAATTTAAGTTATTTTCATCTAAATTTACTCAAATATACATCCTACACCAAAAATACTCGAGAAAAAAAAAACGAAGTTGAATTCAAATAAATTCATTAAAATTTGACACTTCCAACTAAACTTTTTTTCACAATCCAAAAAATTGAAGTTATTTTCGTCTAAATTTACTCAAATATAGACCCTACAACAAAAATACTCAACAAAATCCAAAAAAATCGAAGTTGGTTTCAAATAAATTTATTAAAATTTTACACTTCTAAGTAAATTTTTTTTCCACAATCCAAAAAATTGTCGTTATTTTCATCTAAATTTACTGCAATATACATCCTACACCAAAAATACTCTACAAAATCCAAAAAAATCGGAGTTGATTTCAAATAAATTTATTTAAATTTGACACTTCCAACTAAAATTTTTTTCACAATCCTAAAAATTGTCGTTATTTTCATCTAAATTTACTCAAATATACATCCTACACCAAATATACTCGACAAAATCCAAAATAATCCAAATTGATTTCAAATAAATTTTTTAAAATTTGACACTTCCAACTAAACTTTTTTTCACAATCAAAAAAATTGTCGTTAATTTCATCTAAATTTACTCAAATATACATCCTACACCAAAAATACTCGACAAAATCCAAAAAAATCGAAGTTGGTTTCAAATAAATTTATTAAAATTTTACACTTCCAAGTAAATTTTTTTTTCACAATCCAAAAAATTATCGTTATTTTCATCTAAATTTACTGAAATATACATCCTACACCAAAAATACTCGACAAAATCCAAAAAAATCGAAGTTGATTTCAAATAAATTTATTAAAATTTGACACTTCCAACTAAAATTTTTTTCACAATCCAAAAAATTGAAGTTTTTTTCATCTAAATTTACTCAATTGTAGATCCTACAACAAAAATACTCAAGAAAATCCAAAAAATCGAAGTTGGTTTCAAATAAATTTATTAAAATTTTACACTTCCAACTAAACTTTTTTTCACAATCCAAAAAATTGTCGTTATTTTCATCTAAATTTACTCAAATATACATCCTACACCAAAAATACTCGACAAAATCCAAAAAAATCGGAGTTGATTTCAAATAAATTTATTAAAATTTGACACTTCCAACTAAAATTTTTTTCACAATCCTTAAAATTGTCGTTATTTTCATCTAAATTTACTCAAATATACATACTACACCAAAAATACTCGACAAAATCCAAAAAAATCAAAGTTGATTTCAAATAAATTTATTAAAATTTGACACTTCCAACTAAACTTTTTTTCACAATCCAAAAAATTGTCGTTAATTTCATCTAAATTTACTCAAATATACATCCTACACCAAAAATACTCGACAAAATCCAAAAATATCGAAGTTGGTTTCAAATAAATTTATTAAAATTTGGCACTTCCAACTAAAATTTTTTTCACAATCCATAAAATTGAAGTTATTTTCATCTACATTTACTCAAATATAGATCCTACAACAAAAATACTCGACAAAATAAAAAAAAATCAAAGTTGATTTCAAATAAATTTATTAAAATTGGACACTTCCAACTAAAATTTTTTTCACAATCCAAAAAATTGAAGTTATTTTCATCTAAATTTACTCAAATATAGACCCTACAACAAAAATACTCAACAAAATCCAAAAAAATCGAAGTTGGTTTCAAATAAATTTATTAAAATTTTACACTTCCAAGTAATTTTTTTTTCCACAATCCAAAAAATTGTCGTTATTTTCATCTAAATTTACTGAAATATACATCCTACACCAAAAATACTCGACAAAATCCAAAAAAATCGGAGTTGATTTCAAATAAATTTATTAAAATTTGACACTTCCAACTAAAATTTTTTTCACAATCCTAAAAATTTAAGTTATTTTCATCTAAATTTACTCAAATATACATCCTACACAAAAAATACTCGAGAAAAAAAAAACGAAGTTGAATTCAAATAAATTCATTAAAATTTGACACTTCCAACTAAACTTTTTTTCACAATCCAAAAAATTGAAGTTATTTTCGTCTAAATTTACTCAAATATAGACCCTACAACAAAAATACTCAACAAAATCCAAAAAAATCGAAGTTGGTTTCAAATAAATTTATTAAAATTTTACACTTCTAAGTAAATTTTTTTTCCACAATCCAAAAAATTGTCGTTATTTTCATCTAAATTTACTGCAATATACATCCTACACCAAAAATACTCTACAAAATCCAAAAAAATCGGAGTTGATTTCAAATAAATTTATTTAAATTTGACACTTCCAACTAAAATTTTTTTCACAATCCTAAAAATTGTCGTTATTTTCATCTAAATTTACTCAAATATACATCCTACACCAAATATACTCGACAAAATCCAAAATAATCCAAATTGATTTCAAATAAATTTTTTAAAATTTGACACTTCCAACTAAACTTTTTTTCACAATCAAAAAAATTGTCGTTAATTTCATCTAAATTTACTCAAATATACATCCTACACCAAAAATACTCGACAAAATCCAAAAAAATCGAAGTTGGTTTCAAATAAATTTATTAAAATTTTACACTTCCAAGTAAATTTTTTTTTCACAATCCAAAAAATTGTCGTTATTTTCATCTAAATTTACTGAAATATACATCCTACACCAAAAATACTCGACAAAATCCAAAAAAATCGAAGTTGATTTCAAATAAATTTATTAAAATTTGACACTTCCAACTAAAATTTTTTTCACAATCCAAAAAATTGAAGTTTTTTTCATCTAAATTTACTCAATTGTAGATCCTACAACAAAAATACGCAAGAAAATCCAAAAAATCGAAGTTGGTTTCAAATAAATTTATTAAAATTTTACACTTCCAACTAAACTTTTTTTCACAATCCAAAAAATTGTCGTTAATTTCATCTAAATTTACTCAAATATACATCCTACACCAAAAATACTCGACAAAATCCAAAAATATCGAAGTTGGTTTCAAATAAATTTATTAAAATTTGGCACTTCCAACTAAAATTTTTTTCACAATCCTAAAAATTTAAGTTATTTTCATCTAAATTTACTCAAATATACATCCTACACCAAAAATACTCGACAAAAAAAAACGAAGTTGAATTCAAATAAATTCATTAAAATTTGACACGTCCAACTAAAATTGTTTTCACAATCCAAAACATTAAAGTTATTTTCATCTAAATTTACTCAAATATAGATCCTACAACAAAAATACTCAACAAAATAAAAAAAAATCGAAGTTGATTTCAAATAAATTTATTAAAATTTGACACTTCCAACTAAATTTTTTTTCACAATCCAAAAAATTGTCGTTATTTTCATCTAAATTTACTCAAATATACATCCTACACCAAAAATACTCGAGAAAATCCAATAAAATCGAAGTTGATTTCAAATAAATTTATTAAAATTTGACACTTCCAACTAAACTTTTTTTCACAATCCAAAAAATTGAAGTTATTCTCATCTAAATTTACTCAAATATAGACCCTACAACAAAAATACTCAACAAAATCCAAAATAATCGAAGTTGGTTTCAAATAAATTTATTAAAATTTTACACTTCCAAGTAAATTTTTATTCCACAATCCAAAAAATTGTCGTTATTTTCATCTAAATTTACTCAAAGATACATCCTACACCAAAAATACTCGACAAACTCCAATAAAATCGAAGTTGAATTCAAATAAATTTATTAAAATTTGACACTTCCAAATAAACTTTTTTTCACAATCCAAAGAATTGAAGTTATTTTCGTCTAAATTTACTCAAAGATACATCCTACACCAAAAATACTCGACAAAATCCAAAAAAATCGAAGTTGATTTCAAATAAATTTATTAAAATTTGACACTTCCAACTAAACTTTTTTCACAATCCAAAATATTGAAGTTATTTTCGTCTAAATTTACTCAAATATAGACCCTACAACAAAAATACTCAACAAAATCCAAAAAAATCGAAGTTGGTTTCAAATAAATTTATTAAAATTTTACACTTCTAAGTAAATTTTTTTTCACAATCCTAAAAATTTAAGTTATTTTCATCTAAATTTACTCAAATATACATCGTACACCAAAAATACTCGAGAAAATAAAAAAAAACGAAGTTGAATTCAAATAAATTCATTAAAATTTGACACTTCCAACTAAAATTGTTTTCACAATCGAAAACATTGAAGTTATTTTCATCTAAATTTACTCAAATATAGATCCTACAACAAAAATACTCAACAAAATAAAAAAAAATCGAAGTTGATTTCAAATAAATTTATTAAAATTTGACACTTCCAACTAAACTTTTTTTCACAATCCAAAAAATTGAAGTTATTTTCATCTAAATTTACTCAAATATAGATCCTACAACAAAAATACTCAACAAAATCCAAAATAATTCAAGTTGATTTCAAAGAAATTTATTAAAATTTGACACTTCCAACTAAATTTTATTTCACAATCCAAAAAATTGTCGTTATTTTCATCTAAATTTACTCAAATATAGACCCTACAACAAAAATACTTAACAAAATAAAAAAAAATCGATGTTGATTTCAAATAAATTTATTAAATTTTGACACTTCCAACTAAATTTTTTTTCACAATCCAAAAAATTGTCGTTATTTTCATCTAAATTTACTCTAATATACATCCTACACCAAAAATACTCGACAAAATCCAAAAAAATCGAAGTTGATTTCAAATAAATTTATTAAAATTTCACACTTCCAACTAAACTTTTTTTCACAATCCAAAAAATTGAAGTTATTTTCATCTAAATTTACACAAATATAGACCCTACAACAAAAATACTCAACAAAAATACTCAACAAAATCCAAAAAAATCGAAATTGGTTTCAACTAAATTTATTAAAATTTTACACATCCAAGTAAATTTTTTTTCCACAATCCAAAAAATTGTCGTTATTTTCATCTAAATTTACTGAAATATACATCCTACACCAAAAATACTCGACAAAATCCAAAAAAATCGAAGTTGATTTCAAATAAATTTATTAAAATTTTACACTTCCAAGTAAATTTTTTTTTCACAATCCAAAAAATTGTCGTTATTTTCATCTAAATTTACTGAAATATACATCCTACACCAAAAATACTCGACAAAATCCAAAAAAATCGAAGTTGATTTCAAATAAATTTATTAAAATTTGACACTTCCAACTAAAATTTTTTTCACAATCCAAAAAATTGAAGTTTTTTTCATCTAAATTTACTCAATTGTAGATCCTACAACAAAAATACTCAAGAAAATCCAAAAAATCGAAGTTGGTTTCAAATAAATTTATTAAAATTTTACACTTCCAACTAAACTTTTTTTCACAATCCAAAAAATTGAAGTTATTTTCATCTAAATTTACACAAATATACATCCTACACCAAAAATACTCGACAAAATCCAAAAAAATCGGAGTTGATTTCAAATAAATTTATTAAAATTTGACACTTCCAACTAAAATTTTTTTCACAATCCAAAAAATTGTCGTTAATTTCATCTAAATTTACTCAAATATACATCCTACACCAAAAATACTCGACAAAATCCAAAAATATCGAAGTTGGTTTCAAATAAATTTATTAAAATTTGGCACTTCCAACTAAAATTTTTTTCACAATCCTAAAAATTTAAGTTATTTTCATCTAAATTTACTCAAATATACATCCTACACCAAAAATACTCGACAAAAAAAAACGAAGTTGAATTCAAATAAATTCATTAAAATTTGACACGTCCAACTAAAATTGTTTTCACAATCCAAAACATTAAAGTTATTTTCATCTAAATTTACTCAAATATAGATCCTACAACAAAAATACTCAACAAAATAAAAAAAAATCGAAGTTGATTTCAAATAAATTTATTAAAATTTGACACTTCCAACTAAATTTTTTTTCACAATCCAAAAAATTGTCGTTATTTTCATCTAAATTTACTCAAATATACATCCTACACCAAAAATACTCGAGAAAATCCAATAAAATCGAAGTTGATTTCAAATAAATTTATTAAAATTTGACACTTCCAACTAAACTTTTTTTCACAATCCAAAAAATTGAAGTTATTCTCATCTAAATTTACTCAAATATAGACCCTACAACAAAAATACTCAACAAAATCCAAAATAATCGAAGTTGGTTTCAAATAAATTTATTAAAATTTTACACTTCCAAGTAAATTTTTATTCCACAATCCAAAAAATTGTCGTTATTTTCATCTAAATTTACTCAAAGATACATCCTACACCAAAAATACTCGACAAAATCCAATAAAATCGAAGTTGAATTCAAATAAATTTATTAAAATTTGACACTTCCAAATAAACTTTTTTTCACAATCCAAAGAATTGAAGTTATTTTCGTCTAAATTTACTCAAAGATACATCCTACACCAAAAATACTCGACAAAATCCAATAAAATCGAAGTTGAATTCAAATAAATTTATTAAAATTTGACACTTCCAACTAAACTTTTTTTCACAATCCAAAAAATTGAAGTTATTTTCGTCTAAATTTACTCAAATATAGACCCTACAACAAAAATACTCAACAAAATCCAAAAAAATCGAAGTTGGTTTCAAATAAATTTATTAAAATTTTACACTTCTAAGTAAATTTTTTTTCCACAATCCAAAAAATTGTCGTTATTTTCATCTAAATTTACTGCAATATACATCCTACACCAAAAATACTCTACAAAATCCAAAAAAATCGGAGTTGATTTCAAATAAAATTATTTAAATTTGACACTTCCAACTAAAATTTTTTTCACAATCCTAAAAATTGTCGTTATTTTCATCTAAATTTACTCAAATATACATCCTACACCAAATATACTCGACAAAATCCAAAATAATCCAAATTGATTTCAAATAAATTTTTTAAAATTTGACACTTCCAACTAAACTTTTTTTCACAATCCAAAAAATTGTCGATAATTTCATCTAAATTTACTCAAATATACATCCTACACCAAAAATACTCGACAAAATCCAAAAAAATCGAAGTTGGTTTCAAATAAATTTATTAAAATTTTACACTTCCAAGTAAATTTTTTTTTCACAATCCAAAAAATTGTCGTTATTTTCATCTAAATTTACTGAAATATACATCCTACACCACAAATACTCGACAAAATCCAAAAAAATCGAAGTTGATTTCAAATAAATTTATTAAAATTTTACACTTCCAACTAAACTTTTTTTCACAATCCAAAAAATTGTCGTTAATTTCATCTAAATTTACTCAAATATACATCCTACACCAAAAATACTCGACAAAATCCAAAAATATCGAAGTTGGTTTCAAATAAATTTATTAAAATTTGGCACTTCCAACTAAAATTTTTTTCACAATCCTAAAAATTTAAGTTATTTTCATCTAAATTTACTCAAATATACATCCTACACCAAAAAATACTCGAGAAAAAAAAAACGAAGTTGAATTCAAATAAATTCATTAAAATTTGACACTTCCAACTAAAATTGTTTTCACAATCCAAAACATTAAAGTTATTTTCATCTAAATTTACTCAAATATAGATCCTACAACAAAAATACTCAAGAAAATCCAAAAAATCGAAGTTGGTTTCAAATAAATTTATTAAAATTTGGCACTTCCAACTAAAATTTTTTTTCACAATCCAAAAAATTGTCGTTATTTTCATCTAAATTTACTCAAATATACATCCTACACCAAAAATACTCGAGAAAATCCAATAAAATCGAAGTTGATTTCAAATAAATTTATTAAAATTTGACACTTCCAACTAAACTTTTTTTCACAATCCAAAAAATTGAAGTTATTTTCATCTAAATTTACTCAAATATAGACCCTACAACAAAAATACTCAACAAAATCCAAAAAAAATCGAAGTTGGTTTCAAATAAATTTATTAAAATTTGACACTTCCAACTAAACTTTTTTTCACAATCCAAAGATTTGAAGTTATTTTCGTCTAAATTTACTCAAAGATACATCCTACACCAAAAATACTCGACAAAATCCAATAAAATCGAAGTTGAATTCAAATAAATTTATTAAAATTTGACACTTCCAACTAAACTTTTTTTCACAATCCAAAAAATTGAAGTTATTTTCGTCTAAATTTACTCAAATATAGACCCTACAACAAAAATACTCAACAAAATCCAAAAAAATCGAAGTTGGTTTCAAATAAATTTATTAAAATTTTACACTTCTAAGTAAATTTTTTTTCCACAATCCAAAAAATTGTCGTTATTTTCATCTAAATTTACTGCAATATACATCCTACACCAAAAATACTCTACAAAATCCAAAAAAATCGGAGTTGATTCAAATAAATTTATTTAAATTTGACACTTCCAACTAAAATTTTTTTCACAATCCTAAAAATTGTCGTTATTTTCATCTAAATTTACTCAAATATACATCCTACACCAAATATACTCGACAAAATCCAATAAAATCGAAGTTGAATACAAATAAATTTATTAAAATTTGACACTTCCAACTAAACTTTTTTTCACAATCCAAAGAATTGAAGTTATTTTCGTCTAAATTTACTCAAAGATACATCCTACACCAAAAATACTCGACAAAATCCAATAAAATCGAGGTTGAATTCAAATAAATTTATTAAAATTTGACACTTCCAACTAAACTTTTTTTCACAATCCAAAAAATTGAAGTTATTTTCATCTAAATTTACTCAAATATAGACCCTACAACAAAAATACTCAACAAAATCCAAAAAAATCGAAGTTGGTTTCAAATAAATTTATTAAAATTTTACACTTCCAAGTAAATTTTTATTCCACAATCCAAAAAATTGTCGTTAGTTTCATCTAAATTTACTGAAATATACATCCTACACCAAAAATACTCGACAAAATCCAAAAAAATCGGAGTTGGTTTCAAATAAATTTATTAAAATTTGACACTTTCAACTAAAATTTTTTTCACAATCCTAAAAATTGTCGTTATTTTCATCTAAATTTACTCAAATATACATCCTACACCAAATATACTCGACAAAATCCAAAATAATCCAAATTAATTTCAAATAAATTTTTTAAAATTTGACACTTCCAACTAAACTTTTTTTCACAATCCAAAAAATTTTCGTTAATTTCATCTAAATTTACTCAAATATACATCCTACACCAAAAATACTCGACAAAATCCAAAAATATCGAAGTTGGTTTCAAATAAATTTATTAAAATTTGGCACTTCCAACTAAAATTTTTTTCACAATCCTAAAAATTTAAGTTATTTTCATCTAAATTTACTCAAATATACATCCTACACCAAAAATACTCGAGAAAAAAAAACGAAGTTGAATTCAAATAAATTCATTAAAATTTGACACGTCCTACTAAAATTGTTTTCACAATCCAAAACATTAAAGTTATTTTCATCTAAATTTACTCAAATATAGATCCGACACCAAAAATACTCAACAAAATAAAAAAAAATCGAAGTTGATTTCAAATAAATTTATTAAAATTTGACATTTCCAACTAAACTTTTTTTCACAATCCAAAAAATTGAAGTTATTTTCATCTAAATTTACTCAAATATAGACCCTACAACAAAAATACTCAACAAAATCCAATAAAATCGAAGTTGGATTCAAATAAATTTATTAAAATTTTACACTTCCAAGTAAATTTTTATTCCACAATCCAAAAAATTGTCGTTATTTTCATCTAAATTTACTGAAATATACATCCTACACCAAAAATACTCGACAAAATCCAAAAAAATCGGAGTTGGTTTCAAATAAATTTATTAAAATTTGACACTTTCAACTAAAATTTTTTTCACAATCCTAAAAATTGTCGTTATTTTCATCTAAATTTACTCAAATATACATCCTACACCAAATATACTCGACAAAATCCAAAATAATCCAAATTGATTTCAAATAAATTTTTTAAAATTTGACACTTCCAACTAAACTTTTTTTCACAATCCAAAAAATTTTCGTTAATTTCATCTAAATTTACTCAAATATACATCCTCCACCAAAAATACTCGACAAAATCCAAAAATATCGAAGTTGGTTTCAAATAAATTTATTAAAATTTGGGACTTCCAACTAAAATTTTTTTCACAATCCTAAAAATCTAAGTTATTTTCATCTAAATTTACTCAAATATACATCCTACACCAAAAATACTCGAGAAAAAAAAACGAAGTTGAATTCAAATAAATTCATTAAAATTTGACACGTCCTACTAAAATTGTTTTCACAATCCAAAACATTAAAGTTATTTTCATCTAAATTTACTCAAATATAGATCCTACACCAAAAATACTCGACAAAATCCAAAAAAATCGAAGTTGGTTTCAAATAAATTTATTAAAATTTGACACTTCCAACTAAAATTTTTTTCACAATCCTAAAAATTGAAGTTATTTTCATCTAAATTTACTCAAATATACATCCTACACCAAAAATACTCGACAAAATCCAAAAAAATCGAAGTTGGTTTCAAATAAATTTATTAAAATTTGACACTTCCAACTAAATTTTTTTTCACAATCCAAAAAATGGTCGTCATTTTCATCTAAATTTACTCAAATATACATCCTACAACAAAAATACTCGACAAAATCCAAAAAATTCGAAGTTGGTTTCAAATAAATTTATTAAAATTTGACACTTCCAACTAAAATTTTCTTCACAATCTAAAAAATGGTCGTTATTTTCATCTAAATTTACTCAAATATACATCCTACACCAAAAATACTCGACAAAATAAAAAAAAAATCGAAGTTGATTTCAAATAAATTTATTAAAATTTGACACTTCCAACTAAAATTTTCTTCACAATCCAAAAAATGGTCGTTATTTTCATCTAAATTTACTCAAATATACATCCTACAACAAAAATACTCGACAAAATCCAAAAAATTCGCAGTTGGATTCAAATAAATTTATTAAAATTTGACACTTCCAACTAAAATTTTCTTCACAATCTAAAAAATGGTCGTTATTTTCATCTAAATTTACTCAAATATACATCCTACACCAAAAATACTCGACAAAATAAAAAAAAATCGAAGTTGGTTTCAAATAAATTTATTAAAATTTGACACTTCCAACTAAAATTTTTTTCACAATCCTAGAAATTGAAGTTATTTTCATCTAAATGTACTCAAATATAGATCCTACAACAAAAATACTCAACAAAATAAAAAAAAATCGAAGTTGGTATCAAATAAATTCATTAAAATTTGACACTACCAACTAAAATTTTATTCACAATCCAAAAAATTGAAGTTATTTTCATCTAAATTTACTCAAATATACATCCTACACCAAAAATACTCGACAAAATCCAAAAAAATCGAAGTTGGTTTCAAACAAATTTATTAAAATTTGACACTTCCAACTAAAATTTTTTTCACAATCCTAAAAATTGAAGGTATTTTCATCTAAATTTACTCAAATATAGATCCTACAAAAAAATACTCGACAAAATCCAAAAAAATCGAAGTTGCTTTCAAATAAATTTATTAAAATTTGACACTTCCAACTAAAATTTTTTTCACAACCCTAGAAATTGAAGTTATTTTCATCTAAATTTACTCAAATATATATCTTACACCAAAAATACTCGACAAAATCCAAAAAAATCGAAGTTGGTTTCAAATAAATTTATTAAAATTTGACACTTCCAACTAAAATTTTTTTCACAATCCTAAAAATTGAATTTATTTTCATCTAAATTTACTCAAATATACATCCTACACCAAAAATACTCGACAAAATCCAAAAAAATCGAAGTTGGTTTCAAATAAATTTATTAAAATTTGACACTTCCAACTAAATTTTTTTTCACAATCCAAAAAATGGTCGTCATTTTCATCTAAATTTACTCAAATATACATCCTACAACAAAAATACTCGACAAAATCCAAAAAATTCGAAGTTGGTTTCAAATAAATTTATTAAAATTTGACACTTCCAACTAAAATTTTCTTCACAATCTAAAAAATGGTCGTTATTTTCATCTAAATTTACTCAAATATACATCCTACACCAAAAATACTCGACAAAATAAAAAAAAAATCGAAGTTGATTTCAAATAAATTTATTAAAATTTGACACTTCCAACTAAAATTTTCTTCACAATCCAAAAAATGGTCGTTATTTTCATCTAAATTTACTCAAATATACATCCTACAACAAAAATACTCGACAAAATCCAAAAAATTCGCAGTTGGATTCAAATAAATTTATTAAAATTTGACACTTCCAACTAAAATTTTCTTCACAATCTAAAAAATGGTCGTTATTTTCATCTAAATTTACTCAAATATACATCCTACACCAAAAATACTCGACAAAATAAAAAAAAATCGAAGTTGGTTTCAAATAAATTTATTAAAATTTGACACTTCCAACTAAAATTTTTTTCACAATCCTAGAAATTGAAGTTATTTTCATCTAAATGTACTCAAATATAGATCCTACAACAAAAATACTCAACAAAATAAAAAAAAATCGAAGTTGGTATCAAATAAATTCATTAAAATTTGACACTACCAACTAAAATTTTATTCACAATCCAAAAAATTGAAGTTATTTTCATCTAAATTTACTCAAATATACATCCTACACCAAAAATACTCGACAAAATCCAAAAAAATCGAAGTTGGTTTCAAACAAATTTATTAAAATTTGACACTTCCAACTAAAATTTTTTTCACAATCCTAAAAATTGAAGGTATTTTCATCTAAATTTACTCAAATATAGATCCTACAAAAAAATACTCGACAAAATCCAAAAAAATCGAAGTTGCTTTCAAATAAATTTATTAAAATTTGACACTTCCAACTAAAATTTTTTTCACAATCCTAGAAATTGAAGTTATTTTCATCTAAATTTACTCAAATATATATCCTACACCAAAAATACTCGACAAAATCCAAAAAAATCGAAGTTGGTTTCAAATAAATTTATTAAAATTTGACACTTCCAACTAAAATTTTTTTCACAATCCTAAAAATTGAAGTTATTTTCATCTAAATTTACTCAAATATACATCCTACACCAAAAATACTCGACAAAATCCAAAAAAATCGAAGTTGGTTTCAAATAAATTTATTAAAATTTGACACTTCCAACTAAATTTTTTTTCACAATCCAAAAAATGGTCGTCATTTTCATCTAAATTTACTCAAATATACATCCTACAACAAAAATACTCGACAAAATCCAAAAAATTCGAAGTTGGTTTCAAATAAATTTATTAAAATTTGACACTTCCAACTAAAATTTTCTTCACAATCTAAAAAATGGTCGTTATTTTCATCTAAATTTACTCAAATATACATCCTACACCAAAAATACTCGACAAAATAAAAAAAAAATCGAAGTTGATTTCAAATAAATTTATTAAAATTTGACACTTCCAACTAAAATTTTCTTCACAATCCAAAAAATGGTCGTTATTTTCATCTAAATTTACTCAAATATACATCCTACACCAAAAATACTCGACAAAATCAAAAAAAATCGAAGTTGGTTTCAAATAAATTTATTAAAATTTGACACTTCTAACTAAAATTTTCTTCACAATCCAAAAAATGGTCGTTATTTTCATCTAAATTTACTCAAATATACATCCTACACCAAAAATACTCGACAAAATAAAAAAAAAATCGAAGTTGATTTCAAATAAATTTATTAAAATTTGACACTTCCAACTAAAATTTTCTTCACAATCCAAAAAATGGTCGTTATTTTCATCTAAATTTACTCAAATATACATCCTACAACAAAAATACTCGACAAAATCCAAAAAATTCGCAGTTGGATTCAAATAAATTTATTAAAATTTGACACTTCCAACTAAAATTTTCTTCACAATCTAAAAAATGGTCGTTATTTTCATCTAAATTTACTCAAATATACATCCTACACCAAAAATACTCGACAAAATCCAAAAATATCGAAGTTGGTTTCAAACAAATTTATTAAAATTTGACACTTCCAACTAAAATTTTTTTCACAATCCTAGAAATTGAAGTTATTTTCATCTAAATGTACTCAAATATAGATCCTACAACAAAAATACTCAACAAAATAAAAAAAAATCGAAGTTGGTATCAAATAAATTCATTAAAATTTGACACTACCAACTAAAATTTTATTCACAATCCAAAAAATTGAAGTTATTTTCATCTAAATTTACTCAAATATACATCCTACACCAAAAATACTCGACAAAATCCAAAAAAATCGGAGTTGGTTTCAAATAAATTTATTAAAATTTGACACTTTCAACTAAAATTTTTTTCACAATCCTAAAAATTGTCGTTATTTTCATCTAAATTTACTCAAATATACATCCTACACCAAATATACTCGACAAAATCCAAAATAATCCAAATTAATTTCAAATAAATTTTTTAAAATTTGACACTTCCAACTAAACTTTTTTTCACAATCCAAAAAATTTTCGTTAATTGCATCTAAATTTACTCAAATATACATCCTACACCAAAAATACTCGACAAAATCCAAAAATATCGAAGTTGGTTTCAAATAAATTTATTAAAATTTGGCACTTCCAACTAAAATTTTTTTCACAATCCTAAAAATTTAAGTTATTTTCATCTAAATTTACTCAAATATACATCCTACACCAAAAATACTCGAGAAAAAAAAACGAAGTTGAATTCAAATAAATTCATTAAAATTTGACACGTCCTACTAAAATTGTTTTCACAATCCAAAACATTAAAGTTATTTTCATCTAAATTTACTCAAATATAGATCCGACACCAAAAATACTCAACAAAATAAAAAAAAATCGAAGTTGATTTCAAATAAATTTATTAAAATTTGACATTTCCAACTAAACTTTTTTTCACAATCCAAAAAATTGAAGTTATTTTCATCTAAATTTACTCAAATATAGACCCTACAACAAAAATACTCAACAAAATCCAATAAAATCGAAGTTGGATTCAAATAAATTTATTAAAATTTTACACTTCCAAGTAAATTTTTATTCCACAATCCAAAAAATTGTCGTTATTTTCATCTAAATTTACTGAAATATACATCCTACACCAAAAATACTCGACAAAATCCAAAAAAATCGGAGTTGGTTTCAAATAAATTTATTAAAATTTGACACTTTCAACTAAAATTTTTTTCACAATCCTAAAAATTGTCGTTATTTTCATCTAAATTTACTCAAATATACATCCTACACCAAATATACTCGACAAAATCCAAAATAATCCAAATTGATTTCAAATAAATTTTTTAAAATTTGACACTTCCAACTAAACTTTTTTTCACAATCCAAAAAATTTTCGTTAATTTCATCTAAATTTACTCAAATATACATCCTCCACCAAAAATACTCGACAAAATCCAAAAATATCGAAGTTGGTTTCAAATAAATTTATTAAAATTTGGGACTTCCAACTAAAATTTTTTTCACAATCCTAAAAATCTAAGTTATTTTCATCTAAATTTACTCAAATATACATCCTACACCAAAAATACTCGAGAAAAAAAAACGAAGTTGAATTCAAATAAATTCATTAAAATTTGACACGTCCTACTAAAATTGTTTTCACAATCCAAAACATTAAAGTTATTTTCATCTAAATTTACTCAAATATAGATCCTACACCAAAAATACTCAACAAAATAAAAAAAAATCGAAGTTGATTTCAAATAAATTTATTAAAATTTGACATTTCCAACTAAATTTTTTTTCACAATCCAAAAAATTGCCGTTATTTTCATCTAAATTTACTCAAATATACATCCTACACCAAAAATACTCGAGAAAATCCAATAAAATCGAAGTTGATTTCAAATAAATTTATTAAAATTTGACACTACCAACTAAACTTTTTTTCACAATCCAAAAAATTGAAGTTATTTTCATCTAAATTTACTCAAATATAGACCCTACAACAAAAATACTCAACAAAATCCAAAAAAATCGAAGTTGGTTTCAAATAAATTTATTAAAATTTGACACTTCCAAGTAAATTTTTATTCCACAATCCAAAAAATTGTCGTTATTTTCATCTAAATTTACTGAAATATACATCCTACACCAAAAATACTCGACAAAATCCAAAAAATCGAAGTTGGTTTCAAATAAATTTATTAAAATTTTACACTTCCAAGTAAATTTTTTTTTCACAATCCAAAAAATTGTCGTTATTTTCATCTAAATTTACTGAAATATACATCCTACACCACAAATACTCGACAAAATCCAAAAAAATCGAAGTTGATTTCAAATAAATTTATTAAAATTTTACACTTCCAACTAAACTTTTTTTCACAATCCAAAAAATTGTCGTTAATTTCATCTAAATTTACTCAAATATACATCCTACACCAAAAATACTCGACAAAATCCAAAAATATCGAAGTTGGTTTCAAATAAATTTATTAAAATTTGGCACTTCCAACTAAAATTGTTTTCACAATCCAAAACATTAAAGTTATTTTCATCTAAATTTACTCAAATATAGATCCTACAACAAAAATACTCAAGAAAATCCAAAAAATCGAAGTTGGTTTCAAATAAATTTATTAAAATTTGGCACTTCCAACTAAAATTTTTTTTCACAATCCAAAAAATTGTCGTTATTTTCATCTAAATTTACTCAAATATACATCCTACACCAAAAATACTCGAGAAAATCCAATAAAATCGAAGTTGATTTCAAATAAATTTATTAAAATTTGACACTTCCAACTAAACTTTTTTTCACAATCCAAAAAATTGAAGTTATTTTCATCTAAATTTACTCAAATATAGACCCTACAACAAAAATACTCAACAAAATCCAAAAAAATCGAAGTTGGTTTCAAATAAATTTATTAAAATTTGACACTTCCAACTAAACTTTTTTTCACAATCCAAAGATTTGAAGTTATTTTCGTCTAAATTTACTCAAAGATACATCCTACACCAAAAATACTCGACAAAATCCAATAAAATCGAAGTTGAATTCAAATAAATTTATTAAAATTTGACACTTCCAACTAAACTTTTTTTCACAATCCAAAAAATTGAAGTTATTTTCGTCTAAATTTACTCAAATATAGACCCTACAACAAAAATACTCAACAAAATCCAAAAAAATCGGAGTTGATTCAAATAAATTTATTTAAATTTGACACTTCCAACTAAAATTTTTTTCATAATCCTAAAAATTGTCGTTATTTTCATCTAAATTTACTCAAATATACATCCTACACCAAATATACTCGACAAAATCCAAAATAATCCAAATTGATTTCAAATAAATTTTTTAAAATTTGACACTTCCAACTAAACTTTTTTTCACAATCCAAAAAATTGTCGTTAATTTCATCTAAATTTACTCAAATATACATCCTACACCAAAAATACTCGACAAAATCCAAAAAAATCGAAGTTGGTTTCAAATACATTTATTAAAATTTTACACTTCCAAGTAAATTTTTTTTTCACAATCCAAAAAATTGTCGTTATTTTCATCTAAATTTACTGAAATATACATCCTACACCACAAATACTCGACAAAATCCAAAAAAATCGAAGTTGATTTCAAATAAATTTATTAAAATTTTACACTTCCAACTAAACTTTTTTTCACAATCCAAAAAATTGTCGTTAATTTCATCTAAATTTACTCAAATATACATCCTACACCAAAAATACTCGACAAAATTCAAAAATATCGAAGTTGGTTTCAAATAAATTTATTAAAATTTGGCACTTCCAACTAAAATTTTTTTCACAATCCTAGAAATTTAAGTTATTCTCATCTAAATTTACTCAAATATACATCCTACACCAAAAATACTCGAGAAAAAAAAAACGAAGTTGAATTCAAATAAATTCATTAAAATTTGACACTTCCAACTAAAATTGTTTTCACAATCCAAAACATTAAAGTTATTTTCATCTAAATTTACTCAAATATAGATCCTACAACAAAAATACTCAAGAAAATCAAAAAAATCGAAGTTGGTTTCAAATAAATTTATTAAAATTTGGCACTTCCAACTAAAATTTTTTTCACAATCCAAAAAATTGTCGTTATTTTCATCTAAATTTACTCAAATATACATCCTACACCAAAAATACTCGAGATAATCCAATAAAATCGAAGTTGATTTCAAATAAATTTATTAAAATTTGACACTTCCAACTAAACTTTTTTTCACAATCCAAAAAATTGAAGTTATTTTCATCTAAATTTACTGAAATATACATCCTACACCAAAAATACTCGACAAAATCCAAAAAAATCGGAGTTGGTTTCAAATAAATTTATTAAAATTTGACACTTTCAACTAAAATTTTTTTCACAATCCTAAAAATTGTCGTTATTTTCATCTAAATTTACTCAAATATACATCCTACACCAAATATACTCGACAAAATCCAAAATAATCCAAATTGATTTCAAATAAATTTTTTAAAATTTGACACTTCCAACTAAACTTTTTTTCACAATCCAAAAAATTTTCGTTAATTTCATCTAAATTTACTCAAAAATACATCCTCCACCAAAAATACTCGACAAAATCCAAAAATATCGAAGTTGGTTTCAAATAAATTTATTAAAATTTGGCACTTCCAACTAAAATTTTTTTCACAATCCTAAAAATCTAAGTTATTTTCATCTAAATTTACTCAAATATACATCCTACACCAAAAATACTCGAGAAAAAAAAACGAAGTTGAATTCAAATAAATTCATTAAAATTTGACACGTCCTACTAAAATTGTTTTCACAATCCAAAACATTAAAGTTATTTTCATCTAAATTTACTCAAATATAGATCCTACACCAAAAATACTCAACAAAATAAAAAAAAATCGAAGTTGATTTCAAATAAATTTATTAAAATTTGACATTTCCAACTAAATTTTTTTTCACAATCCAAAAAATTGTCGTTATTTTCATCTAAATTTACTCAAATATACATCCTACACCAAAAATACTCGAGAAAATCCAATAAAATCGAAGTTGATTTCAAATAAATTTATTAAAATTTGACACTACCAACTAAACTTTTTTTCACAATCCAAAAAATTGAAGTTATTTTCATCTAAATTTACTCAAATATAGACCCTACAACAAAAATACTCAACAAAATCCAAAAAAATCGAAGTTGGTTTCAAATAAATTTATTAAAATTTGACACTTCCAAGTAAATTTTTATTCCACAATCCAAAAAATTGTCGTTATTTTCATCTAAATTTACTGAAATATACATCCTACACCAAAAATACTCGACAAAATCCAAAAAAATCGAAGTTGATTTCAAATAAATTTATTAAAATTTGACACTTCCAACTAAACTTTTTTTCACAATCCAAGAAATTGAAGTTATTTTCATCTAAATTTACTCAAAGATACATCCTACACCAAAAATACTCGACAAAATCCAATAAAATCGAAGTTGAATTTAAATAAATTTATTAAAATTTGACACTTCCAACTAAACTTTTTTTCACAATCCAAAGAATTGAAGTTATTTTCGTCTAAATTTACTCAAAGATACATCCTACACCAAAAATACTCGACAAAATCCAATAAAATCGAAGTTGAATTCAAATAAATTTATTAAAATTTGACACTTCCAACTAAACTTTTTTTCACAATCCAAAAAATTGAAGTTATTTTCATCTAAATTTACTCAAATATAGACCCTACAACAAAAATACTCGACAAAATCCAAAAACATCGAAGTTGATTTCAAATAAATTTATTATAATTTGACACTTCCAACTAAAATTTTTTTCACAATCCATAAAATTGAAGTTATTTTCATCTACATTTACTCAAATATAGATCCTACAACAAAAATACTCGACAAAATAAAAAAAAATCAAAGTTGATTTCAAATAAATTTATTAAAATTGGACACTTCCAACTAAAATTTTTTTCACAATCCAAAAAATTGAAGTTATTTTCATCTAAATTTACTCAAATATAGACCCTACAACAAAAATACTCAACAAAATCCAAAAAAATCGAAGTTGGTTTCAAATAAATTTATTAAAATTTTACACTTCCATATAATTTTTTTTTCCACAATCCAAAAAATTGTCGTTATTTTCATCTAAATTTACTGAAATATACATCCTACACCAAAAATACTCGACAAAATCCAAAAAAATCGGAGTTGGTTTCAAATAAATTTATTAAAATTTGACACTTTCAACTAAAATTTTTTTCACAATCCTAAAAATTGTCGTTATTTTCATCTAAATTTACTCAAATATACATCCTACACCAAATATACTCGACAAAATCCAAAATAATCCAAATTGATTTCAAATAAATTTTTTAAAATTTGACACTTCCAACTAAACTTTTTTCACAATCCAAAAAATTGTCGTTAATTTCATCTAAATTTACTCAAATATACATCCTACACCAAAAATACTCGACAAAATCCAAAAATATCGAAGTTGGTTTCAAATAAATTTATTAAAATTTGGCACTTCCAACTAAAATTTTTTTCACAATCCTAAAAATTTAAGTTATTTTCATCTAAATTTACTCAAATATACATCATACACCAAAAATACTCGAGAAAAGAAAACGAAGTTGAATTCAAATAAATTCATTAAAATTTGACACGTCCAACTAAACTTTTTTCACAATCCAAAAAATTGAAGTTATTTTCATCTAAATTTACTCAAATATAGACCCTACAACAAAAATACTCAACAAAATCCAATAAAATCGAAGTTGGTTTCAAATAAATTTATTAAAATTTTACACTTCCAAGTAAATTTTTATTCCACAATCCAAAAAATTGTCGTTATTTTCATCTAAATTTACTGAAATATACATCCTACACCAAAAATACTCGACAAAATCCAAAAAAATCGGAGTTGGTTTCAAATAAATTTATTAAAATTTGACACTTTCAACTAAAATTTTTTTCACAATCCTAAAAATTGTCGTTATTTTCATCTAAATTTACTCAAATATACATCCTACACCAAATATACTCGACAAAATCCAAAATAATCCAAATTGATTTCAAATAAATTTTTTAAAATTTGACACTTCCAACTAAACTTTTTTTCACAATCCAAAAAATTTTCGTTAATTTCATCTAAATTTACTCTAATATACATCCTACACCAAAAATACTCGACAAAATCCAAAAATATCGAAGTTGGTTTCAAATAAATTTATTAAAATTTGGCACTTCCAACTAAAATTTTTTTCACAATCCTAAAAATTTAAGTTATTTTCATCTAAATTTACTCAAATATACATCCTACACCAAAAATACTCGAGAAAAGAAAACGAAGTTGAATTCAAATAAATTCATTAAAATTTGACACGTCCTACTAAAATTGTTTTCACAATCCAAAACATTAAAGTTATTTTCATCTAAATTTACTCAAAAATAGATCCTACACCAAAAATACTCAACAAAATAAAAAAAAATCGAAGTTGATTTCAAATAAATTTATTAAAATTTGACATTTCCAACTAAATTTTTTTTCACAATCCAAAAAATTGTCGTTATTTTCATCTAAATTTACTCAAATATACATCCTACACCAAAAATACTCGAGAAAATCCAATAAAATCGAAGTTGATTTCAAATAAATTTATTAAAATTTGACACTACCAACTAAACTTTTTTTCACAATCCAAAAAATTGAAGTTATTTTCATCTAAATTTACTCAAATATACATCCTACAACAAAAATACTCGACAAAATCCAAAAAATTCGCAGTTGGATTCAAATAAATTTATTAAAATTTGACACTTCCAACTAAAATTTTCTTCACAATCTAAAAAATGGTCGTTATTTTCATCTAAATTTACTCAAATATACATCCTACACCAAAAATACTCGACAAAATAAAAAAAAATCGAAGTTGGTTTCAAATAAATTTATTAAAATTTGACACTTCCAACTAAAATTTTTTTCACAATCCTAGAAATTGAAGTTATTTTCATCTAAATGTACTCAAATATAGATCCTACAACAAAAATACTCAACAAAATAAAAAAAAATCGAAGTTGGTATCAAATAAATTCATTAAAATTTGACACTACCAACTAAAATTTTATTCACAATCCAAAAAATTGAAGTTATTTTCATCTAAATTTACTCAAATATACATCCTACACCAAAAATACTCGACAAAATCCAAAAAAATCGAAGTTGGTTTCAAACAAATTTATTAAAATTTGACACTTCCAACTAAAATTTTTTTCACAATCCTAAAAATTGAAGGTATTTTCATCTAAATTTACTCAAATATAGATCCTACAAAAAAATACTCGACAAAATCCAAAAAAATCGAAGTTGCTTTCAAATAAATTTATTAAAATTTGACACTTCCAACTAAAATTTTTTTCACAATCCTAGAAATTGAAGTTATTTTCATCTAAATTTACTCAAATATATATCCTACACCAAAAATACTCGACAAAATCCAAAAAAATCGAAGTTGGTTTCAAATAAATTTATTAAAATTTGACACTTCCAACTAAAATTTTTTTCACAATCCTAAAAATTGAAGTTATTTTCATCTAAATTTACTCAAATATACATCCTACACCAAAAATACTCGACAAAATCCAAAAAAATCGAAGTTGGTTTCAAATAAATTTATTAAAATTTGACACTTCCAACTAAATTTTTTTTCACAATCCAAAAAATGGTCGTCATTTTCATCTAAATTTACTCAAATATACATCCTACAACAAAAATACTCGACAAAATCCAAAAAATTCGAAGTTGGTTTCAAATAAATTTATTAAAATTTGACACTTCCAACTAAAATTTTCTTCACAATCTAAAAAATGGTCGTTATTTTCATCTAAATTTACTCAAATATACATCCTACACCAAAAATACTCGACAAAATAAAAAAAAAATCGAAGTTGATTTCAAATAAATTTATTAAAATTTGACACTTCCAACTAAAATTTTCTTCACAATCCAAAAAATGGTCGTTATTTTCATCTAAATTTACTCAAATATACATCCTACAACAAAAATACTCGACAAAATCCAAAAAAATCGAAGTTGCTTTCAAATAAATTTATTAAAATTTGACACTTCCAACTAAAATTTTTTTCACAACCCTAGAAATTGAAGTTATTTTCATCTAAATTTACTCAAATATATATCTTACACCAAAAATACTCGACAAAATCCAAAAAAATCGAAGTTGGTTTCAAATAAATTTATTAAAATTTGACACTTCCAACTAAAATTTTTTTCACAATCCTAAAAATTGAATTTATTTTCATCTAAATTTACTCAAATATACATCCTACACCAAAAATACTCGACAAAATCCAAAAAAATCGAAGTTGGTTTCAAATAAATTTATTAAAATTTGACACTTCCAACTAAATTTTTTTTCACAATCCAAAAAATGGTCGTCATTTTCATCTAAATTTACTCAAATATACATCCTACAACAAAAATACTCGACAAAATCCAAAAAATTCGAAGTTGGTTTCAAATAAATTTATTAAAATTTGACACTTCCAACTAAAATTTTCTTCACAATCTAAAAAATGGTCGTTATTTTCATCTAAATTTACTCAAATATACATCCTACACCAAAAATACTCGACAAAATAAAAAAAAAATCGAAGTTGATTTCAAATAAATTTATTAAAATTTGACACTTCCAACTAAAATTTTCTTCACAATCCAAAAAATGGTCGTTATTTTCATCTAAATTTACTCAAATATACATCCTACAACAAAAATACTCGACAAAATCCAAAAAATTCGCAGTTGGATTCAAATAAATTTATTAAAATTTGACACTTCCAACTAAAATTTTCTTCACAATCTAAAAAATGGTCGTTATTTTCATCTAAATTTACTCAAATATACATCCTACACCAAAAATACTCGACAAAATAAAAAAAAATCGAAGTTGGTTTCAAATAAATTTATTAAAATTTGACACTTCCAACTAAAATTTTTTTCACAATCCTAGAAATTGAAGTTATTTTCATCTAAATGTACTCAAATATAGATCCTACAACAAAAATACTCAACAAAATAAAAAAAAATCGAAGTTGGTATCAAATAAATTCATTAAAATTTGACACTACCAACTAAAATTTTATTCACAATCCAAAAAATTGAAGTTATTTTCATCTAAATTTACTCAAATATACATCCTACACCAAAAATACTCGACAAAATCCAAAAAAATCGAAGTTGGTTTCAAACAAATTTATTAAAATTTGACACTTCCAACTAAAATTTTTTTCACAATCCTAAAAATTGAAGGTATTTTCATCTAAATTTACTCAAATATAGATCCTACAAAAAAATACTCGACAAAATCCAAAAAAATCGAAGTTGCTTTCAAATAAATTTATTAAAATTTGACACTTCCAACTAAAATTTTTTTCACAATCCTAGAAATTGAAGTTATTTTCATCTAAATTTACTCAAATATATATCCTACACCAAAAATACTCGACAAAATCCAAAAAAATCGAAGTTGGTTTCAAATAAATTTATTAAAATTTGACACTTCCAACTAAAATTTTTTTCACAATCCTAAAAATTGAAGTTATTTTCATCTAAATTTACTCAAATATACATCCTACACCAAAAATACTCGACAAAATCCAAAAAAATCGAAGTTGGTTTCAAATAAATTTATTAAAATTTGACACTTCCAACTAAATTTTTTTTCACAATCCAAAAAATGGTCGTCATTTTCATCTAAATTTACTCAAATATACATCCTACAACAAAAATACTCGACAAAATCCAAAAAATTCGAAGTTGGTTTCAAATAAATTTATTAAAATTTGACACTTCCAACTAAAATTTTCTTCACAATCTAAAAAATGGTCGTTATTTTCATCTAAATTTACTCAAATATACATCCTACACCAAAAATACTCGACAAAATAAAAAAAAAATCGAAGTTGATTTCAAATAAATTTATTAAAATTTGACACTTCCAACTAAAATTTTCTTCACAATCCAAAAAATGGTCGTTATTTTCATCTAAATTTACTCAAATATACATCCTACACCAAAAATACTCGACAAAATCCAAAAAAATCGAAGTTGGTTTCAAATAAATTTATTAAAATTTGACACTTCTAACTAAAATTTTCTTCACAATCCAAAAAATGGTCGTTATTTTCATCTAAATTTACTCAAATATACATCCTACACCAAAAATACTCGACAAAATAAAAAAAAAATCGAAGTTGATTTCAAATAAATTTATTAAAATTTGACACTTCCAACTAAAATTTTCTTCACAATCCAAAAAATGGTCGTTATTTTCATCTAAATTTACTCAAATATACATCCTACAACAAAAATACTCGACAAAATCCAAAAAATTCGTAGTTGGATTCAAATAAATTTATTAAAATTTGACACTTCCAACTAAAATTTTCTTCACAATCTAAAAAATGGTCGTTATTTTCATCTAAATTTACTCAAATATACATCCTACACCAAAAATACTCGACAAAATCCAAAAAATTCGAAGTTGGTTTCAAATAAATTTATTAAAATTTGACACTTTCAACTAAAATTTTTTTCACAATCCTAAAAATTGAAGTTATTTTCATCTAAATTTACTCAAATATACATCCTACACCAAATATACTCGACAAAATCCAAAATAATCCAAATTGATTTCAAATAAATTTTTTAAAATTTGACACTTCCAACTAAAATTTTTTTCACAATCCAAAAAATTTTCGTTAATTTCATCTAAATTTACTCAAATATACATCCTCCACCAAAAATACTCGACAAAATCCAAAAATATCGAAGTTGGTTTCAAATAAATTTATTAAAATTTGGCACTTCCAACTAAAATTTTTTTCACAATCCTAAAAATCTAAGTTATTTTCATCTAAATTTACTGAAATATACATCCTACACCAAAAATACTCGAGAAAAAAAAACGAAGTTGAATTCAAATAAATTCATTAAAATTTGACACGTCCTACTAAAATTGTTTTCACAATCCAAAACATTAAAGTTATTTTCATCTAAATTTACTCAAATATAGATCCTACACCAAAAATACTCAACAAAATAAAAAAAAATCGAAGTTGATTTCAAATAAATTTATTAAAATTTGACATTTCCAACTAAATTTTTTTTCACAATCCAAAAAATTGTCGTTATTTTCATCTAAATTTACTCAAATATACATCCTACACCAAAAATACTCGAGAAAATCCAATAAAATCGAAGTTGATTTCAAATAAATTTATTAAAATTTGACACTACCAACTAAACTTTTTTTCACAATCCAAAAAATTGAAGTTATTTTCATCTAAATTTACTCAAATATAGACCCTACAACAAAAATACTCAACAAAATCCAAAAAAATCGAAGTTGGTTTCAAATAAATTTATTAAAATTTTACACTTCCAAGTAAATTTTTATTCCACAATCCAAAAAATTGTCGTTATTTTCATCTAAATTTACTGAAATATACATCCTACACCAAAAATACTCGACAAAATCCAAAAAAATCGAAGTTGATTTCAAATAAATTTATTAAAATTTGACACTTCCAACTAAACTTTTTTTCACAATCCAAAAAATTGAAGTTATTTTCATCTAAATTTACTCAAAGATACATCCTACACCAAAAATACTCGACAAAATCCAATAAAATCGAAATTGAATTTAAATAAATTTATTAAAATTTGACACTTCCAACTAAACTTTTTTTCACAATCCAAAGAATTGAAGTTATTTTCGTCTAAATTTACTCAAAGATACATCCTACACCAAAAATACTCGACAAAATCCAATAAAATCGAAGTTGAATTCAAATAAATTTATTAAAATTTGACACTTCCAACTAAACTTTTTTTCACAATCCAAAAAATTGAAGTTATTTTCATCTAAATTTACTCAAACATAGACCCTACAACAAAAATACTCGACAAAATCCAAAAACATCGAAGTTGATTTCAAATAAATTTATTATAATTTGACACTTCCAACTAAAATTTTTTTCACAATCCATAAAATTGAAGTTATTTTCATCTACATTTACTCAAATATAGATCCTACAACAAAAATACTCGACAAAATAAAAAAAAATCAAAGTTGATTTCAAATAAATTTATTAAAATTGGACACTTCCAACTAAAATTTTTTTCACAATCCAAAAAATTGAAGTTATTTTCATCTAAATTTACTCAAATATAGACCCTACAACAAAAATACTCAACAAAATCCAAAAAAATCGAAGTTGGTTTCAAATAAATTTATTAAAATTTTACACTTCCATATAATTTTTTTTTCCACAATCCAAAAAATTGTCGTTATTTTCATCTAAATTTACTGAAATATACATCCTACACCAAAAATACTCGACAAAATCCAAAAAAATCGGAGTTGGTTTCAAATAAATTTATTAAAATTGGACACTTCCAACTAAAATTTTTTTCACAATCCAAAAAATTGAAGTTATTTTCATCTAAATTTACTCAAATATAGACCCTACAACAAAAATACTCAACAAAATCCAAAAAAATCGAAGTTGGTTTCAAATAAATTTATTAAAATTTTACACTTCCATATAATTTTTTTTTCCACAATCCAAAAAATTGTCGTTATTTTCATCTAAATTTACTCAAAGATACATCCTACACCAAAAATACTCGACAAAATCCAATAAAATCGAAGTTGAATTTAAATAAATTTATTAAAATTTGACACTTCCAACTAAACTTTTTTTCACAATCCAAAGAATTGAAGTTATTTTCGTCTAAATTTACTCAAAGATACATCCTACACCAAAAATACTCGACAAAATCCAATAAAATCGAAGTTGAATTCAAATAAATTTATTAAAATTTGACACTTCCAACTAAACTTTTTTTCACAATCCAAAAAATTGAAGTTATTTTCATCTAAATTTACTCAAACATAGACCCTACAACAAAAATACTCGACAAAATCCAAAAACATCGAAGTTGATTTCAAATAAATTTATTATAATTTGACACTTCCAACTAAAATTTTTTTCACAATCCATAAAATTGAAGTTATTTTCATCTACATTTACTCAAATATAGATCCTACAACAAAAATACTCGACAAAATAAAAAAAAATCAAAGTTGATTTCAAATAAATTTATTAAAATTGGACACTTCCAACTAAAATTTTTTTCACAATCCAAAAAATTGAAGTTATTTTCACCTAAATTTACTCAAATATAGACCCTACAACAAAAATACTCAACAAAATCCAAAAAAATCGAAGTTGGTTTCAAATAAATTTATTAAAATTTTACACTTCCATATAATTTTTTTTTCCACAATCCAAAAAATTGTCGTTATTTTCATCTAAATTTACTGAAATATACATCCTACACCAAAAATACTCGACAAAATCCAAAAAAATCGGAGTTGGTTTCAAATAAATTTATTAAAATTTGACACTTTCAACTAAAATTTTTTTCACAATCCTAAAAATTGAAGTTATTTTCATCTAAATTTACTCAAATATACATCCTACACCAAATATACTCGACAAAATCCAAAATAATCCAAATTGATTTCAAATAAATTTTTTAAAATTTGACACTTCCAACTAAAATTTTTTTCACAATCCAAAAAATTTTCGTTAATTTCATCTAAATTTACTCAAATATACATCCTCCACCAAAAATACTCGACAAAATCCAAAAATATCGAAGTTGGTTTCAAATAAATTTATTAAAATTTGGCACTTCCAACTAAAATTTTTTTCACAATCCTAAAAATCTAAGTTATTTTCATCTAAATTTACTCAAATATACATCCTACACCAAAAATACTCGAGAAAAAAAAACGAAGTTGAATTCAAATAAATTCATTAAAATTTGACACGTCCTACTAAAATTGTTTTCACAATCCAAAACATTAAAGTTATTTTCATCTAAATTTACTCAAATATAGATCCTACACCAAAAATACTCAACAAAATAAAAAAAAATCGAAGTTGATTTCAAATAAATTTATTAAAATTTGACATTTCCAACTAAATTTTTTTTCACAATCCAAAAAATTGTCGTTATTTTCATCTAAATTTACTCAAATATACATCCTACACCAAAAATACTCGAGAAAATCCAATAAAATCGAAGTTGATTTCAAATAAATTTATTAAAATTTGACACTACCAACTAAACTTTTTTTCACAATCCAAAAAATTGAAGTTATTTTCATCTAAATTTACTCAAATATAGACCCTACAACAAAAATACTCAACAAAATCCAAAAAAATCGAAGTTGGTTTCAAATAAATTTATTAAAATTTGACACTTCTAACTAAAATTTTCTTCACAATCCAAAAAATGGTCGTTATTTTCATCTAAATGTACTCAAATATACATCCTACAACAAAAATACTCGACAAAATCCAAAAAAATCGAAGTTGGTTGCAAATAAATTTATTAAAATTTGACACTTCCAACTAAATTTTTTTTCACAATCCAAAAAATGGTCGTTATTTTCATCTAAATTTACTCAAATATACATCCTACAACAAAAATACTCGACAAAATCCAAAAAATTCGAAGTTGGTTTCAAATAAATTTATTAAAATTTGACACTTTCAACTAAAATTTTTTTCACAATCCTAAAAATTGAAGTTATTTTCATCTAAATTTACTCAAATATACATCCTACACCAAATATACTCGACAAAATCCAAAATAATCCAAATTGATTTCAAATAAATTTTTTAAAATTTGACACTTCCAACTAAAATTTTTTTCACAATCCAAAAAATTTTCGTTAATTTCATCTAAATTTACTCAAATATACATCCTCCACCAAAAATACTCGACAAAATCCAAAAATATCGAAGTTGGTTTCAAATAAATTTATTAAAATTTGGCACTTCCAACTAAAATTTTTTTCACAATCCTAAAAATCTAAGTTATTTTCATCTAAATTTACTCAAATATACATCCTACACCAAAAATACTCGAGAAAAAAAAACGAAGTTGAATTCAAATAAATTCATTAAAATTTGACACGTCCTACTAAAATTGTTTTCACAATCCAAAACATTAAAGTTATTTTCATCTAAATTTACTCAAATATAGATCCTACACCAAAAATACTCAACAAAATAAAAAAAAATCGAAGTTGATTTCAAATAAATTTATTAAAATTTGACATTTCCAACTAAATTTTTTTTCACAATCCAAAAAATTGTCGTTATTTTCATCTAAATTTACTCAAATATACATCCTACACCAAAAATACTCGAGAAAATCCAATAAAATCGAAGTTGATTTCAAATAAATTTATTAAAATTTGACACTACCAACTAAACTTTTTTTCACAATCCAAAAAATTGAAGTTATTTTCATCTAAATTTACTCAAATATAGACCCTACAACAAAAATACTCAACAAAATCCAAAAAAATCGAAGTTGGTTTCAAATAAATTTATTAAAATTTTACACTTCCAAGTAAATTTTTATTCCACAATCCAAAAAATTGTCGTTATTTTCATCTAAATTTACTGAAATATACATCCTACACCAAAAATACTCGACAAAATCCAAAAAAATCGAAGTTGATTTCAAATAAATTTATTAAAATTTGACACTTCCAACTAAACTTTTTTTCACAATCCAAAAAATTGAAGTTATTTTCATCTAAATTTACTCAAAGATACATCCTACACCAAAAATACTCGACAAAATCCAATAAAATCGAAATTGAATTTAAATAAATTTATTAAAATTTGACACTTCCAACTAAACTTTTTTTCACAATCCAAAGAATTGAAGTTATTTTCGTCTAAATTTACTCAAAGATACATCCTACACCAAAAATACTCGACAAAATCCAATAAAATCGAAGTTGAATTCAAATAAATTTATTAAAATTTGACACTTCCAACTAAACTTTTTTTCACAATCCAAAAAATTGAAGTTATTTTCATCTAAATTTACTCAAACATAGACCCTACAACAAAAATACTCGACAAAATCCAAAAACATCGAAGTTGATTTCAAATAAATTTATTATAATTTGACACTTCCAACTAAAATTTTTTTCACAATCCATAAAATTGAAGTTATTTTCATCTACATTTACTCAAATATAGATCCTACAACAAAAATACTCGACAAAATAAAAAAAAATCAAAGTTGATTTCAAATAAATTTATTAAAATTGGACACTTCCAACTAAAATTTTTTTCACAATCCAAAAAATTGAAGTTATTTTCATCTAAATTTACTCAAATATAGACCCTACAACAAAAATACTCAACAAAATCCAAAAAAATCGAAGTTGGTTTCAAATAAATTTATTAAAATTTTACACTTCCATATAATTTTTTTTTCCACAATCCAAAAAATTGTCGTTATTTTCATCTAAATTTACTGAAATATACATCCTACACCAAAAATACTCGACAAAATCCAAAAAAATCGAAGTTGGTTTCAAATAAATTTATTAAAATTTTACACTTCCATATAATTTTTTTTTCCACAATCCAAAAAATTGTCGTTATTTTCATCTAAATTTACTCAAAGATACATCCTACACCAAAAATACTCGACAAAATCCAATAAAATCGAAGTTGAATTTAAATAAATTTATTAAAATTTGACACTTCCAACTAAACTTTTTTTCACAATCCAAAGAATTGAAGTTATTTTCGTCTAAATTTACTCAAAGATACATCCTACACCAAAAATACTCGACAAAATCCAATAAAATCGAAGTTGAATTTAAATAAATTTATTAAAATTTGACACTTCCAACTAAACTTTTTTTCACAATCCAAAGAATTGAAGTTATTTTCGTCTAAATTTACTCAAAGATACATCCTACACCAAAAATACTCGACAAAATCCAATAAAATCGAAGTTGAATTCAAATAAATTTATTAAAATTTGACACTTCCAACTAAACTTTTTTTCACAATCCAAAAAATTGAAGTTATTTTCATCTAAATTTACTCAAACATAGACCCTACAACAAAAATACTCGACAAAATCCAAAAACATCGAAGTTGATTTCAAATAAATTTATTATAATTTGACACTTCCAACTAAAATTTTTTTCACAATCCATAAAATTGAAGTTATTTTCATCTACATTTACTCAAATATAGATCCTACAACAAAAATACTCGACAAAATAAAAAAAAATCAAAGTTGATTTCAAATAAATTTATTAAAATTGGACACTTCCAACTAAAATTTTTTTCACAATCCAAAAAATTGAAGTTATTTTCACCTAAATTTACTCAAATATAGACCCTACAACAAAAATACTCAACAAAATCCAAAAAAATCGAAGTTGGTTTCAAATAAATTTATTAAAATTTTACACTTCCATATAATTTTTTTTTCCACAATCCAAAAAATTGTCGTTATTTTCATCTAAATTTACTGAAATATACATCCTACACCAAAAATACTCGACAAAATCCAAAAAAATCGGAGTTGGTTTCAAATAAATTTATTAAAATTTGACACTTTCAACTAAAATTTTTTTCACAATCCTAAAAATTGTCGTTATTTTCATCTAAATTTACTCAAATATACATCCTACACCAAATATACTCGACAAAATCCAAAATAATCCAAATTGATTTCAAATAAATTTTTTAAAATTTGACACTTCCAACTAAACTTTTTTTCACAATCCAAAAAATTGTCGTTAATTTCATCTAAATTTACTCAAATATACATCCTACACCAAAAATACTCGACAAAATCCAAAAATATCGAAGTTGGTTTCAAATAAATTTATTAAAATTTGGCACTTCCAACTAAAATTTTTTTCACAATCCTAAAAATTTAAGTTATTTTCATCTAAATTTACTCAAATATACATCATACACCAAAAATACTCGAGAAAAGAAAACGAAGTTGAATTCAAATAAATTCATTAAAATTTGACACGTCCAACTAAACTTTTTTTCACAATCCAAAAAATTGAAGTTATTTTCATCTAAATTTACTCAAATATAGACCCTACAACAAAAATACTCAACAAAATCCAATAAAATCGAAGTTGGTTTCAAATAAATTTATTAAAATTTTACACTTCCAAGTAAATTTTTATTCCACAATCCAAAAAATTGTCGTTATTTTCATCTAAATTTACTGAAATATACATCCTACACCAAAAATACTCGACAAAATCCAAAAAAATCGGAGTTGGTTTCAAATAAATTTATTAAAATTTGACACTTTCAACTAAAATTTTTTTCACAATCCTAAAAATTGTCGTTATTTTCATCTACATTTACTCAAATATACATCCTACACCAAATATACTCGACCAAATCCAAAATAATCCAAATTGATTTCAAATAAATTTTTTAAAATTTGACACTTCCAACTAAACTTTTTTTCACAATCCAAAAAATTTTTGTTAATTTCATCTAATTTACTCTAATATACATCCTACACCAAAAATACTCGACAAAATCCAAAAATATCGAAGTTGGTTTCAAATAAATTTATTAAAATTTGGCACTTCCAACTAAAATTTTTTTCACAATCCTAAAAATTTAAGTTATTTTCATCTAAATTTACTCAAATATACATCCTACACCAAAAATACTCGAGAAAAGAAAACGAAGTTGATTTCAAATAAATTTATTAAAATTTGACATTTCCAACTAAATTTTTTTTCACAATCCAAAAAATTGTCGTTATTTTCATCTAAATTTACTCAAATATACATCCTACACCAAAAATACTCGAGAAAATCCAATAAAATCGAAGTTGATTTCAAATAAATTTATTAAAATTTGACACTACCAACTAAACTTTTTTTCACAATCCAAAAAATTGAAGTTATTTTCATCTAAATTTACTCAAATATACATCCTACAACAAAAATACTCGACAAAATCCAAAAAATTCGCAGTTGGATTCAAATAAATTTATTAAAATTTGACACTTCCAACTAAAATTTTCTTCACAATCTAAAAAATGGTCGTTATTTTCATCTAAATTTACTCAAATATACATCCTACACCAAAAATACTCGACAAAATAAAAAAAAATCGAAGTTGGTTTCAAATAAATTTATTAAAATTTGACACTTCCAACTAAAATTTTTTTCACAATCCTAGAAATTGAAGTTATTTTCATCTAAATGTACTCAAATATAGATCCTACAACAAAAATACTCAACAAAATAAAAAAAAATCGAAGTTGGTATCAAATAAATTCATTAAAATTTGACACTACCAACTAAAATTTTATTCACAATCCAAAAAATTGAAGTTATTTTCATCTAAATTTACTCAAATATACATCCTACACCAAAAATACTCGACAAAATCCAAAAAAATCGAAGTTGGTTTCAAACAAATTTATTAAAATTTGACACTTCCAACTACAATTTTTTTCACAATCCTAAAAATTGAAGGTATTTTCATCTAAATTTACTCAAATATAGATCCTACAAAAAAATACTCGACAAAATCCAAAAAAATCGAAGTTGCTTTCAAATAAATTTATTAAAATTTGACACTTCCAACTAAAATTTTTTTCACAATCCTAGAAATTGAAGTTATTTTCATCTAAATTTACTCAAATATATATCCTACACCAAAAATACTCGACAAAATCCAAAAAAATCGAAGTTGGTTTCAAATAAATTTATTAAAATTTGACACTTCCAACTAAAATTTTTTTCACAATCCTAAAAATTGAAGTTATTTTCATCTAAATTTACTCAAATATACATCCTACACCAAAAATACTCGACAAAATCCAAAAAAATCGAAGTTGGTTTCAAATAAATTTATTAAAATTTGACACTTCCAACTAAATTTTTTTTCACAATCCAAAAAATGGTCGTCATTTTCATCTAAATTTACTCAAATATACATCCTACAACAAAAATACTCGACAAAATCCAAAAATTTCGAAGTTGGTTTCAAATAAATTTATTAAAATTTGACACTTCCAACTAAAATTTTCTTCACAATCTAAAAAATGGTCGTTATTTTCATCTAAATTTACTCAAATATACATCCTACACCAAAAATACTCGACAAAATAAAAAAAAAATCGAAGTTGATTTCAAATAAATTTATTAAAATTTGACACTTCCAACTAAAATTTTCTTCACAATCCAAAAAGTGGTCGTTATTTTCATCTAAATTTACTCAAATATACATCCTACACCAAAAATACTCGACAAAATCCAAAAAAATCGAAGTTGGTTTCAAATAAATTTATTAAAATTTGACACTTCTAACTAAAATTTTCTTCACAATCCAAAAAATGGTCGTTATTTTCATCTAAATGTACTCAAATATACATCCTACAACAAAAATACTCGACAAAATCCAAAAAAATCGAAGTTGGTTGCAAATAAATTTATTAAAATTTGACACTTCCAACTAAATTTTTTTTCACAATCCAAAAAATGGTCGTTATTTTCATCTAAATTTACTCAAATATACATCCTACAACAAAAATACTCGACAAAATCCAAAAAATTCGAAGTTGGTTTCAAATAAATTTATTAAAATTTGACACTTTCAACTAAAATTTTTTTCACAATCCTAAAAATTGTCGTTATTTTCATCTAAATTTACTCAAATATACATCCTACACCAAATATACTCGACAAAATCCAAAATAATCCAAATTGATTTCAAATAAATTTTTTAAAATTTGACACTTCCAACTAAACTTTTTTTCACAATCCAAAAAATTTTCGTTAATTTCATCTAAATTTACTCAAATATACATCCTCCACCAAAAATACTCGACAAAATCCAAAAATATCGAAGTTGGTTTCAAATAAATTTATTAAAATTTGGCACTTCCAACTAAAATTTTTTTCACAATCCTAAAAATCTAAGTTATTTTCATCTAAATTTACTCAAATATACATCCTACACCAAAAATACTCGACAAAATCCAAAATAATCCAAATTGATTTCAAATAAATTTTTTAAAATTTGACACTTCCAACTAAACTTTTTTTCACAATCCAAAAAATTTTCGTTAATTTCATCTAAATTTACTCAAATATACATCCTCCACCAAAAATACTCGACAAAATCCAAAAAATTCGAAGTTGGTTTCAAATAAATTTATTAAAATTTGACACTTCTAACTAAAATTTTCTTCACAATCCAAAAAATGGTCGTTATTTTCATCTAAATGTACTCAAATATACATCCTACAACAAAAATACTCGACAAAATCCAAAAAAATCGAAGTTGGTTGCAAATAAATTTATTAAAATTTGACATTTCCAACTAAATTTTTTTTCACAATCCAAAAAATTGTCGTTATTTTCATCTAAATTTACTCAAATATACATCCTACACCAAAAATACTCGAGAAAATCCAATAAAATCGAAGTTGATTTCAAATAAATTTATTAAAATTTGACACGTCCAACTAAACTTTTTTTCACAATCCAAAAAATTGAAGTTATTTTCATCTAAATTTACTCAAATATAGACCCTACAACAAAAATACTCAACAAAATCCAAAAAAATCGAAGTTGGTTTCAAATAAATTTATTAAAATTTTACACTTCCAAGTAAATTTTTATTCCACAATCCAAAAAATTGTCGTTATTTTCATCTAAATTTACTGAAATATACATCCTACACCAAAAATACTCGACAAAATCCAAAAAAATCGAAGTTGATTTCAAATAAATTTATTAAAATTTGACACTTCCAACTAAACTTTTTTTCACAATCCAAAAAATTGAAGTTATTTTCATCTAAATTTACTCAAAGATACATCCTACACCAAAAATACTCGACAAAATCCAATAAAATCGAAGTTGAATTTAAATAAATTTATTAAAATTTGACACTTCCAACTAAACTTTTTTTCACAATCCAAAGAATTGAAGTTATTTTCGTCTAAATTTACTCAAAGATACATCCTACACCAAAAATACTCGACAAAATCCAATAAAATCGAAGTTGAATTCAAATAAATTTATTAAAATTTGACACTTCCAACTAAACTTTTTTTCACAATCCAAAAAATTGAAGTTATTTTCATCTAAATTTACTCAAACATAGACCCTACAACAAAAATACTCGACAAAATCCAAAAACATCGAAGTTGATTTCAAATAAATTTATTATAATTTGACACTTCCAACTAAAATTTTTTTCACAATCCATAAAATTGAAGTTATTTTCATCTACATTTACTCAAATATAGATCCTACAACAAAAATACTCGACAAAATAAAAAAAAATCAAAGTTGATTTCAAATAAATTTATTAAAATTGGACACTTCCAACTAAAATTTTTTTCACAATCCAAAAAATTGAAGTTATTTTCATCTAAATTTACTCAAATATAGACCCTACAACAAAAATACTCGAAAAAATCCAAAAAAATCGAAGTTGGTTTCAAATAAATTTATTAAAATTTGACACTTCCAACTAAATTTCTTTTCACAATCCAAAAAATGGTCGTTATTTTCATCTAAATTTACTCAAATATACATCCTACAACAAAAATACTCGACAAAATCCAAAAAAATCGAAGTTGGTTTCAAATAAATTTATTAAAATTTGACACTTCCAACTAAAATTTTCTTCACAATCCAAAAAATGGTCGTTATTTTCATCTAAATGTACTCAAATATACATCCTACAACAAAAATACTCGACAAAATCCAAAAAAATCGAAGTTGGTTTCAAATAAATTTATTAAAATTTGACACTTCCAACTAAACTTTTTTTCACAATCCAAAAAATTGTCGTTAATTTCATCTAAATTTACTCAAATATACATCCTACACCAAAAATACTCGACAAAATCCAAAAATATCGAAGTTGGTTTCAAATAAATTTATTAAAATTTGGCACTTCCAACTAAAATTTTTTTCACAATCCTAAAAATTTAAGTTATTTTCATCTAAATTTACTCAAATATACATCATACACCAAAAATACTCGAGAAAAGAAAACGAAGTTGAATTCAAATAAATTCATTAAAATTTGACACGTCCAACTAAACTTTTTTTCACAATCCAAAAAATTGAAGTTATTTTCATCTAAATTTACTCAAATATAGACCCTACAACAAAAATACTCAACAAAATCCAATAAAATCGAAGTTGGTTTCAAATAAATTTATTAAAATTTTACACTTCCAAGTAAATTTTTATTCCACAATCCTAAAAATTGTCGTTATTTTCATCTAAATTTACTCAAATATACATCCTACACCAAATATACTCGACAAAATCCAAAATAATCCAAATTGATTTCAAATAAATTTTTTAAAATTTGACACTTCCAACTAAACTTTTTTTCACAATCCAAAAAATTTTCGTTAATTTCATCTAAATTTACTCTAATATACATCCTACACCAAAAATACTCGACAAAATCCAAAAATATCGAAGTTGGTTTCAAATAAATTTATTAAAATTTGGCACTTCCAACTAAAATTTTTTTCACAATCCTAAAAATTTAAGTTATTTTCATCTAAATTTACTCAAATATACATCCTACACCAAAAATACTCGAGAAAAGAAAACGAAGTTGAATTCAAATAAATTCATTAAAATTTGACACGTCCTACTAAAATTGTTTTCACAATCCAAAACATTAAAGTTATTTTCATCTAAATTTACTCAAATATAGATCCTACACCAAAAATACTCAACAAAATAAAAAAAAATCGAAGTTGATTTCAAATAAATTTATTAAAATTTGACATTTCCAACTAAATTTTTTTTCACAATCCAAAAAATTGTCGTTATTTTCATCTAAATTTACTCAAATATACATCCTACACCAAAAATACTCCAGAAAATCCAATAAAATCGAAGTTGATTTCAAATAAATTTATTAAAATTTGACACTACCAACTAAACTTTTTTTCACAATCCAAAAAATTGAAGTTATTTTCATCTAAATTTACTCAAATATACATCCTACAACAAAAATACTCGACAAAATCCAAAAAATTCGCAGTTGGATTCAAATAAATTTATTAAAATTTGACACTTCCAACTAAAATTTTCTTCACAATCTAAAAAATGGTCGTTATTTTCATCTAAATTTACTCAAATATACATCCTACACCAAAAATACTCGACAAAATAAAAAAAAATCGAAGTTGGTTTCAAATAAATTTATTAAAATTTGACACTTCCAACTAAAATTTTTTTCACAATCCTAGAAATTGAAGTTATTTTCATCTAAATGTACTCAAATATAGATCCTACAACAAAAATACTCAACAAAATAAAAAAAAATCGAAGTTGGTATCAAATAAATTCATTAAAATTTGACACTACCAACTAAAATTTTATTCACAATCCAAAAAATTGAAGTTATTTTCATCTAAATTTACTCAAATATACATCCTACACCAAAAATACTCGACAAAATCCAAAAAAATCGAAGTTGGTTTCAAACAAATTTATTAAAATTTGACACTTCCAACTAAAATTTTTTTCACAATCCTAAAAATTGAAGGTATTTTCATCTAAATTTACTCAAATATAGATCCTACAAAAAAATACTCGACAAAATCCAAAAAAATCGAAGTTGCTTTCAAATAAATTTATTAAAATTTGACACTTCCAACTAAAATTTTTTTCACAATCCTAGAAATTGAAGTTATTTTCATCTAAATTTACTCAAATATATATCCTACACCAAAAATACTCGACAAAATCCAAAAAAATCGAAGTTGGTTTCAAATAAATTTATTAAAATTTGACACTTCCAACTAAAATTTTTTTCACAATCCTAAAAATTGAAGTTATTTTCATCTAAATTTACTCAAATATACATCCTACACCAAAAATACTCGACAAAATCCAAAATGATCGAAGTTGGTTTCAAATAAATTTATTAAAATTTGACACTTCCAACTAAATTTTTTTTCACAATCCAAAAAATGGTCGTCATTTTCATCTAAATTTACTCAAATATACATCCTACAACAAAAATACTCGACAAAATCCAAAAAATTCGAAGTTGGTTTCAAATAAATTTATTAAAATTTGACACTTCCAACTAAAATTTTCTTCACAATCTAAAAAATGGTCGTTATTTTCATCTAAATTTACTCAAATATACATCCTACACCAAAAATACTCGACAAAATAAAAAAAAAATCGAAGTTGATTTCAAATAAATTTATTAAAATTTGACACTTCCAACTAAAATTTTCTTCACAATCCAAAAAATGGTCGTTATTTTCATCTAAATTTACTCAAATATACATCCTACACCAAAAATACTCGACAAAATCCAAAAAAATCGAAGTTGGTTTCAAATAAATTTATTAAAATTTGACACTTCTAACTAAAATTTTCTTCACAATCCAAAAAATGGTCGTTATTTTCATCTAAATGTACTCAAATATACATCCTACAACAAAAATACTCGACAAAATCCAAAAAAATCGAAGTTGGTTGCAAATAAATTTATTAAAATTTGACACTTCCAACTAAATTTTTTTTCACAATCCAAAAAATGGTCGTTATTTTCATCTAAATTTACTCAAATATACATCCTACAACAAAAATACTCGACAAAATCCAAAAAATTCGAAGTTGGTTTCAAATAAATTTATTAAAATTTGACACTTTCAACTAAAATTTTTTTCACAATCCTAAAAATTGTCGTTATTTTCATCTAAATTTACTCAAATATACATCCTACACCAAATATACTCGACAAAATCCAAAATAATCCAAATTGATTTCAAATAAATTTTTTAAAATTTGACACTTCCAACTAAACTTTTTTTCACAATCCAAAAAATTTTCGTTAATTTCATCTAAATTTACTCAAATATACATCCTCCACCAAAAATACTCGACAAAATCCAAAAATATCGAAGTTGGTTTCAAATAAATTTATTAAAATTTGGCACTTCCAACTAAAATTTTTTTCACAATCCTAAAAATCTAAGTTATTTTCATCTAAATTTACTCAAATATACATCCTACACCAAAAATACTCGAGAAAAAAAAACGAAGTTGAATTCAAATAAATTCATTAAAATTTGACACGTCCTACTAAAATTGTTTTCACAATCCAAAACATTAAAGTTATTTTCATCTAAATTTACTCAAATATAGATCCTACACCAAAAATACTCAACAAAATAAAAAAAAATCGAAGTTGATTTCAAATAAATTTATTAAAATTTGACATTTCCAACTAAATTTTTTTTCACAATCCAAAAAATTGTCGTTATTTTCATCTAAATTTACTCAAATATACATCCTACACCAAAAATACTCGAGAAAATCCAATAAAATCGAAGTTGATTTCAAATAAATTTATTAAAATTTGACACTACCAACTAAACTTTTTTTCACAATCCAAAAAATTGAAGTTATTTTCATCTAAATTTACTCAAATATAGACCCTACAACAAAAATACTCAACAAAATCCAAAAAAATCGAAGTTGGTTTCAAATAAATTTATTAAAATTTTACACTTCCAAGTAAATTTTTATTCCACAATCCAAAAAATTGTCGTTATTTTCATCTAAATTTACTGAAATATACATCCTACACCAAAAATACTCGACAAAATCCAAAAAAATCGAAGTTGATTTCAAATAAATTTATTAAAATTTGACACTTCCAACTAAACTTTTTTTCACAATCCAAAAAATTGAAGTTATTTTCATCTAAATTTACTCAAAGATACATCCTACACCAAAAATACTCGACAAAATCCAATAAAATCGAAGTTGAATTTAAATAAATTTATTAAAATTTGACACTTCCAACTAAACTTTTTTTCACAATCCAAAGAATTGAAGTTATTTTCGTCTAAATTTACTCAAAGATACATCCTACACCAAAAATACTCGACAAAATCCAATAAAATCGAAGTTGAATTCAAATAAATTTATTAAAATTTGACACTTCCAACTAAACTTTTTTTCACAATCCAAAAAATTGAAGTTATTTTCATCTAAATTTACTCAAATATAGACCCTACAACAAAAATACTCGACAAAATCCAAAAACATCGAAGTTGATTTCAAATAAATTTATTATAATTTGACACTTCCAACTAAAATTTTTTTCACAATCCATAAAATTGAAGTTATTTTCATCTACATTTACTCAAATATAGATCCTACAACAAAAATACTCGACAAAATAAAAAAAAATCAAAGTTGATTTCAAATAAATTTATTAAAATTGGACACTTCCAACTAAAATTTTTTTCACAATCCAAAAAATTGAAGTTATTTTCATCTAAATTTACTCAAATATAGACCCTACAACAAAAATACTCAACAAAATCCAAAAAAATCGAAGTTGGTTTCAAATAAATTTATTAAAATTTTACACTTCCATATAATTTTTTTTTCCACAATCCAAAAAATTGTCGTTATTTTAATCTAAATTTACTGAAATATACATCCTACACCAAAAATACTCGACAAAATCCAAAAAAATCGGAGTTGGTTTCAAATAAATTTATTAAAATTTGACACTTTCAACTAAAATTTTTTTCACAATCCTAAAAATTGTCGTTATTTTCATCTAAATTTACTCAAATATACATCCTACACCAAATATACTCGACAAAATCCAAAATAATCCAAATTGATTTCAAATAAATTTTTTAAAATTTGACACTTCCAACTAAACTTTTTTTCACAATCCAAAAAATTGTCGTTAATTTCATCTAAATTTACTCAAATATACATCCTACACCAAAAATACTCGACAAAATCCAAAAATATCGAAGTTGGTTTCAAATAAATTTATTAAAATTTGGCACTTCCAACTAAAATTTTTTTCACAATCCTAAAAATTTAAGTTATTTTCATCTAAATTTACTCAAATATACATCATACACCAAAAATACTCGAGAAAAGAAAACGAAGTTGAATTCAAATAAATTCATTAAAATTTGACACGTCCAACTAAACTTTTTTTCACAATCCAAAAAATTGAAGTTATTTTCATCTAAATTTACTCAAATATAGACCCTACAACAAAAATACTCAACAAAATCCAATAAAATCGAAGTTGGTTTCAAATAAATTTATTAAAATTTTACACTTCCAAATAAATTTTTATTCCACAATCCAAAAAATTGTCGTTATTTTCATCTAAATTTACTGAAATATACATCCTACACCAAAAATACTCGACAAAATCCAAAAAAATCGGAGTTGGTTTCAAATAAATTTATTAAAATTTGACACTTTCAACTAAAATTTTTTTCACAATCCTAAAAATTGTCGTTATTTTCATCTAAATTTACTCAAATATACATCCTACACCAAATATACTCGACAAAATCCAAAATAATCCAAATTGATTTCAAATAAATTTTTTAAAATTTGACACTTCCAACTAAACTTTTTTTCACAATCCAAAAAATTGTCGTTAATTTCATCTAAATTTACTCAAATATACATCCTACACCAAAAATACTCGACAAAATCCAAAAATATCGAAGTTGGTTTCAAATAAATTTATTAAAATTTGGCACTTCCAACTAAAATTTTTTTCACAATCCTAAAAATTTAAGTTATTTTCATCTAAATTTACTCAAATATACATCCTACACCAAAAATACTCGAGAAAAAAAAACGAAGTTGAATTCAAATAAATTCATTAAAATTTGACACGTCCTACTAAAATTGTTTTCACAATCCAAAACATTAAAGTTATTTTCATCTAAATTTACTCAAATATAGATCCTACACCAAAAATACTCAACAAAATAAAAAAAAATCGAAGTTGATTTCAAATAAATTTATTAAAATTTGACATTTCCAACTAAATTTTTTTTCACAATCCAAAAAATTGTCGTTATTTTCATCTAAATTTACTCAAATATACATCCTACACCAAAAATACTCGAGAAAATCCAATAAAATCGAAGTTGATTTCAAATAAATTTATTAAAATTTGACACTACCAACTAAACTTTTTTTCACAATCCAAAAAATTGAAGTTATTTTCATCTAAATTTACTCAAATATAGACCCTACAACAAAAATACTCAACAAAATCCAAAAAAATCGAAGTTGGTTTCAAATAAATTTATTAAAATTTTACACTTCCAAGTAAATTTTTATTCCACAATCCAAAAAATTGTCGTTATTTTCATCTAAATTTACTCAAATATACATCCTACACCAAAAATACTCGAGAAAATCCAATAAAATCGAAGTTGATTTCAAATAAATTTATTAAAATTTGACACTACCAACTAAACTTTTTTTCACAATCCAAAAAATTGTCGTTATTTTCATCTAAATTTACTCAAAGATACATCCTACACCAAAAATACTCGACAAAATCCAAAAAAATCGAAGTTGATTTCAAATAAATTTATTAAAATTTGACACTTCCAACTAAACTTTTTTTCACAATCCAAAAAATTGAAGTTATTTTCATCTAAATTTACTCAAAGATACATCCTACACCAAAAATACTCGACAAAATCCAATAAAATCGAAGTTGAATTTAAATAAATTTATTAAAATTTGACACTTCCAACTAAACTTTTTTTCACAATCCAAAGAATTGAAGTTATTTTCGTCTAAATTTACTCAAAGATACATCCTACACCAAAAATACTCGACAAAATCCAATAAAATCGAAGTTGAATTCAAATAAATTTATTAAAATTTGACACTTCCAACTAAACTTTTTTTCACAATCCAAAAAATTGAAGTTATTTTCATCTAAATTTACTCAAATATAGACCCTACAACAAAAATACTCGACAAAATCCAAAAACATCGAAGTTGATTTCAAATAAATTTATTATAATTTGACACTTCCAACTAAAATTTTTTTCACAATCCATAAAATTGAAGTTATTTTCATCTACATTTACTCAAATATAGATCCTACAACAAAAATACTCGACAAAATAAAAAAAAATCAAAGTTGATTTCAAATAAATTTATTAAAATTGGACACTTCCAACTAAAATTTTTTTCACAATCCAAAAAATTGAAGTTATTTTCATCTAAATTTACTCAAATATAGACCCTACAACAAAAATACTCAACAAAATCCAAAAAAATCGAAGTTGGTTTCAAATAAATTTATTAAAATTTTACACTTCCATATAATTTTTTTTTCCACAATCCAAAAAATTGTCGTTATTTTCATCTAAATTTACTGAAATATACATCCTACACCAAAAATACTCGACAAAATCCAAAAAAATCGGAGTTGGTTTCAAATAAATTTATTAAAATTTGACACTTTCAACTAAAATTTTTTTCACAATCCTAAAAATTGTCGTTATTTTCATCTAAATTTACTCAAATATACATCCTACACCAAATATACTCGACAAAATCCAAAATAATCCAAATTGATTTCAAATAAATTTTTTAAAATTTGACACTTCCAACTAAACTTTTTTTCACAATCCAAAAAATTGTCGTTAATTTCATCTAAATTTACTCAAATATACATCCTACACCAAAAATACTCGACAAAATTCAAAAATATCGAAGTTGGTTTCAAATAAATTTATTAAAATTTGGCACTTCCAACTAAAATTTTTTTCACAATCCTAGAAATTTAAGTTATTCTCATCTAAATTTACTCAAATATACATCCTACACCAAAAATACTCGAGAAAAAAAAAACGAAGTTGAATTCAAATAAATTCATTAAAATTTGACACTTCCAACTAAAATTGTTTTCACAATCCAAAACATTAAAGTTATTTTCATCTAAATTTACTCAAATATAGATCCTACAACAAAAATACTCAAGAAAATCAAAAAAATCGAAGTTGGTTTCAAATAAATTTATTAAAATTTGGCACTTCCAACTAAAATTTTTTTCACAATCCAAAAAATTGTCGTTATTTTCATCTAAATTTACTCAAATATACATCCTACACCAAAAATACTCGAGATAATCCAATAAAATCGAAGTTGATTTCAAATAAATTTATTAAAATTTGACACTTCCAACTAAACTTTTTTTCACAATCCAAAAAATTGAAGTTATTTTCATCTAAATTTACTGAAATATACATCCTACACCAAAAATACTCGACAAAATCCAAAAAAATCGGAGTTGGTTTCAAATAAATTTATTAAAATTTGACACTTTCAACTAAAATTTTTTTCACAATCCTAAAAATTGTCGTTATTTTCATCTAAATTTACTCAAATATACATCCTACACCAAATATACTCGACAAAATCCAAAATAATCCAAATTGATTTCAAATAAATTTTTTAAAATTTGACACTTCCAACTAAACTTTTTTTCACAATCCAAAAAATTTTCGTTAATTTCATCTAAATTTACTCAAAAATACATCCTCCACCAAAAATACTCGACAAAATCCAAAAATATCGAAGTTGGTTTCAAATAAATTTATTAAAATTTGGCACTTCCAACTAAAATTTTTTTCACAATCCTAAAAATCTAAGTTATTTTCATCTAAATTTACTCAAATATACATCCTACACCAAAAATACTCGAGAAAAAAAAACGAAGTTGAATTCAAATAAATTCATTAAAATTTGACACGTCCTACTAAAATTGTTTTCACAATCCAAAACATTAAAGTTATTTTCATCTAAATTTACTCAAATATAGATCCTACACCAAAAATACTCAACAAAATAAAAAAAAATCGAAGTTGATTTCAAATAAATTTATTAAAATTTGACATTTCCAACTAAATTTTTTTTCACAATCCAAAAAATTGTCGTTATTTTCATCTAAATTTACTCAAATATACATCCTACACCAAAAATACTCGAGAAAATCCAATAAAATCGAAGTTGATTTCAAATAAATTTATTAAAATTTGACACTACCAACTAAACTTTTTTTCACAATCCAAAAAATTGAAGTTATTTTCATCTAAATTTACTCAAATATAGACCCTACAACAAAAATACTCAACAAAATCCAAAAAAATCGAAGTTGGTTTCAAATAAATTTATTAAAATTTGACACTTCCAAGTAAATTTTTATTCCACAATCCAAAAAATTGTCGTTATTTTCATCTAAATTTACTGAAATATACATCCTACACCAAAAATACTCGACAAAATCCAAAAAAATCGAAGTTGATTTCAAATAAATTTATTAAAATTTGACACTTCCAACTAAACTTTTTTTCACAATCCAAGAAATTGAAGTTATTTTCATCTAAATTTACTCAAAGATACATCCTACACCAAAAATACTCGACAAAATCCAATAAAATCGAAGTTGAATTTAAATAAATTTATTAAAATTTGACACTTCCAACTAAACTTTTTTTCACAATCCAAAGAATTGAAGTTATTTTCGTCTAAATTTACTCAAAGATACATCCTACACCAAAAATACTCGACAAAATCCAATAAAATCGAAGTTGAATTCAAATAAATTTATTAAAATTTGACACTTCCAACTAAACTTTTTTTCACAATCCAAAAAATTGAAGTTATTTTCATCTAAATTTACTCAAATATAGACCCTACAACAAAAATACTCGACAAAATCCAAAAACATCGAAGTTGATTTCAAATAAATTTATTATAATTTGACACTTCCAACTAAAATTTTTTTCACAATCCATAAAATTGAAGTTATTTTCATCTACATTTACTCAAATATAGATCCTACAACAAAAATACTCGACAAAATAAAAAAAAATCAAAGTTGATTTCAAATAAATTTATTAAAATTGGACACTTCCAACTAAAATTTTTTTCACAATCCAAAAAATTGAAGTTATTTTCATCTAAATTTACTCAAATATATATCCTACACCAAAAATACTCGACAAAATCCAAAAAAATCGAAGTTGGTTTCAAATAAATTTATTAAAATTTGACACTTCCAACTAAAATTTTTTTCACAATCCTAAAAATTGAAGTTATTTTCATCTAAATTTACTCAAATATACATCCTACACCAAAAATACTCGACAAAATCCAAAAAAATCGAAGTTGGTTTCAAATAAATTTATTAAAATTTGACACTTCCAACTAAATTTTTTTTCACAATCCAAAAAATGGTCGTCATTTTCATCTAAATTTACTCAAATATACATCCTACAACAAAAATACTCGACAAAATCCAAAAAAATCGAAGTTGGTTTCAAATAAATTTATTAAAATTTGACACTTCCAACTAAAATTTTCTTCACAATCTAAAAAATGGTCGTTATTTTCATCTAAATTTACTCAAATATACATCCTACACCAAAAATACTCGACAAAATAAAAAAAAAATCGAAGTTGATTTCAAATAAATTTATTAAAATTTGACACTTCCAACTAAAATTTTCTTCACAATCCAAAAAATGGTCGTTATTTTCATCTAAATTTACTCAAATATACATCCTACACCAAAAATACTCGACAAAATCCAAAAAAATCGAAGTTGGTTTCAAATAAATTTATTAAAATTTGACACTTCTAACTAAAATTTTCTTCACAATCCAAAAAATGGTCGTTATTTTCATCTAAATGTACTCAAATATACATCCTACAACAAAAATACTCGACAAAATCCAAAAAAATCGAAGTTGGTTGCAAATAAATTTATTAAAATTTGACACTTCCAACTAAATTTTTTTTCACAATCCAAAAAATGGTCGTTATTTTCATCTAAATTTACTCAAATATACATCCTACAACAAAAATACTCGACAAAATCCAAAAAATTCGAAGTTGGTTTCAAATAAATTTATTAAAATTTGACACTTTCAACTAAAATTTTTTTCACAATCCTAAAAATTGAAGTTATTTTCATCTAAATTTACTCAAATATACATCCTACACCAAATATACTCGACAAAATCCAAAATAATCCAAATTGATTTCAAATAAATTTTTTAAAATTTGACACTTCCAACTAAAATTTTTTTCACAATCCAAAAAATTTTCGTTAATTTCATCTAAATTTACTCAAATATACATCCTCCACCAAAAATACTCGACAAAATCCAAAAATATCGAAGTTGGTTTCAAATAAATTTATTAAAATTTGGCACTTCCAACTAAAATTTTTTTCACAATCCTAAAAATCTAAGTTATTTTCATCTAAATTTACTCAAATATACATCCTACACCAAAAATACTCGAGAAAAAAAAACGAAGTTGAATTCAAATAAATTCATTAAAATTTGACACGTCCTACTAAAATTGTTTTCACAATCCAAAACATTAAAGTTATTTTCATCTAAATTTACTCAAATATAGATCCTACACCAAAAATACTCAACAAAATAAAAAAAAATCGAAGTTGATTTCAAATAAATTTATTAAAATTTGACACTTCTAACTAAAATTTTCTTCACAATCCAAAAAATGGTCGTTATTTTCATCTAAATGTACTCAAATATACATCCTACAACAAAAATACTCGACAAAATCCAAAAAAATCGAAGTTGGTTGCAAATAAATTTATTAAAATTTGACACTTCCAACTAAATTTTTTTTCACAATCCAAAAAATGGTCGTTATTTTCATCTAAATTTACTCAAATATACATCCTACAACAAAAATACTCGACAAAATCCAAAAAATTCGAAGTTGGTTTCAAATAAATTTATTAAAATTTGACACTTTCAACTAAAATTTTTTTCACAATCCTAAAAATTGAAGTTATTTTCATCTAAATTTACTCAAATATACATCCTACACCAAATATACTCGACAAAATCCAAAATAATCCAAATTGATTTCAAATAAATTTTTTAAAATTTGACACTTCCAACTAAAATTTTTTTCACAATCCAAAAAATTTTCGTTAATTTCATCTAAATTTACTCAAATATACATCCTCCACCAAAAATACTCGACAAAATCCAAAAATATCGAAGTTGGTTTCAAATAAATTTATTAAAATTTGGCACTTCCAACTAAAATTTTTTTCACAATCCTAAAAATCTAAGTTATTTTCATCTAAATTTACTCAAATATACATCCTACACCAAAAATACTCGAGAAAAAAAAACGAAGTTGAATTCAAATAAATTCATTAAAATTTGACACGTCCTACTAAAATTGTTTTCACAATCCAAAACATTAAAGTTATTTTCATCTAAATTTACTCAAATATAGATCCTACACCAAAAATACTCAACAAAATAAAAAAAAATCGAAGTTGATTTCAAATAAATTTATTAAAATTTGACATTTCCAACTAAATTTTTTTTCACAATCCAAAAAATTGTCGTTATTTTCATCTAAATTTACTCAAATATACATCCTACACCAAAAATACTCGAGAAAATCCAATAAAATCGAAGTTGATTTCAAATAAATTTATTAAAATTTGACACTACCAACTAAACTTTTTTTCACAATCCAAAAAATTGAAGTTATTTTCATCTAAATTTACTCAAATATAGACCCTACAACAAAAATACTCAACAAAATCCAAAAAAATCGAAGTTGGTTTCAAATAAATTTATTAAAATTTTACACTTCCAAGTAAATTTTTATTCCACAATCCAAAAAATTGTCGTTATTTTCATCTAAATTTACTGAAATATACATCCTACACCAAAAATACTCGACAAAATCCAAAAAAATCGAAGTTGATTTCAAATAAATTTATTAAAATTTGACACTTCCAACTAAACTTTTTTTCACAATCCAAAAAATTGAAGTTATTTTCATCTAAATTTACTCAAAGATACATCCTACACCAAAAATACTCGACAAAATCCAATAAAATCGAAATTGAATTTAAATAAATTTATTAAAATTTGACACTTCCAACTAAACTTTTTTTCACAATCCAAAGAATTGAAGTTATTTTCGTCTAAATTTACTCAAAGATACATCCTACACCAAAAATACTCGACAAAATCCAATAAAATCGAAGTTGAATTCAAATAAATTTATTAAAATTTGACACTTCCAACTAAACTTTTTTTCACAATCCAAAAAATTGAAGTTATTTTCATCTAAATTTACTCAAACATAGACCCTACAACAAAAATACTCGACAAAATCCAAAAACATCGAAGTTGATTTCAAATAAATTTATTATAATTTGACACTTCCAACTAAAATTTTTTTCACAATCCATAAAATTGAAGTTATTTTCATCTACATTTACTCAAATATAGATCCTACAACAAAAATACTCGACAAAATAAAAAAAAATCAAAGTTGATTTCAAATAAATTTATTAAAATTGGACACTTCCAACTAAAATTTTTTTCACAATCCAAAAAATTGAAGTTATTTTCATCTAAATTTACTCAAATATAGACCCTACAACAAAAATACTCAACAAAATCCAAAAAAATCGAAGTTGGTTTCAAATAAATTTATTAAAATTTTACACTTCCATATAATTTTTTTTTCCACAATCCAAAAAATTGTCGTTATTTTCATCTAAATTTACTGAAATATACATCCTACACCAAAAATACTCGACAAAATCCAAAAAAATCGGAGTTGGTTTCAAATAAATTTATTAAAATTGGACACTTCCAACTAAAATTTTTTTCACAATCCAAAAAATTGAAGTTATTTTCATCTAAATTTACTCAAATATAGACCCTACAACAAAAATACTCAACAAAATCCAAAAAAATCGAAGTTGGTTTCAAATAAATTTATTAAAATTTTACACTTCCATATAATTTTTTTTTCCACAATCCAAAAAATTGTCGTTATTTTCATCTAAATTTACTCAAAGATACATCCTACACCAAAAATACTCGACAAAATCCAATAAAATCGAAGTTGAATTTAAATAAATTTATTAAAATTTGACACTTCCAACTAAACTTTTTTTCACAATCCAAAGAATTGAAGTTATTTTCGTCTAAATTTACTCAAAGATACATCCTACACCAAAAATACTCGACAAAATCCAATAAAATCGAAGTTGAATTCAAATAAATTTATTAAAATTTGATACTTCCAACTAAACTTTTTTTCACAATCCAAAAAATTGAAGTTATTTTCATCTAAATTTACTCAAACATAGACCCTACAACAAAAATACTCGACAAAATCCAAAAACATCGAAGTTGATTTCAAATAAATTTATTATAATTTGACACTTCCAACTAAAATTTTTTTCACAATCCATAAAATTGAAGTTATTTTCATCTACATTTACTCAAATATAGATCCTACAACAAAAATACTCGACAAAATAAAAAAAAATCAAAGTTGATTTCAAATAAATTTATTAAAATTGGACACTTCCAACTAAAATTTTTTTCACAATCCAAAAAATTGAAGTTATTTTCACCTAAATTTACTCAAATATAGACCCTACAACAAAAATACTCAACAAAATCCAAAAAAATCGAAGTTGGTTTCAAATAAATTTATTAAAATTTTACACTTCCATATAATTTTTTTTTCCACAATCCAAAAAATTGTCGTTATTTTCATCTAAATTTACTGAAATATACATCCTACACCAAAAATACTCGACAAAATCCAAAAAAATCGGAGTTGGTTTCAAATAAATTTATTAAAATTTGACACTTTCAACTAAAATTTTTTTCACAATCCTAAAAATTGAAGTTATTTTCATCTAAATTTACTCAAATATACATCCTACACCAAATATACTCGACAAAATCCAAAATAATCCAAATTGATTTCAAATAAATTTTTTAAAATTTGACACTTCCAACTAAAATTTTTTTCACAATCCAAAAAATTTTCGTTAATTTCATCTAAATTTACTCAAATATACATCCTCCACCAAAAATACTCGACAAAATCCAAAAATATCGAAGTTGGTTTCAAATAAATTTATTAAAATTTGGCACTTCCAACTAAAATTTTTTTCACAATCCTAAAAATCTAAGTTATTTTCATCTAAATTTACTCAAATATACATCCTACACCAAAAATACTCGAGAAAAAAAAACGAAGTTGAATTCAAATAAATTCATTAAAATTTGACACGTCCTACTAAAATTGTTTTCACAATCCAAAACATTAAAGTTATTTTCATCTAAATTTACTCAAATATAGATCCTACACCAAAAATACTCAACAAAATAAAAAAAAATCGAAGTTGATTTCAAATAAATTTATTAAAATTTGACATTTCCAACTAAATTTTTTTTCACAATCCAAAAAATTGTCGTTATTTTCATCTAAATTTACTCAAATATACATCCTACACCAAAAATACTCGAGAAAATCCAATAAAATCGAAGTTGATTTCAAATAAATTTATTAAAATTTGACACTACCAACTAAACTTTTTTTCACAATCCAAAAAATTGAAGTTATTTTCATCTAAATTTACTCAAATATAGACCCTACAACAAAAATACTCAACAAAATCCAAAAAAATCGAAGTTGGTTTCAAATAAATTTATTAAAATTTGACACTTCTAACTAAAATTTTCTTCACAATCCAAAAAATGGTCGTTATTTTCATCTAAATGTACTCAAATATACATCCTACAACAAAAATACTCGACAAAATCCAAAAAAATCGAAGTTGGTTGCAAATAAATTTATTAAAATTTGACACTTCCAACTAAATTTTTTTTCACAATCCAAAAAATGGTCGTTATTTTCATCTAAATTTACTCAAATATACATCCTACAACAAAAATACTCGACAAAATCCAAAAAATTCGAAGTTGGTTTCAAATAAATTTATTAAAATTTGACACTTTCAACTAAAATTTTTTTCACAATCCTAAAAATTGAAGTTATTTTCATCTAAATTTACTCAAATATACATCCTACACCAAATATACTCGACAAAATCCAAAATAATCCAAATTGATTTCAAATAAATTTTTTAAAATTTGACACTTCCAACTAAAATTTTTTTCACAATCCAAAAAATTTTCGTTAATTTCATCTAAATTTACTCAAATATACATCCTCCACCAAAAATACTCGACAAAATCCAAAAATATCGAAGTTGGTTTCAAATAAATTTATTAAAATTTGGCACTTCCAACTAAAATTTTTTTCACAATCCTAAAAATCTAAGTTATTTTCATCTAAATTTACTCAAATATACATCCTACACCAAAAATACTCGAGAAAAAAAAACGAAGTTGAATTCAAATAAATTCATTAAAATTTGACACGTCCTACTAAAATTGTTTTCACAATCCAAAACATTAAAGTTATTTTCATCTAAATTTACTCAAATATAGATCCTACACCAAAAATACTCAACAAAATAAAAAAAAATCGAAGTTGATTTCAAATAAATTTATTAAAATTTGACATTTCCAACTAAATTTTTTTTCACAATCCAAAAAATTGTCGTTATTTTCATCTAAATTTACTCAAATATACATCCTACACCAAAAATACTCGAGAAAATCCAATAAAATCGAAGTTGATTTCAAATAAATTTATTAAAATTTGACACTACCAACTAAACTTTTTTTCACAATCCAAAAAATTGAAGTTATTTTCATCTAAATTTACTCAAATATAGACCCTACAACAAAAATACTCAACAAAATCCAAAAAAATCGAAGTTGGTTTCAAATAAATTTATTAAAATTTTACACTTCCAAGTAAATTTTTATTCCACAATCCAAAAAATTGTCGTTATTTTCATCTAAATTTACTGAAATATACATCCTACACCAAAAATACTCGACAAAATCCAAAAAAATCGAAGTTGATTTCAAATAAATTTATTAAAATTTGACACTTCCAACTAAACTTTTTTTCACAATCCAAAAAATTGAAGTTATTTTCATCTAAATTTACTCAAAGATACATCCTACACCAAAAATACTCGACAAAATCCAATAAAATCGAAATTGAATTTAAATAAATTTATTAAAATTTGACACTTCCAACTAAACTTTTTTTCACAATCCAAAGAATTGAAGTTATTTTCGTCTAAATTTACTCAAAGATACATCCTACACCAAAAATACTCGACAAAATCCAATAAAATCGAAGTTGAATTCAAATAAATTTATTAAAATTTGACACTTCCAACTAAACTTTTTTTCACAATCCAAAAAATTGAAGTTATTTTCATCTAAATTTACTCAAACATAGACCCTACAACAAAAATACTCGACAAAATCCAAAAACATCGAAGTTGATTTCAAATAAATTTATTATAATTTGACACTTCCAACTAAAATTTTTTTCACAATCCATAAAATTGAAGTTATTTTCATCTACATTTACTCAAATATAGATCCTACAACAAAAATACTCGACAAAATAAAAAAAAATCAAAGTTGATTTCAAATAAATTTATTAAAATTGGACACTTCCAACTAAAATTTTTTTCACAATCCAAAAAATTGAAGTTATTTTCATCTAAATTTACTCAAATATAGACCCTACAACAAAAATACTCAACAAAATCCAAAAAAATCGAAGTTGGTTTCAAATAAATTTATTAAAATTTTACACTTCCATATAATTTTTTTTTCCACAATCCAAAAAATTGTCGTTATTTTCATCTAAATTTACTGAAATATACATCCTACACCAAAAATACTCGACAAAATCCAAAAAAATCGAAGTTGGTTTCAAATAAATTTATTAAAATTTTACACTTCCATATAATTTTTTTTTCCACAATCCAAAAAATTGTCGTTATTTTCATCTAAATTTACTCAAAGATACATCCTACACCAAAAATACTCGACAAAATCCAATAAAATCGAAGTTGAATTTAAATAAATTTATTAAAATTTGACACTTCCAACTAAACTTTTTTTCACAATCCAAAGAATTGAAGTTATTTTCGTCTAAATTTACTCAAAGATACATCCTACACCAAAAATACTCGACAAAATCCAATAAAATCGAAGTTGAATTTAAATAAATTTATTAAAATTTGACACTTCCAACTAAACTTTTTTTCACAATCCAAAGAATTGAAGTTATTTTCGTCTAAATTTACTCAAAGATACATCCTACACCAAAAATACTCGACAAAATCCAATAAAATCGAAGTTGAATTCAAATAAATTTATTAAAATTTGACACTTCCAACTAAACTTTTTTTCACAATCCAAAAAATTGAAGTTATTTTCATCTAAATTTACTCAAACATAGACCCTACAACAAAAATACTCGACAAAATCCAAAAACATCGAAGTTGATTTCAAATAAATTTATTATAATTTGACACTTCCAACTAAAATTTTTTTCACAATCCATAAAATTGAAGTTATTTTCATCTACATTTACTCAAATATAGATCCTACAACAAAAATACTCGACAAAATAAAAAAAAATCAAAGTTGATTTCAAATAAATTTATTAAAATTGGACACTTCCAACTAAAATTTTTTTCACAATCCAAAAAATTGAAGTTATTTTCACCTAAATTTACTCAAATATAGACCCTACAACAAAAATACTCAACAAAATCCAAAAAAATCGAAGTTGGTTTCAAATAAATTTATTAAAATTTTACACTTCCATATAATTTTTTTTTCCACAATCCAAAAAATTGTCGTTATTTTCATCTAAATTTACTGAAATATACATCCTACACCAAAAATACTCGACAAAATCCAAAAAAATCGGAGTTGGTTTCAAATAAATTTATTAAAATTTGACACTTTCAACTAAAATTTTTTTCACAATCCTAAAAATTGTCGTTATTTTCATCTAAATTTACTCAAATATACATCCTACACCAAATATACTCGACAAAATCCAAAATAATCCAAATTGATTTCAAATAAATTTTTTAAAATTTGACACTTCCAACTAAACTTTTTTTCACAATCCAAAAAATTGTCGTTAATTTCATCTAAATTTACTCAAATATACATCCTACACCAAAAATACTCGACAAAATCCAAAAATATCGAAGTTGGTTTCAAATAAATTTATTAAAATTTGGCACTTCCAACTAAAATTTTTTTCACAATCCTAAAAATTTAAGTTATTTTCATCTAAATTTACTCAAATATACATCATACACCAAAAATACTCGAGAAAAGAAAACGAAGTTGAATTCAAATAAATTCATTAAAATTTGACACGTCCAACTAAACTTTTTTTCACAATCCAAAAAATTGAAGTTATTTTCATCTAAATTTACTCAAATATAGACCCTACAACAAAAATACTCAACAAAATCCAATAAAATCGAAGTTGGTTTCAAATAAATTTATTAAAATTTTACACTTCCAAGTAAATTTTTATTCCACAATCCAAAAAATTGTCGTTATTTTCATCTAAATTTACTGAAATATACATCCTACACCAAAAATACTCGACAAAATCCAAAAAAATCGGAGTTGGTTTCAAATAAATTTATTAAAATTTGACACTTTCAACTAAAATTTTTTTCACAATCCTAAAAATTGTCGTTATTTTCATCTACATTTACTCAAATATACATCCTACACCAAATATACTCGACCAAATCCAAAATAATCCAAATTGATTTCAAATAAATTTTTTAAAATTTGACACTTCCAACTAAACTTTTTTTCACAATCCAAAAAATTTTTGTTAATTTCATCTAATTTACTCTAATATACATCCTACACCAAAAATACTCGACAAAATCCAAAAATATCGAAGTTGGTTTCAAATAAATTTATTAAAATTTGGCACTTCCAACTAAAATTTTTTTCACAATCCTAAAAATTTAAGTTATTTTCATCTAAATTTACTCAAATATACATCCTACACCAAAAATACTCGAGAAAAGAAAACGAAGTTGATTTCAAATAAATTTATTAAAATTTGACATTTCCAACTAAATTTTTTTTCACAATCCAAAAAATTGTCGTTATTTTCATCTAAATTTACTCAAATATACATCCTACACCAAAAATACTCGAGAAAATCCAATAAAATCGAAGTTGATTTCAAATAAATTTATTAAAATTTGACACTACCAACTAAACTTTTTTTCACAATCCAAAAAATTGAAGTTATTTTCATCTAAATTTACTCAAATATACATCCTACAACAAAAATACTCGACAAAATCCAAAAAATTCGCAGTTGGATTCAAATAAATTTATTAAAATTTGACACTTCCAACTAAAATTTTCTTCACAATCTAAAAAATGGTCGTTATTTTCATCTAAATTTACTCAAATATACATCCTACACCAAAAATACTCGACAAAATAAAAAAAAATCGAAGTTGGTTTCAAATAAATTTATTAAAATTTGACACTTCCAACTAAAATTTTTTTCACAATCCTAGAAATTGAAGTTATTTTCATCTAAATGTACTCAAATATAGATCCTACAACAAAAATACTCAACAAAATAAAAAAAAATCGAAGTTGGTATCAAATAAATTCATTAAAATTTGACACTACCAACTAAAATTTTATTCACAATCCAAAAAATTGAAGTTATTTTCATCTAAATTTACTCAAATATACATCCTACACCAAAAATACTCGACAAAATCCAAAAAAATCGAAGTTGGTTTCAAACAAATTTATTAAAATTTGACACTTCCAACTACAATTTTTTTCACAATCCTAAAAATTGAAGGTATTTTCATCTAAATTTACTCAAATATAGATCCTACAAAAAAATACTCGACAAAATCCAAAAAAATCGAAGTTGCTTTCAAATAAATTTATTAAAATTTGACACTTCCAACTAAAATTTTTTTCACAATCCTAGAAATTGAAGTTATTTTCATCTAAATTTACTCAAATATATATCCTACACCAAAAATACTCGACAAAATCCAAAAAAATCGAAGTTGGTTTCAAATAAATTTATTAAAATTTGACACTTCCAACTAAAATTTTTTTCACAATCCTAAAAATTGAAGTTATTTTCATCTAAATTTACTCAAATATACATCCTACACCAAAAATACTCGACAAAATCCAAAAAAATCGAAGTTGGTTTCAAATAAATTTATTAAAATTTGACACTTCCAACTAAATTTTTTTTCACAATCCAAAAAATGGTCGTCATTTTCATCTAAATTTACTCAAATATACATCCTACAACAAAAATACTCGACAAAATCCAAAAATTTCGAAGTTGGTTTCAAATAAATTTATTAAAATTTGACACTTCCAACTAAAATTTTCTTCACAATCTAAAAAATGGTCGTTATTTTCATCTAAATTTACTCAAATATACATCCTACACCAAAAATACTCGACAAAATAAAAAAAAAATCGAAGTTGATTTCAAATAAATTTATTAAAATTTGACACTTCCAACTAAAATTTTCTTCACAATCCAAAAAGTGGTCGTTATTTTCATCTAAATTTACTCAAATATACATCCTACACCAAAAATACTCGACAAAATCCAAAAAAATCGAAGTTGGTTTCAAATAAATTTATTAAAATTTGACACTTCTAACTAAAATTTTCTTCACAATCCAAAAAATGGTCGTTATTTTCATCTAAATGTACTCAAATATACATCCTACAACAAAAATACTCGACAAAATCCAAAAAAATCGAAGTTGGTTGCAAATAAATTTATTAAAATTTGACACTTCCAACTAAATTTTTTTTCACAATCCAAAAAATGGTCGTTATTTTCATCTAAATTTACTCAAATATACATCCTACAACAAAAATACTCGACAAAATCCAAAAAATTCGAAGTTGGTTTCAAATAAATTTATTAAAATTTGACACTTTCAACTAAAATTTTTTTCACAATCCTAAAAATTGTCGTTATTTTCATCTAAATTTACTCAAATATACATCCTACACCAAATATACTCGACAAAATCCAAAATAATCCAAATTGATTTCAAATAAATTTTTTAAAATTTGACACTTCCAACTAAACTTTTTTTCACAATCCAAAAAATTTTCGTTAATTTCATCTAAATTTACTCAAATATACATCCTCCACCAAAAATACTCGACAAAATCCAAAAATATCGAAGTTGGTTTCAAATAAATTTATTAAAATTTGGCACTTCCAACTAAAATTTTTTTCACAATCCTAAAAATCTAAGTTATTTTCATCTAAATTTACTCAAATATACATCCTACACCAAAAATACTCGACAAAATCCAAAATAATCCAAATTGATTTCAAATAAATTTTTTAAAATTTGACACTTCCAACTAAACTTTTTTTCACAATCCAAAAAATTTTCGTTAATTTCATCTAAATTTACTCAAATATACATCCTCCACCAAAAATACTCGACAAAATCCAAAAAATTCGAAGTTGGTTTCAAATAAATTTATTAAAATTTGACACTTCTAACTAAAATTTTCTTCACAATCCAAAAAATGGTCGTTATTTTCATCTAAATGTACTCAAATATACATCCTACAACAAAAATACTCGACAAAATCCAAAAAAATAGAAGTTGGTTGCAAATAAATTTATTAAAATTTGACATTTCCAACTAAATTTTTTTTCACAATCCAAAAAATTGTCGTTATTTTCATCTAAATTTACTCAAATATACATCCTACACCAAAAATACTCGAGAAAATCCAATAAAATCGAAGTTGATTTCAAATAAATTTATTAAAATTTGACACGTCCAACTAAACTTTTTTTCACAATCCAAAAAATTGAAGTTATTTTCATCTAAATTTACTCAAATATAGACCCTACAACAAAAATACTCAACAAAATCCAAAAAAATCGAAGTTGGTTTCAAATAAATTTATTAAAATTTTACACTTCCAAGTAAATTTTTATTCCACAATCCAAAAAATTGTCGTTATTTTCATCTAAATTTACTGAAATATACATCCTACACCAAAAATACTCGACAAAATCCAAAAAAATCGAAGTTGATTTCAAATAAATTTATTAAAATTTGACACTTCCAACTAAACTTTTTTTCACAATCCAAAAAATTGAAGTTATTTTCATCTAAATTTACTCAAAGATACATCCTACACCAAAAATACTCGACAAAATCCAATAAAATCGAAGTTGAATTTAAATAAATTTATTAAAATTTGACACTTCCAACTAAACTTTTTTTCACAATCCAAAGAATTGAAGTTATTTTCGTCTAAATTTACTCAAAGATACATCCTACACCAAAAATACTCGACAAAATCCAATAAAATCGAAGTTGAATTCAAATAAATTTATTAAAATTTGACACTTCCAACTAAACTTTTTTTCACAATCCAAAAAATTGAAGTTATTTTCATCTAAATTTACTCAAACATAGACCCTACAACAAAAATACTCGACAAAATCCAAAAACATCGAAGTTGATTTCAAATAAATTTATTATAATTTGACACTTCCAACTAAAATTTTTTTCACAATCCATAAAATTGAAGTTATTTTCATCTACATTTACTCAAATATAGATCCTACAACAAAAATACTCGACAAAATAAAAAAAAATCAAAGTTGATTTCAAATAAATTTATTAAAATTGGACACTTCCAACTAAAATTTTTTTCACAATCCAAAAAATTGAAGTTATTTTCATCTAAATTTACTCAAATATAGACCCTACAACAAAAATACTCGAAAAAATCCAAAAAAATCGAAGTTGGTTTCAAATAAATTTATTAAAATTTGACACTTCCAACTAAATTTCTTTTCACAATCCAAAAAATGGTCGTTATTTTCATCTAAATTTACTCAAATATACATCCTACAACAAAAATACTCGACAAAATCCAAAAAAATCGAAGTTGGTTTCAAATAAATTTATTAAAATTTGACACTTCCAACTAAAATTTTCTTCACAATCCAAAAAATGGTCGTTATTTTCATCTAAATGTACTCAAATATACATCCTACAACAAAAATACTCGACAAAATCCAAAAAAATCGAAGTTGGTTTCAAATAAATTTATTAAAATTTGACACTTCCAACTAAACTTTTTTTCACAATCCAAAAAATTGTCGTTAATTTCATCTAAATTTACTCAAATATACATCCTACACCAAAAATACTCGACAAAATCCAAAAATATCGAAGTTGGTTTCAAATAAATTTATTAAAATTTGGCACTTCCAACTAAAATTTTTTTCACAATCCTAAAAATTTAAGTTATTTTCATCTAAATTTACTCAAATATACATCATACACCAAAAATACTCGAGAAAAGAAAACGAAGTTGAATTCAAATAAATTCATTAAAATTTGACACGTCCAACTAAACTTTTTTTCACAATCCAAAAAATTGAAGTTATTTTCATCTAAATTTACTCAAATATAGACCCTACAACAAAAATACTCAACAAAATCCAATAAAATCGAAGTTGGTTTCAAATAAATTTATTAAAATTTTACACTTCCAAGTAAATTTTTATTCCACAATCCTAAAAATTGTCGTTATTTTCATCTAAATTTACTCAAATATACATCCTACACCAAATATACTCGACAAAATCCAAAATAATCCAAATTGATTTCAAATAAATTTTTTAAAATTTGACACTTCCAACTAAACTTTTTTTCACAATCCAAAAAATTTTCGTTAATTTCATCTAAATTTACTCTAATATACATCCTACACCAAAAATACTCGACAAAATCCAAAAATATCGAAGTTGGTTTCAAATAAATTTATTAAAATTTGGCACTTCCAACTAAAATTTTTTTCACAATCCTAAAAATTTAAGTTATTTTCATCTAAATTTACTCAAATATATATCCTACACCAAAAATACTCGAGAAAAGAAAACGAAGTTGAATTCAAATAAATTCATTAAAATTTGACACGTCCTACTAAAATTGTTTTCACAATCCAAAACATTAAAGTTATTTTCATCTAAATTTACTCAAATATAGATCCTACACCAAAAATACTCAACAAAATAAAAAAAAATCGAAGTTGATTTCAAATAAATTTATTAAAATTTGACATTTCCAACTAAATTTTTTTTCACAATCCAAAAAATTGTCGTTATTTTCATCTAAATTTACTCAAATATACATCCTACACCAAAAATACTCCAGAAAATCCAATAAAATCGAAGTTGATTTCAAATAAATTTATTAAAATTTGACACTACCAACTAAACTTTTTTTCACAATCCAAAAAATTGAAGTTATTTTCATCTAAATTTACTCAAATATACATCCTACAACAAAAATACTCGACAAAATCCAAAAAATTCGCAGTTGGATTCAAATAAATTTATTAAAATTTGACACTTCCAACTAAAATTTTCTTCACAATCTAAAAAATGGTCGTTATTTTCATCTAAATTTACTCAAATATACATCCTACACCAAAAATACTCGACAAAATAAAAAAAAATCGAAGTTGGTTTCAAATAAATTTATTAAAATTTGACACTTCCAACTAAAATTTTTTTCACAATCCTAGAAATTGAAGTTATTTTCATCTAAATGTACTCAAATATAGATCCTACAACAAAAATACTCAACAAAATAAAAAAAAATCGAAGTTGGTATCAAATAAATTCATTAAAATTTGACACTACCAACTAAAATTTTATTCACAATCCAAAAAATTGAAGTTATTTTCATCTAAATTTACTCAAATATACATCCTACACCAAAAATACTCGACAAAATCCAAAAAAATCGAAGTTGGTTTCAAACAAATTTATTAAAATTTGACACTTCCAACTAAAATTTTTTTCACAATCCTAAAAATTGAAGGTATTTTCATCTAAATTTACTCAAATATAGATCCTACAAAAAAATACTCGACAAAATCCAAAAAAATCGAAGTTGCTTTCAAATAAATTTATTAAAATTTGACACTTCCAACTAAAATTTTTTTCACAATCCTAGAAATTGAAGTTATTTTCATCTAAATTTACTCAAATATATATCCTACACCAAAAATACTCGACAAAATCCAAAAAAATCGAAGTTGGTTTCAAATAAATTTATTAAAATTTGACACTTCCAACTAAAATTTTTTTCACAATCCTAAAAATTGAAGTTATTTTCATCTAAATTTACTCAAATATACATCCTACACCAAAAATACTCGACAAAATCCAAAATGATCGAAGTTGGTTTCAAATAAATTTATTAAAATTTGACACTTCCAACTAAATTTTTTTTCACAATCCAAAAAATGGTCGTCATTTTCATCTAAATTTACTCAAATATACATCCTACAACAAAAATACTCGACAAAATCCAAAAAATTCGAAGTTGGTTTCAAATAAATTTATTAAAATTTGACACTTCCAACTAAAATTTTCTTCACAATCTAAAAAATGGTCGTTATTTTCATCTAAATTTACTCAAATATACATCCTACACCAAAAATACTCGACAAAATAAAAAAAAAATCGAAGTTGATTTCAAATAAATTTATTAAAATTTGACACTTCCAACTAAAATTTTCTTCACAATCCAAAAAATGGTCGTTATTTTCATCTAAATTTACTCAAATATACATCCTACACCAAAAATACTCGACAAAATCCAAAAAAATCGAAGTTGGTTTCAAATAAATTTATTAAAATTTGACACTTCTAACTAAAATTTTCTTCACAATCCAAAAAATGGTCGTTATTTTCATCTAAATGTACTCAAATATACATCCTACAACAAAAATACTCGACAAAATCCAAAAAAATCGAAGTTGGTTGCAAATAAATTTATTAAAATTTGACACTTCCAACTAAATTTTTTTTCACAATCCAAAAAATGGTCGTTATTTTCATCTAAATTTACTCAAATATACATCCTACAACAAAAATACTCGACAAAATCCAAAAAATTCGAAGTTGGTTTCAAATAAATTTATTAAAATTTGACACTTTCAACTAAAATTTTTTTCACAATCCTAAAAATTGTCGTTATTTTCATCTAAATTTACTCAAATATACATCCTACACCAAATATACTCGACAAAATCCAAAATAATCCAAATTGATTTCAAATAAATTTTTTAAAATTTGACACTTCCAACTAAACTTTTTTTCACAATCCAAAAAATTTTCGTTAATTTCATCTAAATTTACTCAAATATACATCCTCCACCAAAAATACTCGACAAAATCCAAAAATATCGAAGTTGGTTTCAAATAAATTTATTAAAATTTGGCACTTCCAACTAAAATTTTTTTCACAATCCTAAAAATCTAAGTTATTTTCATCTAAATTTACTCAAATATACATCCTACACCAAAAATACTCGAGAAAAAAAAACGAAGTTGAATTCAAATAAATTCATTAAAATTTGACACGTCCTACTAAAATTGTTTTCACAATCCAAAACATTAAAGTTATTTTCATCTAAATTTACTCAAATATAGATCCTACACCAAAAATACTCAACAAAATAAAAAAAAATCGAAGTTGATTTCAAATAAATTTATTAAAATTTGACATTTCCAACTAAATTTTTTTTCACAATCCAAAAAATTGTCGTTATTTTCATCTAAATTTACTCAAATATACATCCTACACCAAAAATACTCGAGAAAATCCAATAAAATCGAAGTTGATTTCAAATAAATTTATTAAAATTTGACACTACCAACTAAACTTTTTTTCACAATCCAAAAAATTGAAGTTATTTTCATCTAAATTTACTCAAATATAGACCCTACAACAAAAATACTCAACAAAATCCAAAAAAATCGAAGTTGGTTTCAAATAAATTTATTAAAATTTTACACTTCCAAGTAAATTTTTATTCCACAATCCAAAAAATTGTCGTTATTTTCATCTAAATTTACTGAAATATACATCCTACACCAAAAATACTCGACAAAATCCAAAAAAATCGAAGTTGATTTCAAATAAATTTATTAAAATTTGACACTTCCAACTAAACTTTTTTTCACAATCCAAAAAATTGAAGTTATTTTCATCTAAATTTACTCAAAGATACATCCTACACCAAAAATACTCGACAAAATCCAATAAAATCGAAGTTGAATTTAAATAAATTTATTAAAATTTGACACTTCCAACTAAACTTTTTTTCACAATCCAAAGAATTGAAGTTATTTTCGTCTAAATTTACTCAAAGATACATCCTACACCAAAAATACTCGACAAAATCCAATAAAATCGAAGTTGAATTCAAATAAATTTATTAAAATTTGACACTTCCAACTAAACTTTTTTTCACAATCCAAAAAATTGAAGTTATTTTCATCTAAATTTACTCAAATATAGACCCTACAACAAAAATACTCGACAAAATCCAAAAACATCGAAGTTGATTTCAAATAAATTTATTATAATTTGACACTTCCAACTAAAATTTTTTTCACAATCCATAAAATTGAAGTTATTTTCATCTACATTTACTCAAATATAGATCCTACAACAAAAATACTCGACAAAATAAAAAAAAATCAAAGTTGATTTCAAATAAATTTATTAAAATTGGACACTTCCAACTAAAATTTTTTTCACAATCCAAAAAATTGAAGTTATTTTCATCTAAATTTACTCAAATATAGACCCTACAACAAAAATACTCAACAAAATCCAAAAAAATCGAAGTTGGTTTCAAATAAATTTATTAAAATTTTACACTTCCATATAATTTTTTTTTCCACAATCCAAAAAATTGTCGTTATTTTAATCTAAATTTACTGAAATATACATCCTACACCAAAAATACTCGACAAAATCCAAAAAAATCGGAGTTGGTTTCAAATAAATTTATTAAAATTTGACACTTTCAACTAAAATTTTTTTCACAATCCTAAAAATTGTCGTTATTTTCATCTAAATTTACTCAAATATACATCCTACACCAAATATACTCGACAAAATCCAAAATAATCCAAATTGATTTCAAATAAATTTTTTAAAATTTGACACTTCCAACTAAACTTTTTTTCACAATCCAAAAAATTGTCGTTAATTTCATCTAAATTTACTCAAATATACATCCTACACCAAAAATACTCGACAAAATCCAAAAATATCGAAGTTGGTTTCAAATAAATTTATTAAAATTTGGCACTTCCAACTAAAATTTTTTTCACAATCCTAAAAATTTAAGTTATTTTCATCTAAATTTACTCAAATATACATCATACACCAAAAATACTCGAGAAAAGAAAACGAAGTTGAATTCAAATAAATTCATTAAAATTTGACACGTCCAACTAAACTTTTTTTCACAATCCAAAAAATTGAAGTTATTTTCATCTAAATTTACTCAAATATAGACCCTACAACAAAAATACTCAACAAAATCCAATAAAATCGAAGTTGGTTTCAAATAAATTTATTAAAATTTTACACTTCCAAATAAATTTTTATTCCACAATCCAAAAAATTGTCGTTATTTTCATCTAAATTTACTGAAATATACATCCTACACCAAAAATACTCGACAAAATCCAAAAAAATCGGAGTTGGTTTCAAATAAATTTATTAAAATTTGACACTTTCAACTAAAATTTTTTTCACAATCCTAAAAATTGTCGTTATTTTCATCTAAATTTACTCAAATATACATCCTACACCAAATATACTCGACAAAATCCAAAATAATCCAAATTGATTTCAAATAAATTTTTTAAAATTTGACACTTCCAACTAAACTTTTTTTCACAATCCAAAAAATTGTCGTTAATTTCATCTAAATTTACTCAAATATACATCCTACACCAAAAATACTCGACAAAATCCAAAAATATCGAAGTTGGTTTCAAATAAATTTATTAAAATTTGGCACTTCCAACTAAAATTTTTTTCACAATCCTAAAAATTTAAGTTATTTTCATCTAAATTTACTCAAATATACATCCTACACCAAAAATACTCGAGAAAAAAAAACGAAGTTGAATTCAAATAAATTCATTAAAATTTGACACGTCCTACTAAAATTGTTTTCACAATCCAAAACATTAAAGTTATTTTCATCTAAATTTACTCAAATATAGATCCTACACCAAAAATACTCAACAAAATAAAAAAAAATCGAAGTTGATTTCAAATAAATTTATTAAAATTTGACATTTCCAACTAAATTTTTTTTCACAATCCAAAAAATTGTCGTTATTTTCATCTAAATTTACTCAAATATACATCCTACACCAAAAATACTCGAGAAAATCCAATAAAATCGAAGTTGATTTCAAATAAATTTATTAAAATTTGACACTACCAACTAAACTTTTTTTCACAATCCAAAAAATTGAAGTTATTTTCATCTAAATTTACTCAAATATAGACCCTACAACAAAAATACTCAACAAAATCCAAAAAAATCGAAGTTGGTTTCAAATAAATTTATTAAAATTTTACACTTCCAAGTAAATTTTTATTCCACAATCCAAAAAATTGTCGTTATTTTCATCTAAATTTACTCAAATATACATCCTACACCAAAAATACTCGAGAAAATCCAATAAAATCGAAGTTGATTTCAAATAAATTTATTAAAATTTGACACTACCAACTAAACTTTTTTTCACAATCCAAAAAATTGTCGTTATTTTCATCTAAATTTACTCAAAGATACATCCTACACCAAAAATACTCGACAAAATCCAAAAAAATCGAAGTTGATTTCAAATAAATTTATTAAAATTTGACACTTCCAACTAAACTTTTTTTCACAATCCAAAAAATTGAAGTTATTTTCATCTAAATTTACTCAAAGATACATCCTACACCAAAAATACTCGACAAAATCCAATAAAATCGAAGTTGAATTTAAATAAATTTATTAAAATTTGACACTTCCAACTAAACTTTTTTTCACAATCCAAAGAATTGAAGTTATTTTCGTCTAAATTTACTCAAAGATACATCCTACACCAAAAATACTCGACAAAATCCAATAAAATCGAAGTTGAATTCAAATAAATTTATTAAAATTTGACACTTCCAACTAAACTTTTTTTCACAATCCAAAAAATTGAAGTTATTTTCATCTAAATTTACTCAAATATAGACCCTACAACAAAAATACTCGACAAAATCCAAAAACATCGAAGTTGATTTCAAATAAATTTATTATAATTTGACACTTCCAACTAAAATTTTTTTCACAATCCATAAAATTGAAGTTATTTTCATCTACATTTACTCAAATATAGATCCTACAACAAAAATACTCGACAAAATAAAAAAAAATCAAAGTTGATTTCAAATAAATTTATTAAAATTGGACACTTCCAACTAAAATTTTTTTCACAATCCAAAAAATTGAAGTTATTTTCATCTAAATTTACTCAAATATAGACCCTACAACAAAAATACTCAACAAAATCCAAAAAAATCGAAGTTGGTTTCAAATAAATTTATTAAAATTTTACACTTCCATATAATTTTTTTTTCCACAATCCAAAAAATTGTCGTTATTTTCATCTAAATTTACTGAAATATACATCCTACACCAAAAATACTCGACAAAATCCAAAAAAATCGGAGTTGGTTTCAAATAAATTTATTAAAATTTGACACTTTCAACTAAAATTTTTTTCACAATCCTAAAAATTGTCGTTATTTTCATCTAAATTTACTCAAATATACATCCTACACCAAATATACTCGACAAAATCCAAAATAATCCAAATTGATTTCAAATAAATTTTTTAAAATTTGACACTTCCAACTAAACTTTTTTTCACAATCCAAAAAATTGTCGTTAATTTCATCTAAATTTACTCAAATATACATCCTACACCAAAAATACTCGACAAAATCCAAAAATATCGAAGTTGGTTTCAAATAAATTTATTAAAATTTGGCACTTCCAACTAAAATTTTTTTCACAATCCTAAAAATTTAAGTTATTTTCATCTAAATTTACTCAAATATACATCATACACCAAAAATACTCGAGAAAAGAAAACGAAGTTGAATTCAAATAAATTCATTAAAATTTGACACGTCCAACTAAACTTTTTTTCACAATCCAAAAATTTGAAGTTATTTTCATCTAAATTTACTCAAATATAGACCCTACAACAAAAATACTCAACAAAATCCAATAAAATCGAAGTTGGTTTCAAATAAATTTATTAAAATTTTACACTTCCAAGTAAATTTTTATTCCACAATCCAAAAAATTGTCGTTATTTTCATCTAAATTTACTGAAATATACATCCTACACCAAAAATACTCGACAAAATCCAAAAAAATCGGAGTTGGTTTCAAATAAATTTATTAAAATTTGACACTTTCAACTAAAATTTTTTTCACAATCCTAAAAATTGTCGTTATTTTCATCTAAATTTACTCAAATATACATCCTACACCAGATATACTCGACAAAATCCAAAATAATCCAAATTGATTTCAAATAAATTTTTTAAAATTTGACACTTCCAACTAAACTTTTTTTCACAATCCAAAAAATTGTCGTTAATTTCATCTAAATTTACTCAAATATACATCCTACACCAAAAATACTCGACAAAATCCAAAAATATCGAAGTTGGTTTCAAATAAATTTATTAAAATTTGGCACTTCCAACTAAAATTTTTTTCACAATCCTAAAAATTTAAGTTATTTTCATCTAAATTTACTCAAATATACATCCTACACCAAAAATACTCGAGAAAAAAAAACGAAGTTGAATTCAAATAAATTCATTAAAATTTGACACGTCCAACTAAACTTTTTTTCACAATCCAAAAAATTGAAGTTATTTTCATCTAAATTTACTCAAATATAGACCCTACAACAAAAATACTCAACAAAATCCAATAAAATCGAAGTTGGATTCAAAAAAATTTATTAAAATTTTACACTTCCAAGTAAATTTTTATTCCACAATCCAAAAAATTGTCGTTATTTTCATCTAAATTTACTCAAAGATACATCCTACACCAAAAATACTCGACAAAATCCAATAAAATCGAAGTTGAATTTAAATAAATTTATTAAAATTTGACACTTCCAACTAAACTTTTTTTCACAATCCAAAGAATTGAAGTTATTTTCGTCTAAATTTACTCAAAGATACATCCTACACCAAAAATACTCGACAAAATCCAATAAAATCGAAGTTGAATTCAAATAAATTTATTAAAATTTGACACTTCCAACTAAACTTTTTTTCACAATCCAAAAAATTGAAGTTATTTTCATCTAAATTTACTCAAATATAGACCCTACAACAAAAATACTCGACAAAATCCAAAAACATCGAAGTTGATTTCAAATAAATTTATTATAATTTGACACTTCCAACTAAAATTTTTTTCACAATCCATAAAATTGAAGTTATTTTCATCTACATTTACTCAAATATAGATCCTACAACAAAAATACTCGACAAAATAAAAAAAAATCAAAGTTGATTTCAAATAAATTTATTAAAATTGGACACTTCCAACTAAAATTTTTTTCACAATCCAAAAAATTGAAGTTATTTTCATCTAAATTTACTCAAATATAGACCCTACAACAAAAATACTCAACAAAATCCAAAAAAATCGAAGTTGGTTTCAAATAAATTTATTAAAATTTTACACTTCCATATAATTTTTTTTTCCACAATCCAAAAAATTGTCGTTATTTTCATCTAAATTTACTGAAATATACATCCTACACCAAAAATACTCGACAAAATCCAAAAAAATCGGAGTTGGTTTCAAATAAATTTATTAAAATTTGACACTTTCAACTAAAATTTTTTTCACAATCCTAAAAATTGTCGTTATTTTCATCTAAATTTACTCAAATATACATCCTACACCAAATATACTCGACAAAATCCAAAATAATCCAAATTGATTTCAAATAAATTTTTTAAAATTTGACACTTCCAACTAAACTTTTTTTCACAATCCAAAAAATTGTCGTTAATTTCATCTAAATTTACTCAAATATACATCCTACACCAAAAATACTCGACAAAATCAAAAAATATCGAAGTTGGTTTCAAATAAATTTATTAAAATTTGGCACTTCCAACTAAAATTTTTTTCACAATCCTAAAAATTTAAGTTATTTTCATCTAAATTTACTCAAATATACATCATACACCAAAAATACTCGAGAAAAGAAAACGAAGTTGAATTCAAATAAATTCATTAAAATTTGACACGTCCAACTAAACTTTTTTTCACAATCCAAAAATTTGAAGTTATTTTCATCTAAATTTACTCAAATATAGACCCTACAACAAAAATACTCAACAAAATCCAATAAAATCGAAGTTGGTTTCAAATAAATTTATTAAAATTTTACACTTCCAAGTAAATTTTTATTCCACAATCCAAAAAATTGTCGTTATTTTCATCTAAATTTACTGAAATATACATCCTACACCAAAAATACTCGACAAAATCCAAAAAAATCGGAGTTGGTTTCAAATAAATTTATTAAAATTTGACACTTTCAACTAAAATTTTTTTCACAATCCTAAAAATTGTCGTTATTTTCATCTAAATTTACTCAAATATACATCCTACACCAGATATACTCGACAAAATCCAAAATAATCCAAATTGATTTCAAATAAATTTTTTAAAATTTGACACTTCCAACTAAACTTTTTTTCACAATCCAAAAAATTGTCGTTAATTTCATCTAAATTTACTCAAATATACATCCTACACCAAAAATACTCGACAAAATCCAAAAATATCGAAGTTGGTTTCAAATAAATTTATTAAAATTTGGCACTTCCAACTAAAATTTTTTTCACAATCCTAAAAATTTAAGTTATTTTCATCTAAATTTACTCAAATATACATCCTACACCAAAAATACTCGAGAAAAAAAAACGAAGTTGAATTCAAATAAATTCATTAAAATTTGACACGTCCAACTAAACTTTTTTTCACAATCCAAAAAATTGAAGTTATTTTCATCTAAATTTACTCAAATATAGACCCTACAACAAAAATACTCAACAAAATCCAATAAAATCGAAGTTGGATTCAAAAAAATTTATTAAAATTTTACACTTCCAAGTAAATTTTTATTCCACAATCCAAAAAATTGTCGTTATTTTCATCTAAATTTACTGAAATATACATCCTACACCAAAAATACTCGACAAAATCCAAAAAAATCGGAGTTGGTTTCAAATAAATTTATTAAAATTTGACACTTTCAACTAAAATTTTTTTCACAATCCTAAAAATTGTCGTTATTTTCATCTAAATTTACTCAAATATACATCCTACACCAAATATACTCGACAAAATCCAAAATAATCCAAATTGATTTCAAATAAATTTTTTAAAATTTGACACTTCCAACTAAACTTTTTTTCACAATCCAAAAAATTGTCGTTAATTTCATCTAAATTTACTCAAATATACATCCTACACCAAAAATACTCGACAAAATCCAAAAATATCGAAGTTGGTTTCAAATAAATTTATTAAAATTTGGCACTTCCAACTAAAATTTTTTTCACAATCCTAAAAATTTAAGTTATTTTCATCTAAATTTACTCAAATATACATCCTACACCAAAAATACTCGAGAAAAAAAAACGAAGTTGAATTCAAATAAATTCATTAAAATTTGACACGTCCAACTAAACTATTTTTCACAATCCAAAAAATTGAAGTTATTTTCATCTAAATTTACTCAAATATAGACCCTACAACAAAAATACTCAACAAAATCCAATAAAATCGAAGTTGGATTCAAATAAATTTATTAAAATTTTACACTTCCAAGTAAATTTTTATTCCACAATCCAAAAAATTGTCGTTATTTTCATCTAAATTTACTGAAATATACATCCTACACCAAAAATACTCGACAAAATCCAAAAAAATCGGAGTTGGTTTCAAATAAATTTATTAAAATTTGACACTTTCAACTAAAATTTTTTTCACATTCCTAAAAATTGTCGTTATTTTCATCTAAATTTACTCAAATATACATCCTACACCAAATATACTCGACAAAATCCAAAATAATCGAAATTGATTTCAAATAAATTTTTTAAAATTTGACACTTCCAACTAAACTTTTTTTCACAATCCATAAAATTGAAGTTATTTTCATCTACATTTACTCAAATATAGATCCTACAACAAAAATACTCGACAAAATAAAAAAAAATCAAAGTTGATTTCAAATAAATTTATTAAAATTGGACACTTCCAACTAAAATTTTTTTCACAATCCAAAAAATTGAAGTTATTTTCATCTAAATTTACTCAAATATAGACCCTACAACAAAAATACTCAACAAAATCCAAAAAAATCGAAGTTGGTTTCAAATAAATTTATTAAAATTTTACACTTCCATATAATTTTTTTTTCCACAATCCAAAAAATTGTCGTTATTTTCATCTAAATTTACTGAAATATACATCCTACACCAAAAATACTCGACAAAATCCAAAAAAATCGGAGTTGGTTTCAAATAAATTTATTAAAATTTGACACTTTCAACTAAAATTTTTTTCACAATCCTAAAAATTGTCGTTATTTTCATCTAAATTTACTCAAATATACATCCTACACCAAATATACTCGACAAAATCCAAAATAATCCAAATTGATTTCAAATAAATTTTTTAAAATTTGACACTTCCAACTAAACTTTTTTTCACAATCCAAAAAATTGTCGTTAATTTCATCTAAATTTACTCAAATATACATCCTACACCAAAAATACTCGACAAAATCCAAAAATATCGAAGTTGGTTTCAAATAAATTTATTAAAATTTGGCACTTCCAACTAAAATTTTTTTCACAATCCTAAAAATTTAAGTTATTTTCATCTAAATTTACTCAAATATACATCCTACACCAAAAATACTCGAGAAAAAAAAACGAAGTTGAATTCAAATAAATTCATTAAAATTTGACACGTCCAACTAAACTTTTTTTCACAATCCAAAAAATTGAAGTTATTTTCATCTAAATTTACTCAAATATAGACCCTACAACAAAAATACTCAACAAAATCCAATAAAATCGAAGTTGGATTCAAAAAAATTTATTAAAATTTTACACTTCCAAGTAAATTTTTATTCCACAATCCAAAAAATTGTCGTTATTTTCATCTAAATTTACTGAAATATACATCCTACACCAAAAATACTCGACAAAATCCAAAAAAATCGGAGTTGGTTTCAAATAAATTTATTAAAATTTGACACTTTCAACTAAAATTTTTTTCACAATCCTAAAAATTGTCGTTATTTTCATCTAAATTTACTCAAATATACATCCTACACCAAATATACTCGACAAAATCCAAAATAATCCAAATTGATTTCAAATAAATTTTTTAAAATTTGACACTTCCAACTAAACTTTTTTTCACAATCCAAAAAATTGTCGTTAATTTCATCTAAATTTACTCAAATATACATCCTACACCAAAAATACTCGACAAAATCCAAAAATATCGAAGTTGGTTTCAAATAAATTTATTAAAATTTGGCACTTCCAACTAAAATTTTTTTCACAATCCTAAAAATTTAAGTTATTTTTATCTAAATTTACTCAAATATACATCCTACACCAAAAATACTCGAGAAAAAAAAACGAAGTTGAATTCAAATAAATTCATTAAAATTTGACACGTCCAACTAAACTATTTTTCACAATCCAAAAAATTGAAGTTATTTTCATCTAAATTTACTCAAATATAGACCCTACAACAAAAATACTCAACAAAATCCAATAAAATCGAAGTTGGATTCAAATAAATTTATTAAAATTTTACACTTCCAAGTAAATTTTTATTCCACAATCCAAAAAATTGTCGTTATTTTCATCTAAATTTACTGAAATATACATCCTACACCAAAAATACTCGACAAAATCCAAAAAAATCGGAGTTGGTTTCAAATAAATTTATTAAAATTTGACACTTTCAACTAAAATTTTTTTCACAATCCTAAAAATTGTCGTTATTTTCATCTAAATTTACTCAAATATACATCCTACACCAAATATACTCGACAAAATCCAAAATAATACAAATTGATTTCAAATAAATTTTTTAAAATTTGACACTTCCAACTAAACTTTTTTTCACAATCCAAAAATTTTTCGTTAATTTCATCTAAATTTACTCAAATATACATCCTACACCAAAAATACTCGACAAAATCCAAAAATATCGAAGTTGGTTTCAAATAAATTTATTAAAATTTGGCACTTCCAACTAAAATTTTTTTCACAATCCTAAAAATCTAAGTTATTTTCATCTAAATTTACTCAAATATACATCCTACACCAAAAATACTCGAGAAAAAAAAACGAAGTTGAATTCAAATAAATTCATTAAAATTTGACACGTCCTACTAAAATTGTTTTCACAATCCAAAACAGTAAAGTTATTTTCATCTAAATTTACTCAAATATAGATCCTACAACAAAAATACTCAACAAAATAAAAAAAAATCGAAGTTGATTTCAAATAAATTTATTAAAATTTGACACTTCCAACTAAATTTTTTTTCACAATCCAAAAAATTGTCGTTATTTTCATCTAAATTTACTCAAATATAGACCCTACAACAAAAATACTCAACAAAATCCAATAAAATCGAAGTTGAATTCAAATAAATTTATTAAAATTTGACACTTCCAACTAAACTTTTTTTCACAATCCAAAGAACTGAAGTTATTTTCGTCTAAATTTACTCAAAGATACATCCTACACCAAAAATACTCGAGAAAATCCAATAAAATCGAAGTTGATTTCAAATAAATTTATTAAAATTTGACACTACCAACTAAACTTTTTTTCACAATCCAAAAAATTGAAGTTATTTTCATCTAAATTTACTCAAATATAGACCCTACAACAAAAATACTCAACAAAATCCAAAAAAATCGAAGTTGGTTTCAAATAAATTTATTAAAATTTTACACTTCCAAGTAAATTTTTATTCCACAATCCAAAAAATTGTCGTTATTTTCATCTAAATTTACTGAAATATACATCCTACACCAAAAATACTCGACAAAATCCAAAAAAATCGAAGTTGATTTCAAATAAATTTATTAAAATTTGACACTTCCAACTAAACTTTTTTTCACAATCCAAAAAATTGAAGTTATTTTCATCTAAATTTACTCAAAGATACATCCTACACCAAAAATACTCGACAAAATCCAATAAAATCGAAGTTGAATTCAAATAAATTTATTAAAATTTGACACTTCCAACTAAACTTTTTTTCACAATCCAAAGAATTGAAGTTATTTTCGTCTAAATTTACTCAAAGATACATCCTACACCAAAAATACTCGACAAAATCCAATAAAATCGAAGTTGAATTCAAATAAATTTATTAAAATTTGACACTTCCAACTAAACTTTTTTTCACAATCCAAAAAATTGAAGTTATTTTCATCTAAATTTACTCAAATATAGACCCTACAACAAAAATACTCGACAAAATCCAAAAACATCGAAGTTGATTTCAAATAAATTTATTATAATTTGACACTTCCAACTAAAATTTTTTTCACAATCCATAAAATTGAAGTTATTTTCATCTACATTTACTCAAATATAGATCCTACAACAAAAATACTCGACAAAATAAAATAAAATCAAAGTTGATTTCAAATAAATTTATTAAAATTGGACACTTCCAACTAAAATTTTTTTCACAATCCAAAAAATTGAAGTTATTTTCATCTAAATTTACTCAAATATAGACCCTACAACAAAAATACTCAACAAAATCCAAAAAAATCGAAGTTGGTTTCAAATAAATTTATTAAAATTTTACACTTCCATATAATTTTTTTTTCCACAATCCAAAAAATTGTCGTTATTTTCATCTAAATTTACTGAAATATATATCCTACACCAAAAATACTCGACAAAATCAAAAAAAATCGGAGTTGATTTCAAATAAATTTATTAAAATTTGACACTTCCAACTAAACTTTTTTTCACAATCCAAAAAATTGTCGTTATTTTCATCTAAATTTACTGAAATATATATCCTACATCAAAAATACTCGACAAAATCCAAAAAAATCGAAGTTGATTTCAAATAAATTTATTTAAATTTGACACTTCCAACTAAAATTTTTTTCACAATCCTAAAAATTGTCGTTATTTTCATCTAAATTTACTCAAATAAACATCCTACACCAAATATACTCGACAAAATCCAAAATAATCCAAATTGATTTCAAATAAATTTTTTAAAATTTGACACTTCCAACCAAACTTTTTTTCACAATCCAAAAAATTGTCGTTAATTTCATCTAAATTTACTCAAATATACATCCTACACCAAAAATACTCGACAAAATAAAAAAAAATCGAAGTTGATTTCAAATAAATTTATTAAAATTTCACACTTCCAACTAAACTTTTTTTCACAATCCAAAAAATAGAAGTTATTTTCATCTAAATTTACTCAAATATAGACCCTACAACAAAAATACTCAACAAAAATACTCAACAAAATCCAAAAAAATCGAAATTCGTTTCAACTAAATTTATTAAAATTTTACACATCCAAGTAAATTTTTTTTCCACAATCCAAAAAATTGTCGTTATTTTCATCTAAATTTACTGAAATATACATCCTACACCAAAAATACTCGACAAAATCCAAAAAAATCGAAGTTGATTTCAAATAAATTTATTAAAATTTGACACTTCCAACTAAACTTTTTTTCACAATCCAAAAAATTGTCGTTATTTTCATCTAAATTTACTGAAATATATATCCTACACCAAAAATACTCGACAAAATCCAAAAAAATCGAAGTTGATTTCAAATAAATTTATTTAAATTTGACACTTCCAACTAAAATTTTTTTCACAATCCTAAAAATTGTCGTTATTTTCATCTAAATTTACTCAAATAAACATCCTACACCAAATATACTCGACAAAATCCAAAATAATCCAAATTGATTTCAAATAAATTTTTTAAAATTTGACACTTCCAACCAAACTTTTTTTCACAATCCAAAAAATTGTCGTTAATTTCATCTAAATTTACTCAAATATACATCCTACACCAAAAATACTCGACAAAATCCAAAAAAATCGAAGTTGGTTTCAAAAAAATTTATTAAAATTTTACACTTCCAAGTAAATTTTTTTTTCACAATCCAAAAAATTGTCGTTATTTTCATCTAAATTTACTGAAATATACATCCTACACCAAAAATACTCGACAAAATCCAAAAAAATCGAAGTTGATTTCAAAGAAATTTATTAAAATTTGACACTTCCAACTAAAATTTTTTTCACAATCCAAAAAATTGAAGTTATTTTCATCTAAATTTACTCAATTGTAGATCCTACAACAAAAATACTCAAGAAAATCCAAAAAATCGAAGTTGGTTTCAAATAAATTTATTAAAATTGGACACTTCCAACTAAAATTTTTTTCACAATCCAAAAAATTGTCGTTAATTTCATCTAAATTTACTCAAATATACATCCTACACCAAAAATACTCGACAAAATCCAAAAATATCGAAGTTGGTTTCAAATAAATTTATTAAAATTTGGCACTTCCAACTAAAATTTTTTTCACAATCCTAAAAATTTAAGTTATTTTCATCTAAATTTACTCAAATATACATCCTACACCAAAAATACTCGACAAAATCCAAAAATATCGAAGTTGGTTTCAAATAAATTTATTAAAATTTGGCACTTCCAACTAAAATTTTTTTCACAATCCTAAAAATTGAAGTTATTCTCATCTAAATTTACTCAAATATACATCCTACACCAAAAATACTCGAGAAAAAAAAAAACGAAGTTGAATTCAAATAAATTCATTAAAATTTGACACTTCCAACTAAAATTGTTTTCACAATCCAAAACATTAAAGTTATTTTCATCTAAATTTACTCAAATATAGATCCTACAACAAAAATACTCAAGAAAATCCAAAAAATCGAAGTTGGTTTCAAATAAATTTATTAAAATTTGGCACTTCCAACTAAAATTTTTTTCACAATCCAAAAAATTGTCGTTATTTTCATCTAAATTTACTCAAATATACATCCTACACCAAAAATACTCGACAAAATCCAAAAAAATCGGAGTTGATTTCAAATAAATTTATTAAAATTTGACACTTCCAACTAAAATTTTTTTCACAATCCAAAAAATTGTCGTTATTTTCATCTAAATTTACTCAAATATACATCCTACACCAAAAATACTCGACAAAATCCAAAAAAATCGAAGTTGATTTCAAATAAATTTATTAAAATTTGACACTTTCAACTAAAATTTTTTTCACAATCCAAAAAATTGAAGTTATTTTCATCTAAATTTACTCAATTGTAGATCCAACAACAAAAATACTCAAGAAAATCCAAAAAATCGAAGTTGGTTTCAAATAAATTTATTAAAATTTTACACTTCCAACTAAACTTTTTTTCACAATCCAAAAAATTGAAGTTATTTTCGTCTAAATTTACTCAAATATAGACCCTACAACAAAAATACTCAACAAAATCCAAAAAAATCGAAGTTGGTTTCAAATAAATTTATTAAAATTTTACACTTCTAAGTAAATTTTTTTTCCACAATCCAAAAAATTGTCGTTATTTTCATCTAAATTTACTGAAATATACATCCTACACCAAAAATACTCAACAAAATCCAAAAAAATCGAAGTTGATTTCAAATAAATTTATTAAAATTTGGCACTTCCAACTAAAATTTTTTTCACAATCCTAAAAATTTAAGTTATTTTCATCTAAATTTACTCAAATATACATCCTACACCAAAACTACTCGAGAAAAAAAAACGAAGTTGAATTCAAATTAATTCATTAAAATTTGACACGTCCAACTAAAATTGTTTTCACAATCCAAAACATTAAAGTTATTTTCATCTAAATTTACTCAAATATAGACCCTACAACAAAAATACTCAACAAAATCCAAAAAAATCGAAGTTGGTTTCAAATAAATTTATTAAAATTTAACACTTCCAAGTAAATTTTTATTCAACAATCCAAAAAATTGTCGTTATTTTCATCTAAATTTACTGAAATATACATCCTACACCAAAAATACTCGACAAAATCCAAAAAAATCGGAGTTGATTTCAAATAAATTTATTAAAATTTGACACTTCCAACTAAAATTTTTTTCACAATCCTAAAAATTGTCGTTATTTTCATCTAAATTTACTCAAATATACATCCTACACCAAAAATACTCGACAAAATCCAAAAAAATCGAAGTTGATTTCAAATAAATTTATTAAAATTTGACACTTTCAACTAAAATTTTTTTCACAATCCAAAAAATTGAAGTTATTTTCATCTAAATTTACTCAATTGTAGATCCAACAACAAAAATACTCAAGAAAATCCAAAAAATCGAAGTTGGTTTCAAATAAATTTATTAAAATTTTACACTTCCAACTAAACTTTTTTTCACAATCCAAAAAATTGAAGTTATTTTCATCTAAATTTACTCAAATATAGACCCTACAACAAAAATATTCAACAAAATCCAAATAAATCGAAGTTGGTTTCAAATAAATTTATTAAAATTTTACACTTCCAAGTAAATTTTTTTCCACAATCCAAAAAATTGTCGTTATTTTCATCTAAATTTACTGAAATATACATCCTACACCAAAAATACTCGACAAAATCCAAAAAAATCGGAGTTGATTTCAAATAAATTTATTAAAATTTGACACTTCCAACTAAAATTTTTTTCACAATCCTAAAAATTGTCGTTATTTTCATCTAAATTTACTCAAATATACATCCTACACCAAAAATACTCGACAAAATCCAATAAAATCGAAGTTGAATTCAAATAAATTTATTAAAATTTGACACTTCCAACTAAAATTTTTTTCACAATCCTAAAAATTGAAGATATTTTCATCTAAATTTACTCAAATATAGATCCTACAACAAAAATACTCAACAAATTTCAAAATTATCCAAGTTGATTTCAAATAAATTTATTAATATTTGACATAAATCGTGACAAAATCCAAAAAATCGAAGTTAATTTCAACTGAAATTACTCAAATTAAGCTTCTCTATCAAAAAAAACTCAACATAGTCGAGAAAAATCGAAGTTGGTTTCAAATAAATTTATTAAAATTTGACATTTCCAACTAAAATTTTTTTCACTATCCAAAAAATTGTCGTTATTTTCATCTAAATTTACTCAAATATACATCCTACACCAAAAATACTCGACAAAATCCAAAAAAATCGGAGTTGATTTCAAATAAATTTATTAAAATTTGACACTTCCAACTAAAATTTTTTTCACAATCCTAAAAATTGTCGTTATTTTCATCTAAATTTACTCAAATATACATCCTACACCAAATATACTCGACAAAATCCTAAATAATCCAAATTGATTTCAAATAAATTTTTTAAAATTTGACACTTCCAACTAAACTTTTTTTCACAATCCAAAAAATTGTCGTTATTTTCATCTAAATTTACTCAAACATACATCCTACACCAAAAATACTCAAGAAAATCCAATAAAATCGAAGTTGATTTCAAATAAATTTATTAAAATTTGACACTTCCAACTAAACTTTTTTTCACAATCCAAAAAATTGAAGTTATTTTCATCTAAATTTACTCAATTGTAGATCCTACAACAAAAATACTCAACAAAATAAAAAAAAATCGAAGTTGATTTCAAATAAATTTATTAAAATTTGACACTTCCAACTAAACTTTTTTTCACATTCCAAAAAATTGAAGTTATTTTCATCTAAATTTACTCAAAGATACATCCTACACCAAAAATACTCGACAAAATCCAATAAAATCGAAGTTGAATTCAAATAAATTTATTAAAATTTGACACTTCCAACTAAACTTTTTTTCACAATCCAAAGAATTGAAGTTATTTTCGTCTAAATTTACTCAAAGATACATCCTACACCAAAAATACTCGACAAAATCCAATAAAATCGAAGTTGAATTCAAATAAATTTATTAAAATTTGACACTTCCAACTAAACTTTTTTTCACAATCCAAAAAATTGAAGTTATTTTCATCTAAATTTACTCAAATATAGACCCTACAACAAAAATACTCGACAAAATCCAAAAACATCGAAGTTGATTTCAAATAAATTTATTATAATTTGACATTTCCAACTAAAATTTTTTTCACAATCCATAAAATTGAAGTTATTTTCATCTACATTTACTCAAATATAGATCCTACAACAAAAATACTCGACAAAATAAAAAAAAATCAAAGTTGATTTCAAATAAATTTGTTAAAATTGGACACTTCCAACTAAAATTTTTTTCACAATCCAAAAAATTGAAGTTATTTTCATCTAAATTTACTCAAATATAGACCCTACAACAAAAATACTCAACAAAATCCAAAAAACTCGAAGTTGGTTTCAAATAAATTTATTAAAATTTTACACTTCCAAGTAATTTTTTTTTCCACAATCCAAAAAATTGTCGTTATTTTCATCTAAATTTACTGAAATATATATCCTACACCAAAAATACTCGACAAAATAAAAAAAAATCGGAGTTGATTTCAAATAAATTTATTTAAATTTGACACTTCCAACTAAAATTTTTTTCACAATCCTAAAAATTGTCGTTATTTTCATCTAAATTTACTCAAATATACATCCTACACCAAAAATACTCGACAAAATCCAAAAAAATCGAAGTTGATTTCAAATAAATTTATTAAAATTTCACACTTCCAACTAAACTTTTTTTCACAATCCAAAAAATTGAAGTTATTTTCATCTAAATTTACTCAAATATAGACCCTACAACAAAAATACTCAACAAAAATACTCAACAAAATCCAAAAAAATCGAAATTGGTTTCAAAAAAATTTATTAAAATTTTACACTTCCAAGTAAATTTTTTTTTCACAATCCAAAAAATTGTCGTTATTTTCATCTAAATTTACTGAAATATACATCCTACACCAAAAATACTCGACAAAATCCAAAAAAATCGAAGTTGATTTCAAATAAATTTATTAAAATTTGACACTTTCAACTAAAATTTTTTTCACAATCCAAAAAATTGAAGTTATTTTCATCTAAATTTACTCAATTGTAGATCCAACAACAAAAATACTCAAGAAAATCCAAAAAATCGAAGTTGGTTTCAAATAAATTTATTAAAATTTTACACTTCCAACTAAACTTTTTTTCACAATCCAAAAAATTGAAGTTATTTTCATCTAAATTTACTCAAATATAGACCCTACAACAAAAATATTCAACAAAATCCAAAAAAATCGAAGTTGGTTTCAAATAAATTTATTAAAATTTTACACTTCCAAGTAAATTTTTTTCCACAATCCAAAAAATTGTCGTTATTTTCATCTAAATTTACTGAAATATACATCCTACACCAAAAATACTCGACAAAATCCAAAAAAATCGGAGTTGATTTCAAATAAATTTATTAAAATTTGACACTTCCAACTAAAATTTTTTTCACAATCCTAAAAATTGTCGTTATTTTCATCTAAATTTACTCAAATATACATCCTACACCAAAAATACTCGACAAAATCCAATAAAATCGAAGTTGAATTCAAATAAATTTATTAAAATTTGACACTTCCAACTAAACTTTTTTTCACAATCCAAAGAATTGAAGTTATTTTCGTCTAAATTTACTCAAAGATACATCCTACACCAAAAATACTCGACAAAATCCAATAAAATCGAAGTTGAATTCAAATAAATTTATTAAAATTTGACACTTCCAACTAAACTTTTTTTCACAATCCAAAAAATTGAAGTTATTTTCATCTAAATTTACTCAAATATAGACCCTACAACAAAAATACTCAACAAAATCCAAAAAAATCGAAGTTGGTTTCAAATAAATTTATTAAAATTTTACACTTCCAAGTAAATTTTTTTCCACAATCCAAAAAATTGTCGTTATTTTCATCTAAATTTACTGAAATATACATCCTACACCAAAAATACTCGACAAAATCCAAAAAAATCGGAGTTGATTTCAAATAAATTTATTAAAATTTGACACTTCCAACTAAAATTTTTTTCACAATCCTAAAAATTGTCGTTATTTTCATCTAAATTTACTCAAATATACATCCTACACCAAATATACTCGACAAAATCCTAAATAATCCAAATTGATTTCAAATAAATTTTTTAAAATTTGACACTTCCAACTAAACTTTTTTTCACAATCCAAAAAATTGTCGTTAATTTCATCTAAATTTACTCAAATATAGACCCTACAACAAAAATACTCAACAAAATCCAAAAAAATCGAAGTTGATTTCAAATAAATTTATTAAAATTTGGCACTTCCAACTAAACTTTTTTTCACAATCCAAAGAATTGAAGTTATTTTCGTCTAAATTTACTCAAAGATACATCCTACACCAAAAATACTCGACAAAATCCAATAAAATCGAAGTTGAATCCAAATAAATTTATTAAAATTTGACACTTCCAACTAAACTTTTTTTCACAATCCAAAAAATTGAAGTTATTTTCGTCTAAATTTACTCAAATATAGACCCTACAACAAAAATACTCAACAAAATCCAAAAAAATCGAAGTTGGTTTCAAATAAATTTATAAAAATTTTACACTTCTAAGTAAATTTTTTTTCCACAATCCAAAAAATTGTCGTTATTTTCATCTAAATTTACTGAAATATACATCCTACACCAAAAATACTCGACAAAATCCAAAAAAATCGAAGTTGATTTCAAATAAATTTATTAAAATTTGACACTTCCAACTAAAATTTTTTTCACAATCCAAAAAATTGAAGTTTTTTTCATCTAAATTTACTCAATTGTAGATCCTACAACAAAAATACTCAAGAAAATCCAAAAAATCGAAGTTGGTTTCAAATAAATTTATTAAAATTTTACACTTCCAACTAAACTTTTTTTCACAATCCAAAAAATTGAAGTTATTTTCATCTAAATTTACTCAAATATAGACCCTACAACAAAAATATTCAACAAAATCCAAAAAAATCGAAGTTGGTTTCAAATAAATTTATTAAAATTTTACACTTCCAAGTAAATTTTTTTCCACAATCCAAAAAATTGTCGTTATTTTCATCTAAATTTACTGAAATATACATCCTACACCAAAAATACTCGACAAAATCCAATAAAATCGAAGTTGAATTCAAATAAATTTATTAAAATTTGACACTTCCAACTAAACTTTTTTTCACAATCCAAAGAATTGAAGTTATTTTCGTCTAAATTTACTCAAAGATACATCCTACACCAAAAATACTCGACAAAATCCAATAAAATCGAAGTTGAATTCAAATAAATTTATTAAAATTTGACACTTCCAACTAAACTTTTTTTCACAATCCAAAAAATTGAAGTTATTTTCATCTAAATTTACTCAAATATAGACCCTACAACAAAAATACTCAACAAAATCCAAAAAAATCGAAGTTGGTTTCAAATAAATTTATTAAAATTTTACACTTCCAAGTAAATTTTTTTCCACAATCCAAAAAATTGTCGTTATTTTCATCTAAATTTACTGAAATATACATCCTACACCAAAAATACTCGACAAAATCCAAAAAAATCGGAGTTGATTTCAAATAAATTTATTAAAATTTGACACTTCCAACTAAAATTTTTTTCACAATCCTAAAAATTGTCGTTATTTTCATCTAAATTTACTCAAATATACATCCTACACCAAATATACTCGACAAAATCCTAAATAATCCAAATTGATTTCAAATAAATTTTTTAAAATTTGACACTTCCAACTAAACTTTTTTTCACAATCCAAAAAATTGTCGTTAATTTCATCTAAATTTACTCAAATATAGACCCTACAACAAAAATACTCAACAAAATCCAAAAAAATCGAAGTTGATTTCAAATAAATTTATTAAAATTTGGCACTTCCAACTAAACTTTTTTTCACAATCCAAAGAATTGAAGTTATTTTCGTCTAAATTTACTCAAAGATACATCCTACACCAAAAATACTCGACAAAATCCAATAAAATCGAAGTTGAATCCAAATAAATTTATTAAAATTTGACACTTCCAACTAAACTTTTTTTCACAATCCAAAAAATTGAAGTTATTTTCGTCTAAATTTACTCAAATATAGACCCTACAACAAAAATACTCAACAAAATCCAAAAAAATCGAAGTTGGTTTCAAATAAATTTATTAAAATTTTACACTTCTAAGTAAATTTTTTTTCCACAATCCAAAAAATTGTCGTTATTTTCATCTAAATTTACTGAAATATACATCCTACACCAAAAATACTCGACAAAATCCAAAAAAATCGAAGTTGATTTCAAATAAATTTATTAAAATTTGACACTTCCAACTAAAATTTTTTTCACAATCCAAAAAATTGAAGTTTTTTTCATCTAAATTTACTCAATTGTAGATCCTACAACAAAAATACTCAAGAAAATCCAAAAAATCGAAGTTGGTTTCAAATAAATTTATTAAAATTTTACACTTCCAACTAAACTTTTTTTCACAATCCAAAAAATTGAAGTTATTTTCATCTAAATTTACTCAAATATAGACCCTACAACAAAAATATTCAACAAAATCCAAAAAAATCGAAGTTGGTTTCAAATAAATTTATTAAAATTTTACACTTCCAAGTAAATTTTTTTCCACAATCCAAAAAATTGTCGTTATTTTCATCTAAATTTACTGAAATATACATCCTACACCAAAAATACTCGACAAAATCCAAAAAAATCGGAGTTGATTTCAAATAAATTTATTAAAATTTGACACTTCCAACTAAAATTTTTTTCACAATTGTTACGAGCCGGGGCTGCGGCAACGCGCGAGGCCGGCGAGAAGGGTATTTCCCAAGGAATACGGTTTATGAGTTTGTTAGTTAGGTGCGCGGACGAACCTGATGCGAAATCAGGGAGCCGCTAGGATTATTGACGGCGAGGACGAACCTGATGCGAAATCAGGGAGCCTCTAGGAATGGAGTCACACGCGGACGAACCTGATGCGAAATCAGGGAGCCGCTAGGATTATTGACGGCGAGGACGAACCTGATGCGAAATCAGGGAGCCTCTAGGAATGGTGAAACGTCGTGAACGAACCCAATGCGAAATCGGGGAGTCACTAGGATAAAGTTCACAGACGAACCTGGTGCTAAACCAGGGAGCTGTTCGGAAGTTGGTAGATTTACAGACGAACCTGATGCGAAATCAGGGAGCTGTAGGATACGGACGAACCTGATGCGAAATCAGGGAGCCGTAGGAGGGTGAGGTTTCGTGGACGAACCCAATGCGAAATCGGGGAGCCACTGGGTTGGGAAATATACCTTGTTTTGGATGAAAGGTTGCGAACGAACCTGATGCTTAATCAGGGAGTCGCGGGAAATGTTAGTAATGCCTCGTAACTCTTAATTAATATTTGATACAACTCGAGCGGTAAAGTTGTATCAGTGGGTGAATGCTACTAATATTATAAGGATCGCTGGGTAAGAGATGGGTTTAACGAATCTACTCGATTTACACGTGAACACCATTCGTATATTCAATAATAGGTTATTGTACAAATGTAAGTGTCGCGATTAAATAAAGAATAAAAGTGTGTGAGTTACCACTAGCTGCACGGTGTTGACGCACTGGCGATGCGGGGCGTAAGAGTGGCTATTTCAAAGTGCCCAATAGAATATAACCCGGACTCGCGGATTCTATGAGGTTAACTATGATTCTGACGGAGACTTTAGCTCGATCTTACTGAATATGACCAACTCTGTACGAGCGTGACACGACGTTGCTCTACGCGTGACTGTACTGCTTTTAACCAACGAGGGTTGAAACCAAAGGGTTTATATAGTCCCAAAAATGAGTGGGGGTTCGTTAGGAGATTTCCATATAAGGAAATCCTTCGGGGTCGTCGTCGTGTCACTCCCGTTCCCATGGTCGTGTTCCAGATGGTCAAGATCACGACCCCCTGAGTGGTATGTGATAAACAAAAAGATTCTTAGGGCGTTTTCCCTTCGCAGACGCGAGCTCGAAAAATTGTTGAGAGCGGCGTATGGGAATATTCCACATACGTAACATCTCCCCCCTAAGATAAAACATCGCGATTCTCGTGATGCTTTTCAAAAGAAGGAAAAAACGCCCCAAAAATCTTTTTATAAGCAAAAATGTAGAAGAGAATTGTCGGGTGTAGGTGTATTAGTGTACTTATCGCTAGGTGTTGTGAGGTGTAAGTGTTTTAATCGTCGCTAGGCACTACGTAGCCGAGCTGCAGCCAGTGCTCAATGATGTCCACTGGTGGTTGTCCGGGTAGCCGGTCGAGCGTCAGCGTTGCAGTGATGCCGGTTGGAGTTAGCTGGATGTTGGCGAGGAGGCCCCTCCTTCTCGCCATGACGACCTCCGCTATTTGTGTCGTCCTCTGGAGCGGTCGGCAGGATCGCAGTTTCACGCCTTTCAGGTGAACCCGTACCGTCTGCCAGGGAAGGGCATGGAAACGGGGTGGGAGAGACCTGAATTCCGTGACCGGGCAGTCCATGGCTATGCCATAGTCACCAAGGAAGATGGTGCAGGTGGTTCCATTCACTCCGATGACTTCACCACGAAGCCACCCTTTTTTGGCAAACTTTACGCTCACGAGTCGTCCTGGTCTGACGCTGTCCATTGTTGGCAGACATAGCCGTTGTCTGGACTCCATGTAGATGTTTAGTTCGCGTAAGACGATCCTTGCTGCCTCCGCGTGTTTGTCCAATGAGACCCAGAAGATTGTGGGGTCCTCCACGTACATTACCAGACAGCGGGAGGTCTTCCCGAGGTCACGCGCTGAGATGGTCTTCATTTCCTTTGCTTTTTTGTAATCGGCTCTCCCGGTGTCCAATCACGGATGTTGTAGTCGGTTATTTCCTGGAGCACCAGCCAGTCCGGAATACGTCGATGAGCCTTATATTCTATTGTTTGGACTCCCACCGTCTTGAAGCTGGGTTTTCGAGTCGAGGTGCTTCGGCCTTTCCGGATAATTCCCCCAGTGCTGCTATGGTAAGGTTTTGGTGTAATTGTAGTACCCACTCGAGAGGAAATTTCCCAAGATCCGTGCTGTCCTGTCTGCACGGCTATGGTCCTTGTACCTTCGTCTGTTGAGGTCTGTGTGGCGATGTTTTTAGACATGTGGAAGCTAGGTTCGTACTGACTAAAGGGGACTGATGCCCCGCTTTTATAGGGAAGAAACCCTTATCTCGCCCCCCACTCTGAAACTATTCGTATAGCGGAGGGGGTTTCTCGTGGGAGTGGCTTCATACCCTTAGAAGACGGTGGCGCACGGGCTGTGATTTTCGGGTGTACTTGGTATATTTATTGGTGTTTGTTGATTCTCTTTAGGAGATTCCGTTTTATTGTTGTGTTGACGAAATTTGCATTTTATAACCAATATTATATTTACTATAATCAATATTATTACTATGCCTCCAATACAGGAAAAGGTTGAGATCTGTACTTGTCGAATGGATGTTTGATGAGATGCAAAATTCTTAGCTCGTTGTTCGATTTCGGTAAGTGATAGTGCTGTCGGTAGATCCTCCCATTTTGTTGGTTTCTGTTCGTTCACTTTCAAGGCCTCAAAGTGATACTCGGTAACCTCTGGTATAATTATTGATAGATTATAAGGTTTAGAGGGGTAATATTCAATATTTTGCGAGGCATCAATGGTTTCCAATGATTTTAGTTGTACTGAGTCTATTGTTGCTTGGCAACCGGGTTGTAGCCTAAAGACTCCAATGGCAGTGATATTTCGTGTTAACGGTTTCTTTCCTTTGCAATAAATTTGTGCCTTTTTATTTTCTGGCATGAAATAAAGCCATGTAGTTGGTGTATTTAAAGGCTGCCAGTATGGTTTGATTTGTGTGATCAACTTAATGGTACAGGTGTTCCAATTTATTGAAGTGGGGTTCAATAACAGAGTAGATTCGCAAGTTGGTTGTCGATCTGCTTGGTATACTGGTAGGGTAGTTGGTCCCAAAAATGTATTGTGGTGAAACCGGCAAGTCTTCAAGTATTCTTCCGTTGGGGAAAAATATTGTTGTTCGTCTGATGATACTGCAATGAACTGGATTTGTGGCTGTATATACGAAATTATCCTTTTTGTTCCAAGGTTGTGTGTAGATGGACATGGATATATTTTATATAAGCTGTACGTTTTTCGCTCTAAAAGAGGTATGGTTAGTTTGAAAAGTATTCTACCCCTAGTGAAAATTACGTTTAAGTTTGTTATTTTTTCAATTTGTTCCGTGAGTAATTCCTCAGGTGTTAGGGGAAATTCATACGCAAGTGTCTGCTTAATTCTTTGGGCTGATCTCAATAATTGTTCAGGTGAAAGAATAGCGGGGTGTAGAATGCCTTGTTTTGCTAGCAAAATTGCGTCTATTAGCAACAGCAGGTTGGTGCTGTAATCGTCCAACCCTCTTTCTATTTCAATTACGGAGTCCCTGATGGATGCTTCGAAGCGTAACTTGTTGATGTCTGACTGCGTCTCTTGTAATGCTTCGGAATGTAGGGCCATCGTTTTTGTTAGTTGCGATATAGTTTGAGTTAAATTAACTAACCTCGCATGTGTGAGCGAAAATTCTCCTCTTATGATATGCGTTTGGTTTGCTATTATTTCGGTAATGTCGTGTTGATCCTTATAGACGTTGTTCAATTCTCGGTTGTAGTATTCTGCATCTTCTTGTGATAAGGTTCCAAATAACATTTTACTGAGGGTGCCGATGAATCCAAAAGGTACGCTACGCCGTGGGGAGGATTTTTTAAGATGTGTGGTGTCACCTATCGCAGTACGTATCAAGTTGCTATAGTGTACTGTATTTTCTTCCTTCTTGATTAACCGAGGTCCTAATTCTTTGCTGAGACAATTTATAGAATCATGACGGTTGCAGAGTTGGTTCATCGTTGAGATATGATGCTTTACATGTGGAGCATAGCTGAGATACCGAGTAACATCCAGAGATGTGACTAGGCGCCATTCTGATTGAAAGGTCCTTATGTCGGGTAATTTTTCGTAGAAGAGTCCAACGTTTGCTTCGAGTGGCGTAATAATTTGGTCGTCGCCAGTGACAGCGAGAGGTAACAGGAGCCAATATGCAAAAATCATGGTTGATTTTCAACTGCGGATGAATAGTAAGCATGTTTTAGTTTATCCTGATGCTTGGTGATTAATTTATTATGCGTTCGTAATACTACGTTATTCAGGTCTGTCACGTCTACTATCTGGTACGGTCCGATGTAGTGTGGATCAAATTTACTGATACGTGGTTCCTTGAGTACGTAAACTAAATTACCTACGTTAAACGTTGCTGGTTTTGCATGGATATCGTAATAGTTTTTCGAACGGATTTTTGCTTTGTTTAGATTATCGGAGGCTATATTGCGAATATTAGTCATGTGCGTTATTAATTCTATTAAATAATCTCCATACGACTTTAGTTTTTCACCGGTTGGAAACGAGGTTGGTTCTCGGGCTGGTTTTCCAAAGATTAATTCGTATGGGGTGAAATTTGTTGCTTCGTGAACGGATGTATTGTAAGAGAACATTGCGAACGGTATTAATAAATCCCAGTCTTCGTAACTATCCATGTAATGCTTGAGGTATTCAGTGAGGACGATGTGGCTTCGTTCCAGAGATCCATTGGTTTGTGGTCTATATCCTGAGGTTGTGATTTGCTTGATTTTGAATATTTCGGAGAGATTGGTCATGAGCGTTCCGATGAAGCTAGTTCCTTTGTCTGTTAGTATTGCGCGAGGTGTACCGTATATTGCGATGAAGTGTCTAGCGAAAGCATCTGCAATTGTAGCAGCTCGAATGTTAGGTATTGCTATGGCTACGCAATATTTCGTTAAGTTATCTTGAATGGTGAGAATATGTCTATTCCCACTGGGTGTAATTGGTAAAGGTCCTACCGTATCCAAGGAAATTTTGTCAAAGGCTCCTATAGGTGTGTCGGTGATTAACATCGGTTGACGAGTTTTTGCTCGAACTAATTTCTGTTCCTGACAACTTTGGCATCTTCGAATGTAGTCTTGAATGTCGTTGCGCATTTGTGACCAATAGAATTTTGATCGGATGCGTTTATATGTTTTCGTTACTCCTTTATGTCCTCCAATTAAACTATCGTGAGCCTCGCAAATGATGTGCTGTCTGTCTTCTTCGGATGGTGTTGTGATGGTACAATTGCATAGGATAATCTGCATGCCCGTTCCTATGAAAACCTCTTCTAAAATTTTGACGAATTCGTTGGATGGTATTTTGTGAAGGTCTCCCGTGGCAGAAATTCGAAATGATTTAATCTGATTTTGATCTAAGGTGTGTCGAAGAGTTTTCAATCCGTTGAGCACATCTACTCTTTTAATATTATCGAAGAAATTGTCTGAGATTATTATACTGAAGGTTTTAAATAATCCATTGTCCGTAGTTATCACATTTCCCTTTTTTGGTTCTTCTGCTAGAAGGTTTGGTTGATTGATTAGTTCAGTGTCTACCAGTAATTTTCCAACGGGGTTTATTAAATTGCAGTCGGCAGAAATGAAGTGTACGTAATGTCCTTCTTCAGCGGTAAAAGTATTTGAAGAAACGATGATTTTATGTGGTCGATCTAATGGGGTTTCTTCCAGATCGTCAAGGTCATTTGGATCCTCGATTTCGGTAGTGGAGAAAGGGTAGGAGTCGATCGTGTGGTCAGGGACCCTAGGTTCGGTTGACCTGTTGTCAGGTGGTTGTCCCACACTTGCTTCGGGCGTTGTACCTGCAGGTAGCTGGTTTATTGAGGGTTGTAAAGGTTCTTCCATGACTTCCGATGGTACTTGCGGGGTACTGAGTAAATCTAGTTGAGTATTTCTTGCATTTTCTATTACAGTATTTTCGAGCGGCTCCTCAAACGATATTAAATTGTCAAATACGGTCTGGTCCTTATCTAAAGGGGCAATTTGTGTAGAATTAGCTGCGGGCGAAAAACTGTTTATGGTTTCCTGGCGTTCATCTGGCATGGTTACCTCTTGAGATAAGCTGGGAAAAGATCGGTTCTTGTATATTATTGGAGAATGTTGAATGTTCCCACGTGCGGTTTCTTCTTCTGAGCTGCTGCTTGTCTCTTGGTACTTGGGTCGGCTTTCTCTATCTCGTCGTAACTGTCGTATGCGGTGCCCGATTGTTTCGATATTGGCATCTGTTTTCGGTATCTGGGCTTTGAAGTCGGGGTCCTGGAGCTCTCGTGGAATAAGTGGTAAGCAGGTAGACGTAGGGTTGCGCGATAATGCGTCTGCGTTCTTATTCGTCTTTCCGGATTTATGGACAACCTGGTACTCGTATTCCAAAAGACGTAGCTTCCACTTCATAAGTCTAGAAGTTGGGTCCTTGACAGAATGTAACCAGACAAGTGGTCTGTGGTCTGTAACAAGGGTGAATGGGGTTCCATAGATGTAGGGCCTGAAGTATCTTACTGCGTAAACCATGGCCAAACATTCCTTTTCCGTAGCTGAATAATTCTTCTCAGGTTTATTTAGGCTGCGGGAGGCATAAGCAATCGGTAGGTCGTTTCCTATCTCCCCTTGGCTAAGTACGGCTCCAATAGCGTAATCAGATGCATCTGTGGTTACAATGAAAGGTTTACTGAAATCAGGGTATTGCAATATGGGCTGTTGACAAAGTTCGTTGCGTAATTGCTTAAAACTCTGGTCTTGTTCTTCTGTCCATTTGAATTTGATGCCTTTTCCTAATAAGTTAATTAATGGTTTTGCTTTTGTGGTAAAATTAGGTACGAATCTTCGGTAATATCCAACAAGTCCCAAGAATTGTTGAATGTTCTTCTGCGATGTGGGTGTTGGAAAATCTTGAACAGCTTTTAATTTCCTAGGATCAGGTCTTACCCCTTCCTTTGAAATAATGTGTCCAAGGTATGCGACTTCCTTTCGCAGGAATTGGCACTTGTTGGTCTGAAGGGTTAATCCGTGTTCTCGAAGGCGGTTTAACAATTTTTTGACTTTGATATTGTGCTCCTGTAACGATGATGCGTAAATCACTATGTCGTCCAAGTAGACAAAGAGGTCTGTTCCTTGAAGTCCAGTGAGTGCTTGGTCCATCAGGCGTTGAAAGGTGGGTGGTGCATTTTTTAATCCGAAAGGCATTCGAGAAAATTCGTAATGTCCATTTGGAGTGGTGAATGCTGTTTTTGCCTTATCCTTCGGGTCCATCTCTATTTGATGAAATCCACTTGCGAGATCAAAAACTGAGAAATATTTGGCTCCTCCTAATCGATCTAAGATCTCTGTGATTTGAGGTAATGGATACCTATCAGAAATGGTTATTTCGTTGAGGCCGCGGAAATCTATTACCAGGCGCCAACGTTTCACTCCGTTTTCGTCTTCTTTCTTCGGTACAATCCATAAGGGTGAATTGTACGGAGATTTTGAAGGCGTAATTATACCGTTTGATAATAGCGCGCTGATTTGTTTTTGAATTTCCTTTTGATGAATGAGAGGATAACGATATTGTCTTGTGTTGATTGGAATATCATTGGATGTATGGATTGAGTGTTTAAAGTCGCGGGCCTTCCCAAGTTTATCTCCAGAAAGATAAAATCGGTCGGGAAAATCTCTAACTAGATTAGTAACGAAATCTAGTTCCTCCTTGTTCAAATGTTTAGTGTTTAGGGCTTCTAAAATTTTTTGTATCCTATCTTCGTGTGTTTTGAATTTTGACGGGTGTTCTGCAGCTGGGTAAGAATCTTCGTCTGATGACCCGAAGATATCGAATGACTCTAATGTTTGTGGTTCTATCTCTACGTCTAGGGGTTCATCGCTGGTATTTGTTGCCATAACGTAGCACTTCCCTTTATTATTCCTCACAACTGCTTCTCCTATGTAAAGATGTTCAAGGGTCTTGATACGCGGTAAATATCCTTCCTTAATCTTCGAGTTTGTAATTGTTATAGCAATCTGTTGCGACGTCCTAGGCTCGATACGATGTTTGGTCGATGTCAATAGTTCTTTCATTTGAGGTAGATCTTGATAATTTGAAAAACGTAGAGGTCGGGTTGGTTTATTTTTTAATACCAGAGTCCCATGATAATAGGAGATTTCAGCCTCTTCCTGTTTTAAAAATGGGCTTCCTATAAGTCCATCTGCTTCTATGGCCAGCTCTTTTACTACATAGAAAAGTGCAGGAGCTTCGTGGATATGAAGAATTGTTGTTCCTAAAGTATGAATTGGATTAGTGGTAATTCCGGTTAACTCGATTTCTTCCCGAGAGTTTATCGCGGCTTTTTCTCCCAGGGCGTTAATGACTACTAAATTAACGGATGCTCCACCGTCGATTAGGAATTCTCCCGTTCCTGACTCCAATTCTGGAACCTTGATGTTGATGCGTGGGGCAGGTGCTTCCTTGATGAGGGTTCCTCTTCGAAGCGGACTGTCCTTTGGCGAGCTTCCTTGTTTCCGCTCATCGTGTCGCCTATACGTTGAGCGCGATTGAAGTTTAAAGACTTGTTTGATTCAACGGACGAATCTCGCGAGTCTCGTTGATATCTAGGGTTACGCGGTTGTTTCCTACAGGACTTTCCGTCATGTCCGGCTGTGCCGCAATGCCAGCAATATAAACTCGGCTTGCGATCTTTATCGGGATTTTTTAAAATAGAATAGTGTTTTTCTCTATCATCTGCGTACGATGAGTCGGAGCGATAAGAAGGGGATTTCGAGGGGCTTCGGTGACGCAAGGTCCAGGCCGTCGTGCGTGTCCGTCCTTCTCGTTCTTCTTCAAACCCAGATGTTCTAAGAGGCCGATCCCTGTTCTGGTCGTATCTACTCGGAGAAAGTGGGTACGACACTTCGCGGTCGTGGTGGCGAGAGTTTTCGGTGTAATGATCTCGGCGAGACCACCTGGAGGGTGATTCATTACGGGGCGACTGTCGTCGATTCCTTAATTTCCTATCTATCTGTAGCACGGCGTCGTAAGCTTGTTCAAGTGTTTGAATATCTTGAGTCTGAGCCGACACTTTCCAAGAAATTCGATCCGGTAAACCATCGATGAAGTTTTCCTTAACGTCCTTTTCCATTTCTTTGACGAAATCTTCAGCGTGATCCAGATACCTTTCCCGAATAGCTCCGCGCGCACAATAAACGAGATGGCTAGTTCTGTCGACGTACTGTCGCAGACTTTCTCCTTCGCGTATGCTTAGTTTCGCGATTTCGACTTGAAAATATGACAAACTTCTTCCCGGCGCGAATCTCTTTTTCAGATGTTGGACTAATTTCTTAATAGATTCGAATTTATGTTCTAACGTGCACCTGCGTGCCGGACCGATCAGTTTCGTTAGTATTATCGCAAGATACTCAGCTTCCGTACCCTCAGGAATCAAAGTTAACCCGTCTTCAACATTTTGTGCAAAGCGCGTCAAGGGTGGACTTTCACCGTCGAAGGTTGGAATTGACATAGTAATATTTTGTATACATGTCCGTTGCGTCAAGAGCGACATTGAGTTTGCAATTGAAACTGTCAGGTTCATTATATCATTAGAAGAGACGTTCGCCTGTGCGGTTGCCATCATAAAATTACTAAGTGACTTGACTAGAGAAAACTAGTATATCGTCGATAAAAATTACGAGTGATTTTAACGTATTTAAAAACCCAAATTTACGGCGATTCTAATGCAGTAGCATCCCACCGCTGTCACCAGTTCTGTTACGAGCCGGGGCTGCGGCAACGCGCGAGGCCGGCGAGAAGGGTATTTCCCAAGGAATACGGTTTATGAGTTTGTTAGTTAGGTGCGCGGACGAACCTGATGCGAAATCAGGGAGCCGCTAGGATTATTGACGGCGAGGACGAACCTGATGCGAAATCAGGGAGCCTCTAGGAATGGAGTCACACGCGGACGAACCTGATGCGAAATCAGGGAGCCGCTAGGATTATTGACGGCGAGGACGAACCTGATGCGAAATCAGGGAGCCTTTAGGAATGGTGAAACGTCGTGAACGAACCCAATGCGAAATCGGGGAGTCACTAGGATAAAGTTCACAGACGAACCTGGTGCTAAACCAGGGAGCTGTTCGGAAGTTGGTAGATTTACAGACGAACCTGATGCGAAATCAGGGAGCTGTAGGATACGGACGAACCTGATGCGAAATCAGGGAGCCGTAGGAGGGTGAGGTTTCGTGGACGAACCCAATGCGAAATCGGGGAGCCACTGGGTTGGGAAATATACCTTGTTTTGGATGAAAGGTTGCGAACGAACCTGATGCTTAATCAGGGAGTCGCGGGAAATGTTAGTAATGCCTCGTAACTCTTAATTAATATTTGATACAACTCGAGCGGTAAAGTTGTATCAGTGGGTGAATGCTACTAATATTATAAGGATCGCTGGGTAAGAGATGGGTTTAACGAATCTACTCGATTTACACGTGAACACCATTCGTATATTCAATAATAGGTTATTGTACAAATGTAAGTGTCGCGATTAAATAAAGAATAAAAGTGTGTGAGTTACCACTAGCTGCACGGTGTTGACGCACTGGCGATGCGGGGCGTAAGAGTGGCTATTTCAAAGTGCCCAATAGAATATAACCCGGACTCGCGGATTCTATGAGGTTAACTATGATTCTGACGGAGACTTTAGCTCGATCTTACTGAATATGACCAACTCTGTACGAGCGTGACACGACGTTGCTCTACGCGTGACTGTACTGCTTTTAACCAACGAGGGTTGAAACCAAAGGGTTTATATAGTCCCAAAAATGAGTGGGGGTTCGTTAGGAGATTTCCATATAAGGAAATCCTTCGGGGTCGTCGTCGTGTCACTCCCGTTCCCATGGTCGTGTTCCAGATGGTCAAGATCACGACCCCCTGAGTGGTATGTGATAAACAAAAAGATTCTTAGGGCGTTTTCCCTTCGCAGACGCGAGCTCGAAAAATTGTTGAGAGCGGCGTATGGGAATATTCCACATACGTAACACAATCCTAAAAATTGTCGTTATTTTCATCTAAATTTACTCAAATATACATCCTACACCAAAAATACTCGACAAAATCCAATAAAATCGAAGTTGAATTCAAATAAATTTATTAAAATTTGACACTTCCAACTAAAATTTTTTTCACAATCCTAAAAATTGAAGATATTTTCATCTAAATTTACTCAAATATAGATCCTACAACAAAAATACTCAACAAATTTCAAAATTATCCAAGTTGATTTCAAATAAATTTATTAATATTTGACATAAATCGTGACAAAATCCAAAAAATCGAAGTTAATTTCAACTGAAATTACTCAAATTAAGCTTCTCTATCAAAAAAAACTCAACATAGTCGAGAAAAATCGAAGTTGGTTTCAAATAAATTTATTAAAATTTGACACTTCCAACTAAAATTTTTTTCACAATCCTAAAAATTGTCGTTATTTTCATCTAAATTTACTCAAATATACATCCTACACCAAATATACTCGACAAAATCCAAAATAATCCAAATTGATTTCAAATAAATTTTTTAAAATTTGACACTTCCAACTAAACTTTTTTTCACAATCCAAAAAATTGTCGTTAATTTCATCTAAATTTACTCAAATATAGACCCTACAACAAAAATACTCAACAAAATCAAAAAAAATCGAAGTTGATTTCAAATAAATTTATTAAAATTTGGCACTTCCAACTAAACTTTTTTTCACAATCCAAAGAATTGAAGTTATTTTCGTCTAAATTTACTCAAAGATACATCCTACACCAAAAATACTCGACAAAATCCAATAAAATCGAAGTTGAATTCAAATAAATTTATTAAAATTTGACACTTCCAACTAAACTTTTTTTTCACAATCCAAAAAATTGAAGTTATTTTCGTCTAAATTTACTCAAATATAGACCCTACAACAAAAATACTCAACAAAATCCAAAAAAATCGAAGTTGGTTTCAAATAAATTTATTAAAATTTTACACTTCTAAGTAAATTTTTTTTCCACAATCCAAAAAATTGTCGTTATTTTCATCTAAATTTACTCAAATATAGACCCTACAACAAAAATACTCGACAAAATCCAAAAACATCGAAGTTGATTTCAAATAAATTTATTATAATTTGACATTTCCAACTAAAATTTTTTTCACAATCCATAAAATTGAAGTTATTTTCATCTACATTTACTCAAATATAGATCCTACAACAAAAATACTCGACAAAATAAAAAAAAATCAAAGTTGATTTCAAATAAATTTATTAAAATTGGACACTTCCAACTAAAATTTTTTTCACAATCCAAAAAATTGAAGTTATTTTCATCTAAATTTACTCAAATATAGACCCTACAACAAAAATACTCAACAAAATCCAAAAAACTCGAAGTTGGTTTCAAATAAATTTATTAAAATTTTACACTTCCAAGTAATTTTTTTTTCCACAATCCAAAAAATTTTCGTTATTTTCATCTAAATTTACTGAAATATATATCCTACACCAAAAATACTCGACAAAATCAAAAAAAATCGGAGTTGATTTCAAATAAATTTATTTAAATTTGACACTTCCAACTAAAATTTTTTTCACAATCCTAAAAATTGTCGTTATTTTCATCTAAATTTACTCAAATATACATCCTACACCAAAAATACTCGACAAAATCCAAAAAAATCGAAGTTGATTTCAAATAAATTTATTAAAATTTCACACTTCTAATTAAACTTTTTTTCACAATCCAAAAAATTGAAGTTATTTTTATCTAAATTTACTCAAATATAGACCCTACAACAAAAATACTCAACAAAATCCAAAAAAATCGAAGTTGATTTCAAATAAATTTATTAAAATTTGGCACTTCCAACTAAAATTTTTTTCACAATCCTAAAAATTTAAGTTATTTTCATCTAAATTTACTCAAATATACATCCTACACCAAAAATACTCGAGAAAAAAAAAACGAAGTTGAATTCAAATTAATTCATTAAAATTTGACACGTCCAACTAAAATTGTTTTCACAATCCAAAACATTAAAGTTATTTTCATCTAAATTTACTCAAATATAGATCCTACAACAAAAATACTCAACAAAATAAAAAAAAATCGAAGTTGATTTCAAATAAATTTATTAAAATTTGACACTTCCAACTAAATTTTTTTTCACAATCCAAAAAATTGTCGTTATTTTCATCTAAATTTACTCAAATATACATCCTACACCAAAAATACTCGAGAAAATCCAATAAAATCGAAGTTGATTTCAAATAAATTTATTAAAATTAGACACTTCCAACTAAACTTTTTTTCACAATCGAAAAAATTGAAGTTATTTTCATCTAAATTTACTCAAATATAGACCCTACAACAAAAATACTCAACAAAATCCAAAAAAATCGAAGTTGGTTTCAAATAAATTTATTAAAATTTAACACTTCCAAGTAAATTTTTATTCCACAATCCAAAAAATTGTCGTTATTTTCATCTAAATTTACTGAAATATACATCCTACACCAAAAATACTCGACAAAATCCAAAAAAATCGAAGTTGATTTCAAATAAATTTATTAAAATTTGACACTTCCAACTAAACTTTTTTTCACAATCCAAAAAATTGAAGATATTTTCATCTAAATTTACTCAAAGATACATCCTACACCAAAAATACTCGACAAAATCCAATAAAATCGAAGTTGAATTCAAATAAATTTATTAAAATTTGACATTTCCAACTAAACTTTTTTTCACAATCCAAAGAATTGAAGTTATTTTCGTCTAAATTTACTCAAAGATACATCCTACTCCAAAAATACTCGACAAAATCCAATAAAATCGAAGTTGAATTCAAATAAATTTATTAAAATTTGACACTTCCAACTAAACTTTTTTTCACAATCCAAAAAATTGAAGTTATTTTCGTCTATATTTACTCAAATATAGACCCTACAACAAAAATACTCAACAAAATCCAAAAAAATCGAAGTTGGTTTCAAATAAATTTATTAAAATTTTACACTTCTAAGTAAATTTTTTTTCCACAATCCAAAAAATTGTCGTTATTTTCATCTAAATTTACTGCAATATACATCCTACACCAAAAATACTCTACAAAATCCAAAAAAATCGGAGTTGATTTCAACTAAATTTATTTAAATTTGACACTTCCAACTAAAATTTTTTCACAATCCTAAAAATTGTCGTTATTTTCATCTAAATTTACTCAAATATACATCCTACACCAAATATACTCGACAAAATCCAAAATAATCCAAATTGATTTCAAATAAATTTTTTAAAATTTGACACTTCCAACTAAACTTTTTTTCACAATCCAAAAAATTGTCGTTATTTTCATCTAAATTTACTGAAATATACATCCTACACCAAAAATACTCGACAAAATCCAAAAAAATCGAAGTTGATTTCAAATAAATTTATTAAAATTTGACACTTCCAACTAAAATTTTTTTCACAATCCAAAAAATTGAAGTTTTTTTCATCTAAATTTACTCAATTGTAGATCCTACAACAAAAATACTCAAGAAAATCCAAAAAATCGAAGTTGGTTTCAAATAAATTTATTAAAATTTTACACTTCCAACTAAACTTTTTTTCACAATCCAAAAAATTGAAGTTATTTTCATCTAAATTTACTCAAATATAGACCCTACAACAAAAATATTCAACAAAATCCAAAAACATCGAAGTTGGTTTCAAATAAATTTATTAAAATTTTACACTTCCAAGTAAATTTTTTTCCACAATCCAAAAAATTGTCGTTATTTTCATCTAAATTTACTGAAATATACATCCTACACCAAAAATACTCGACAAAATCCAAAAAAATCGGAGTTGATTTCAAATAAATTTATTAAAATTTGACACTTCCAACTAAAATTTTTTTCACAATCCTAAAAATTGTCGTTATTTTCATCTAAATTTACTCAAATATACATCCTACACCAAAAATACTCGACAAAATCCAATAAAATCGAAGTTGAATTCAAATAAATTTATTAAAATTTGACACTTCCAACTAAAATTTTTTTCACAATCCTAAAAATTGAAGATATTTTCATCTAAATTTACTCAAATATAGATCCTACAACAAAAATACTCAACAAATTTCAAAATTATCCAAGTTGATTTCAAATAAATTTATTAAAATTTTACACTTCCAAGTAAATTTTTATTCCACAATCCAAAAAATTGTCGTTATTTTCATCTAAATTTACTGAAATATACATCCTACACCAAAAATACTCGACAAAATCCAAAAAAATCGGAGTTGGTTTCAAATAAATTTATTAAAATTTGACACTTTCAACTAAAATTTTTTTCACAATCCTAAAAATTGTCGTTATTTTCATCTAAATTTACTCAAATATACATCCTACACCAAAAATACTCGACAAAATCCAAAAAAATCGAAGTTGATTTCAAATAAATTTATTAAAATTTCACACTTCTAATTAAACTTTTTTTCACAATCCAAAAAATTGAAGTTATTTTTATCTAAATTTACTCAAATATAGACCCTACAACAAAAATACTCAACAAAATCCAAAAAAATCGAAGTTGATTTCAAATAAATTTATTAAAATTTGGCACTTCCAACTAAAATTTTTTTCACAATCCTAAAAATTTAAGTTATTTTCATCTAAATTTACTCAAATATACATCCTACACCAAAAATACTCGAGAAAAAAAAAACGAAGTTGAATTCAAATTAATTCATTAAAATTTGACACGTCCAACTAAAATTGTTTTCACAATCCAAAACATTAAAGTTATTTTCATCTAAATTTACTCAAATATAGATCCTACAACAAAAATACTCAACAAAATAAAAAAAAATCGAAGTTGATTTCAAATAAATTTATTAAAATTTGACACTTCCAACTAAATTTTTTTTCACAATCCAAAAAATTGTCGTTATTTTCATCTAAATTTACTCAAATATACATCCTACACCAAAAATACTCGAGAAAATCCAATAAAATCGAAGTTGATTTCAAATAAATTTATTAAAATTAGACACTTCCAACTAAACTTTTTTTCACAATCGAAAAAATTGAAGTTATTTTCATCTAAATTTACTCAAATATAGACCCTACAACAAAAATACTCAACAAAATCCAAAAAAATCGAAGTTGGTTTCAAATAAATTTATTAAAATTTAACACTTCCAAGTAAATTTTTATTCCACAATCCAAAAAATTGTCGTTATTTTCATCTAAATTTACTGAAATATACATCCTACACCAAAAATACTCGACAAAATCCAAAAAAATCGAAGTTGATTTCAAATAAATTTATTAAAATTTGACACTTCCAACTAAACTTTTTTTCACAATCCAAAAAATTGAAGTTATTTTCATCTAAATTTACTCAAAGATACATCCTACACCAAAAATACTCGACAAAATCCAATAAAATCGAAGTTGAATTCAAATAAATTTATTAAAATTTGACATTTCCAACTAAACTTTTTTTCACAATCCAAAGAATTGAAGTTATTTTCGTCTAAATTTACTCAAAGATACATCCTACTCCAAAAATACTCGACAAAATCCAATAAAATCGAAGTTGAATTCAAATAAATTTATTAAAATTTGACACTTCCAACTAAACTTTTTTTCACAATCCAAAAAATTGAAGTTATTTTCGTCTATATTTACTCAAATATAGACCCTACAACAAAAATACTCAACAAAATCCAAAAAAATCGAAGTTGGTTTCAAATAAATTTATTAAAATTTTACACTTCTAAGTAAATTTTTTTTCCACAATCCAAAAAATTGTCGTTATTTTCATCTAAATTTACTGCAATATACATCCTACACCAAAAATACTCTACAAAATCCAAAAAAATCGGAGTTGATTTCAACTAAATTTATTTAAATTTGACACTTCCAACTAAAATTTTTTCACAATCCTAAAAATTGTCGTTATTTTCATCTAAATTTACTCAAATATACATCCTACACCAAATATACTCGACAAAATCCAAAATAATCCAAATTGATTTCAAATAAATTTTTTAAAATTTGACACTTCCAACTAAACTTTTTTTCACAATCCAAAAAATTGTCGTTATTTTCATCTAAATTTACTGAAATATACATCCTACACCAAAAATACTCGACAAAATCCAAAAAAATCGAAGTTGATTTCAAATAAATTTATTAAAATTTGACACTTCCAACTAAAATTTTTTTCACAATCCAAAAAATTGAAGTTATTTTCATCTAAATTTACTCAATTGTAGATCCTACAACAAAAATACTCAAGAAAATCCAAAAAATCGAAGTTGGTTTCAAATAAATTTATTAAAATTTTACACTTCCAACTAAACTTTTTTTCACAATCCAAAAAATTGAAGTTATTTTCATCTAAATTTACTCAAATATAGACCCTACAACAAAAATATTCAACAAAATCCAAAAACATCGAAGTTGGTTTCAAATAAATTTATTAAAATTTTACACTTCCAAGTAAATTTTTTTCCACAATCCAAAAAATTGTCGTTATTTTCATCTAAATTTACTGAAATATACATCCTACACCAAAAATACTCGACAAAATCCAAAAAAATCGGAGTTGATTTCAAATAAATTTATTAAAATTTGACACTTCCAACTAAAATTTTTTTCACAATCCTAAAAATTGTCGTTATTTTCATCTAAATTTACTCAAATATACATCCTACACCAAAAATACTCGACAAAATCCAATAAAATCGAAGTTGAATTCAAATAAATTTATTAAAATTTGACACTTCCAACTAAAATTTTTTTCACAATCCTAAAAATTGAAGATATTTTCATCTAAATTTACTCAAATATAGATCCTACAACAAAAATACTCAACAAATTTCAAAATTATCCAAGTTGATTTCAAATAAATTTATTAATATTTGACATAAATCGTGACAAAATCCAAAAAATCGAAGTTAATTTCAACTGAAATTACTCAAATTAAGCTTCTCTATCAAAAAAAACTCAACATAGTCGAGAAAAATCGAAGTTGGTTTCAAATAAATTTATTAAAATTTGACATTTCCAACTCAAATTTTTTTCACAATCCAAAAAATTGTCGTTATTTTCATCAAAATTTACTCAAATATACATCCTACACCAAAAATACAAAATCCAAAAAAATCAAAGTTGATTTCAAATAAATTTATTAAAATTGGACACTTCCAACTAAAATTTTTTTCACAATCCAAAAAATTGAAGTTATTTTCATCTAAATTTACTCAATTGTAGATCCTACAACAAAAATACTCAAGAAAATCCAAAAAATCGAAGTTGGTTTCAAATAAATTTATTAAAATTTTACACTTCCAACTAAACTTTTTTTCACAATCCAAAAAATTGAAGTTATTTTCATCTAAATTTACTCAAAAATAGACCCTACAACAAAAATACTCAACAAAATCAAAAAAAATCGAAGTTGGTTTCAAATAAATTTATTAAAATTTTACACTTCCAACTAAACTTTTTTTCACAATCCAAAAAATTGAAGTTATTTTCATCTAAATTTACTCAAATATAGACCCTACAACAAAAATATTCAACAAAATCCAAAAAAATCGAAGTTGGTTTCAAATAAATTTATTAAAATTTTACACTTGCAAGTAAATTTTTTTCCACAATTCAAAAAATTGTCGTTATTTTCATCTAAATTTACTGAAATATACATCCTACACCAAAAATACTCGACAAAATCCAAAAAAATCGGAGTTGATTTCAAATAAATTTATTAAAATTTGACACTTCCAACTAAAATTTTTTTCACAATCCTAAAAATTGACGTTATTTTCATCTAAATTTACTCAAATATACATCCTACACCAAAAATACTCGACAAAATCCAATAAAATCGAAGTTGAATTCAAATAAATTTATTAAAATTTGACACTTCCAACTAAAATTTTTTTCACAATCCTAAAAATTGAAGATATTTTCATCTAAATTTACTCAAATATAGATCCTACAACAAAAATACTCAACAAATTTCAAAATTATCCAAGTTGATTTCAATTAAATTTATTAATATTTGACATAAATCGTGACAAAATCCAAAAAATCGAAGTTAATTTCAACTGAAATTACTCAAATTAAGCTTCTCTATAAAAAAAAACTCAAAATAGTCGAGAAAAATCGAAGTTGGTTTCAAATAAATTTATTAAAATTTGACATTTCCAAATCAAATTTTTTTCACAATCCAAAAAATTGTCGTTATTTTCATCTAAATTTACTCAAATATACATCCTACACCAAAAATACAAAATCCAAAAAAATCAAAGTTGATTTCAAATAAATTTATTAAAATTGGACACTTCCAACTAAAATTTTTTTCACAATCCAAAAAATTGAAGTTATTTTCATCTAAATTTACTCAAAGATACATCCTACACCAAAAATACTCGACAAAATCCAATAAAATCGAAGTTGAATTCAAATAAATTTATTAAAATTAGACACTTCCAACTAAACTTTTTTTCACAATCCAAAGAATTGAAGTTATTTTCGTCTAAATTTACTCAAAGATACATCCTACACCAAAAATACTCGACAAAATCCAATAAAATCGAAGTTGAATTCAAATACATTTATTAAAATTTGACACTTCCAACTAAACTTTTTTTCACAATCCAAAAAATTGAAGTTATTTTCGTCTAAATTTACTCAAATATAGACCCTACAACAAAAATACTCAACAAAATCCAAAAAAATCGAAGTTGGTTTCAAATAAATTTATTAAAATTTTACACTTCCAAGTAAATTTTTATTCCACAATCCAAAAAATTGTCGTTATTTTCATCTAAATTTACTGAAATATACATCCTACACCAAAAATACTCGACAAAATCCAAAAAAATCGGAGTTGGTTTCAAATAAATTTATTAAAATTTGACACTTTCAACTAAAATTTTTTTCACAATCCTAAAAATTGTCGTTATTTTCATCTAAATTTACTCAAATATACATCCTACACCAAATATACTCGACAAAATCCAAAATAATCCAAATTGATTTCAAATAAATTTTTTAAAATTTGACACTTCCAACTAAACTTTTTTTCACATTCCAAAAAATTGAAGTTATTTTCATCTAAATTTACTCAAAGATACATCCTACACCAAAAATACTCGACAAAATCCAATAAAATCGAAGTTGAATTCAAATAAATTTATTAAAATTTGACACTTCCAACTAAACTTTTTTTCACAATCCAAAGAATTGAAGTTATTTTCGTCTAAATTTACTCAAAGATACATCCTACACCAAAAATACTCGACAAAATCCAATAAAATCGAAGTTGAATTCAAATAAATTTATTAAAATTTGACACTTCCAACTAAACTTTTTTTCACAATCCAAAAAATTGAAGTTATTTTCATCTAAATTTACTCAAATATAGACCCTACAACAAAAATACTCGACAAAATCCAAAAACATCGAAGTTGATTTCAAATAAATTTATTATAATTTGACATTTCCAACTAAAATTTTTTTCACAATCCATAAAATTGAAGTTATTTTCATCTACATTTACTCAAATATAGATCCTACAACAAAAATACTCGACAAAATAAAAAAAAATCAAAGTTGATTTCAAATAAATTTATTAAAATTGGACACTTCCAACTAAAATTTTTTTCACAATCCAAAAAATTGAAGTTATTTTCATCTAAATTTACTCAAATATAGACCCTACAACAAAAATACTCAACAAAATCCAAAAAACTCGAAGTTGGTTTCAAATAAATTTATTAAAATTTTACACTTCCAAGTAATTTTTTTTTCCACAATCCAAAAAATTGTCGTTATTTTCATCTAAATTTACTGAAATATATATCCTACACCAAAAATACTCGACAAAATCAAAAAAAATCGGAGTTGATTTCAAATAAATTTATTTAAATTTGACACTTCCAACTAAAATTTTTTTCACAATCCTAAAAATTGTCGTTATTTTCATCTAAATTTACTCAAATATACATCCTACACCAAAAATACTCGACAAAATCCAAAAAAATCGAAGTTGATTTCAAATAAATTTATTAAAATTTCACACTTCTAATTAAACTTTATTTCACAATCCAAAAAATTGAAGTTATTTTCATCTAAATTTACTCAAATATACCCTACAACAAAAATACTCAACAAAATCCAAAAAAATCGAAGTTGATTTCAAATAAATTTATTAAAATTTGGCACTTCCAACTAAAATTTTTTTCACAATCCTAAAAATTTAAGTTATTTTCATCTAAATTTACTCAAATATACATCCTACACCAAAAATACTCGAGAAAAAAAAAACGAAGTTGAATTCAAATTAATTCATTAAAATTTGACACGTCCAACTAAAATTGTTTTCACAATCCAAAACATTAAAGTTATTTTCATCTAAATTTACTCAAATATAGATCCTACAACAAAAATACTCAACAAAAAAAAAAAATCGAAGTTGATTTCAAATAAATTTATTAAAATTTGACACTTCCAACTAAATTTTTTTTCACAATCCAAAAAATTGTCGTTATTTTCATCTAAATTTACTCAAATATACATCCTACACCAAAAATACTCGAGAAAATCCAATAAAATCGAAGTTGATTTCAAATAAATTTATTAAAATTAGACACTTCCAACTAAACTTTTTTTCACAATCGAAAAAATTGAAGTTATTTTCATCTAAATTTACTCAAATATAGACCCTACAACAAAAATACTCAACAAAATCCAAAAAAATCGAAGTTGGTTTCAAATAAATTTATTAAAATTTAACACTTCCAAGTAAATTTTTATTCCACAATCCAAAAAATTGTCGTTATTTTCATCTAAATTTACTGAAATATACATCCTACACCAAAAATACTCGACAAAATCCAAAAAAATCGAAGTTGATTTCAAATAAATTTATTAAAATTTGACACTTCCAACTAAACTTTTTTTCACAATCCAAAAAATTGAAGTTATTTTCATCTAAATTTACTCAAAGATACATCCTACACCAAAAATACTCGACAAAATCCAATAAAATCGAAGTTGAATTCAAATAAATTTATTAAAATTTGACATTTCCAACTAAACTTTTTTTCACAATCCAATGAATTGAAGTTATTTTCGTCTAAATTTACTCAAAGATACATCCTACTCCAAAAATACTCGACAAAATCCAATAAAATCGAAGTTGAATTCAAATAAATTTATTAAAATTTGACACTTCCAACTAAACTTTTTTTCACAATCCTAAAAATTGAAGATATTTTCATCTAAATTTACTCAAATATAGATCCTACAACAAAAATACTCAACAAATTTCAAAATTATCCAAGTTGATTTCAAATAAATTTATTAATATTTGACATAAATCGTGACAAAATCCAAAAAATCGAAGTTAATTTCAACTGAAATTACTCAAATTAAGCTTCTCTATCAAAAAAAACTCAACATAGTCGAGAAAAATCGAAGTTGGTTTCAAATAAATTTATTAAAATTTGACATTTCCAACTCAAATTTTTTTCACTATCCAAAAAATTGTCGTTATTTTCATCTAAATTTACTCAAATATACATCCTACACCAAAAATACAAAATCCAAAAAAATCAAAGTTGATTTCAAATAAATTTATTAAAATTGGACACTTCCAACTAAAATTTTTTTCACAATCCAAAAAATTGAAGTTATTTTCATCTAAATTTACTCAAATATAGACCCTACAACAAAAATACTCAACAAAAATACTCAACAAAATCCAAAAAAATCGAAGTTGGTTTCAAATAAATTTATTAAAATTTTACACTTCCAAGTAAATTTTTTTCCACAATCCAAAAAATTGTCGTTATTTTCATCTAAATTTACTGAAATATACATCCTACACCAAAAATACTCGACAAAATCCAAAAAAATCGGAGTTGATTTCAAATAAATTTATTAAAATTTGACACTTCCAACTAAAATTTTTTTCACAATCCAAAAAATTGTCGTTATTTTCATCTAAATTTACTCAAATATACATCCTACACCAAAAATACTCGACAAAATCCAATAAAATCGAAGTTGAATTCAAATAAATTTATTAAAATTTGACACTTCCAACTATAATTTTTTTCACAATCCTAAAAATTGAACATATTTTCATCTAAATTTACTCAAATATAGATCCTACAACAAAAATACTCAACAAATTTCAAAATTATCCAAGTTGATTTCAAATAAATTTATTAATATTTGACATAAATCGTGACAAAATCCAAAAAATCGAAGTTAATTTCAACTGAAATTACTCAAATTAAGCTTCTCTATCAAAAAAAACTCAACATAGTCGAGAAAAATCGAAGTTGGTTTCAAATAAATTTATTAAAATTTGACATTTCCAACTCAAATTTTTTTCACTATCCAAAAAATTGTCGTTATTTTCATCTAAATTTACTCAAATATACATCCTACACCAAAAATACAAAATCCAAAAAAATCGGAGTTGATTTCAAATAAATTTATTAAAATTTGACACTTCCAACTAAAATTTTTTTCACAATCCTAAAAATTGTCGTTATTTTCATCTAAATTTACTCAAATATACATCCTACACCAAAAATACTCGACAAAATCCAATAAAATCGAAGTTGAATTCAAATAAATTTATTAAAATTTGACACTTCCAACTAAAATTTTTTTCACAATCCTAAAAATTGAAGATATTTTCATCTAAATTTACTCAAATATAGATCCTACAACAAAAATACTCAACAAATTTCAAAATTATCCAAGTTGATTTCAAATAAATTTATTAATATTTGACATAAATCGTGACAAAATCCAAAAAATCGAAGTTAATTTCAACTGAAATTACTCAAATTAAGCTTCTCTATAAAAAAAAACTCAACATAGTCGAGAAAAATCGAAGTTGGTTTCAAATAAATTTATTAAAATTTGACATTTCCAACTCAAATTTTTTTCACAATCCAAAAAATTGTCGTTATTTTCATCAAAATTTACTCAAATATACATCCTACACCAAAAATACAAAATCCAAAAAAATCAAAGTTGATTTCAAATAAATTTATTAAAATTTGACACTTCCAACTAAACTTTTTTTCACAATCCAAAGAATTGAAGTTATTTTCGTCTAAATTTACTCAAAGATACATCCTACACCAAAAATACTCGACAAAATCCAATAAAATCGAAGTTGAATTCAAATAAATTTATTAAAATTTGACACTTCCAAGTAAATTTTTTTTTCACAATCCAAAAAATTGTCGTTATTTTCATCTAAATTTACTCAAATATACATCCTACACCAAAAATACTCGAGAAAATCCAATAAAATCGAAGTTGATTTCAAATAAATTTATTAAAATTTGACACTTCCAACTAAACTTTTTTTCACAATCCAAAAAATTGAAGTTATTTTCATCTAAATTTACTCAATTGTAGATCCTACAACAAAAATACTCAACAAAATAAAAAAAATCGAAGTTGATTTCAAATAAATTTATTAAAATTTGACACTTCCAACTAAATTTTTTTCACAATCCAAAAAATTGTCGTTATTTTCATCTAAATTTACTCAAATATACATCCTACACCAAAAATACTCGAGAAAATCCAATAAAATCGAAGTTGATTTCAAATAAATTTATTAAAATTTGACACTTCCAACTAAACTTTTTTTCACAATCCAAAAAATTGAAGTTATTTTCATCTAAATTTACTCAAATATAGACCCTACAACAAAAATACTCGACAAAATCCAAAAACATCGAAGTTGATTTCAAATAAATTTATTATAATTTGACATTTCCAACTAAAATTTTTTTCACAATCCATAAAATTGAAGTTATTTTCATCTACATTTACTCAAATATAGATCCTACAACAAAAATACTCGACAAAATAAAAAAAAATCAAAGTTGATTTCAAATAAATTTGTTAAAATTGGACACTTCCAACTAAAATTTTTTTCACAATCCAAAAAATTGAAGTTATTTTCATCTAAATTTACTCAAATATAGACCCTACAACAAAAATACTCAACAAAATCCAAAAAACTCGAAGTTGGTTTCAAATAAATTTATTAAAATTTTACACTTCCAAGTAATTTTTTTTTCCACAATCCAAAAAATTGTCGTTATTTTCATCTAAATTTACTGAAATATATATCCTACACCAAAAATACTCGACAAAATCAAAAAAAATCGGAGTTGATTTCAAATAAATTTATTTAAATTTGACACTTCCAACTAAAATTTTTTTCACAATCCTAAAAATTGTCGTTATTTTCATCTAAATTTACTCAAATATACATCCTACACCAAAAATACTCGACAAAATCCAAAAAAATCGAAGTTGATTTCAAATAAATTTATTAAAATTTCACACTTCTAATTAAACTTTTTTTCACAATCCAAAAAATTGAAGTTATTTTCATCTAAATTTACTCAAATATAGACCCTACAACAAAAATACTCAACAAAATCCAAAAAAATCGAAGTTGATTTCAAATAAATTTATTAAAATTTGGCACTTCCAACTAAAATTTTTTTCACAATCCTAAAAATTTAAGTTATTTTCATCTAAATTTACTCAAATATACATCCTACACCAAAAATACTCGAGAAAAAAAAAACGAAGTTGAATTCAAATTAATTCATTAAAATTTGACACGTCCAACTAAAATTGTTTTCACAATCCAAAACATTAAAGTTATTTTCATCTAAATTTACTCAAATATAGATCCTACAACAAAAATACTCAACAAAAAAAAAAAAAATCGAAGTTGATTTCAAATAAATTTATTAAAATTTGACACTTCCAACTAAATTTTTTTTCACAATCCAAAAAATTGTCGTTATTTTCATCTAAATTTACTCAAATATACATCCTACACCAAAAATACTCGAGAAAATCCAATAAAATCGAAGTTGATTTCAAATAAATTTATTAAAATTAGACACTTCCAACTAAACTTTTTTTCACAATCGAAAAAATTGAAGTTATTTTCATCTAAATTTACTCAAATATAGACCCTACAACAAAAATACTCAACAAAATCCAAAAAAATCGAAGTTGGTTTCAAATAAATTTATTAAAATTTAACACTTCCAAGTAAATTTTTATTCCACAATCCAAAAAATTGTCGTTATTTTCATCTAAATTTACTGAAATATACATCCTACACCAAAAATACTCGACAAAATCCAAAAAAATCGAAGTTGATTTCAAATAAATTTATTAAAATTTGACACTTCCAACTAAACTTTTTTTCACAATCCAAAAAATTGAAGTTATTTTCATCTAAATTTACTCAAAGATACATCCTACACCAAAAATACTCGACAAAATCCAATAAAATCGAAGTTGAATTCAAATAAATTTATTAAAATTTGACATTTCCAACTAAACTTTTTTTCACAATCCAAAGAATTGAAGTTATTTTCGTCTAAATTTACTCAAAGATACATCCTACTCCAAAAATACTCGACAAAATCCAATAAAATCGAAGTTGAATTCAAATAAATTTATTAAAATTTGACACTTCCAACTAAACTTTTTTTCACAATCCAAAAAATTGAAGTTATTTTCGTCTATATTTACTCAAATATAGACCCTACAACAAAAATACTCAACAAAATCCAAAAAAATCGAAGTTGGTTTCAAATAAATTTAAAAAAATTTTACACTTCTAAGTAAATTTTTTTTCCACAATCCAAAAAATTGTCGTTATTTTCATCTAAATTTACTGCAATATACATCCTACACCAAAAATACTCTACAAAATCCAAAAAAATCGGAGTTGATTTCAACTAAATTTATTTAAATTTGACACTTCCAACTAAAATTTTTTCACAATCCTAAAAATTGTCGTTATTTTCATCTAAATTTACTCAAATATACATCCTACACCAAATATACTCGACAAAATCCAAAATAATCCAAATTGATTTCAAATAAATTTTTTAAAATTTGACACTTCCAACTAAACTTTTTTTCACAATCCAAAAAATTGTCGTTATTTTCATCTAAATTTACTGAAATATACATCCTACACCAAAAATACTCGACAAAATCCAAAAAAATCGAAGTTGATTTCAAATAAATTTATTAAAATTTGACACTTCCAACTAAAATTTTTTTCACAATCCAAAAAATTGAAGTTTTTTTCATCTAAATTTACTCAATTGTAGATCCTACAACAAAAATACTCAAGAAAATCCAAAAAATCGAAGTTGGTTTCAAATAAATTTATTAAAATTTTACACTTCCAACTAAACTTTTTTTCACAATCCAAAAAATTGAAGTTATTTTCATCTAAATTTACTCAAATATAGACCCTACAACAAAAATATTCAACAAAATCCAAAAACATCGAAGTTGGTTTCAAATAAATTTATTAAAATTTTACACTTCCAAGTAAATTTTTTTCCACAATCCAAAAAATTGTCGTTATTTTCATCTAAATTTACTGAAATATACATCCTACACCAAAAATACTCGACAAAATCCACAAAAATCGGAGTTGATTTCAAATAAATTTATTAAAATTTGACACTTCCAACTAAAATTTTTTTCACAATCCTAAAAATTGTCGTTATTTTCATCTAAATTTACTCAAATATACATCCTACACCAAAAATACTCGACAAAATCCAATAAAATCGAAGTTGAATTCAAATAAATTTATTAAAATTTGACACTTCCAACTATAATTTTTTTCACAATCCTAAAAATTGAAGATATTTTCATCTAAATTTACTCAAATATAGATCCTACAACAAAAATACTCAACAAATTTCAAAATTATCCAAGTTGATTTCAAATAAATTTATTAATATTTGACATAAATCGTGACAAAATCCAAAAAATCGAAGTTAATTTCAACTGAAATTACTCAAATTAAGCTTCTCTATCAAAAAAACTCAACATAGTCGAGAAAAATCGAAGTTGGTTTCAAATAAATTTATTAAAATTTGACATTTCCAACTCAAATTTTTTTCACTATCCAAAAAATTGTCGTTATTTTCATCTAAATTTAGTCAAATATACATCCTACACCAAAAATACAAAATCCAAAAAAATCAAAGTTGATTTCAAATAAATTTATTAAAATTGGACACTTCCAACTAAAATTTTTTTCACAATCCAAAAAATTGAAGTTATTTTCATCTAAATTTACTCAAATATAGACCCTACAACAAAAATACTCAACAAAAATACTCAACAAAATCCAAAAAAATCGAAGTTGGTTTCAAATAAATTTATTAAAATTTTACACTTCCAAGTAAATTTTTTTCCACAATCCAAAAAATTGTCGTTATTTTCATCTAAATTTACTGAAATATACATCCTACACCAAAAATACTCGACAAAATCCAAAAAAATCGGAGTTGATTTCAAATAAATTTATTAAAATTTGACACTTCCAACTAAAATTTTTTTCACAATCCTAAAAATTGTCGTTATTTTCATCTAAATTTACTCAAATATACATCCTACACAAAAAATACTCGACAAAATCCAATAAAATCGAAGTTGAATTCAAATAAATTTATTAAAATTTGACACTTCCAACTATAATTTTTTTCACAATCCTAAAAATTGAACATATTTTCATCTAAATTTACTCAAATATAGATCCTACAACAAAAATACTCAACAAATTTCAAAATTATCCAAGTTGATTTCAAATAAATTTATTAATATTTGACATAAATCGTGACAAAATCCAAAAAATCGAAGTTAATTTCAACTGAAATTACTCAAATTAAGCTTCTCTATCAAAAAAAACTCAACATAGTCGAGAAAAATCGAAGTTGGTTTCAAATAAATTTATTAAAATTTGACATTTCCAACTCAAATTTTTTTCACTATCCAAAAAATTGTCGTTATTTTCATCTAAATTTACTCAAATATACATCCTACACCAAAAATACAAAATCCAAAAAAATCGGAGTTGATTTCAAATAAATTTATTAAAATTTGACACTTCCAACTAAAATTTTTTTCACAATCCTAAAAATTGTCGTTATTTTCATCTAAATTTACTCAAATATACATCCTACACCAAAAATACTCGACAAAATCCAATAAAATCGAAGTTGAATTCAAATAAATTTATTAAAATTTGACACTTCCAACTAAAATTTTTTTCACAATCCTAAAAATTGAAGATATTTTCATCTAAATTTACTCAAATATAGATCCTACAACAAAAATACTCAACAAATTTCAAAATTATCCAAGTTGATTTCAAATAAATTTATTAATATTTGACATAAATCGTGACAAAATCCAAAAAATCGAAGTTAATTTCAACTGAAATTACTCAAATTAAGCTTCTCTATCAAAAAAAACTCAACATAGTCGAGAAAAATCGAAGTTGGTTTCAAATAAATTTATTAAAATTTGACATTTCCAACTCAAATTTTTTTCACAATCCAAAAAATTGTCGTTATTTTCATCAAAATTTACTCAAATATACATCCTACACCAAAAATACAAAATCCAAAAAAATCAAAGTTGATTTCAAATAAATTTATTAAAATTTGACACTTCCAACTAAACTTTTTTTCACAATCCAAAGAATTGAAGTTATTTTCGTCTAAATTTACTCAAAGATACATCCTACACCAAAAATACTCGACAAAATCCAATAAAATCGAAGTTGAATTCAAATAAATTTATTAAAATTTGACACTTCCAAGTAAATTTTTTTTTCACAATCCAAAAAATTGTCGTTATTTTCATCTAAATTTACTCAAATATACATCCTACACCAAAAATACTCGAGAAAATCCAATAAAATCGAAGTTGATTTCAAATAAATTTATTAAAATTTGACACTTCCAACTAAACTTTTTTTCACAATCCAAAAAATTGAAGTTATTTTCATCTAAATTTACTCAATTGTAGATCCTACAACAAAAATACTCAACAAAAAAAAAAAAAATCGAAGTTGATTTCAAATAAATTTATTAAAATTTGACACTTCCAACTAAATTTTTTTTCACAATCCAAAAAATTGTCGTTATTTTCATCTAAATTTACTCAAATATACATCCTACACCAAAAATACTCGAGAAAATCCAATAAAATCGAAGTTGATTTCAAATAAATTTATTAAAATTAGACACTTCCAACTAAACTTTTTTTCACAATCGAAAAAATTGAAGTTATTTTCATCTAAATTTACTCAAATATAGACCCTACAACAAAAATACTCAACAAAATCCAAAAAAATCGAAGTTGGTTTCAAATAAATTTATTAAAATTTAACACTTCCAAGTAAATTTTTATTCCACAATCCAAAAAATTGTCGTTATTTTCATCTAAATTTACTGAAATATACATCCTACACCAAAAATACTCGACAAAATCCAAAAAAATCGAAGTTGATTTCAAATAAATTTATTAAAATTTGACACTTCCAACTAAACTTTTTTTCACAATCCAAAAAATTGAAGTTATTTTCATCTAAATTTACTCAAAGATACATCCTACACCAAAAATACTCGACAAAATCCAATAAAATCGAAGTTGAATTCAAATAAATTTATTAAAATTTGACATTTCCAACTAAACTTTTTTTCACAATCCAAAGAATTGAAGTTATTTTCGTCTAAATTTACTCAAAGATACATCCTACTCCAAAAATACTCGACAAAATCCAATAAAATCGAAGTTGAATTCAAATAAATTTATTAAAATTTGACACTTCCAACTAAACTTTTTTTCACAATCCAAAAAATTGAAGTTATTTTCGTCTATATTTACTCAAATATAGACCCTACAACAAAAATACTCAACAAAATCCAAAAAAATCGAAGTTGGTTTCAAATAAATTTAAAAAAATTTTACACTTCTAAGTAAATTTTTTTTCCACAATCCAAAAAATTGTCGTTATTTTCATCTAAATTTACTGCAATATACATCCTACACCAAAAATACTCTACAAAATCCAAAAAAATCGGAGTTGATTTCAACTAAATTTATTTAAATTTGACACTTCCAACTAAAATTTTTTCACAATCCTAAAAATTGTCGTTATTTTCATCTAAATTTACTCAAATATACATCCTACACCAAATATACTCGACAAAATCCAAAATAATCCAAATTGATTTCAAATAAATTTTTTAAAATTTGACACTTCCAACTAAACTTTTTTTCACAATCCAAAAAATTGTCGTTATTTTCATCTAAATTTACTGAAATATACATCCTACACCAAAAATACTCGACAAAATCCAAAAAAATCGAAGTTGATTTCAAATAAATTTATTAAAATTTGACACTTCCAACTAAAATTTTTTTCACAATCCAAAAAATTGAAGTTTTTTTCATCTAAATTTACTCAATTGTAGATCCTACAACAAAAATACTCAAGAAAATCCAAAAAATCGAAGTTGGTTTCAAATAAATTTATTAAAATTTTACACTTCCAACTAAACTTTTTTTCACAATCCAAAAAATTGAAGTTATTTTCATCTAAATTTACTCAAATATAGACCCTACAACAAAAATATTCAACAAAATCCAAAAACATCGAAGTTGGTTTCAAATAAATTTATTAAAATTTTACACTTCCAAGTAAATTTTTTTCCACAATCCAAAAAATTGTCGTTATTTTCATCTAAATTTACTGAAATATACATCCTACACCAAAAATACTCGACAAAATCCAAAAAAATCGGAGTTGATTTCAAATAAATTTATTAAAATTTGACACTTCCAACTAAAATTTTTTTCACAATCCTAAAAATTGTCGTTATTTTCATCTAAATTTACTCAAATATACATCCTACACCAAAAATACTCGACAAAATCCAATAAAATCGAAGTTGAATTCAAATAAATTTATTAAAATTTGACACTTCCAACTATAATTTTTTTCACAATCCTAAAAATTGAAGATATTTTCATCTAAATTTACTCAAATATAGATCCTACAACAAAAATACTCAACAAATTTCAAAATTATCCAAGTTGATTTCAAATAAATTTATTAATATTTGACATAAATCGTGACAAAATCCAAAAAATCGAAGTTAATTTCAACTGAAATTACTCAAATTAAGCTTCTCTATCAAAAAAACTCAACATAGTCGAGAAAAATCGAAGTTGGTTTCAAATAAATTTATTAAAATTTGACATTTCCAACTCAAATTTTTTTCACTATCCAAAAAATTGTCGTTATTTTCATCTAAATTTAGTCAAATATACATCCTACACCAAAAATACAAAATCCAAAAAAATCAAAGTTGATTTCAAATAAATTTATTAAAATTGGACACTTCCAACTAAAATTTTTTTCACAATCCAAAAAATTGAAGTTATTTTCATCTAAATTTACTCAAATATAGACCCTACAACAAAAATACTCAACAAAAATACTCAACAAAATCCAAAAAAATCGAAGTTGGTTTCAAATAAATTTATTAAAATTTTACACTTCCAAGTAAATTTTTTTCCACAATCCAAAAAATTGTCGTTATTTTCATCTAAATTTACTGAAATATACATCCTACACCAAAAATACTCGACAAAATCCAAAAAAATCGGAGTTGATTTCAAATAAATTTATTAAAATTTGACACTTCCAACTAAAATTTTTTTCACAATCCTAAAAATTGTCGTTATTTTCATCTAAATTTACTCAAATATACATCCTACACAAAAAATACTCGACAAAATCCAATAAAATCGAAGTTGAATTCAAATAAATTTATTAAAATTTGACACTTCCAACTATAATTTTTTTCACAATCCTAAAAATTGAACATATTTTCATCTAAATTTACTCAAATATAGATCCTACAACAAAAATACTCAACAAATTTCAAAATTATCCAAGTTGATTTCAAATAAATTTATTAATATTTGACATAAATCGTGACAAAATCCAAAAAATCGAAGTTAATTTCAACTGAAATTACTCAAATTAAGCTTCTCTATCAAAAAAAACTCAACATAGTCGAGAAAAATCGAAGTTGGTTTCAAATAAATTTATTAAAATTTGACATTTCCAACTCAAATTTTTTTCACTATCCAAAAAATTGTCGTTATTTTCATCTAAATTTACTCAAATATACATCCTACACCAAAAATACAAAATCCAAAAAAATCGGAGTTGATTTCAAATAAATTTATTAAAATTTGACACTTCCAACTAAAATTTTTTTCACAATCCTAAAAATTGTCGTTATTTTCATCTAAATTTACTCAAATATACATCCTACACCAAAAATACTCGACAAAATCCAATAAAATCGAAGTTGAATTCAAATAAATTTATTAAAATTTGACACTTCCAACTAAAATTTTTTTCACAATCCTAAAAATTGAAGATATTTTCATCTAAATTTACTCAAATATAGATCCTACAACAAAAATACTCAACAAATTTCAAAATTATCCAAGTTGATTTCAAATAAATTTATTAATATTTGACATAAATCGTGACAAAATCCAAAAAATCGAAGTTAATTTCAACTGAAATTACTCAAATTAAGCTTCTCTATCAAAAAAAACTCAACATAGTCGAGAAAAATCGAAGTTGGTTTCAAATAAATTTATTAAAATTTGACATTTCCAACTCAAATTTTTTTCACAATCCAAAAAATTGTCGTTATTTTCATCAAAATTTACTCAAATATACATCCTACACCAAAAATACAAAATCCAAAAAAATCAAAGTTGATTTCAAATAAATTTATTAAAATTTGACACTTCCAACTAAACTTTTTTTCACAATCCAAAGAATTGAAGTTATTTTCGTCTAAATTTACTCAAAGATACATCCTACACCAAAAATACTCGACAAAATCCAATAAAATCGAAGTTGAATTCAAATAAATTTATTAAAATTTGACACTTCCAAGTAAATTTTTTTTTCACAATCCAAAAAATTGTCGTTATTTTCATCTAAATTTACTCAAATATACATCCTACACCAAAAATACTCGAGAAAATCCAATAAAATCGAAGTTGATTTCAAATAAATTTATTAAAATTTGACACTTCCAACTAAACTTTTTTTCACAATCCAAAAAATTGAAGTTATTTTCATCTAAATTTACTCAATTGTAGATCCTACAACAAAAATACTCAACAAAATAAAAAAAATCGAAGTTGATTTCAAATAAATTTATTAAAATTTGACACTTCCAACTAAATTTTTTTCACAATCCAAAAAATTGTCGTTATTTTCATCTAAATTTACTCAAATATACATCCTACACCAAAAATACTCGAGAAAATCCAATAAAATCGAAGTTGATTTCAAATAAATTTATTAAAATTTGACACTTCCAACTAAACTTTTTTTCACAATCCAAAAAATTGAAGTTATTTTCATCTAAATTTACTCAAATATAGACCCTACAACAAAAATACTCAACAAAATCCAAAAAAATCGAAGTTGGTTTCAAATAAATTTATTAAAATTTTACTCTTCCAAGTAAATTTTTATTCCACAATCCAAAAAATTGTCGTTATTTTCATCTAAATTTACTCAAAGATACATCCTACACCAAAAATACTCGACAAAATCCAATAAAATCGAAGTTGAATTCAAATAAATTTATTAAAATTTGACACTTCCAACTAAACTTTTTTTCACAATCCAAAGAATTGAAGTTATTTTCGTCTAAATTTACTCAAATATAGACCCTACAACAAAAATACTCAACAAAATCCAAAAAAATCGAAGTTGGTTTCAAATAAATTTATTAAAATTTTACACTTCTAAGTAAATTTTTTTTCCACAATCCAAAAAATTGTCGTTATTTTCATCTAAATTTACTGCAATATACATCCTACACCAAATATACTCTACAAAATCCAAAAAAATCGGAGTGGATTTCAAATAAATTTAATTAAATTTGACACTTCCAACTAAAATTTTTTTCACAATCCTAAAAATTGTCGTTATTTACATCTAAATTTACTCAGATATACATCCTACACCAAATATACTCGACAAAAACCAAAATAATCCAAATTGATTTCAAATAAATTTTTTAAAATTTGACACTTCCAACTAAACTTTTTTTCACAATCCAAAAAATTGTCGTTAATTTCATCTAAATTTACTCAAATATACATCCTACACCAAAAATACTCGACAAAATCCAAAAAAATCGAAGTTGGTTTCAAATAAATTTATTAAAATTTTACTCTTCCAAGTAAATTTTTTTTTCACAATCCAAAAAATTGTCGTTATTTTCATCTAAATTTACTGAAATATACATCCTACACCAAAAATACTCGACAAAATCCAAAAAAATCGAAGTTGATTTCAAATAAATTTATTAAAATTTGACACTTCCAACTAAAAATTTTTTCACAATCCAAATAATTGAAGTATTTTTCATCTAAATTTACTCAATTGTAGATCCTACAACAAATATACTCAAGAAAATCCAAAAAATCGAAGTTGGTTTCAAATAAATTTATTAAAATTTTACACTTCCAACTAAACTTTTTTTCACAATCCAAAAAATTGAAGTTATTTTCATCTAAATTTACTCTAATATACACCCTACAACAAAAATATTCAACAAAATCCAAAAAAATCGAAGTTGGTTTCAAATAAATTTATTAAAATTTTACACTTCCAAGTAAATTTTTTTCCACAATCCAAAAAATTGTCGTTATTTTCATCTAAATTTACTGAAATATACATCCTACTCCAAAAATACTCGACAAAATCCAAAAAAATCGGAGTTGATTTCAAATAAATTTATTTAAATTTGACACTTCCAACTAAAATTTTTTTCACAATCCTAAAAATTGTCGTTATTTTCATCTAAATTTACTCAAATATACATCCTACACCAAATATACTCGACAAAATCCAAAATAATCCAAATTGATTTCAAATAAATTTTTTAAAATTTGACACTTCCAACTAAACTTTTTTTCACAATCCAAAAAATTGTCGTTAATTTCATCTAAATTTACTCAAATATAGACCCTACAACAAAAATACTCAACAAAATCCAAAAAAATCGAAGTTGATTTCAAATAAATTTATTAAAATTTGGCACTTCCAACTAAACTTTTTTTCACAATCCAAAGAATTGAAGTTATTTTCGTCTAAATTTACTCAAAGATACATCCTACACCAAAAATACTCGACAAAATCCAATAAAATCGAAGTTGAATTCAAATAAATTTATTAAAATTTGACACTTCCAACTAAACTTTTTTTCACAATCCAAAAAATTGAAGTTATTTTCGTCTAAATTTACTCAAATATAGACCCTACAACAAAAATACTCAACAAAATCCAAAAAAATCGAAGTTGGTTTCAAATAAATTTATTAAAATTTTACACTTCTAAGTAAATTTTTTTTCCACAATCCAAAAAATTGTCGTTATTTTCATCTAAATTTACTGCAATATACATCCTACACCAAAAATACTCTACAAAATCCAAAAAAATCGGAGTTGATTTCAAATAAATTTATTTAAATGTGACACTTCCAACTAAAATTTTTTTCACAATCCTAAAAATTGTCGTTATTTTCATCTAAATTTACTCAAATATACATCCTACACCAAATATACTCGACAAAATCCAAAATAATCCAAATTGATTTCAAATAAATTTTTTAAAATTTGACACTTCCAACTAAACTTTTTTTCACAATCCAAAAAATTGTCGTTATTTTCATCTAAATTTACTGAAATATACATCCTACACCAAAAATACTCGACAAAATCCAAAAAAATCGAAGTTGATTTCAAATAAATTTATTAAAATTTGACACTTCCAACTAAAATTTTTTTCACAATCCAAAAAATTGAAGTTTTTTTCATCTAAATTTACTCAATTGTAGATCCTACAACAAAAATACTCAAGAAAATCCAAAAAATCGAAGTTGGTTTCAAATAAATTTATTAAAATTTTACACTTCCAACTAAACTTTTTTTCACAATCCAAAAAATTGACGTTATTTTCATCTAAATTTACTGAAATATACATCCTACACCAAAAATACTCGACAAAATCCAAAAAAATCGGAGTTGATTTCAAATAAATTTATTAAAATTTGACACTTCCAACTAAAATTTTTTTCACAATCCTAAAAATTGTCGTTATTTTCATCTAAATTTACTCAAATATACATCCTACACCAAAAATACTCGACAAAATCCAATAAAATCGAAGTTGAATTCAAATAAATTTATTAAAATTTGACACTTCCAACTAAAATTTTTTTCACAATCCTAAAAATTGAAGATATTTTCATCTAAATTTACTCAAATATAGATCCTACAACAAAAATACTCAACAAATTTCAAAATTATCCAAGTTGATTTCAAATAAATTTATTAATATTTGACATAAATCGTGACAAAATCCAAAAAATCGAAGTTAATTTCAACTGAAATTACTCAAATTAAGCTTCTCTATCAAAAAAAACTCAACATAGTCGAGAAAAATCGAAGTTGGTTTCAAATAAATTTATTAAAATTTGACATTTCCAACTCAAATTTTTTTCACAATCCAAAAAATTGTCGTTATTTTCATCTAAATTTACTCAAATATACATCCTACACCAAAAATACAAAATCCAAAAAAATCAAAGTTGATTTCAAATAAATTTATTAAAATTGGACACTTCCAACTAAAATTTTTTTCACAATCCAAAAAATTGAAGTTATTTTCATCTAAATTTACTCAATTGTAGATCCTACAAAAAAATACTCAAGAAAATCCAAAAAATCGAAGTTGGTTTCAAATAAATTTATTAAAATTTTACACTTCCAACTAAACTTTTTTTCACAATCCAAAAAATTGAAGTTATTTTCATCTAAATTTACTCAAATATAGACCCTACAACAAAAATACTCGACAAAATCCAAAAACATCGAAGTTGATTTCAAATAAATTTATTATAATTTGACACTTCCAACTAAAATTTTTTTCACAATCCATAAAATTGAAGTTATTTTCATCTACATTTACTCAAATATAGATCCTACAACAAAAATACTCGACAAAATCAAAAAAAATCAAAGTGGATTTCAAATAAATTTATTAAAATTGGACACTTCCAACTAAAATTTTTTTCACAATCCAAAAAATTGAAGTTATTTTCATCTAAATTTACTCAAATATAGACCCTACAACAAAAATACTCAACAAAAATACTCAACAAAATCCAAAAAAATCGAAATGGGTTTCAAAAAAATTTATTAAAATTTTACACTTCCAAGTAAATTTTTTTTTCACAATCCAAAAAATTGTCGTTATTTTCATCTAAATTTACTGAAATATACATCCTACACCAAAAATACTCGACAAAATCCAAAAAAATCGAAGTTGATTTCAAATAAATTTATTAAAATTTGACACTTTCAACTAAAATTTTTTTCACAATCCAAAAAATTGAAGTTATTTTCATCTAATTTTACTCAATTGTAGATCCAACAACAAAAATACTCAAGAAAATCCAAAAAATCGAAGTTGGTTTCAAATAAATTTATTAAAATTTTACACTTCCAACTAAACTTTTTTTCACAATCCAAAAAATTGAAGTTATTTTCATCTAAATTTACTCAAATATAGACCCTACAACAAAAATATTCAACAAAATCCAAAAAAATCGAAGTTGGTTTCAAATAAATTTATTAAAATTGTACACTTCCAAGTAAATTTTTTTCCACAATCCAAAAAATTGTCGTTATTTTCATCTAAATTTACTGAAATATACATCCTACACCAAAAATACTCGACAAAATCCAAAAAAATCGGAGTTGATTTCAAATAAATTTATTAAAATTTGACACTTCCAACTAAAATTTTTTTCACAATCCTAAAAATTGTCGTTATTTTCATCTAAATTTACTCAAATATACATCCTACACCAAAAATACTCGACAAAATCCAATAAAATCGAAGTTGAATTCAAATAAATTTATTAAAATTTGACACTTCCAACTAAACTTTTTTTCACAATCCAAAGAATTGAAGTTATTTTCGTCTAAATTTACTCAAAGATACATCCTACACCAAAAATACTCGACAAAATCCAATAAAATCGAAGTTGAATTCAAATAAATTTATTAAAATTTTACACTTCCAACTAAACTTTTTTTCACAATCCAAAAAATTGAAGTTATTTTCATCTAAATTTACTCTAATATACACCCTACAACAAAAATATTCAACAAAATCCAAAAAAATCGAAGTTGGTTTCAAATAAATTTATTAAAATTTTACACTTCCAAGTAAATTTTTTTCCACAATCCAAAAAATTGTCGTTATTTTCATCTAAATTTACTGAAATATACATCCTACTCCAAAAATACTCGACAAAATCCAAAAAAATCGGAGTTGATTTCAAATAAATTTATTTAAATTTGACACTTCCAACTAAAATTTTTTTCACAATCCTAAAAATTGTCGTTATTTTCATCTAAATTTACTCAAATATACATCCTACACCAAATATACTCGACAAAATCCAAAATAATCCAAATTGATTTCAAATAAATTTTTTAAAATTTGACACTTCCAACTAAACTTTTTTTCACAATCCAAAAAATTGTCGTTAATTTCATCTAAATTTACTCAAATATAGACCCTACAACAAAAATACTCAACAAAATCCAAAAAAATCGAAGTTGATTTCAAATAAATTTATTAAAATTTGGCACTTCCAACTAAACTTTTTTTCACAATCCAAAGAATTGAAGTTATTTTCGTCTAAATTTACTCAAAGATACATCCTACACCAAAAATACTCGACAAAATCCAATAAAATCGAAGTTGAATTCAAATAAATTTATTAAAATTTGACACTTCCAACTAAACTTTTTTTCACAATCCAAAAAATTGAAGTTATTTTCGTCTAAATTTACTCAAATATAGACCCTACAACAAAAATACTCAACAAAATCCAAAAAAATCGAAGTTGGTTTCAAATAAATTTATTAAAATTTTACACTTCTAAGTAAATTTTTTTTCCACAATCCAAAAAATTGTCGTTATTTTCATCTAAATTTACTGCAATATACATCCTACACCAAAAATACTCGACAAAATCCAAAAAAATCGGAGTTGATTTCAAATAAATTTATTTAAATTTGACACTTCCAACTAAAATTTTTTTCACAATCCTAAAAATTGTCGTTATTTTCATCTAAATTTACTCAAATATACATCCTACACCAAATATACTCGACAAAATCCAAAATAATCCAAATTGATTTCAAATAAATTTTTTAAAATTTGACACTTCCAACTAAACTTTTTTTCACAATCCAAAAAATTGAAGTTATTTTCGTCTAAATTTACTCAAATATAGACCCTACAACAAAAATACTCAACAAAATCCAAAAAAATCGGAGTTGATTTCAAATAAATTTATTTAAATGTGACACTTCCAACTAAAATTTTTTTCACAATCCTAAAAATTGTCGTTATTTTCATCTAAATTTACTCAAATATACATCCTACACCAAATATACTCGACAAAATCCAAAATAATCCAAATTGATTTCAAATAAATTTTTTAAAATTTGACACTTCCAACTAAACTTTTTTTCACAATCCAAAAAATTGTCGTTATTTTCATCTAAATTTACTGAAATATACATCCTACACCAAAAATACTCGACAAAATCCAAAAAAATCGAAGTTGATTTCAAATAAATTTATTAAAATTTGACACTTCCAACTAAAATTTTTTTCACAATCCAAAAAATTGAAGTTTTTTTCATCTAAATTTACTCAATTGTAGATCCTACAACAAAAATACTCAAGAAAATCCAAAAAATCGAAGTTGGTTTCAAATAAATTTATTAAAATTTTACACTTCCAACTAAACTTTTTTTCACAATCCAAAAAATTGTCGTTATTTTCATCTAAATTTACTGAAATATACATCCTACACCAAAAATACTCGACAAAATCCAAAAAAATCGGAGTTGATTTCAAATAAATTTATTAAAATTTGACACTTCCAACTAAAATTTTTTTCACAATCCTAAAAATTGTCGTTATTTTCATCTAAATTTACTCAAATATACATCCTACACCAAAAATACTCGACAAAATCCAATAAAATCGAAGTTGAATTCAAATAAATTTATTAAAATTTGACACTTCCAACTAAAATTTTTTTCACAATCCTAAAAATTGAAGATATTTTCATCTAAATTTACTCAAATATAGATCCTACAACAAAAATACTCAACAAATTTCAAAATTATCCAAGTTGATTTCAAATAAATTTATTAATATTTGACATAAATCGTGACAAAATCCAAAAAATCGAAGTTAATTTCAACTGAAATTACTCAAATTAAGCTTCTCTATAAAAAAAAACTCAACATAGTCGAGAAAAATCGAAGTTGGTTTCAAATAAATTTATTAAAATTTGACATTTCCAACTCAAATTTTTTTCACAATCCAAAAAATTGTCGTTATTTTCATCTAAATTTACTCAAATATACATCCTACACCAAAAATACAAAATCCAAAAAAATCAAAGTTGATTTCAAATAAATTTATTAAAATTGGACACTTCCAACTAAAATTTTTTTCACAATCCAAAAAATTGAAGTTATTTTCATCTAAATTTACTCAATTGTAGATCCTACAAAAAAATACTCAAGAAAATCCAAAAAATCGAAGTTGGTTTCAAATAAATTTATTAAAATTTTACACTTCCAACTAAACTTTTTTTCACAATCCAAAAAATTGAAGTTATTTTCATCTAAATTTACTCAAATATAGACCCTACAACAAAAATACTCGACAAAATCCAAAAACATCGAAGTTGATTTCAAATAAATTTATTATAATTTGACACTTCCAACTAAAATTTTTTTCACAATCCATAAAATTGAAGTTATTTTCATCTACATTTACTCAAATATAGATCCTACAACAAAAATACTCGACAAAATCAAAAAAAATCAAAGTGGATTTCAAATAAATTTATTAAAATTGGACACTTCCAACTAAAATTTTTTTCACAATCCAAAAAATTGAAGTTATTTTCATCTAAATTTACTCAAATATAGACCCTACAACAAAAATACTCAACAAAAATACTCAACAAAATCCAAAAAAATCGAAATGGGTTTCAAAAAAATTTATTAAAATTTTACACTTCCAAGTAAATTTTTTTTTCACAATCCAAAAAATTGTCGTTATTTTCATCTAAATTTACTGAAATATACATCCTACACCAAAAATACTCGACAAAATCCAAAAAAATCGAAGTTGATTTCAAATAAATTTATTAAAATTTGACACTTTCAACTAAAATTTTTTTCACAATCCAAAAAATTGAAGTTATTTTCATCTAATTTTACTCAATTGTAGATCCAACAACAAAAATACTCAAGAAAATCCAAAAAATCGAAGTTGGTTTCAAATAAATTTATTAAAATTTTACACTTCCAACTAAACTTTTTTTCACAATCCAAAAAATTGAAGTTATTTTCATCTAAATTTACTCAAATATAGACCCTACAACAAAAATATTCAACAAAATCCAAAAAAATCGAAGTTGGTTTCAAATAAATTTATTAAAATTGTACACTTCCAAGTAAATTTTTTTCCACAATCCAAAAAATTGTCGTTATTTTCATCTAAATTTACTGAAATATACATCCTACACCAAAAATACTCGACAAAATCCAAAAAAATCGGAGTTGATTTCAAATAAATTTATTAAAATTTGACACTTCCAACTAAAATTTTTTTCACAATCCTAAAAATTGTCGTTATTTTCATCTAAATTTACTCAAATATACATCCTACACCAAATATACTCGACAAAATCCAAAATAATCCAAATTGATTTCAAATAAATTTTTTAAAATTTGACACTTCCAACTAAACTTTTTTTCACAATCCAAAAAATTGTCGTTAATTTCATCTAAATTTACTCAAATATAGACCCTACAACAAAAATACTCAACAAAATCCAAAAAAATCGAAGTTGATTTCAAATAAATTTATTAAAATTTGGCACTTCCAACTAAACTTTTTTTCACAATCCAAAGAATTGAAGTTATTTTCGTCTAAATTTACTCAAAGATACATCCTACACCAAAAATACTCGACAAAATCCAATAAAATCGAAGTTGAATTCAAATAAATTTATTAAAATTTGACACTTCCAACTAAACTTTTTTTCACAATCCAAAAAATTGAAGTTATTTTCGTCTAAATTTACTCAAATATAGACCCTACAACAAAAATACTCAACAAAATCCAAAAAAATCGAAGTTGGTTTCAAATAAATTTATTAAAATTTTACACTTCTAAGTAAATTTTTTTTCCACAATCCAAAAAATTGTCGTTATTTTCATCTAAATTTACTGAAATATACATCCTACACCAAAAATACTCGACAAAATCCAAAAAAATCGAAGTTGATTTCAAATAAATTTATTAAAATTTGACACTTTCAACTAAAATTTTTTTCACAATCCAAAAAATTGAAGTTATTTTCATCTAATTTTACTCAATTGTAGATCCAACAACAAAAATACTCAAGAAAATCCAAAAAATCGAAGTTGGTTTCAAATAAATTTATTAAAATTTTACACTTCCAACTAAACTTTTTTTCACAATCCAAAAAATTGAAGTTATTTTCATCTAAATTTACTCAAATATAGACCCTACAACAAAAATATTCAACAAAATCCAAAAAAATCGAAGTTGGTTTCAAATAAATTTATTAAAATTGTACACTTCCAAGTAAATTTTTTTCCACAATCCAAAAAATTGTCGTTATTTTCATCTAAATTTACTGAAATATACATCCTACACCAAAAATACTCGACAAAATCCAAAAAAATCGGAGTTGATTTCAAATAAATTTATTAAAATTTGACACTTCCAACTAAAATTTTTTTCACAATCCTAAAAATTGTCGTTATTTTCATCTAAATTTACTCAAATATACATCCTACACCAAAAATACTCGACAAAATCCAATAAAATCGAAGTTGAATTCAAATAAATTTATTAAAATTTGACACTTCCAACTAAACTTTTTTTCACAATCCAAAGAATTGAAGTTATTTTCGTCTAAATTTACTCAAAGATACATCCTACACCAAAAATACTCGACAAAATCCAATAAAATCGAAGTTGAATTCAAATAAATTTATTAAAATTTGACACTTCCAACTAAACTTTTTTTCACAATCCAAAAAATTGAAGTTATTTTCATCTAAATTTACTCAAATATAGACCCTACAACAAAAATACTCAACAAAATCCAAAAAAATCGAAGTTGGTTTCAAATAAATTTATTAAAATTTTACACTTCCAAGTAAATTTTTTTCCACAATCCAAAAAATTGTCGTTATTTTCATCTAAATTTACTGAAATATACATCCTACACCAAAAATACTCGACAAAATCCAAAAAAATCGGAGTTGATTTCAAATAAATTTATTAAAATTTGACACTTCCAACTAAAATTTTTTTCACAATCCTAAAAATTGTCGTTATTTTCATCTAAATTTACTCAAATATACATCCTACACCAAATATACTCGACAAAATCCAAAATAATCCAAATTGATTTCAAATAAATTTTTTAAAATTTGACACTTCCAACTAAACTTTTTTTCACAATCCAAAAAATTGTCGTTAATTTCATCTAAATTTACTCAAATATAGACCCTACAACAAAAATACTCAACAAAATCCAAAAAAATCGAAGTTGATTTCAAATAAATTTATTAAAATTTGGCACTTCCAACTAAACTTTTTTTCACAATCCAAAGAATTGAAGTTATTTTCGTCTAAATTTACTCAAAGATACATCCTACACCAAAAATACTCGACAAAATCCAATAAAATCGAAGTTGAATTCAAATAAATTTATTAAAATTTGACACTTCCAACTAAACTTTTTTTCACAATCCAAAAAATTGAAGTTATTTTCGTCTAAATTTACTCAAATATAGACCCTACAACAAAAATACTCAACAAAATCCAAAAAAATCGAAGTTGGTTTCAAATAAATTTATTAAAATTTTACACTTCTAAGTAAATTTTTTTTCCACAATCCAAAAAATTGTCGTTATTTTCATCTAAATTTACTGAAATATACATCCTACACCAAAAATACTCGACAAAATCCAAAAAAATCGAAGTTGATTTCAAATAAATTTATTAAAATTTGACACTTCCAACTAAAATTTTTTTCACAATCCAAAAAATTGAAGTTTTTTTCATCTAAATTTACTCAATTGTAGATCCTACAACAAAAATACTCAAGAAAATCCAAAAAATCGAAGTTGGTTTCAAATAAATTTATTAAAATTTTACACTTCCAACTAAACTTTTTTTCACAATCCAAAAAATTGAAGTTATTTTCATCTAAATTTACTCAAATATAGACCCTACAACAAAAATATTCAACAAAATCCAAAAAAATCGAAGTTGGTTTCAAATAAATTTATTAAAATTTTACACTTCCAAGTAAATTTTTTTCCACAATCCAAAAAATTGTCGTTATTTTCATCTAAATTTACTGAAATATACATCCTACACCAAAAATACTCGACAAAATCCAAAAAAATCGGAGTTGATTTCAAATAAATTTATTAAAATTTGACACTTCCAACTAAAATTTTTTTCACAATCCTAAAAATTGTCGTTATTTTCATCTAAATTTACTCAAATATACATCCTACACCAAAAATACTCGACAAAATCCAATAAAATCGAAGTTGAATTCAAATAAATTTATTAAAATTTGACACTTCCAACTAAAATTTTTTTCACAATCCTAAAAATTGAAGATATTTTCATCTAAATTTACTCAAATATAGATCCTACAACAAAAATACTCAACAAATTTCAAAATTATCCAAGTTGATTTCAAATAAATTTATTAATATTTGACATAAATCGTGACAAAATCCAAAAAATCGAAGTTAATTTCAACTGAAATTACTCAAATTAAGCTTCTCTATCAAAAAAAACTCAACATAGTCGAGAAAAATCGAAGTTGGTTTCAAATAAATTTATTTAAATTTGACATTTCCAACTCAAATTTTTTTCACAATCCAAAAAATTGTCGTTATTTTCATCTAAATTTACTCAAATATAGACCCTACAACAAAAATACTCAACAAAATCCAATAAAATCGAAGTTGAATTCAAATAAATTTATTAAAATTTGACACTTCCAACTAAACTTTTTTTCACAATCCAAAGAATTGAAGTTATTTTCGTCTAAATTTACTCAAAGATACATCCTACACCAAAAATACTCGACAAAATCCAATAAAATCGAAGTTGAATTCAAATAAATTTATTAAAATTTGACACTTCCAACTAAACTTTTTTTCACAATCCAAAAAATTGAAGTTATTTTCATCTAAATTTACTCAAATATAGACCCTACAACAAAAATACTCAACAAAATCCAAAAAAATCGAAGTTGGTTTCAAATAAATTTATTAAAATTTTACACTTCCAAGTAAATTTTTTTCCACAATCCAAAAAATTGTCGTTATTTTCATCTAAATTTACTGAAATATACATCCCACACCAAAAATACTCGACAAAATCCAAAAAAATCGGAGTTGATTTCAAATAAATTTATTAAAATTTGACACTTCCAACTAAAATTTTTTTCACAATCCTAAAAATTGTCGTTATTTTCATCTAAATTTACTCAAATATACATCCTACACCAAATATACTCGACAAAATCCAAAATAATCCAAATTGATTTCAAATAAATTTTTTAAAATTTGACACTTCCAACTAAACTTTTTTTCACAATCCAAAAAATTGTCGTTAATTTCATCTAAATTTACTCAAATATAGACCCTACAACAAAAATACTCAACAAAATCCAAAAAAATCGAAGTTGATTTCAAATAAATTTATTAAAATTTGGCACTTCCAACTAAACTTTTTTTCACAATCCAAAGAATTGAAGTTATTTTCGTCTAAATTTACTCAAATATACATCCTACACCAAAAATACTCGACAAAATCCAATAAAATCGAAGTTGAATTCAAATAAATTTATTAAAATTTGACACTTCCAACTAAACTTTTTTTCACAATCCAAAGAATTGAAGTTATTTTCGTCTAAATTTACTCAAAGATACATCCTACACCAAAAATACTCGACAAAATCCAATAAAATCGAAGTTGAATTCAAATAAATTTATTAAAATTTGACACTTCCAACTAAACTTTTTTTCACAATCCAAAAAATTGAAGTTATTTTCATCTAAATTTACTCAAATATAGACCCTACAACAAAAATACTCAACAAAATCCAAAAAAATCGAAGTTGGTTTCAAATAAATTTATTAAAATTTTACACTTCCAAGTAAATTTTTTTCCACAATCCAAAAAATTGTCGTTATTTTCATCTAAATTTACTGAAATATACATCCTACACCAAAAATACTCGACAAAATCCAAAAAAATCGGAGTTGATTTCAAATAAATTTATTAAAATTTGACACTTCCAACTAAAATTTTTTTCACAATCCTAAAAATTGTCGTTATTTTCATCTAAATTTACTCAAATATACATCCTACACCAAATATACTCGACAAAATCCAAAATAATCGAAGTTGATTTCAAATAAATTTATTAAAATTTGGCACTTCCAACTAAACTTTTTTTCACAATCCAAAGAATTGAAGTTATTTTCGTCTAAATTTACTCAAAGATACATCCTACACCAAAAATACTCGACAAAATCCAATAAAATCGAAGTTGAATTCAAATAAATTTATTAAAATTTGACACTTCCAACTAAAATTTTTTTCACAATCCAAAAAATTGAAGTTTTTTTCATCTAAATTTACTCAATTGTAGATCCTACAACAAAAATACTCAAGAAAATCCAAAAAATCGAAGTTGGTTTCAAATAAATTTATTAAAATTTTACACTTCCAACTAAACTTTTTTTCACAATCCAAAAAATTGAAGTTATTTTCATCTAAATTTACTCAAATATAGACCCTACAACAAAAATATTCAACAAAATCCAAAAAAATCGAAGTTGGTTTCAAATAAATTTATTAAAATTTTACACTTCCAAGTAAATTTTTTTCCACAATCCAAAAAATTGTCGTTATTTTCATCTAAATTTACTGAAATATACATCCTACACCAAAAATACTCGACAAAATCCAAAAAAATCGGAGTTGATTTCAAATAAATTTATTAAAATTTGACACTTCCAACTAAAATTTTTTTCACAATCCTAAAAATTGTCGTTATTTTCATCTAAATTTACTCAAATATACATCCTACACCAAAAATACTCGACAAAATCCAATAAAATCGAAGTTGAATTCAAATAAATTTATTAAAATTTGACACTTCCAACTAAAATTTTTTTCACAATCCTAAAAATTGAAGATATTTTCATCTAAATTTACTCAAATATAGATCCTACAACAAAAATACTCAACAAATTTCAAAATTATCCAAGTTGATTTCAAATAAATTTATTAATATTTGACATAAATCGTGACAAAATCCAAAAAATCGAAGTTAATTTCAACTGAAATTACTCAAATTAAGCTTCTCTATCAAAAAAAACTCAACATAGTCGAGAAAAATCGAAGTTGGTTTCAAATAAATTTATTTAAATTTGACATTTCCAACTCAAATTTTTTTCACAATCCAAAAAATTGTCGTTATTTTCATCTAAATTTACTCAAATATAGACCCTACAACAAAAATACTCAACAAAATCCAATAAAATCGAAGTTGAATTCAAATAAATTTATTAAAATTTGACACTTCCAACTAAACTTTTTTTCACAATCCAAAGAATTGAAGTTATTTTCGTCTAAATTTACTCAAAGATACATCCTACACCAAAAATACTCGACAAAATCCAATAAAATCGAAGTTGAATTCAAATAAATTTATTAAAATTTGACACTTCCAACTAAACTTTTTTTCACAATCCAAAAAATTGAAGTTATTTTCATCTAAATTTACTCAAATATAGACCCTACAACAAAAATACTCAACAAAATCCAAAAAAATCGAAGTTGGTTTCAAATAAATTTATTAAAATTTTACACTTCCAAGTAAATTTTTTTCCACAATCCAAAAAATTGTCGTTATTTTCATCTAAATTTACTGAAATATACATCCCACACCAAAAATACTCGACAAAATCCAAAAAAATCGGAGTTGATTTCAAATAAATTTATTAAAATTTGACACTTCCAACTAAAATTTTTTTCACAATCCTAAAAATTGTCGTTATTTTCATCTAAATTTACTCAAATATACATCCTACACCAAATATACTCGACAAAATCCAAAATAATCCAAATTGATTTCAAATAAATTTTTTAAAATTTGACACTTCCAACTAAACTTTTTTTCACAATCCAAAAAATTGTCGTTAATTTCATCTAAATTTACTCAAATATAGACCCTACAACAAAAATACTCAACAAAATCCAAAAAAATCGAAGTTGATTTCAAATAAATTTATTAAAATTTGGCACTTCCAACTAAACTTTTTTTCACAATCCAAAGAATTGAAGTTATTTTCGTCTAAATTTACTCAAATATACATCCTACACCAAAAATACTCGACAAAATCCAATAAAATCGAAGTTGAATTCAAATAAATTTATTAAAATTTGACACTTCCAACTAAACTTTTTTTCACAATCCAAAGAATTGAAGTTATTTTCGTCTAAATTTACTCAAAGATACATCCTACACCAAAAATACTCGACAAAATCCAATAAAATCGAAGTTGAATTCAAATAAATTTATTAAAATTTGACACTTCCAACTAAACTTTTTTTCACAATCCAAAAAATTGAAGTTATTTTCATCTAAATTTACTCAAATATAGACCCTACAACAAAAATACTCAACAAAATCCAAAAAAATCGAAGTTGGTTTCAAATAAATTTATTAAAATTTTACACTTCCAAGTAAATTTTTTTCCACAATCCAAAAAATTGTCGTTATTTTCATCTAAATTTACTGAAATATACATCCTACACCAAAAATACTCGACAAAATCCAAAAAAATCGGAGTTGATTTCAAATAAATTTATTAAAATTTGACACTTCCAACTAAAATTTTTTTCACAATCCTAAAAATTGTCGTTATTTTCATCTAAATTTACTCAAATATACATCCTACACCAAATATACTCGACAAAATCCAAAATAATCCAAATTGATTTCAAATAAATTTTTTAAAATTTGACACTTCCAACTAAACTTTTTTTCACAATCCAAAAAATTGTCGTTAATTTCATCTAAATTTACTCAAATATAGACCCTACAACAAAAATACTCAACAAAATCCAAAAAAATCGAAGTTGATTTCAAATAAATTTATTAAAATTTGGCACTTCCAACTAAACTTTTTTTCACAATCCAAAGAATTGAAGTTATTTTCGTCTAAATTTACTCAAAGATACATCCTACACCAAAAATACTCGACAAAATCCAATAAAATCGAAGTTGAATTCAAATAAATTTATTAAAATTTGACACTTCCAACTAAACTTTTTTTCACAATCCAAAAAATTGAAGTTATTTTCATCTAAATTTACTCAAATATAGACCCTACAACAAAAATATTCAACAAAATCCAAAAAAATCGAAGTTGGTTTCAAATAAATTTATTAAAATTTTACACTTCCAAGTAAATTTTTTTCCACAATCCAAAAAATTGTCGTTATTTTCATCTAAATTTACTGAAATATACATCCTACACCAAAAATACTCGACAAAATCCAAAAAAATCGGAGTTGATTTCAAATAAATTTATTAAAATTTGACACTTCCAACTAAAATTTTTTTCACAATCCTAAAAATTGTCGTTATTTTCATCTAAATTTACTCAAATATACATCCTACACCAAAAATACTCGACAAAATCCAATAAAATCGAAGTTGAATTCAAATAAATTTATTAAAATTTGACACTTCCAACTAAAATTTTTTTCACAATCCTAAAAATTGAAGATATTTTCATCTAAATTTACTCAAATATAGATCCTACAACAAAAATACTCAACAAATTTCAAAATTATCCAAGTTGATTTCAAATAAATTTATTAATATTTGACATAAATCGTGACAAAATCCAAAAAATCGAAGTTAATTTCAACTGAAATTACTCAAATTAAGCTTCTCTATCAAAAAAAACTCAACATAGTCGAGAAAAATCGAAGTTGGTTTCAAATAAATTTATTTAAACTTGACATTTCCAACTCAAATTTTTTTCACAATCCAAAAAATTGTCGTTATTTTCATCTAAATTTACTCAAATATAGACCCTACAACAAAAATACTCAACAAAATCCAATAAAATCGAAGTTGAATTCAAATAAATTTATTAAAATTTGACACTTCCAACTAAACTTTTTTTCACAATCCAAAGAATTGAAGTTATTTTCGTCTAAATTTACTCAAAGATACATCCTACACCAAAAATACTCGACAAAATCCAATAAAATCGAAGTTGAATTCAAATAAATTTATTAAAATTTGACACTTCCAACTAAACTTTTTTTCACAATCCAAAAAATTGAAGTTATTTTCATCTAAATTTACTCAAATATAGACCCTACAACAAAAATACTCAACAAAATCCAAAAAAATCGAAGTTGGTTTCAAATAAATTTATTAAAATTTTACACTTCCAAGTAAATTTTTTTCCACAATCCAAAAAATTGTCGTTATTTTCATCTAAATTTACTGAAATATACATCCCACACCAAAAATACTCGACAAAATCCAAAAAAATCGGAGTTGATTTCAAATAAATTTATTAAAATTTGACACTTCCAACTAAAATTTTTTTCACAATCCTAAAAATTGTCGTTATTTTCATCTAAATTTACTCAAATATACATCCTACACCAAATATACTCGACAAAATCCAAAATAATCCAAATTGATTTCAAATAAATTTTTTAAAATTTGACACTTCCAACTAAACTTTTTTTCACAATCCAAAAAATTGTCGTTAATTTCATCTAAATTTACTCAAATATAGACCCTACAACAAAAATACTCAACAAAATCCAAAAAAATCGAAGTTGATTTCAAATAAATTTATTAAAATTTGGCACTTCCAACTAAACTTTTTTTCACAATCCAAAGAATTGAAGTTATTTTCGTCTAAATTTACTCAAAGATACATCCTACACCAAAAATACTCGACAAAATCCAATAAAATCGAAGTTGAATTCAAATAAATTTATTAAAATTTGACACTTCCAACTAAACTTTTTTTCACAATCCAAAAAATTGAAGTTATTTTCGCCTAAATTTACTCAAATATAGACCCTACAACAAAAATACTCAACAAAATCCAAAAAAATCGAAGTTGGTTTCAAATAAATTTATTAAAATTTTACACTTCTAAGTAAATTTTTTTTCCACAATCCAAAAAATTGTCGTTATTTTCATCTAAATTTACTGAAATATACATCCTACACCAAAAATACTCGACAAAATCCAAAAAAATCGAAGTTGGTTTCAAATAAATTTATTAAAATTTTACTCTTCCAAGTAAATTTTTTTTTCACAATCCAAAAAATTGTCGTTATTTTCATCTAAATTTACTGAAATATACATCCTACACCAAAAATACTCGACAAAATCAAAAAAAATCGAAGTTGATTTCAAATAAATTTATTAAAATTTGACACTTCCAACTAAAAATTTTTTCACAATCCAAATAATTGAAGTATTTTTCATCTAAATTTACTCAATTGTAGATCCTACAACAAATATACTCAAGAAAATCCAAAAAATCGAAGTTGGTTTCAAATAAATTTATTAAAATTTTACACTTCCAACTAAACTTTTTTTCACAATCCAAAAAATTGAAGTTATTTTCATCTAAATTTACTCTAACCCCTACAGCACACTTCGTTGCAGGAACGTTGCATAACCGTTGCAGTACATTGCAATGTTGCCGTTTGGTTGCAGGTTGCATTGCAATATTACTGCAACATTGTGGAAACATTGCCGTCGAATATTGCAATGGCTACGTTTGTGCAACGCTTCGGGAATATTGCGCACACATTGCCATGCAATATTGCAATGGCTACGTTTGTGCAACGTTTCGGGAATATTGCGCACACATTGTCGTGCAATATTGCAATGGCCCTGTTTGTGCAATGTTTCGGTAATATTGCGCACACATTGCCGTGCAATATTCCAATGGTCCCGTTTGTGCAATATTTCGGGAATTGTTGTGCAGGGAACCTCAGACGGATTCCTTTTTCGCACACAAACCTTGAGCAAATGGATAAAATCATTGCTAAGAAAGGCAGGTGTGGACACAAATGCGTTCACGGCATACAGTACTAGACACGCGGCCGTATCCGCAGCCATTAGGAAAGGTGTAGACATAAGTACTATTAGACGCACTGCAGGTTGGTCTGATCACTCGCATACTTTCGAAAAATTCTATAATAGACCGATTCACCAGTCGCGCGAATCTTTTGCCTTAGCTGTTTTAGAACCTAATACTGACTAAGAGAAAGGAATCGAGCATCACACAGGCTCTAAACATCTACGTGTAATCTCGAGAACGAGGCGCTCTATATAATTATACGATCAAACGAACTTACTTGTACGTGAAGTTCGATCGTAATTATATTGAGCGCCTCGTTGTAATATTACGGAAACTGGAATAATTCCTGCAATTTTCCCGAAACGTTTCACGAAAAATTCCTGTAAGATCTCCGAAACGTTGCGCAACCTTTGCTATAAAATCTCCGAAACGTTGCGTGACCATTGCTATAAAACCTCCGAAACGTTGCGTGACCATTGCTATAAAATCTCCCAAATGTTGCGTGACCATTGCTAAAAAATCTCAGAAACGTTGCGTGACTATTGCTATAAAATCTCAGAAACGTTGCGTGACAATTGCTGTAAAATGTCAGAAACGTTACGTGACAATTGCTGTAAAATTCCGAAACAATGTTCCAGAAATAACTCCTGCAATGTTACACAAGGCGGACATAGCAATTTCCTTGAAACGTTTCGGGAACATTTCGAGCAACGTCACTGAGACGTTCCTGCAACGAAGTGTGCTGTAGGGGAATATACACCCTACAACAAAAATATTCAACAAAATCCAAAAAAATCGAAGTTGGTTTCAAATAAATTTATTAAAATTTTACACTTCCAAGTAAATTTTTTTCCACAATCCAAAAAATTGTCGTTATTTTCATCTAAATTTACTGAAATATACATCCTACTCCAAAAATACTCGACAAAATCCAAAAAAATCGGAGTTGATTTCAAATAAATTTATTTAAATTTGACACTTCCAACTAAAATTTTTTTCACAATCCTAAAAATTGTCGTTATTTTCATCTAAATTTACTCAAATATACATCCTACACCAAATATACTCGACAAAATCCAAAATAATCCAAATTGATTTCAAATAAATTTTTTAAAATTTGACACTTCCAACTAAACTTTTTTTCACAATCCAAAAAATTGTCGTTAATTTCATCTAAATTTACTCAAATATAGACCCTACAACAAAAATACTCAACAAAATCCAAAAAAATCGAAGTTGATTTCAAATAAATTTATTAAAATTTGGCACTTCCAACTAAACTTTTTTTCACAATCCAAAGAATTGAAGTTATTTTCGTCTAAATTTACTCAAAGATACATCCTACACCAAAAATACTCGACAAAATCCAATAAAATCGAAGTTGAATTCAAATAAATTTATTAAAATTTGACACTTCCAACTAAACTTTTTTTCACAATCCAAAAAATTGAAGTTATTTTCGTCTAAATTTACTCAAATATAGACCCTACAACAAAAATACTCAACAAAATCCAAAAAAATCGAAGTTGGTTTCAAATAAATTTATTAAAATTTTACACTTCTAAGTAAATTTTTTTTCCACAATCCAAAAAATTGTCGTTATTTTCATCTAAATTTACTGCAATATACATCCTACACCAAAAATACTCTACAAAATCCAAAAAAATCGGAGTTGATTTCAAATAAATTTATTTAAATGTGACACTTCCAACTAAAATTTTTTTCACAATCCTAAAAATTGTCGTTATTTTCATCTAAATTTACTCAAATATACATCCTACACCAAATATACTCGACAAAATCCAAAATAATCCAAATTGATTTCAAATAAATTTTTTAAAATTTGACACTTCCAACTAAACTTTTTTTCACAATCCAAAAAATTGTCGTTATTTTCATCTAAATTTACTGAAATATACATCCTACACCAAAAATACTCGACAAAATCCAAAAAAATCGAAGTTGATTTCAAATAAATTTATTAAAATTTGACACTTCCAACTAAAATTTTTTTCACAATCCAAAAAATTGAAGTTTTTTTCATCTAAATTTACTCAATTGTAGATCCTACAACAAAAATACTCAAGAAAATCCAAAAAATCGAAGTTGGTTTCAAATAAATTTATTAAAATTTTACACTTCCAACTAAACTTTTTTTCACAATCCAAAAAATTGTCGTTATTTTCATCTAAATTTACTGAAATATACATCCTACACCAAAAATACTCGACAAAATCCAAAAAAATCGGAGTTGATTTCAAATAAATTTATTAAAATTTGACACTTCCAACTAAAATTTTTTTCACAATCCTAAAAATTGTCGTTATTTTCATCTAAATTTACTCAAATATACATCCTACACCAAAAATACTCGACAAAATCCAATAAAATCGAAGTTGAATTCAAATAAATTTATTAAAATTTGACACTTCCAACTAAAATTTTTTTCACAATCCTAAAAATTGAAGATATTTTCATCTAAATTTACTCAAATATAGATCCTACAACAAAAATACTCAACAAATTTCAAAATTATCCAAGTTGATTTCAAATAAATTTATTAATATTTGACATAAATCGTGACAAAATCCAAAAAATCGAAGTTAATTTCAACTGAAATTACTCAAATTAAGCTTCTCTATCAAAAAAAACTCAACATAGTCGAGAAAAATCGAAGTTGGTTTCAAATAAATTTATTAAAATTTGACATTTCCAACTCAAATTTTTTTCACAATCCAAAAAATTGTCGTTATTTTCATCTAAATTTACTCAAATATACATCCTACACCAAAAATACAAAATCCAAAAAAATCAAAGTTGATTTCAAATAAATTTATTAAAATTGGACACTTCCAACTAAAATTTTTTTCACAATCCAAAAAATTGAAGTTATTTTCATCTAAATTTACTCAATTGTAGATCCTACAAAAAAATACTCAAGAAAATCCAAAAAATCGAAGTTGGTTTCAAATAAATTTATTAAAATTTTACACTTCCAACTAAACTTTTTTTCACAATCCAAAAAATTGAAGTTATTTTCATCTAAATTTACTCAAATATAGACCCTACAACAAAAATACTCGACAAAATCCAAAAACATCGAAGTTGATTTCAAATAAATTTATTATAATTTGACACTTCCAACTAAAATTTTTTTCACAATCCATAAAATTGAAGTTATTTTCATCTACATTTACTCAAATATAGATCCAACAACAAAAATACTCGACAAAATCAAAAAAAATCAAAGTGGATTTCAAATAAATTTATTAAAATTGGACACTTCCAACTAAAATTTTTTTCACAATCCAAAAAATTGAAGTTATTTTCATCTAAATTTACTCAAATATAGACCCTACAACAAAAATACTCAACAAAAATACTCAACAAAATCCAAAAAAATCGAAATGGGTTTCAAAAAAATTTATTAAAATTTTACACTTCCAAGTAAATTTTTTTTTCACAATCCAAAAAATTGTCGTTATTTTCATCTAAATTTACTGAAATATACATCCTACACCAAAAATACTCGACAAAATCCAAAAAAATCGAAGTTGATTTCAAATAAATTTATTAAAATTTGACACTTTCAACTAAAATTTTTTTCACAATCCAAAAAATTGAAGTTATTTTCATCTAATTTTACTCAATTGTAGATCCAACAACAAAAATACTCAAGAAAATCCAAAAAATCGAAGTTGGTTTCAAATAAATTTATTAAAATTTTACACTTCCAACTAAACTTTTTTTCACAATCCAAAAAATTGAAGTTATTTTCATCTAAATTTACTCAAATATAGACCCTACAACAAAAATATTCAACAAAATCCAAAAAAATCGAAGTTGGTTTCAAATAAATTTATTAAAATTTTACACTTCCAAGTAAATTTTTTTCCACAATCCAAAAAATTGTCGTTATTTTCATCTAAATTTACTGAAATATACATCCTACACCAAAAATACTCGACAAAATCCAAAAAAATCGGAGTTGATTTCAAATAAATTTATTAAAATTTGACACTTCCAACTAAAATTTTTTTCACAATCCTAAAAATTGTCGTTATTTTCATCTAAATTTACTCAAATATACATCCTACACCAAAAATACTCGACAAAATCCAATAAAATCGAAGTTGAATTCAAATAAATTTATTAAAATTTGACACTTCCAACTAAACTTTTTTTCACAATCCAAAGAATTGAAGTTATTTTCGTCTAAATTTACTCAAAGATACATCCTACACCAAAAATACTCGACAAAATCCAATAAAATCGAAGTTGAATTCAAATAAATTTATTAAAATTTGACACTTCCAACTAAACTTTTTTTCACAATCCAAAAAATTGAAGTTATTTTCATCTAAATTTACTCAAATATAGACCCTACAACAAAAATACTCAACAAAATCCAAAAAAATCGAAGTTGGTTTCAAATAAATTTATTAAAATTTTACACTTCCAAGTAAATTTTTTTCCACAATCCAAAAAATTGTCGTTATTTTCATCTAAATTTACTGAAATATACATCCCACACCAAAAATACTCGACAAAATCCAAAAAAATCGGAGTTGATTTCAAATAAATTTATTAAAATTTGACACTTCCAACTAAAATTTTTTTCACAATCCTAAAAATTGTCGTTATTTTCATCTAAATTTACTCAAATATACATCCTACACCAAATATACTCGACAAAATCCAAAATAATCCAAATTGATTTCAAATAAATTTTTTAAAATTTGACACTTCCAACTAAACTTTTTTTCACAATCCAAAAAATTGTCGTTAATTTCATCTAAATTTACTCAAATATAGACCCTACAACAAAAATACTCAACAAAATCCAAAAAAATCGAAGTTGATTTCAAATAAATTTATTAAAATTTGGCACTTCCAACTAAACTTTTTTTCACAATCCAAAGAATTGAAGTTATTTTCGTCTAAATTTACTCAAAGATACATCCTACACCAAAAATACTCGACAAAATCCAATAAAATCGAAGTTGAATTCAAATAAATTTATTAAAATTTGACACTTCCAACTAAACTTTTTTTCACAATCCAAAAAATTGAAGTTATTTTCGCCTAAATTTACTCAAATATAGACCCTACAACAAAAATACTCAACAAAATCCAAAAAAATCGAAGTTGGTTTCAAATAAATTTATTAAAATTTTACACTTCTAAGTAAATTTTTTTTCCACAATCCAAAAAATTGTCGTTATTTTCATCTAAATTTACTGAAATATACATCCTACACCAAAAATACTCGACAAAATCCAAAAAAATCGAAGTTGATTTCAAATAAATTTATTAAAATTTGACACTTCCAACTAAAATTTTTTTCACAATCCAAAAAATTGAAGTTTTTTTCATCTAAATTTACTCAATTGTAGATCCTACAACAAAAATACTCAAGAAAATCCAAAAAATCGAAGTTGGTTTCAAATAAATTTATTAAAATTTTACACTTCCAACTAAACTTTTTTTCACAATCCAAAAAATTGAAGTTATTTTCATCTAAATTTACTCAAATATAGACCCTACAACAAAAATATTCAACAAAATCCAAAAAAATCGAAGTTGGTTTCAAATAAATTTATTAAAATTTTACACTTCCAAGTAAATTTTTTTCCACAATCCAAAAAATTGTCGTTATTTTCATCTAAATTTACTGAAATATACATCCTACACCAAAAATACTCGACAAAATCCAAAAAAATCGGAGTTGATTTCAAATAAATTTATTAAAATTTGACACTTCCAACTAAAATTTTTTTCACAATCCTAAAAATTGTCGTTATTTTCATCTAAATTTACTCAAATATACATCCTACACCAAAAATACTCGACAAAATCCAATAAAATCGAAGTTGAATTCAAATAAATTTATTAAAATTTGACACTTCCAACTAAAATTTTTTTCACAATACTAAAAATTGAAGATATTTTCATCTAAATTTACTCAAATATAGATCCTACAACAAAAATACTCAACAAATTTCAAAATTATCCAAGTTGATTTCAAATAAATTTATTAATATTTGACATAAATCGTGACAAAATCCAAAAAATCGAAGTTAATTTCAACTGAAATTACTCAAATTAAGCTTCTCTATCAAAAAAAACTCAACATAGTCGAGAAAAATCGAAGTTGGTTTCAAATAAATTTATTAAAATTTGACATTTCCAACTAAAATTTTTTTCACAATCCAAAAAATTGAAGTTATTTTCATCTAAATTTACTCAAATATAGACCCTACAACAAAAATACTCAACAAAAATACTCAACAAAATCCAAAAAAATCGAAATTGGTTTCAAAAAAATTTATTAAAATTTTACACTTCCAAGTAAATTTTTTTTTCACAATCCAAAAAATTGTCGTTATTTTCATCTAAATTTACTGAAATATACATCCTACACCAAAAATACTCGACAAAATCCAAAAAAATCGAAGTTGATTTCAAATAAATTTATTAAAATTTGACACTTTCAACTAAAATTTTTTTCACAATCCAAAAAATTGAAGTTATTTTCATCTAATTTTACTCAATTGTAGATCCAACAACAAAAATACTCAAGAAAATCCAAAAAATCGAAGTTGGTTTCAAATAAATTTATTAAAATTTTACACTTCCAACTAAACTTTTTTTCACAATCCAAAAAATTGAAGTTATTTTCATCTAAATTTACTCAAATATAGACCCTACAACAAAAATATTCAACAAAATCCAAAAAAATCGAAGTTGGTTTCAAATAAATTTATTAAAATTTTACACTTCCAAGTAAATTTTTTTCCACAATCCAAAAAATTGTCGTTATTTTCATCTAAATTTACTGAAATATACATCCTACACCAAAAATACTCGACAAAATCCAAAAAAATCGGAGTTGATTTCAAATAAATTTATTAAAATTTGACACTTCCAACTAAAATTTTTTTCACAATCCTAAAAATTGTCGTTATTTTCATCTAAATTTACTCAAATATACATCCTACACCAAAAATACTCGACAAAATCCAATAAAATCGAAGTTGAATTCAAATAAATTTATTAAAATTTGACACTTCCAACTAAACTTTTTTTCACAATCCAAAGAATTGAAGTTATTTTCGTCTAAATTTACTCAAAGATACATCCTACACCAAAAATACTCGACAAAATCCAATAAAATCGAAGTTGAATTCAAATAAATTTATTAAAATTTGACACTTCCAACTAAACTTTTTTTCACAATCCAAAAAATTGAAGTTATTTTCATCTAAATTTACTCAAATATAGACCCTACAACAAAAATACTCAACAAAATCCAAAAAAATCGAAGTTGGTTTCAAATAAATTTATTAAAATTTTACACTTCCAAGTAAATTTTTATTCCACAATCCAAAAAATTGTCGTTATTTTCATCTAAATTTACTCAAAGATACATCCTACACCAAAAATACTCGACAAAATCCAATAAAATCGAAGTTGAATTCAAATAAATTTATTAAAATTTGACACTTCCAACTAAACTTTTTTTCACAATCCAAAGAATTGAAGTTATTTTCGTCTAAATTTACTCAAAGATACATCCTACACCATAAATACTCGACAAAATCCAATAAAATCGAAGTTGAATTCAAATAAATTTATTAAAATTTCACACTTCCAAGTAAATTTTTTTTTCACAATCCAAAAAATTGTCGTTATTTTCATCTAAATTTACTCAAACATACATCCTACACCAAAAATACTCAAGAAAATCCAATAAAATCGAAGTTGATTTCAAATAAATTTATTAAAATTTGACACTTCCAACTAAACTTTTTTTCACAATCCAAAAAATTGAAGTTATTTTCATCTAAATTTACTCAATTGTAGATCCTACAACAAAAATACTCAACAAAATAAAAAAAAATCGAAGTTGATTTCAAATAAATTTATTAAAATTTGACACTTCCAAATAAATTTTTTTTCACAATCCAAAAAATTGTCGTTATTTTCATCTAAATTTACTCAAATATACATCCTACACCAAAAATACTCGAGAAAATCCAATAAAATCGAAGTTGATTTCAAATAAATTTATTAAAATTTGACACTTCCAACTAAACTTTTTTTCACAATCCATAAAATTGAAGTTATTTTCATCTAAATTTACTCAAATATAGACCCTACAACAAAAATACTCAACAAAATCCAAAAAAATCGAAGTTGGTTTCAAATAAATTTATTAAAATTTTACACTTCCAAGTAAATTTTTATTCCACAATCCAAAAAATTGTCGTTATTTTCATCTAAATTTACTGAAATATACATCCTACACCAAAAATACTCGACAAAATCCAAAAAAATCGGAGTTGGTTTCAAATAAATTTATTAAAATTTGACACTTTCAACTAAAATTTTTTTCACAATCCTAAAAATTGTCGTTATTTTCATCTAAATTTACTCAAATATACATCCTACACCAAATATACTCGACAAAATCCAAAATAATCCAAATTGATTTCAAATAAATTTTTTAAAATTTGACACTTCCAACTAAACTTTTTTTCACATTCCAAAAAATTGAAGTTATTTTCATCTAAATTTACTCAAAGATACATCCTACACCAAAAATACTCGACAAAATCCAATAAAATCGAAGTTGAATTCAAATAAATTTATTAAAATTTGACACTTCCAACTAAACTTTTTTTCACAATCCAAAGAATTGAAGTTATTTTCGTCTAAATTTACTCAAAGATACATCCTACACCAAAAATACTCGACAAAATCCAATAAAATCGAAGTTGAATTCAAATAAATTTATTAAAATTTGACACTTCCAACTAAACTTTTTTTCACAATCCAAAAAATTGAAGTTATTTTCATCTAAATTTACTCAAATATAGACCCTACAACAAAAATACTCGACAAAATCCAAAAACATCGAAGTTGATTTCAAATAAATTTATTATAATTTGACATTTCCAACTAAAATTTTTTTCACAATCCATAAAATTGAAGTTATTTTCATCTACATTTACTCAAATATAGATCCTACAACAAAAATACTCGACAAAATAAAAAAAAATCAAAGTTGATTTCAAATAAATTTATTAAAATTGGACACTTCCAACTAAAATTTTTTTCACAATCCAAAAAATTGAAGTTATTTTCATCTAAATTTACTCAAATATAGACCCTACAACAAAAATACTCAACAAAATCCAAAAAACTCGAAGTTGGTTTCAAATAAATTTATTAAAATTTTACACTTCCAAGTAATTTTTTTTTCCACAATCCAAAAAATTGTCGTTATTTTCATCTAAATTTACTGAAATATATATCCTACACCAAAAATACTCGACAAAATAAAAAAAAATCGGAGTTGATTTCAAATAAATTTATTTAAATTTGACACTTCCAACTAAAATTTTTTTCACAATCCTAAAAATTGTCGTTATTTTCATCTAAATTTACTCAAATATACATCCTACACCAAAAATACTCGACAAAATCCAAAAAAATCGAAGTTGATTTCAAATAAATTTATTAAAATTTCACACTTCTAATTAAACTTTTTTTCACAATCCAAAAAATTGAAGTTATTTTCATCTAAATTTACTCAAATATAGACCCTACAACAAAAATACTCAACAAAATCCAAAAAAATCGAAGTTGATTTCAAATAAATTTATTAAAATTTGGCACTTCCAACTAAAATTTTTTTCACAATCCTAAAAATTTAAGTTATTTTCATCTAAATTTACTCAAATATACATCCTACACCAAAAATACTCGAGAAAAAAAAACGAAGTTGAATTCAAATTAATTCATTAAAATTTGACACGTCCAACTAAAATTGTTTTCACAATCCAAAACATTAAAGTTATTTTCATCTAAATTTACTCAAATATAGATCCTACAACAAAAATACTCAACAAAATAAAAAAAAATCGAAGTTGATTTCAAATAAATTTATTAAAATTTGACACTTCCAACTAAATTTTTTTTCACAATCCAAAAAATTGTCGTTATTTTCATCTAAATTTACTCAAATATACATCCTACACCAAAAATACTCGAGAAAATCCAATAAAATCGAAGTTGATTTCAAATAAATTTATTAAAATTAGACACTTCCAACTAAACTTTTTTTCACAATCGAAAAAATTGAAGTTATTTTCATCTAAATTTACTCAAATATAGACCCTACAACAAAAATACTCAACAAAATCCAAAAAAATCGAAGTTGGTTTCAAATAAATTTATTAAAATTTAACACTTCCAAGTAAATTTTTATTCCACAATCCAAAAAATTGTCGTTATTTTCATCTAAATTTACTGAAATATACATCCTACACCAAAAATACTCGACAAAATCCAAAAAAATCGAAGTTGATTTCAAATAAATTTATTAAAATTTGACACTTCCAACTAAACTTTTTTTCACAATCCAAAAAATTGAAGTTATTTTCATCTAAATTTACTCAAAGATACATCCTACACCAAAAATACTCGACAAAATCCAATAAAATCGAAGTTGAATTCAAATAAATTTATTAAAATTTGACATTTCCAACTAAACTTTTTTTCACAATCCAAAGAATTGAAGTTATTTTCGTCTAAATTTACTCAAAGATACATCCTACTCCAAAAATACTCGACAAAATCCAATAAAATCGAAGTTGAATTCAAATAAATTTATTAAAATTTGACACTTCCAACTAAACTTTTTTTCACAATCCAAAAAATTGAAGTTATTTTCGTCTATATTTACTCAAATATAGACCCTACAACAAAAATACTCAACAAAATCCAAAAAAATCGAAGTTGGTTTCAAATAAATTTATTAAAATTTTACACTTCTAAGTAAATTTTTTTTCCACAATCCAAAAAATTGTCGTTATTTTCATCTAAATTTACTGCAATATACATCCTACACCAAAAATACTCTACAAAATCCAAAAAAATCGGAGTTGATTTCAACTAAATTTATTTAAATTTGACACTTCCAACTAAAATTTTTTCACAATCCTAAAAATTGTCGTTATTTTCATCTAAATTTACTCAAATATACATCCTACACCAAATATACTCGACAAAATCCAAAATAATCCAAATTGATTTCAAATAAATTTTTTAAAATTTGACACTTCCAACTAAACTTTTTTTCACAATCCAAAGAATTGAAGTTATTTTCGTCTAAATTTACTCAAAGATACATCCTACACCAAAAATACTCGACAAAATCCAATAAAATCGAATTTGAATTCAAATAAATTTATTAAAATTTGACACTTCCAACTAAACTTTTTTTCACAATCCAAAAAATTGAAGTTATTTTCATCTAAATTTACTCAAATATAGACCCTACAACAAAAATACTCGACAAAATCCAAAAACATCGAAGTTGATTTCAAATAAATTTATTATAATTTGACATTTCCAACTAAAATTTTTTTCACAATCCATAAAATTGAAGTTATTTTCATCTACATTTACTCAAATATAGATCCTACAACAAAAATACTCGACAAAATAAAAAAAAATCAAAGTTGATTTCAAATAAATTTATTAAAATTTGACACTTCCAACTAAAATTTTTTTCACAATCCTAAAAATTGTCGTTATTTTCATCTAAATTTACTCAAATATACATCCTACACCAAATATACTCGACAAAATCCAAAATAATCCAAATTGATTTCAAATAAATTTTTTAAAATTTGACACTTCCAACTAAACTTTTTTTCACAATCCAAAAAATTGTCGTTAATTTCATCTAAATTTACTCAAATATAGACCCTACAACAAAAATACTCAACAAAATCCAAAAAAATCGAAGTTGATTTCAAATAAATTTATTAAAATTTGGCACTTCCAACTAAAATTTTTTTCACAATCCTAAAAATTTAAGTTATTTTCATCTAAATTTACTCAAATATACATCCTACACCAAAAATACTCGAGAAAAAAAAAACGAAGTTGAATTCAAATTAATTCATTAAAATTTGACACGTCCAACTAAAATTGTTTTCACAATCCAAAACATTAAAGTTATTTTCATCTAAATTTACTCAAATATAGATCCTACAACAAAAATACTCAACAAAATAAAAAAAAATCGAAGTTGATTTAAAATAAATTTATTAAAATTTGACACTTCCAACTAAATTTTTTTTCACAATCCAAAAAATTGTCGTTATTTTCATCTAAATTTACTCAAATATACATCCTACACCAAAAATACTCGAGAAAATCCAATAAAATCGAAGTTGATTTCAAATAAATTTATTAAAATTAGACACTTCCAACTAAACTTTTTTTCACAATCGAAAAAATTGAAGTTATTTTCATCTAAATTTACTCAAATATAGACCCTACAACAAAAATACTCAACAAAATCCAAAAAAATCGAAGTTGGATTCAAATAAATTTATTAAAATTTAACACTTCCAAGTAAATTTTTATTCCACAATCCAAAAAATTGTCGTTATTTTCATCTAAATTTACTGAAATATACATCCTACACCAAAAATACTCGACAAAATCCAAAAAAATCGAAGTTGATTTCAAATAAATTTATTAAAATTTGACACTTCCAACTAAACTTTTTTTCACAATCCAAAAAATTGAAGTTATTTTCATCTAAATTTACTCAAAGATACATCCTACACCAAAAATACTCGACAAAATCCAATAAAATCGAAGTTGAATTCAAATAAATTTATTAAAATTTGACATTTCCAACTAAACTTTTTTTCACAATCCAAAGAATTGAAGTTATTTTCGTCTAAATTTACTCAAAGATACATCCTACACCAAAAATACTCGACAAAATCCAATAAAATCGAAGTTGAATTCAAATAAATTTATTAAAATTTGACACTTCCAACTAAACTTTTTTTCACAATCCAAAAAATTGAAGTTATTTTCGTCTATATTTACTCAAATATAGACCCTACAACAAAAATACTCAACAAAATCCAAAAAAATCGAAGTTGGTTTCAAATAAATTTATTAAAATTTTACACTTCTAAGTAAATTTTTTTTCCACAATTCAAAAAATTGTCGTTATTTTCATCTAAATTTACTGCAATATACATCCTACACCAAAAATACTCTACAAAATCCAAAAAAATCGGAGTTGATTTCAACTAAATTTATTTAAATTTGACACTTCCAACTAAAATTTTTTCACAATCCTAAAAATTGTCGTTATTTTCATCTAAATTTACTCAAATATACATCCTACACCAAATATACTCGACAAAATCCAAAATAATCCAAATTGATTTCAAATAAATTTTTTAAAATTTGACACTTCTAACTAAACTTTTTTTCACAATCCAAAAAATTGTCGTTATTTTCATCTAAATTTACTGAAATATACATCCTACACCAAAAATACTCGACAAAATCCAAAAAAATCGAAGTTGATTTCAAATAAATTTATTAAAATTTGACACTTCCAACTAAAATTTTTTTCACAATCCAAAAAATTGAAGTTTTTTTCATCTAAATTTACTCAATTGTAGATCCTACAACAAAAATACTCAAGAAAATCCAAAAAATCGAAGTTGGTTTCAAATAAATTTATTAAAATTTTACACTTCCAACTAAACTTTTTTTCCACAATCCAAAAAATTGAAGTTATTTTCATCTAAATTTACTCAAATATAGACCCTACAACAAAAATATTCAACAAAATCCAAAAAAATCGAAGTTGGTTTCAAAAAAATTTATTAAAATTTTACACTTCCAAGTAAATTTTTTTCCACAATCCAAAAAATTGTCGTTATTTTCATCTAAATTTACTGAAATATACATCCTACACCAAAAATACTCGACAAAATCCAAAAAAATCGGAGTTGATTTCAAATAAATTTATTAAAATTTGACACTTCCAACTAAAATTTTTTTCACAATCCTAAAAATTGTCGTTATTTTCATCTAAATTTACTCAAATATACATCCTACACCAAAAATACTCGACAAAATCCAATAAAATCGAAGTTGGTTTCAAATAAATTTATTAAAATTTTACACTTCCAAGTAAATTTTTTTCCACAATCCAAAAAATTGTCGTTATTTTCATCTAAATTTACTGAAATATACATCCTACACCAAAAATACTCGACAAAATCCAAAAAAATCGGAGTTGATTTCAAATAAATTTATTAAAATATGACACTTCCAACTAAAATTTTTTTCACAATCCTAAAAATTGTCGTTATTTTCATCTAAATTTACTCAAATATACATCCTACACCAAAAATACTCGACAAAATCCAATAAAATCGAAGTTGAATTCAAATAAATTTATTAAAATTTGACACTTCCAACTAAAATTTTTTTCACAATCCTAAAAATTGAAGATATTTTCATCTAAATTTACTCAAATATAGATCCTACAACATAAATACTCAACAAATTTCAAAATTATCCAAGTTGATTTCAAATAAATTTATTAAAATTTGACACTTCCAACTAAAATTTTTTTTCACAATCCAAAAAAATGTCGTTATTTTCATCTTAATTTACTGAAATATACATCCCACACCAAAAATACTCGACAAAATCCAAAAAAATCGAAGTTGGTTTCAAATAAATTTATTAAAATTTGACACTTCTGTTACGTACGCAGATCTATCTTTGACTTTTTAACCCTTTCGGGTGTCCGGAATGCACGCGACCCGGCAGGGTCACCGTTTCCTGCAGTGGTGTGATGCAACCGAGTTTTCCCCGAAAACCTAATATTCAATGAAGGCACTCATATCCCCTCTACTTTCTAGCCGAATTTCACAGTATAAAAAGGGCCACGAATCCACACTCGGGGGCTCATTTCAAGTTTAGTACGTTTAGACGAAAGAGTCTTACGGGATCTAGTAACATTCTCCTTCAAGTATTATTTCAACTTTAACCATTCAGTACGTAGACTTGCTGATAGGTGTTGTAATCATTAAACTCTTTGAGACCCCCGCATTTCTCAGTGCGTTAAAACCGAGAGGTGGACTTAGGTACCGCGACAAACAAACACTGAAACAATTGTAAAAGACTGAACTTATAGAATATAATTAGTTATTTCTAATTCAGAGTTCTTTTATTTTGAATCAATCATCATCTGAATTCCCTCTTTGAGACCAACCCACATAGATACTCCTTTACCGCTCAAGGTGTATCACATTATAAAGTTACGAGGCTAAACTAACATTCCTAGTGGCTCCCGGGGATACCAGACCCCGGTTCGTCCACGAGATCCTACCTCTTAGTGGCTCCCGGGGATACCAGACCCCGGTTCGTCCACGATATCCACCTTCCTAGCGGCTCCCGGGGATACCAGACCCCGGTTCGTCCGTGAAAGCTTACCTTCCTAGTGGCTCCCGGGAATACCAGACCCCGGTTCGTCCACGGCATCCAACCTCCTTATAGCGGCTCCCGGGGATACCAGACCCCGGTTCGTCCGCTACTAACAAACTCTAAACAAATTCAATCCTCGGCCTCGCAGCCGCCATTCTCATTGCCCTCAGCCTCGGCTCGTAACAAATTGGTGACAGCGGTGGGATACTCTCTTAGCTGGTTATTCAGATTTTGATGTGCTTTCAGCACGATTCAAATCTTACGGCCCCGCGTCCGAGAAGGCCTATTAGAGTTAGGCCGGAATATCGCGAGAATATTTGTATTAAAGGTTGGACTACAACCTTGGTCGATGGTAGCATAATCTGCTCGCAGTGTGCTTTAACCACGCCTAAAGAAATATCAAGTACCGCATTAGAACATCGGTTTCAGCGTAACCCGCCTGTAGCTCTTTGCGAGTCTTATAACCAGTTCTTGTACGAGACTCAACCAATTTTGTATTGCCCTCGTTGCATACTAAATTATTTCACGCACGGTCCGTGAACGGTTTCTGATCATTTGAAGCAATCAAATTATCTGTAAAAGGAAAGAAAATCTTTCGCTTTTATTTTAACGCCTGTTCGGGTCGTTACTTTATTAATTAATCATGCCCGAGACGAATGTCTCGGCCTCTCCTGAGGATATAGCCAATCTGACTTTGGCAATGGCTAATTCAATGGCTATACTTACACAGCGTAACTGCATACAGTATGCTGCAGCTTCAATTCCGGTTTTCGACGGTGAGAATCCACCCCTCTCGGTTTTCGCGCAGAATGTAGAAAACGGGTTGGCTTTGATACCGCCAAATACGGAGTCTGAGTATCTAACAATCGTATTAACAAAACTCACGGGTCCTGCGAGAATTAGTACTCAGGATAAGTCATTTTCTGATACGTCGGAGTTATTAAAATATCTAAAAAAACGATACGCTCCGGGACGTAATCTGGCGCATTTCCAAGGGGAAATCGCTCAACTCAAAATTCGTAGTGACGAATCTTTAAGAAGATATATCGACCGGGTTAGTCGCCTTGCTCATCGCACTCACGCGGCAATTCGTGATCGGTTCGGCGCGAACGCCGATGCAATAACTAAGGAAATGGAAAAAGACATACTGGAAAACTTCATCGAGGGATTACCGGAACGCGTTGCGTGGCGAATAGCCGCGTTGGGCGAAAAACATAAAGATTTGGACGACGCGATTGAGGCCGTACTCCAAATTGAACGTCGCCTCAAGAATCGCCGTGAAACCTATGACGACCGATCGACAGATTACGACGACGATTATCACGGGAGAAGACGGCATCGTGAACGGGATCACAGGTCGCGACCTCTGTACCCTCAGTCACCCTCTCCTTCGCGTTATCGCAGGCAACACTTTAGGGACAAGAGCGCATCTGGTTTGGAAAGTGATTACGAAGACCGACCAAAACGCGCGACGGCTATGACCTTACGAAGGACTGATTCACGTTCCCCGTCTTATTTTTCTGATGCGTCAGAAGAGGGATATTACCGCGATAGGAAATATGCCGAGAAAATTAATGATAGGCAAGAATTATACTGCTGGAACTGCGGCGTGAAGGGACACGACGGGAAGACTTGTAGAGAAAGGGACAAATTCCAACGTAGAACTAGATCACCGATGATTCCTTCTGCCGGACCAAGCAAATCTTTAAACTACTAGAACGCTCATCGCAACGGCGACTCGGTGAGTGTTTCAGAAAAGGATCGCCTAAAAACAACCAGGTTCACCGACAAAAAGAACGAAGATTAATCAAGGAGGCACCAACACCGAGGATCAGGGTCAACGTCCCGGAACTGGAAATCGGACAAGGGGAATTCCTCATAGACGGAGGAGCCTCCGTTAACCTAGTCGCCCTTAACGTATTGGGAGATAAGGCCGCGATCACTTCCAGAGAAAAAATAGAGATAAAGAGCTTGTCTCCTTCGCCCATTCACACTTTGGGTACCACTACGTTACATATCAATGGCATTCCAGCGCATTTTTATGTAATTAGAGATCTTCCAATATCAGCAGATGGTCTCATAGGAAGCCCCTTTTTACTACAAGAGCAAGCAGAAATTTCCTATCGCCACAAAACACTTGTAACTCGCAGTCAGCCGATTAGGCCTATTAGATTTATTAATTTTCCAGAAATGGAGCCACAACTTAATTCTTCCAAAATAAAGCATCGAATTCCTCGGACAGTTTGCTTTCCCGCCACATCCAAAGGAAATACGAATCGCGACACCAACGCTATAGGACATCGCATCAAAACATTACACAGAAACCAAGAGGCGAAGCCAAACTACAAGGAACCCAGTTCTGAAGATTCTGATGAAGCCTCTACACCGGTTGCTCGTCGAAAAACTAAACCACCGCAAACCATAGTAAAAAGAAAAATACCACCTCCTTCATTGCCAACAGTACAATCTGCACCTGTAAATCAAGAAGAAGCAGAAGAATCCATTGTGGAGGACAGGACTTTAACTGCAGATTCGAATCCTTTCTGCGACTCAAATCCACTGGACGCCACACTGATACCCGCAGATCACAGTCAATTATTTTCACAGACAGTCATAGAAAGACCACAAGAATCAAATCTCCCTACATCACCAGCATCAACCATTTTCAGTAATCCAATTATCGCATCCACACCTATTCCTTTAAGAAACATAACGATTCCTCCACAAAATATGTCAATCCCCTTACAAAATTCATTTCTGAGGACAAATTTCCCCAGACTGATAGACACCGTTCCAATAGATTGTGAATCATCACCACCTGAAGATAGCAGTTCGGATCAAGAGGAACCACCCATTCCAACCATACCACAGCCAACCGTATCAAGCAGTAATCTTCAAAATCTGCCAGAAGACATCAGGAAACAACTGATTGAGGAAGCTCATAGCAGCCTCATTGGAGGACACAAAGGGGTTACCAAAACATTAAATCGACTACAAACAAAATACCATTGGCAGGGTATGCGAAGACACGTACAGGATTTCATCAGGAAATGTAAGAGTTGTCAGGAACAAAAATTAGTTAGAGCAAAAACAAGGCAACCTATGATCATCACCAATACGCCTTTGGAACCCTTCGATAAACTCGCCTTGGACACCGTTGGACCTCTTCCGGAGACTCCTGCTGGGAATCGCTACATTTTAACAATGCAAGACAGTCTCACGAAATATTGCATCGCAGTTGCAATACCGAATATTCGAGCTACTACAATTACAGATGTCTTTGCACGACATTTTATTTCAATTTTTGGGACACCTCGTTCAATCTTAACAGATAAAGGAACCAGTTTTGTGGGGAAGATAATGACACATCTCGCTGAAATATTCAAGATAAAACAATTAACTACTTCCGGATACAGGCCTCAAACAAACGGATCTTTGGAGAGAAGCCATATCGTCCTTACTGAATATTTAAAACATTACATGGAGTCGCATGAAGAATGGGATCTCTTCATTCCATTTGCCATGTTTTCCTATAACACATCTGTGCACGAAGCCACCAACTTCACACCACACGAGCTGGTATTTGGAAAAATGGCTCGTTTTCCCAGCGCTTTTGATGTGGATCAAAATACAGAAACCTACGGGAGTTATTTGACGGAATTAATCACCCGGATGACAAATATTCGCAACACAGCAGCAGATCACCTCAACAGAGCAAAAGAACGATCAAAGCGACACTACGACAGACGAGCACGCCCACAGCAGTTCAAGGAAGGAGAATACGCCTATGTTATAAAGGAACCTCGTTTAAGCAAATTTGATCCCCACTATATTGGACCATATAAAATAGTGGATGTGTCGAATTTAGATAATGTAGTCTTGGAGACTGGTAACCATAAACTAATTACCAAACATCAGGACAAGTTAAAGCACGCATTTCTCCCGGACGACCCGTCGGGATCAGAATGACAACCAGACCAGGACCGTTTGGATTTCAAACCAGGGATGCCGAGAGGACCTTCCCGAGGAGCGAAGACTGAAGTCACCCATCACCCTACAGTACACTACAATTATCACCCACATACACCGCAAAAGGCCGCGGAAGGTTTGGTTTCAACACACCATTGCACGAGTGAGTAGTATTTTGTCTGGTCGCGTGCATTTCCGACACCGAAAGGTGGAAAAGCATCGTAAGAAACGATGTTTTATCTAAGGGGGGAGGTGTTACGTACGCAGATCTATCTTTGACTTTTTAACCCTTTCGGATGTCCGGAATGCACGTGACCCGGCAGGGTCACCGTTTCCTGCAGTGGTGTGATGCAACCGAGTTTTCCCCGAAAACCTAATATTCAATGAAGGCACTCATATCCCCTCTACTTTCTAGCCGAATTTCACAGTATAAAAAGGGCCACGAATCCACACTCGGGGGCTCATTTCAAGTTTAGTACGATTAGACGAAAGAGTCTTACGGGATCGAGTAACATTCTCCTTCAAGTATTATTTCAACTTTAACCATACAGTACGTAGACTTGCTGATAGGTGTTGTAATCATTAAACTCTTTGAGACCCCCGCATTTCTCAGTGCGTTAAAACCGAGAGGTGGACTTAGGTACCGCGACAAACAAACACTGAAACAATTGTAAAAGACTGAACTTATAGAATATAATTAGTTATTTCTAATTCAGAGTTCTTTTATTTTGAATCAATCATCATCTGAATTCCCTCTTTGAGACCAACCCACATAGATACTCCTTTACCGCACAAGGTGTATCACATTATAAAGTTACGAGGCTAAACTAACATTCCTAGTGGCTCCCGGGGATACCAGACCCCGGTTCGTCCACGAGATCCTACCTCTTAGTGGCTCCCGGGGATACCAGACCCCGGGTCGTCCACGATATCCACCTTCCTAGCGGCTCCCGGGGGTACCAGACCCCGGTTCGTCCGTGAAAGCTTACCTTCCTAGTGGCTCCCGGGAATACCAGACCCCGGTTCGTCCACGGCATCCAACCTCCTTATAGCGGCTCCCGGGGATACCAGACCCCGGTTCATCCGCTACTAACAAACTCTAAACAAATTCAATCCTCGGCCTCGCAGCCGCCATTCTCATTGCCCTCAGCCTCGGCTCGTAACACTTCCAACTAAACTTTTTTTCACAATCCACAAAATTGAAGTTAGTTTCATCTAAATTTACTCAAATATAGACCCTACAACAAAAATACTCAACAAAATAAAAAAAAATCGAAGTTGATTTCAAATAAATTTATTAACATTGGCACTTCCGACTAAATTTTTTCTCACAATCCAAAAAATTGAAGTTATTTTCATCTACATTTACTCAAATATAGATCCTACAACAAAAATACTCAACAAAATCCAAAATAATTCAAGTTGATTTCAAATAAATTTTTTAAAATTTGACACTTCCAACTAACATTTTTTTTCACAATCCAAATAATTGAAGTTATTTTCATCTACATTTACTCAAATATAGATCCTACAACAAAAATACTCAACAAAATCCAAAATAATTCAAGTTGATTTCAAATAAATTTTTTAAAATTTGACACTTCCAACTAAAATTTTTTTTCACAATCCAAAAAAATGTCGTTATTTTCATCTTAATTTACTGAAATATACATCCCACACCAAAAATACTCGACAAAATCCAAAAAAATCGAAGTTGGTTTCAAATAAATTTATTAAAATTTGACACTTCCAACTAATTTTTTTTTCACAATTCAAAAAATGGTCGTTATTTTCATCTAAATTTACTCACATATACATCCTACAACAAAAATACTCGACAAAATCCAAAAAATTCGAAATTGGTTTCAAATAAATTTATTAAAATTTGACACTTCCAACTAAAATTTTCTTCACAATCCTAAAAATTGAAGATATTTTCATCTAAATTTACTCAAATATAGATCCTACAACAAAAATACTCAACAAAATCCAAAATTATCCAAGTTGATTTCAAATAAATTTATTAAAATTTGACAAAAATCGTGACAAAATCCAAAAAATCGAAGTTAATTTCAACTGAAATTACTCAAATTAAGCTTCTCTATTAAAAAAACTCAACATAGTCGAGAAAAATCGAAGTTGGTTTCAAATAAATTTATTAAAATTTGACACTTCCAACTAAATTTTTTTTTCACAATCCTAAAAATTGTCGTTATTTTCATCTAAATTTACTTAAATATACATCCTACGCCAAAAATACTCGACAAAATCCAAAATAATCCAAATTGATTTCAAATAAATTTATTAAAATTTGACACATACAACTAAAGTTTTTTTCACAATCCAAAAAATTGAAGTTATTTTCATCTAAATTTACTCAAATATACATCCTACACCAAAATACTCGACAAAATCCAAAAAAATCGAAGTTGGTTTCAAATAAATTTATTAGAATTTTACACTTTCAAGTAAATTTTTTTTTCCAAATCCAAAAAATTGTCGTTATTTTCATCTAAATTTACTGAAATATACATCCTACACCAAAAATACTCGACAAAATCCAAAAAAGTCGAAGTTGATATCAAATAAATTTTTAAAATTTGACACTTCCAACTAAACTTTTTTTCACAATCCAAATAATTGAAGTTATTTTCATCTAAATTTACTCAAATATACATCCTACACCAAAAATACTCGACAAAATCCAAAAAAATCGAAGTTGGTTTCAAATAAATTTATTAAAATTTGACACTTCCAACTAATTTTTTTTTCACAATTCAAAAAATGGTCGTTATTTTCATCTAAATTTACTCACATATACATCCTACAACAAAAATACTCGACAAAATCCAAAAAATTCGAAATTGGTTTCAAATAAATTTATTAAAATTTGACACTTCCAACTAAAGTTTTTTTCACAATCCAAAAAATTGAAGTTATTTTCATCTAAATTTACTCAAATATACATCCTACACCAAAATACTCGACAAAATCCAAAAAAATCGAAGTTGGTTTCAAATAAATTTATTAGAATTTTACACTTTCAAGTAAATTTTTTTTTCCAAATCCAAAAAATGGTCGTTATTTTCATCTAAATTTACTCAAATATACATCCTACACCAAAAATACTCGACAAAATCCAAAAAAATCGAAGTTGGTTTCAAATAAATTTATTAAAATTTGACACTTCCAACTAAAATATTTTCACAATCCTAAAAATTGATGTTATTTTCATCTAAATTTACTCAAATATACATCCTACACCAAAAATACTCGACAAAATCCAAAAAAATCGAAGTTGGTTTCAAATAAATTTATTAAAATTTGACACTCCCAACTAAATTTTTTTTCACAATCCAAAAAATGGTCGTTATTTTCATCTAAATTTACTCAAATATACATCCTACAACAAAAATATTCGACAAAATCCAAAAAATTCGACGTTGGTTTCAAATAAATTTATTAAAATTTGACACTTCCAACTAAAATTTTCTTCACAATCTAAAAAATGGTCGTTATTTTCATCTAAAGTTACTCAAATATACATCCTACACCAAAAATAATCGACAAAATAAAAAAAAAATCGATGTTGATTTCAAATAAATTTATTAAAATTTGACACTTCCAACTAAATTTTTTTCACAATCCAAAAAATGGTCGTTATTTTCATCTAAATTTACTCAAATATACAGCCTACAATAAAAAAAAACGAAGTTGATTTCAAATAAATTTATTAAAATTTGACACTTCCAACTAAAATTTTTTTCACAATCCAAAAAATGGTCGTTATTTTCATCTAAATTCACTCAAATATACATCCTACAATAAAAAAAAACGAAGTTGATTTCAAATAAATTTACTAAAATTTGACACTTCCAACTAATTTTTTTTTCACAATCCAAAAAATGGTCGTTATTTTCATCTAAATTTACTCAAATATACATCCTACAACAAAAATACTCGACAAAATCCAAAAAATTCGAAGTTGGTTTCAATTAAATTTATTAAAATTTGACACTTCCAACTAAAATTTTCTTCACAATCCAAAAAATGGTCGTTATTTTCATCTAAATTTACTCAAATATACATCCTACACCAAAAATACTCGACAAAATAAAAAAAAATCGAAGTTGATTTCGAATAAATTTATTAAAATTTGACACTTCCAACTAAAATTTTTTTCACAATCCTAGAAATTGAAGTTATTTTCATCTAACTTTACTCAAATATAGATCCTACAACAAAAATACTCAACAAAATAAAAAAAAATCGAAGTTGGTATCAAATAAATTTATTAAAATTTGACACTACCAACTAAAATTTTATTCACAATCCCAAAAATTGAAGTTATTTTCATCTAAATTTACTCAAATATACATCCTACACCAAAAATACTCGACAAAATCCAAAAAAATCGAAGTTGGTTTCAAATAAATTTATTAAAATTTGACACTTCCAACTAATTTTTTTTTCACAATTCAAAAAATGGTCGTTATTTTCATCTAAATTTACTCACATATACATCCTACAACAAAAATACTCGACAAAATCCAAAAAATTCGAAATTGGTTTCAAATAAATTTATTAAAATTTGACACTTCCAACTAAAATTTTCTTCACAATCTAAAAAATGGTCGTTATTTTCAACTAAATTTACTCAAATATACATCCTACACCAAAAATACTCAACAAAATCCAAAAAAATCGAAGTTGGTTTCAAATAAATTTATTAAAATTTGACACTTCCAACTAAAATATTTTCACAATCCTAAAAATTGATGTTATTTTCATCTAAATTTACTCAAATATACATCCTACACCAAAAATACTCGACAAAATCCAAAAAAATCGAAGTTGGTTTCAAATAAATTTATTAAAATTTGACACTTCCAACTAAATTTTTTTCACAATCCAAAAAATGGTCGTTATTTTCATCTAAATTTACTCAAATATACATCCTACAATAAAAAAAAACGAAGTTGATTTCAAATAAATTTATTAAAATTTGACACTTCCAACTAAAATTTTTTTCACAATCCAAAAAATGGTCGTTATTTTCATCTAAATTTACTCAAATATACATCCTACAATAAAAAAAAACGAAGTTGATTTCAAATAAATTTACTAAAATTTGACACTTCCAACTAATTTTTTTTTCACAATCCAAAAAATGGTCGTTATTTTCATCTAAATTTACTCAAATATACATCCTACAACAAAAATACTCGACAAAATCCAAAAAATTCGAAATTGGTTTCAAATAAATTTATTAAAATTTGACACTTCCAACTAATTTTTTTTCACAATCCAAAAAATTGTCGTTATTTTCATCTAAATTTACTCAAATATACATCCTACAACAAAAATACTCGACAAAATCCAAAAAATTCGAAATTGGTTTCAAATAAATTCATTAAAATTTGACACTTCCAACTAAAATTTTCTTCACAATCCAAAAAATGGTCGTTATTTTCATCTAAATTTACTCAAATATACATCCTACACCAAAAATACTCGACAAAATAAAAAAAAATCGAAGTTGATTTCAAATAAATTTATTAAAATTTGACACTTCCAACTAAAATTTTCTTCACAATCCAAAAAATGGTCGTTATTTTCATCTAAATTTACTCATATATACATCCTACACCAAAAATACTCGACAAATTAAAAAAAAAGCGAGGTTGATTTCAAATAAATTTATTAAAATTTGACACTTCCAACTAAAATTTTTTTCACAATCCTAGAAATTGAAGTTATTTTCATCTAAATTTATTCAAATATAGATCCTACAACAAAAATACTCAACAAAATAAAAAAAAATCGAAGTTGGTTTCAAATAAATTTATTAAAATTTGACACTTCCAACTAAAATTTTTTTCACAATCTTAAAAATTGCAGGTATTTTCATCTAAATTTACTCAAATATAGATCCTACAAAAAAATACTCGGCAAAATCCAAAAAAATCGAAGTTGGTTTCAAATAAATTTATTAAAATTTGACACTTCCATCTAAAATTTTTTTCACAATCCTAGAAATTGAAGTTATTTTCATCTAAATTTACTTAAATATACATCCTACGCCAAAAATACTCGACAAAATCCAAAATAATCCAAATTGATTTCAAATAAATTTATTAAAATTTGACACATACAACTAAAGTTTTTTTCACAATCCAAAAAATTGAAGTTATTTTCATCTAAATTTACTCAAATATACATCCTACACCAAAATACTCGACAAAATCCAAAAAAATCGAAGTTGGTTTCAAATAAATTTATTAGAATTTTACACTTTCAAGTAAATTTTTTTTTCCAAATCCAAAAAATTGTCGTTATTTTCATCTAAATTTACTGAAATATACATCCTACACCAAAAATACTCGACAAAATCCAAAAAAGTCGAAGTTGATATCAAATAAATTTTTAAAATTTGACACTTCCAACTAAACTTTTTTTCACAATCCAAATAATTGAAGTTATTTTCATCTAAATTTACTCAAATATACATCCTACACCAAAAATACTCGACAAAATCAAAAAAAATCGAAGTTGGTTTCAAATAAATTTATTAAAATTTGACACTTCCAACTAATTTTTTTTTCACAATTCAAAAAATGGTCGTTATTTTCATCTAAATTTACTCACATATACATCCTACAACAAAAATACTCGACAAAATCCAAAAAATTCGAAATTGGTTTCAAATAAATTTATTAAAATTTGACACTTCCAACTAAAGTTTTTTTCACAATCCAAAAAATTGAAGTTATTTTCATCTAAATTTACTCAAATATACATCCTACACCAAAATACTCGACAAAATCCAAAAAAATCGAAGTTGGTTTCAAATAAATTTATTAGAATTTTACACTTTCAAGTAAATTTTTTTTTCCAAATCCAAAAAATGGTCGTTATTTTCATCTAAATTTACTCAAATATACATCCTACACCAAAAATACTCGACAAAATCCAAAAAAATCGAAGTTGGTTTCAAATAAATTTATTAAAATTTGACACTTCCAACTAATTTTTTTTTCACAATTCAAAAAATGGTCGTTATTTTCATCTAAATTTACTCACATATACATCCTACAACAAAAATACTCGACAAAATCCAAAAAATTCGAAATTGGTTTCAAATAAATTTATTAAAATTTGACACTTCCAACTAAAGTTTTTTTCACAATCCAAAAAATTGAAGTTATTTTCATCTAAATTTACTCAAATATACATCCTACACCAAAATACTCGACAAAATCCAAAAAAATCGAAGTTGGTTTCAAATAAATTTATTAGAATTTTACACTTTCAAGTAAATTTTTTTTTCCAAATCCAAAAAATGGTCGTTATTTTCATCTAAATTTACTCAAATATACATCCTACACCAAAAATACTCGACAAAATCCAAAAAAATCGAAGTTGGTTTCAAATAAATTTATTAAAATTTGACACTTCCAACTAAAATATTTTCACAATCCTAAAAATTGATGTTATTTTCATCTAAATTTACTCAAATATACATCCTACACCAAAAATACTCGACAAAATCCAAAAAAATCGAAGTTGGTTTCAAATAAATTTATTAAAATTTGACACTTCCAACTAAATTTTTTTTCACAATCCAAAAAATGGTCGTTATTTTCATCTAAATTTACTCAAATATACATCCTACAACAAAAATATTCGACAAAATCCAAAAAATTCGAAGTTGGTTTCAAATAAATTTATTAAAATTTGACACTTCCAACTAAAATTTTCTTCACAATCTAAAAAATGGTCGTTATTTTCATCTAAAGTTACTCAAATATACATCCTACACCAAAAATAATCGACAAAATAAAAAAAAAATCGATGTTGATTTCAAATAAATTTATTAAAATTTGACACTTCCAACTAAATTTTTTTCACAATCCAAAAAATGGTCGTTATTTTCATCTAAATTTACTCAAATATACAGCCTACAATAAAAAAAAACGAAGTTGATTTCAAATAAATTTATTAAAATTTGACACTTCCAACTAAAATTTTTTTCACAATCCAAAAAATGGTCGTTATTTTCATCTAAATTCACTCAAATATACATCCTACAATAAAAAAAAACGAAGTTGATTTCAAATAAATTTACTAAAATTTGACACTTCCAACTAATTTTTTTTTCACAATCCAAAAAATGGTCGTTATTTTCATCTAAATTTACTCAAATATACATCCTACAACAAAAATACTCGACAAAATCCAAAAAATTCGAAGTTGGTTTCAATTAAATTTATTAAAATTTGACACTTCCAACTAAAATTTTCTTCACAATCCAAAAAATGGTCGTTATTTTCATCTAAATTTACTCAAATATACATCCTACACCAAAAATACTCGACAAAATAAAAAAAAATCGAAGTTGATTTCGAATAAATTTATTAAAATTTGACACTTCCAACTAAAATTTTCTTCACAATCCAAAAAATGGTCGTTATTTTCATCTAAATTTACTCAAATATACATCCTACACCAAAAATACTCGACAAAATAAAAAAAATCGAAGTTGGTTTCAAATAAATTTATTAAAATTTGACACTTCCAACTAAATTTTTTTCACAATCCAAAAAATGGTCGTTATTTTCATCTAAATTTACTCAAATATACATCCTACACCAAAAATACTCGACAAATTAAAAAAAAAGCGAGGTTGATTTCAAATAAATTTATTAAAATTTGACACTTCCAACTAAAATTTTTTTCACAATCCTAGAAATTGAAGTTATTTTCATCTAACTTTACTCAAATATAGATCCTACAACAAAAATACTCAACAAAATAAAAAAAAATCGAAGTTGGTATCAAATAAATTTATTAAAATTTGACACTACCAACTAAAATTTTATTCACAATCCCAAAAATTGAAGTTATTTTCATCTAAATTTACTCAAATATACATCCTACACCAAAAATACTCGACAAAATCCAAAAAAATCGAAGTTGGTTTCAAATAAATTTATTAAAATTTGACACTTCCAACTAATTTTTTTTTCACAATTCAAAAAATGGTCGTTATTTTCATCTAAATTTACTCACATATACATCCTACAACAAAAATACTCGACAAAATCCAAAAAATTCGAAATTGGTTTCAAATAAATTTATTAAAATTTGACACTTCCAACTAAAATTTTCTTCACAATCTAAAAAATGGTCGTTATTTTCATCTAAATTTACTCAAATATACATCCTACACCAAAAATACTCAACAAAATCCAAAAAAATCGAAGTTGGTTTCAAATAAATTTATTAAAATTTGACACTTCCAACTAAAATATTTTCACAATCCTAAAAATTGATGTTATTTTCATCTAAATTTACTCAAATATACATCCTACACCAAAAATACTCGACAAAATCCAAAAAAATCGAAGTTGGTTTCAAATAAATTTATTAAAATTTGACACTTCCAACTAAATTTTTTTCACAATCCAAAAAATGGTCGTTATTTTCATCTAAATTTACTCAAATATACATCCTACAATAAAAAAAAACGAAGTTGATTTCAAATAAATTTATTAAAATTTGACACTTCCAACTAAAATTTTTTTCACAATCCAAAAAATGGTCGTTATTTTCATCTAAATTTACTCAAATATACATCCTACAATAAAAATACTCGACAAAATCCAAAAAATTCGAAATTGGTTTCAAATAAATTTATTAAAATTTGACACTTCCAACTAATTTTTTTTCACAATCCAAAAAATTGTCGTTATTTTCATCTAAATTTACTCAAATATACATCCTACAACAAAAATACTCGACAAAATCCAAAAAATTCGAAATTGGTTTCAAATAAATTCATTAAAATTTGACACTTCCAACTAAAATTTTCTTCACAATCCAAAAAATGGTCGTTATTTTCATCTAAATTTACTCAAATATACATCATACACCAAAAATACTCGACAAAATAAAAAAAAATCGAAGTTGATTTCAAATAAATTTATTAAAATTTGACACTTCCAACTAAAATTTTCTTCACAATCCAAAAAATGGTCGTTATTTTCATCTAAATTTACTCATATATACATCCTACACCAAAAATACTCGACAAATTAAAAAAAAAGCGAGGTTGATTTCAAATAAATTTATTAAAATTTGACACTTCCAACTAAAATTTTTTTCACAATCCTAGAAATTGAAGTTATTTTCATCTAAATTTATTCAAATATAGATCCTACAACAAAAATACTCAACAAAATAAAAAAAAATCGAAGTTGGTTTCAAATAAATTTATTAAAATTTGACACTTCCAACTAAAATTTTTTTCACAATCTTAAAAATTGCAGGTATTTTCATCTAAATTTACTCAAATATAGATCCTACAAAAAAATACTCGGCAAAATCCAAAAAAATCGAAGTTGGTTTCAAATAAATTTATTAAAATTTGACACTTCCATCTAAAATTTTTTTCACAATCCTAGAAATTGAAGTTATTTTCATCTAAATTTACTCAAATATACATCCTACACCAAAAATACTCGACAAAATCCAAAAAAATCGAAGTTGGTTTCAAATAAATTTATTAAAATTTGACACTTCCAACTAAAATTTTTTTCACAATCCTAAAAATTGAAGTTATTTTCATCTAAATTTACTCAAATATACATCCTACACCAAAAATACTCGACAAAATCCAAAAAAATCGAAGTTGGTTTCAAATAAATTTATTAAAATTTGACACTTCCAACTAAATTTTTTTTCACAATCCAAAAAATGGTCGTTATTTTCATCTAAATTTATTCAAATATACATCCTACAACAAAAATACTCGACAAAATCCAAAAAATTCGAAGTTGGTTTCAAATAAATTTATTAAAATTTGACACTTCCAACTAAAATTTTCTTCACAATCTAAAAAATGGTCGTTATTTTCATCTAAATTTACTCAAATATACATCGTACACCAAAAATACTCGACAAAATAAAAAAAAAATCGAAGTTGATTTCAAATAAATTTATTAAAATTTGACACTTCCAACTAAAATTTTCTTCACAATCCAAAAAATGGTCGTTATTTTCATCTAAATTTACTCAAATATACATCCTACACCAAAAATACTCGACAAAATCCAAAAAAATCGAAGTTGGTTTCAAATAAATTTATTAAAATTTGACACTTCCAACTAAAATTTTCTTCACAATCCAAAAAATGGTCGTTATTTTCATCTAAATGTACTCAAATATACATCCTACAACAAAAATACTCGACAAAATCCAAAAAAATCGAAGTTGGTTGCAAATAAATTTATTAAAATTTGACACTTCCAACTAAATTTTTTTTCACAATCCAAAAAATGGTCGTTATTTTCATCTAAATTTACTCAAATATACATCCTACAACAAAAATACTCGACAAAATCCAAAAAATTCGAAGTTGGTTTCAAATAAATTTATTAAAATTGGACACTTCCAACTAAAATTTTCTTCACAATCCAAAAAATGGTCGTTATTTTCATCTAAATTTACTCAAATATACATCCTACACCAAAAATACTCGACAAAATAAAAAAAAATCGAAGTTGATTTCAAATAAATTTATTAAAATTTGACACTTCCAACTAAAATTTTCTTCACAATCCAAAAAATGGTCGTTATTTTCATCTAAATTTACTCAAATATACATCCTACACCAAAAATACTCGACAAATTAAAAAAAAAGCGAGGTTGATTTCAAATAAATTTATTAAAATTTGACACTTCCAACTAAAATTTTTTTCACAATCCTAGAAATTGAAGTTATTTTCATCTAAATTTACTCAAATATAGATCCTACAACAAAAATACTCAACAAAATAAAAAAAAATCGAAGTTGGTATCAAATAAATTTATTAAAATTTGACACTACCAACTAAAATTTTATTCACAATCCCAAAAATTGAAGTTATTTTCATCTAAATTTACTCAAATATACATCCTACACCAAAAATACTCGACAAAATCCAAAAAAATCGAAGTTGGTTTCAAATAAATTTATTAAAATTTGACACTTCCAACTAAATTTTTTTTCACAATCCTAAAAATTGAAGGTATTTTCATCTACATTTACTCAAATATAGATCCTACAAAAAAATACTCGACAAAATCCAAAAAAATCGAAGTTGCTTTCAAATAAATTTATTAAAATTTGACACTTCCAACTAAAATTTTTTTCACAATCCTAGAAATTGAAGTTATTTTCATCTAAATGTACTCAAATATAGATCCTACAACAAAAATACTCAACAAAATAAAAAAAAATCGAAGTTGGTATCAAATAAATTTATTAAAATTTGACACTACCAACTAAAATTTTTTTCACAATCCAAAAAATTGAAGTTATTTTCATCTAAATTTACTCAAATATACATCCTACACCAAAAATACTCGACAAAATCAAAAAAAATCGAAGTTGCTTTCAAATAAATTTATTAAAATTTGACACTTCCAACTAAAATTTTCTTCACATTCCAAAAAATGGTCGTTATTTTCATCTAAATTTACTCAAATATACATCCTACACCAAAAATACTCGACAAAATCCAAAAAAATCGAAGTTGGTTTCAAATAAATTTATTAAAATTTGACACTTCCAACTAATTTTTTTTTCACAATTCAAAAAATGGTCGTTATTTTCATCTAAATTTACTCACATATACATCCTACAACAAAAATACTCGACAAAATCCAAAAAATTCGAAATTGGTTTCAAATAAATTTATTAAAATTTGACACTTCCAACTAAAATTTTCTTCACAATCTAAAAAATGGTCGTTATTTTCATCTAAATTTACTCAAATATACATCCTACACCAAAAATACTCAACAAAATCCAAAAAAATCGAAGTTGGTTTCAAATAAATTTATTAAAATTTGACACTTCCAACTAAAATATTTTCACAATCCTAAAAATTGATGTTATTTTCATCTAAATTTACTCAAATATACATCCTACACCAAAAATACTCGACAAAATCCAAAAAAATCGAAGTTGGTTTCAAATAAATTTATTAAAATTTGACACTTCCAACTAAATTTTTTTCACAATCCAAAAAATGGTCGTTATTTTCATCTAAATTTACTCAAATATACATCCTACAATAAAAAAAAACGAAGTTGATTTCAAATAAATTTATTAAAATTTGACACTTCCAACTAAAATTTTTTTCACAATCCAAAAAATGGTCGTTATTTTCATCTAAATTTACTCAAATATACATCCTACAATAAAAAAAAACGAAGTTGATTTCAAATAAATTTACTAAAATTTGACACTTCCAACTAATTTTTTTTTCACAATCCAAAAAATGGTCGTTATTTTCATCTAAATTTACTCAAATATACATCCTACAACAAAAATACTCGACAAAATCCAAAAAATTCGAAATTGGTTTCAAATAAATTTATTAAAATTTGACACTTCCAACTAATTTTTTTTCACAATCCAAAAAATTGTCGTTATTTTCATCTAAATTTACTCAAATATACATCCTACAACAAAAATACTCGACAAAATCCAAAAAATTCGAAATTGGTTTCAAATAAATTCATTAAAATTTGACACTTCCAACTAAAATTTTCTTCACAATCCAAAAAATGGTCGTTATTTTCATCTAAATTTACTCAAATATACATCCTACACCAAAAATACTCGACAAAATAAAAAAAAATCGAAGTTGATTTCAAATAAATTTATTAAAATTTGACACTTCCAACTAAAATTTTCTTCACAATCCAAAAAATGGTCGTTATTTTCATCTAAATTTACTCATATATACATCCTACACCAAAAATACTCGACAAATTAAAAAAAAAGCGAGGTTGATTTCAAATAAATTTATTAAAATTTGACACTTCCAACTAAAATTTTTTTCACAATCCTAGAAATTGAAGTTATTTTCATCTAAATTTATTCAAATATAGATCCTACAACAAAAATACTCAACAAAATAAAAAAAAATCGAAGTTGGTTTCAAATAAATTTATTAAAATTTGACACTTCCAACTAAAATTTTTTTCACAATCTTAAAAATTGCAGGTATTTTCATCTAAATTTACTCAAATATAGATCCTACAAAAAAATACTCGGCAAAATCCAAAAAAATCGAAGTTGGTTTCAAATAAATTTATTAAAATTTGACACTTCCATCTAAAATTTTTTTCACAATCCTAGAAATTGAAGTTATTTTCATCTAAATTTACTTAAATATACATCCTACGCCAAAAATACTCGACAAAATCCAAAATAATCCAAATTGATTTCAAATAAATTTATTAAAATTTGACACATACAACTAAAGTTTTTTTCACAATCCAAAAAATTGAAGTTATTTTCATCTAAATTTACTCAAATATACATCCTACACCAAAATACTCGACAAAATCCAAAAAAATCGAAGTTGGTTTCAAATAAATTTATTAGAATTTTACACTTTCAAGTAAATTTTTTTTTCCAAATCCAAAAAATTGTCGTTATTTTCATCTAAATTTACTGAAATATACATCCTACACCAAAAATACTCGACAAAATCCAAAAAAGTCGAAGTTGATATCAAATAAATTTTTAAAATTTGACACTTCCAACTAAACTTTTTCTCACAATCCAAATAATTGAAGTTATTTTCATCTAAATTTACTCAAATATACATCCTACACCAAAAATACTCGACAAAATCAAAAAAAAATCGAAGTTGGTTTCAAATAAATTTATTAAAATTTGACACTTCCAACTAATTTTTTTTTCACAATTCAAAAAATGGTCGTTATTTTCATCTAAATTTACTCACATATACATCCTACAACAAAAATACTCGACAAAATCCAAAAAATTCGAAATTGGTTTCAAATAAATTTATTAAAATTTGACACTTCCAACTAAAGTTTTTTTCACAATCCAAAAAATTGAAGTTATTTTCATCTAAATTTACTCAAATATACATCCTACACCAAAATACTCGACAAAATCCAAAAAAATCGAAGTTGGTTTCAAATAAATTTATTAGAATTTTACACTTTCAAGTAAATTTTTTTTTCCAAATCCAAAAAATGGTCGTTATTTTCATCTAAATTTACTCAAATATACATCCTACACCAAAAATACTCGACAAAATCCAAAAAAATCGAAGTTGGTTTCAAATAAATTTATTAAAATTTGACACTTCCAACTAAAATATTTTCACAATCCTAAAAATTGATGTTATTTTCATCTAAATTTACTCAAATATACATCCTACACCAAAAATACTCGACAAAATCCAAAAAAATCGAAGTTGGTTTCAAATAAATTTATTAAAATTTGACACTTCCAACTAAAATTTTCTTCACAATCTAAAAAATGGTCGTTATTTTCATCTAAATTTACTCAAATATACATCGTACACCAAAAATACTCGACAAAATAAAAAAAAAATCGAAGTTGATTTCAAATAAATTTATTAAAATTTGACACTTCCAACTAAAATTTTCTTCACAATCCAAAAAATGGTCGTTATTTTCATCTAAATTTACTCAAATATACATCCTACACCAAAAATACTCGACAAAATCCAAAAAAATCGAAGTTGGTTTCAAATAAATTTATTAAAATTTGACACTTCCAACTAAAATTTTCTTCACAATCCAAAAAATGGTCGTTATTTTCATCTAAATGTACTCAAATATACATCCTACAACAAAAATACTCGACAAAATCCAAAAAAATCGAAGTTGGTTGCAAATAAATTTATTAAAATTTGACACTTCCAACTAAATTTTTTTTCACAATCCAAAAAATGGTCGTTATTTTCATCTAAATTTACTCAAATATACATCCTACAACAAAAATACTCGACAAAATCCAAAAAATTCGAAGTTGGTTTCAAATAAATTTATTAAAATTGGACACTTCCAACTAAAATTTTCTTCACAATCCAAAAAATGGTCGTTATTTTCATCTAAATTTACTCAAATATACATCCTACACCAAAAATACTCGACAAAATAAAAAAAAATCGAAGTTGATTTCAAATAAATTTATTAAAATTTGACACTTCCAACTAAAATTTTCTTCACAATCCAAAAAATGGTCGTTATTTTCATCTAAATTTACTCAAATATACATCCTACACCAAAAATACTCGACAAATTAAAAAAAAAGCGAGGTTGATTTCAAATAAATTTATTAAAATTTGACACTTCCAACTAAAATTTTTTTCACAATCCTAGAAATTGAAGTTATTTTCATCTAAATTTACTCAAATATAGATCCTACAACAAAAATACTCAACAAAATAAAAAAAAATCGAAGTTGGTATCAAATAAATTTATTAAAATTTGACACTACCAACTAAAATTTTATTCACAATCCCAAAAATTGAAGTTATTTTCATCTAAATTTACTCAAATATACATCCTACACCAAAAATACTCGACAAAATCCAAAAAAATCGAAGTTGGTTTCAAATAAATTTATTAAAATTTGACACTTCCAACTAAATTTTTTTTCACAATCCTAAAAATTGAAGGTATTTTCATCTACATTTACTCAAATATAGATCCTACAAAAAAATACTCGACAAAATCCAAAAAAATCGAAGTTGCTTTCAAATAAATTTATTAAAATTTGACACTTCCAACTAAAATTTTTTTCACAATCCTAGAAATTGAAGTTATTTTCATCTAAATGTACTCAAATATAGATCCTACAACAAAAATACTCAACAAAATAAAAAAAAATCGAAGTTGGTATCAAATAAATTTATTAAAATTTGACACTACCAACTAAAATTTTTTTCACAATCCAAAAAATTGAAGTTATTTTCATCTAAATTTACTCAAATATACATCCTACACCAAAAATACTCGACAAAATCAAAAAAAATCGAAGTTGCTTTCAAATAAATTTATTAAAATTTGACACTTCCAACTAAAATTTTCTTCACATTCCAAAAAATGGTCGTTATTTTCATCTAAATTTACTCAAATATACATCCTACACCAAAAATACTCGACAAAATCCAAAAAAATCGAAGTTGGTTTCAAATAAATTTATTAAAATTTGACACTTCCAACTAATTTTTTTTTCACAATTCAAAAAATGGTCGTTATTTTCATCTAAATTTACTCACATATACATCCTACAACAAAAATACTCGACAAAATCCAAAAAATTCGAAATTGGTTTCAAATAAATTTATTAAAATTTGACACTTCCAACTAAAATTTTCTTCACAATCTAAAAAATGGTCGTTATTTTCATCTAAATTTACTCAAATATACATCCTACACCAAAAATACTCAACAAAATCCAAAAAAATCGAAGTTGGTTTCAAATAAATTTATTAAAATTTGACACTTCCAACTAAAATATTTTCACAATCCTAAAAATTGATGTTATTTTCATCTAAATTTACTCAAATATACATCCTACACCAAAAATACTCGACAAAATCCAAAAAAATCGAAGTTGGTTTCAAATAAATTTATTAAAATTTGACACTTCCAACTAAATTTTTTTCACAATCCAAAAAATGGTCGTTATTTTCATCTAAATTTACTCAAATATACATCCTACAATAAAAAAAAACGAAGTTGATTTCAAATAAATTTATTAAAATTTGACACTTCCAACTAAAATTTTTTTCACAATCCAAAAAATGGTCGTTATTTTCATCTAAATTTACTCAAATATACATCCTACAATAAAAAAAAACGAAGTTGATTTCAAATAAATTTACTAAAATTTGACACTTCCAACTAATTTTTTTTTCACAATCCAAAAAATGGTCGTTATTTTCATCTAAATTTACTCAAATATACATCCTACAACAAAAATACTCGACAAAATCCAAAAAATTCGAAATTGGTTTCAAATAAATTTATTAAAATTTGACACTTCCAACTAATTTTTTTTCACAATCCAAAAAATTGTCGTTATTTTCATCTAAATTTACTCAAATATACATCCTACAACAAAAATACTCGACAAAATCCAAAAAATTCGAAATTGGTTTCAAATAAATTCATTAAAATTTGACACTTCCAACTAAAATTTTCTTCACAATCCAAAAAATGGTCGTTATTTTCATCTAAATTTACTCAAATATACATCCTACACCAAAAATACTCGACAAAATAAAAAAAAATCGAAGTTGATTTCAAATAAATTTATTAAAATTTGACACTTCCAACTAAAATTTTCTTCACAATCCAAAAAATGGTCGTTATTTTCATCTAAATTTACTCATATATACATCCTACACCAAAAATACTCGACAAATTAAAAAAAAAGCGAGGTTGATTTCAAATAAATTTATTAAAATTTGACACTTCCAACTAAAATTTTTTTCACAATCCTAGAAATTGAAGTTATTTTCATCTAAATTTATTCAAATATAGATCCTACAACAAAAATACTCAACAAAATAAAAAAAAATCGAAGTTGGTTTCAAATAAATTTATTAAAATTTGACACTTCCAACTAAAATTTTTTTCACAATCTTAAAAATTGCAGGTATTTTCATCTAAATTTACTCAAATATAGATCCTACAAAAAAATACTCGGCAAAATCCAAAAAAATCGAAGTTGGTTTCAAATAAATTTATTAAAATTTGACACTTCCATCTAAAATTTTTTTCACAATCCTAGAAATTGAAGTTATTTTCATCTAAATTTACTTAAATATACATCCTACGCCAAAAATACTCGACAAAATCCAAAATAATCCAAATTGATTTCAAATAAATTTATTAAAATTTGACACATACAACTAAAGTTTTTTTCACAATCCAAAAAATTGAAGTTATTTTCATCTAAATTTACTCAAATATACATCCTACACCAAAATACTCGACAAAATCCAAAAAAATCGAAGTTGGTTTCAAATAAATTTATTAGAATTTTACACTTTCAAGTAAATTTTTTTTTCCAAATCCAAAAAATTGTCGTTATTTTCATCTAAATTTACTGAAATATACATCCTACACCAAAAATACTCGACAAAATCCAAAAAAGTCGAAGTTGATATCAAATAAATTTTTAAAATTTGACACTTCCAACTAAACTTTTTCTCACAATCCAAATAATTGAAGTTATTTTCATCTAAATTTACTCAAATATACATCCTACACCAAAAATACTCGACAAAATCAAAAAAAATCGAAGTTGGTTTCAAATAAATTTATTAAAATTTGACACTTCCAACTAATTTTTTTTTCACAATTCAAAAAATGGTCGTTATTTTCATCTAAATTTACTCACATATACATCCTACAACAAAAATACTCGACAAAATCCAAAAAATTCGAAATTGGTTTCAAATAAATTTATTAAAATTTGACACTTCCAACTAAAGTTTTTTTCACAATCCAAAAAATTGAAGTTATTTTCATCTAAATTTACTCAAATATACATCCTACACCAAAATACTCGACAAAATCCAAAAAAATCGAAGTTGGTTTCAAATAAATTTATTAGAATTTTACACTTTCAAGTAAATTTTTTTTTCCAAATCCAAAAAATGGTCGTTATTTTCATCTAAATTTACTCAAATATACATCCTACACCAAAAATACTCGACAAAATCCAAAAAAATCGAAGTTGGTTTCAAATAAATTTATTAAAATTTGACACTTCCAACTAAAATATTTTCACAATCCTAAAAATTGATGTTATTTTCATCTAAATTTACTCAAATATACATCCTACACCAAAAATACTCGACAAAATCCAAAAAAATCGAAGTTGGTTTCAAATAAATTTATTAAAATTTGACACTTCCAACTAAATTTTTTTTCACAATCCAAAAAATGGTCGTTATTTTCATCTAAATTTACTCAAATATACATCCTACAACAAAAATATTCGACAAAATCCAAAAAATTCGAAGTTGGTTTCAAATAAATTTATTAAAATTTGACACTTCCAACTAAAATTTTCTTCACAATCTAAAAAATGGTCGTTATTTTCATCTAAAGTTACTCAAATATACATCCTACACCAAAAATAAT